>CM040422.1:7467458-8186668 GCA_022702705.1 Papilionanthe hookeriana x Papilionanthe teres
TTTATTTTATTGCAATTTACTTTATTGCAATTTATTTATATAAGCTGCACTTTACTCTTCATGCATGTTAAATAAGATTGTTGCATGAAAACTGAAACCTTTAGGATAGTCAGAAAACTAAAACCCAAAACTAAATTAAAAGTTACAATAAGATAAAATTCACCGCCACAACATTTAAATATAAAACAACTCAAAATTTAATCACAAACATAACACAAAAGTGCAATTATAACTAAATTAAAATGACTCATTGGATGATCGGGAATACCTCAGATGATGTAACCTACGTGTTGCTAATGAGATTTCCCATGGTCTAAACGAAAGTGTGTAACTCATTCAGTTGAGTAGCAAATTCATCTAGACTAAGTGAATCAGATAAAAATAACGATGCCGGAATGATGGAACCGTGGGATCTTAACCGGTGTTGTTATAATCAACTTTAAGATTCCCCTAATAAAACATTAAATACATTTGAACCTTAAGACTTTTCTAAACCAAAACACTTTTCTCATCTTTTGATTTTCATCTTCCAAAACTAAACCTCTGCAACAATATAGAGCTTGGAGCACGGTGGGCAGCACGGCCATCGTCGTCAGCAAAACTTGTGTCTACTTCAGCAAAACCTTTTCTTAGATTTAGATGACAAAGCCATAGGATTTCAAGGATGTTTTCCTAGTGCAACATAAATTTGTTAGTCATTTGCATAATCATATTATGCAAATTAAGCCCTAACCGGTCTTAGGACTCCGAGGTAGTCGTTTGGTACGGCATAAGCCCTCACATCTTCGAGGCTATTTGTATGATCATGTCATACGAATATAAGTCCTAAATTAATTAAAATTGGCAGGATTATAACATTAAATAAATTCCCTAATTCAAGCCAAACAAATAGGATAGTCGGGAAGTCACCGAGACTTGTCTCGAATTCGTGATATCCCCTACTTCTCCTCCATTGGATTCCTAAAATAACTGTTCCAAATTTGATCCATTTCCAATTGAAATTTCCAAAATCCAATTGTTTGAAAACCTTAAACTTTGAAATTCTTGAGAGCAAAACCACTGATCATTATCGAGAGTTTTCTTAAATGATTCCCGTCATTTAAGATATAATTAACTATAGGGGCTTGCCCTTATAGAAAACTTTAAGAACCCAGTAAATATAAACCCTGCTTAATTCCTTTATATTAAGCAAGGGGAACTTGTCGGCTTATAAAATTAGTTCGCAGACCAAACGGATGTCACAAATCTTCTAGTTTATTTAATCGAGCCCCATCATCAAGCAGTGTGTCTTTTCTTCGAGATAGATACACTGTTTGTGGTGTGGTACTCGTTTATATAAACTATTTGGGATGTGAGAACGGTTTTATTTCACATCTTAAAATTTTCAAACTTAGAATCGTTTTCAAAATCAAATACTACTTTCTAAATTATATATATATATATATATTTAAATTAAATTTAAAATTTAAAATTCACCGAAAATTTCTGTAGGCGACTCCCTTTTCAAAACACATAACCTAAAAATATGCCGACAACTTCTGGCAACTCCGCTGGGGACTAGTTCTTCTCTCCATCCTGATCAGATGGTTTTGCTTTCATAAATCGATAGTGAGTTCATATCCCTAGTGGACCAAAACTATCATTCTTTTATTGACATACCACAATCATTTATATCTTGAACAAGTATAGTCAACTTCTCTTAGATTTAGGAGCCACTGTTTAGACACCCCTAAAAGAGAGGTTCTGAAATCCTTTTACCTCTTAAGAGGTGGGGTGGACCCCCAATAGGTGTTAGCTTAGGAGCGGTCCCTCGGGTTGAGAAGTTTTACGAGACTTTCTCTTCCTTTCCAATTCCTCACCGGGTCCCTTCCTTTTTTTTTTATAAACCTCCGTTCTTTAAACATATCGTTCCTAACGAACAAATCCTATAATAAACAACTCTCTAACAAACAAACACTTTTAAATCTTAAATACATTAAGATAAATAAAAATGTGTTCGGACTCTTTCTTTTTTTGTCCTAAATTTTGTGACAAAAGGAAGCATAATTTGAGACTAATACTCAGAATCTACCCTGCAGAAAATGTCTGCCCCAACTAATCTTCTCCTTCACTAACGGAATAGACTTCGCAGTTTATAAGGATGAGCTGCCCGACAATGGGATCATCCGTTTTGGACAAGGATTTAACAACACAGAAATCAAGTTCGCTGACGTCACTCTCTTCGCACTAATGGACAAAGTGCCAGAAACTGAGAAACCCCTGATTGAGTTCAACCTGAAGTCGACTCAAGAATTCCATCCCCTGCAAAGGGTTCCAGCTGAAAGAAGTACTGCTATTCGTAGGAGAACTGTTGTCTCTACCCCCACCGGTCTAGTCATCTCTGCACCTACCCCAGCTTCTGCTAAACTGAAGGGGAAGGAAATCCAAGCCTGTGATGAGCCTGTCACCGTAGAGGGTACAGATTTTGCTACAATACCGTCTGTTTTCGAGATTGGGTCCAGTTCAAGAGTTGCACCCCTAACTCGGACTTAAAGGAGAAATAGAAGCAGAAAGATAGCCAGGATTGAGAAAGCCAAGGCCGCTGAAGTTGCTTTCCTGGAAGAGACCCTTGAAATACCTGAGTATATACCCCTGTTGGAAGGGAGTAGGTTTCACCCCCTCTCTGCTGCATCAGATGAAGAAGACGTCCGAAGAATTGCCGCTACACTACCCCGACCTGCATACTATAGTAACTGCAAAAGAAAAAGGGTTAAGACTAAGCCATTTGCTCGGCTACAAGCTGTGATAGAAAAATTGGCAAAGAAAGAAAGATGCTCCGTATTATAAATCCTAAGAAGAATGGGATGAGTGCCAGCTAGATCCCGCCTCAGACCGCGAGTAGAGCCTGTCACTGCCGTAGAGAAACCAAGGAAGAAGATGAGAGCTAGTTCACATGTTGTTGTATCGGGCATCATATTAGGGAGGACACCACCTACCAGCATATAGCCGATAGACCGTTCGGTCCTAGGCCTTCTGCTGCAAGAAGGATGGCGCGGCGACCTATTATTACCGAGCCGAGACCAACACAACAGCCTGAGAAGAAAAGCCTCGTCAAAGAGCCTGAATCAGAAGGAAGTGCTGCTGCAATAAAAGATACTCCCGAAAAAGAAGTTCAACCGCGAGACCATGTGGAAGAGACCCCTCGAAGAGGCTATAGGAAAGCTAAGGACAAATATCCGATGGTTGGCGAAAGAATGAGGGGAAAAGTTGGAAAATGAAGTTGATTCATCAGAATTCATGGATGAGGAGTATGCCGAAATCAACATGGTTGAAACACAAGCATCGTCAGCTTCGCAAGGTGCTCCGGCAGCTGCGGAAAGAGACGAACCGGAAGTGATGAGAGCACAGCTTCAGGAAAGAGATGACACAATTTTCTAGATGGTAAGGAGGATGGAAGAGATGGCTGCTGCTTTAGCCACTCTCCAGAGTCAGGTACAACCTCAGAAAGAAACACCCCCAGAGATCATCCATATTGTAGATGGAGGAAAATAGATCACATCCGTCAACGGAGACAAGCCTCCAAAGAAGGATTCTACACAGAGCATGATTCCCGAAAAAGATATCAAAAACATGGTAGAACAGCAGGTACGAGAAGCTTTAGCACAATCCCAGAGTGGAGCATCTATTCAGATGGGTAGATCTTACCCTGAAGAATTTGATGTCGTCCAATACCCAAAAGGCTTCGTACCACCTCTGTTTAAGACTTTTGATGGAACGGGAAACCCCCGCAGCATGTCGCACATTTTCGTGCTAGTTGGTGTAATTCCGGTGGGAGTGACGCTTTAATCTTCCGACAGTTTATCAATAGCCTGTCAGGGATTGCCTTCGACTAGTACGCAGAATTGTCAAATGGTTTAGTTAAGACTTTTGCAGAATTAGAAAACCTCTTTGTTAAGCGGTTTGCCGGAGCTCGGCACCACATCACTATCGGTGATCTAGTGGTGGAGCACCAGAAACCGAACGAGACATTAGTGGATTACATACTTTGATGGAGAAATTTAAGCATGAAGTGTGAACCATAACTTCAGGAACAACATGCGATCGGTATTTTGCTGAAAAGCATCCACGGCCCGATAGCACTTCTCCTTAAGGGATTTACAATCAAGACTTTCGAGAAGCTGTTTAGCAATGCCGGGAGCTTACAAGAGGAAGCGAAGCAGCTAAGTTTCATAGACAAGACCGATAAACAGAAACCGATGAAAATAATCGAAAAGAAGTCTGGAATCGTCGTGGCAGTAGATAAGGGCAAGCAGCCAGTGCAGATACAGCCAGAGCGGCCACAGCCTAGCTATCAACCACTGCAACGTACTTACCAACAACCTCAGCAGGGTTATCAACAGCCTCGACCGAGCTATCAGTCGCCTCAGTATTGTGAACAACCACCTCATGCACAGCGTACCCTGAAAGATTTTTTGAATAAGGAATATCCATTCAAGACTGAAGCAGTAGCAAAGATGTTTCGCAGTTTAATGTAGACACCAGATTTTCAGGTACCGGAGCCTAAGAGGCCAAAAGAAGTCAACAAGAAAGATCATCCAAACTATTGCCTTTACCACCGGATGCTCGGGCATAAGATAGAGGATTGCATCACTTTCAAGATTTGGCTTGATGACAATCTCCGGAAAGGGAACATAACGATCCCGAAGGAATACATGAAGGAACCCCAAAAAGGTGGTTCCGTCAATGTTATCTCGACGGATCCTATTATTCCGGTAAACCCGTATACGATTGATAATGGATGGAGTACCGTCTGGACAAAGTCTTCAAAGAAAATTTAGAATCACATCCAGACCGCTTCGGTGCGAGCTTCAACTCAAATTTTGAAACCTGCCGAGCCGGCACTATCGCTTACGATCGAAGAACCGCCTCAGAAGGAGGAGAAGATCGTAGAAGAAAAGAAAATCGAGGCTCCAAAGAGTAGACTAGGGGTTGCTTATCCTAGGATAGTTGTTTCTGATTAAGTGGAGAAATCCCTTGAACCTCTGACTCTGTATGATTATTTGCTCACCCTGGTGGGATCTTATAATGATAAGAGTTTTGGTGTTGGCTAGGTTTTGACTGTTTCTAACGATTACGTAACTAACGAAAACTAAGCTAATCCGGATCTCGATTCAGATATAAATAATGATTCTCAAATCATACTAAACCTCAATGACCATGATGAAGGAGAAGACGTTCACAAGGATGGCTACGAAAGCTCAACAAAAGACGAGTCTATTTGTGAATTTCGAGGAGCTCCGATTGCGATATAATTAGAGTCATCAGATTCCAAAGCAACGCCATAAGAGCCAGTCGTTTCGATTTAAGGGGAGACACCGACAGATTCAACACCAGATTCAGAAGAAATAATTGAAGTCAATTTAAGAAGTGAAAAAGTTCTACCTCTGAGAATAGGTCCAAAAGATAAAGGAAAGCAGGTGGTTTCTCAGGAAGAGCCAACCCAGCAGAGGAACTGCCCATTCGGGAAGAAACCGAGGAAGATGGTAATAAATTGAACTATAACGTGCTAGCCCATCTTAGGAAGCTACCAGACATACTAAGCATATACGACGCTCTGATCCTGTCAAAGGAGATGAGGGAAGCTCTGGTCAAGGCTCTACTTGATCCAGAGATTTGTTTAGCTCAAATGACTGGTAATTCCTTTGACGAGGTTTGCTCATTAAAAGAACAGCGAGGTGTTACCTTCATGGACAACGATCAACTACTCGGAACAGCTGATCACAACCAACTGTTGTACATTTCAGTCACTATTAGAAAGTTTACGCTCTCCAGAGTGTTGGTTGATCCGGGAGCATCAATCAACATAATGAGCCTTCGAACGTTAGCATATTTGGAAATTGATGCTCGTGAGCTTGAAGCAGACAATATGTTATTAAGAGGGTTCAATCAGAAAGGAGAAAGAGCTCCTGGATCAATAACACTGTTAATGAAAACCGGTGACTTAGCAAAGACAACCGCAAAATTCCACATAATTGATTCTGAGACATCGTTCAACGCTCTACTGGGTCGGCCATTGATCAATAAAAACTGGATGGTACCATTGTCTCTGTACTGTCGGCATATTTTTTTAGGTTGTGTGTTTTATTTTGAAAAGAGAGTCGCCTACAGAAATTGTCGGCGAATTTTAATTTAATTTAAATAAATAATTTGAAAAGTAGTATTTGATTTTGAAAATAATTTTAAATTTGAAAATTTTAAGATATGAAATCAAGCCGATCTCACATCCCGAATAGTTTATATAAACGAGCGCCGCACCACAAACCGTGTATCTATCCCGAAGAATAGACACACCTGCTTGATAATGGGGCTCGATTAAATAAACTAGAAAGGTTTGTGACATCCGTTTGGTCCGCGAACCAATTTTATAAGCCGACAAATTCCCCGCTTAATATGAAACTATTAAACAGGGTTTATATTACTCAGGTTCTTAAAGTTCCCTATAAGGGCAAGCCTCTATAGTTAATTACATCTTAAGTGACGGGAATCACCTAAGAAAACTCTCGATAATAATCAATAATTCTGCTCTCAAGAATTTCAAAGTTTAAGTTTTCGAGGGGTTGAATTTTGGAATTTCAATAGGGAATGGATCAAATTTGGAACATTTTTATTTTGGGAATTCAAAGGAAGAAAAGTAGGAGAGATCACGGATTCGAAGCGGACTTCGGTAATCTCCCGATTATCCTATTGTTTGGCTTGGATTTAGGAAAGTCCTAATGTTTATTTAATGTTTTAATCTTGCCAATTTAGTTAATTAGGGCTTATATTTATATGATAGAATCATACAAATTGCCTAGAAGATATGAGGGTTTATGTCGTATCGGGCGACTACCTCGGAATCCTAAGACCGGTTAGGGCTTAATTTGCAATGCAAATGCCTAACGGAGAGTTGAGGATTTATGTTGCACTAGGCAAACTACCTCGAAGTCCTATGGCTTTGTTATTTAATTCTAGGAAAGTTTTGCTGAAGTAGGTTCAAGTTTTGCTGACGACGATGGTCGTGCTGCCCACCATGCTCCGAGCTCCTTGTTGTTGCAGAGGTTTAGTTTTAGAAATCATAAATCAAAAGATGAGAGAAGTGTTTGGTTTAAAGAAAGTCTTAGGCTTGTTTTGCTAGGAGTTATGATGAAGTGCCATGATTAGCTCTAGAAGTCTGATTCTAAAATTAGGAGTGGATCCCACGCCGTTCCGATCGAACAAGCTCCGAGAAGAATGCGTCTAGAGATTGAACAACAAGTTATAAGCGAAGTTAAGAAGCTAATAGACGCTAAATTTGTACGTGAAGAGCAATACCCGACTTGGTTAGCCAATGTGGTACCGGATAGAAAGAAGAATGGTTAGATCGAGAATGCAACGTGGACTTCGGAGAGATTTAAATAAAGCATGTCCAAAGGACGAAATCCCGCTACCTATTCCGGAATTGATGATCGACATTGCTTTAACACGTGAAGTCTTCTCATTCGAAGGATGGATCATCGGGATACAACCCCGAGATAAAGATGGCACCCCGAGAAGATGAAAAGCTTACAGCCTTCGAACGCCGATCGGGGTATACTCTTGCAGGTGATGCCGTTTGGATTAAAAAAGAACGCGAGGAGCAACTTATCAAAGAGCAATGATGAGGATTTTCGATGATCTCATTCCCACCAGCCAAGAGTGAGTGCTATGTAGATGATGTGGTCATCAAAAGCAAACTGAGGAGATCTTGTATGATTTGAGAATTGTTTTTGAGTGATTAAGACAATATAACCTTAAGATGAATCCCTTAAAATGCGCCTTCGGCGTCACCTACGGGAAATTCTTAAGATTTGTTGTTTGACATCGTGGAATTGAAATCGATCCGAGAAAGACTAAAGTCATACGAAATGACACCTCCCAAACCTTGAAACAATTGATCCTTGAGGAAAATTGGCATATCTTTGACGCTTTTAGCTCGAATTTGTCGAGTAGGTGTTAGCCCTTCTCGGCATTGGTTAAAAGGACGTCAAATTTGTTTGGGAAGAGAAATGCCGGCGGGCCTTCGAGGAAATTAAACAATATTTAATGACACCTCTTGTCTTCGCCGGCCAGGTCTCGGGTAGACCGTTGATGCTATACGCAGCTTTAGACGACTCTCTCGGAGCCTGTTAGCCCGGGTACGACAATGAGGGAAAAGAAACACGCTCTATTACTTAAGCGCGTCATCTAATTCGACGGAAGTAAAGTATCCTCCTATTAAGAAGCCTTTGCTTGGCCCGGATCTTCGCCGCATAGAAGAAGCTTAGGCACTACATGCTTTCTCATAAGGTCGACCTTGTTTCGAAGTTCTGTCAGTGCAATATTTGATGACCCGACCGACGCTTTCTGGCGAGACTTGCGAGTGTTGATAATCTTGTGTAATTCGATATAACTTTCGTTCCTCTTCGTGTCATAATGGGACAAGTCTGAGGATTTCCTCGCGACACACCCTTTACGGCGGAATCGCCTCTCGAAGCGACGACTTGCCGGACGAGTAGATAATGAGTCTAGAGAAGACCCCGATGATCGAGCGTTGAAGCGTACTTCGATGGAGCATCCTCGGCACGAAAGAACAAAGAATCGCAAACGATAATGCCCGGTAAGGCGAAATCGGACTAATATTTTTAATGCGGAGCGGGGAATGTTAAGGTGATCCTATCCTTAATAGAACTTTGTACGAACAACGAGGCAGAATACGAAGCCCTCATAGCGGAGTGGAATTAACCATTCGGATATGGATAACGGACATCAACATCCGGGGATTCTCGGTTGATCATTCAACAAATCGCCGGACAATACGAAATTCTAAACGGGAACTCGTACGGCACTTCCGGTATGCCATGGTATTAGGCAATTCAAATGTAACAATCTAAGAAAATGCTCTCGGCGATGCGTTAGCCCACCTTGCAAAGGAATTTGTACGCACGGAATGAGTCGGTTGAAGTGTCGGTTCAAGGACGACGGGTTCTCTCTGACTCGACATGGATACAATACAAATCGGTAGAAAAAGAAGAATCGGTTGCGGCGGTAACAAAAAATACGAAGAGCGAGTGGCATCCACTAATAGACTACTTGAAAACAAGAAACCTACGGACGATAAGTCTTTAGCTCATCAAAATCAAGAAAAGAACTTCTGTCTTACGCATTAATAAACAACACGTTATACGGGAGGAAGGTCTTTTGATCGGATATGTTAAGATACTGACGTGTACGAGCTCGTGAAATTGTTAAAGAAATACACTCGGGACTTTGCGGCGCTCATCGGTCAGTCCGAATGAAAATGAAGATTAAAAGACTAGGGTACTACGGCCCTCAATGTTGACCGGCGTTGCATGAAGGTCCCTTTAAAAGTTGTCACAGTCATAAATGCATGGAGTGGTTATATCAACCTCGAATGTGCTACATGCGACAATCGCGTCGTGGTCGTTTGAATGTTGGGGCACGGATATTGTGGGTCGATAGAACCACCTTCTTCAAGAGGACATCGCTTCATTCTTGCAGCTACGAATTACTTTTCCAAGTAAGCGAAGCGATTACCGCTCGAGAGAAGTGAAAGCACATCATGTCTTACAATTCTTCGAAATCAGTTGTCACCGTTTTGGAATTGCCGCGCGAATTATTTCGGATAATGGGTCCGCATTCAAAGGTACGAATCCAATAATTTTGTCGGAAGACATGGGATTAGTAGGCGCTATTCGACAATCTACCCCGAAGTAGTGACTTGTTGAGGCTTTAATAAACTCTCATCCAAATCCTAAAGAAAACTTTTGACGACAACGAAAGTGGCACGAGAAGTTGTTCGGCTTATGGGCCTACGGACGACTTTCATAACACCACCCACCCGAGTCTACGCCTTACGCCTTAGTGTGCGGGTCCGAGGCCATTCTACCCAGAGGTTCAGTTTCCTTCTCTCAGAATTGTAGTTACAAACAAAATCACTACGAGAAGAGAATGCCCGAGACTATGACTAGAAGAGTTAGAAAGCTTGGAAGGGAAATGACTTTCGGCGCGGCGAAATTTGGGCACCGCTGTCAAGCCAAGATGATGGATTCGGTTACATGATAGATTAATCGCGGACATTCGAAGTAGGTGACTTGGTTTTAGTTCTCATAAGACCTATTACTACACATCGCAAGATAGATGGTAAATTTGAACCAACATGGGAAGGGCCATTTGTGGTTGAGACGGTTTACTCGGGAGGTTCCTACCATATTGTAAATTGTCGTGGAAACTACTGTATGCTTCCGATTAACGAACGATATCTAAAGTATTACGCAACGTGTTTTGAAGGATGAATCCTCATTCCTAGAAGCACGAGCACGGTAATTACTTATGAAATGGGTCCGAACCACAAAAATACAAATAAAAAAGTGGATGATAAAGAGAATCATTAAAAAAATGTTGAAAAAGAAAACATGAAATGCGATAATAAAGTTTTTATCCTTCCTTTCAAATCGAGTCTCTCCTCTTGATCTCTCTTGATCTTTTCTTACTCTATTTAAATTTAAAATAAACAAATAAAAGCTCATCATTAATAAACATATTTTTCTCTTGTTCTTGTTCTTAGTACAGCTCTGATCCTTTCCTTATTTTTTGCGGGAAATCTCGAACGGGCGGTTGGTTCGAACTTTAAGAATGGCGTAAGTCTAGCACTTGATGAAAAGTGGGTGAGGGATGGAGCCGTGATCGAGATTGACTACGACTTCACACCAATTTTGGGATACAATATGAAGAAAATGATTGGACCACCGATCGATTGGGAAGAACTGCGGCCATACGATGATGAGAGTGGGTGAGCTGAATCAGCTTGTCTACCGGCAAAGAGAAAAACAATATTTGCTCATGTAACGAGAAGATAAGAAAGTTAAGTCTTGTTGTTGCTATAGCGAGAGGGCAGGCTTGTCGGTGCCATGCCCACAGAAATTCAAGAGGTGAGGAGAGCCACTCTCACTCTACTGCTCGAGCGGAGGAACAAAACATTGCATTCGCAAGATGTTGACCAAGTTAGCGACGGCTGACATGAAGATACGATCGCTACCACCAATACAAATGCTTTGAAGAGATTGGTTCGTGAGAACTAGAGAGGAGGAGGTCCACTCCAAGGAAATCAGAACAAATAAAGGAAATTCTGAGAAGAACGAGAGATAGTACCACAATGCTAGACGGATGCACCGGTTGAAAGAGTCTTGTTGCGAAAGCAACCTCGGAGGATGTCCGTGAGAGACTACCCCCGAGAGCTAAGACATGCGAGGAGAGCGTGCGGGGTGGAACCATACATTCCTCGGTATGTCCACTAGACCTCGCAAATTGCGGATAATTCTAGAATACGAGTTGGAAAGAATGCAGAATGTCGAAAAGAGAACTTTTGAATACTTTGAGAGAATTGGAGGCAAGAGGATCAATATCTTAGAAGGCCTTGTTGCATACAAATGTGTTCTAAGACTACGAACACTTGATAAATTGTAGACTACATACATGAACTCCGAGAAAATGGGTCGACTGAAGTACAGCAAGGAAAAGACTTATTCGAACCTAGAAGGTGGATGCCGGGGAAAGGAAGAGTTACAATCCGGTGCGGATGTTGCTCTGACTTCGCACTAAGACGAAAAGAAAAATCACGAGGGATACTCCATCGCGGTGAGGTGGAGGCGATGTAAAACATTATTAAAAGAATGGTAAAGAGGATGATAACATGGAGGGTATTGCCCGCGGATTGCATACCCAGCCGGCTACATCATTAACATTTACAAGGAGAGCGCATACCTCCGCATATAGACCATCATGATTTCGTTAGACCCATGCCGCACGGTGTCTTTTGTCGGCCAGTGCAATATCATCTTCGGATACGACCTCGGATAAGCGAGGCCCGGTGAGTTCCGAGGGGCAGTGGGGCATACCGAGTTTATCGGTAGGTTCGTCGTTGTGTTAAAGGGGAATGGAGCGAGACATCATAAAGCATTGCATTCCGGGAGTGCATGTTGAGCGGATCTACGGTACTTTTAGAAGGATGGACGACGAGAAAAATGCCTTTCCACTTTCGACGGATCCGAGTTAGAGAATCTCCGGCCTTACGAGCTGTGAGTTACATGGGAGATAGCACACCTCCAATGCACATCCATACGACATTCTGCGAGGATGACTTGGAAGGTGATGTTATTGTATGTATCTCACTACTCGGACATGGATTTTGACGGTACACTTTTAGAAGAAATTTGAAGAATCTTACGCAATCCGTTTTGGATTTATATGGATTGTATAAGGATATTAATTCGAAAAGAAAATATCATCATGTTTGGATCAAGATGTATGATGTATTTTCCGCAGATTGGAATGAAAGCGACCAAGTGGCGTTTTGCCTTCACCTCTTTTTTCTGCGAATTGATTGGGAAAACGCCATTAAATTAAAAGAACTTAGAACGAAAAACAAAGGGAAAATGAAAATAGATGAGAACTCTTTTAAAAATCTAAATGTCGAAATGAATTCTAAAATGCAGTACGAACTCTAAATATTTTTTAAATTGAATCATCAAAACGAACAAGATGAATTTAAATCTAATTTAAATCTTAATTTAAATCTCAATTTGAATCTCAATCTGAATCCTTGATACGGGTGTGATCGAATCCTTCATTTTTCTTCAAAACAAAATGTTGTTTGAAACTCTTTTTGATATTCAAATCATGTCCTCGAATTTTCACGAGGTCGAGGTTTCTTCCAACTTGGTTCACTTACCAGTTCTTTTTAAATCTTTTCTACGTAGAGGATCGACTAGTTCTATTGACACGGAGCTACGAACTTTGTTCGATTTGGTTACGATGGCATGGGATTGGGTCACTCTTAATACGGATAAATCTTCGAGATTGGAACCGGTTTCAATTCTCATTAAATCCTCAAAATTGGAACCGGTTTCCAATTCTCATTAAATCTTCGAGATTGGAACCGATTTCAATTCTCAATAAATCCTGGTGGAACCCGTTTCAATTCTCATTAAATCCTCGAGATTGGAACCAGTTTCCATCTCTCATTAAATCTTGGAGATTAGAACCCGTTTCCATTTCTCATTAAATCCTCGAGATTAGTACCAGTTTCCAATTCTCATTAAATCCTCGAGATTGGAACCAGTTTCCAATTCTCATTAAATCCTCGAGATGGGAACCAGATTCCAATTCTCATTAAATCCTCGAGATTGGAACCATATTCCAATTCTCATTAAATCCTCGAGATTGGAACCAGTTTACAATTCTCATTAAATCCTCGAGACTGGAACCAGTTTTAATTTCTCATTAAATCTTCAAGATTGGAACCAGTTTCCATTTCTCATTAAATCTTCGAGATTGGAACCAATTTTCATTTCTCATTAAATCTTCGAGATTGGAAACAGCTTCCAACTCTCATTAAATCTTCGAGATTGGAACCGGCTTCCATTTCACATTAAATCTTTGAAATTGGAACCAGTTTCCATTTCTCATTAAATCTTCGAGATTGGAACCAGTTTCCATTTCTCATTAAATCCTCGAGATTGGAACCAGTTTCCATTTCTCATTAAATCTTCGAGATTGGAACCAGCTTTCCATTTCTCATTAAATCTTCGATATTGGAACCAGCTTTCCATTTCTCATTAAATCTTCAAGATTGGAACCAGCCTTCCATTTCTCATTAAATCTTTGAGATTGGAACCGGCTTTCCAATTGTCATTAAATCTTCGAGATTGGTACCAGCTTTCATTTCTCATTAAATCTTCGAGATTGGAACCAGTTTCCATTTCTCATTAAATTTTCGAGATTGGAACCAGCTTCCATTTCTCATTAAATCTTCGAGATTGGAACAAGATTCCATTTCTCATTAAATCCTCGAGATTGGAACCGATTCCATTTCTCATTAAATCTTCGAGATTGGAACCGCATTCCATTTCTCATTAAATCCTCGAGATTGGAACCAATTTCCATTTCTCATTAAATCCTCGAGATTGGAACCAGTTTCCATTTCTCATTAAATCTTTGGGATTGGAACCATTTTCCATTTCCTATTAAACCTTTTAGAATGGTACCAAATTCCAGCTTCTCTCCTTTCGAGGTCGGTACCAAATTCCAACTCTCTTCCGAGATTGATACTAAATTCCAATTTTCCCTTTCGAGGCCGGAACCGCATTCTAGTTCTCTTTAAACTTTCTAGATCAATACCTAAATTCTCGATTCTCATCCTTTTTAATCAATACTTAAACTCTAATTCTCACTCCGAGGTCGGTACCTAAATTCCGACTCTCTTCCCAATCCCGAGGTTGGAACCTAGGTTCCAATTCTCATTTCAAATCCAGATTTCCTTAAATTGATTTTAAATTAAACCTCAATCGAAATTGGAACTCAAAACAAATCGAAATATAAACTCACACATTAAAACTTGAAATAGAAAATAAAACGAAATCTAAATCAAATTTCCCCAGATCTTATGATCTGGAATTCACTTCCTTTTCCTCTTCCCCAGCGAGAGTTCAGGGATCTCCAGTATTGGAGATATACTCGATACTCCCCAGCAGAAATTTGTTTCTACTCTGTTCTAAGTGTGTCACTTAGACGTTTGTGTTGGTTTTGTTGATCTCTTCGGTCAACACCAATACGTGCGGTGTGGTTGGTTAGCACACCACACCTATTGGGGGTCCATTTGTTGACCTCATTTTTGATGAGGTCTTTTCTCTTCTCTCTCTTTAGTACTTAAGATCTAGCCTTAGGCTTTCCCTTTGACTATATTAGAGGACTAGAAATGGGACCCACCACTTAGAAATTCAAACACCTCTTAAACTCCCTTCAAACCCCATAAGTTTGATTGTAAACCCCCAAGTCACTTGGAGGTTTAAAATCAAATGTGGAGGTTTAAAAGATGGGTTCCCTATAGGACTCTTTGGCCTTAGGACTACCCTGGGTGGCCTAGTCTGGTGAGGGTTGACTTGCACACACATTTCACTTTCACACACATTCCAATCCTAAAACCATTCATGGCTAGCTTGACTTCCTGACTCATGTAGGTAATTCATATGGATGGTTCTCAACCCCTAAGCCCTTGGATAAGAGGGTTAAGAACAACATAGTGAATACCTCAAATGAGTCCTCTCATCGCTCTTAAGGGCTTGATATGGCTTCATGGCTTAACCAAAGTGATTCCATTCTACTCAAACTTGATCAATCTTCATTTTCCAAAATTTCAATTTTTTACCCCCGGGGCCCTACACCCACTAAACCTACCAAACACCCTCGGAATTGCCCAAATTTTGCAAAATTGCCTAAATTACCCAAAATTCCTCAAAACCAATCCTAAACATTTCCCCCCACTCAAATTGATCATCTATAGTCAAATATACCAAAATTTCCAAAAATACCCCCCAATACCCTTCAAATACCCAAAATGCCCTTCTTAGCCAAAAATTCCATAAATTTTAAAAATTCCCAGAAAATTCCAGAAAATCCAAAATATTCCCAATTTTATTTTATTCAACTACACCATAAGCCAATTTTTTCAATTTAACTCACTTTTACTAAAACCCTCAATTTGACCCATTTTTAACCTAAATGGACCCAATGTCAAACCAAACCAACCCAATTGACCTCAATTTTGGTCCAATTCAATTCTAAACTTCAATTCAATATCTGCAATGTAAATTTAGACCAAATACAAGCCATATTTTATTGACCTTTGGATCCAATTTCAATTTGAAGCCTAAAGCCCAATTTTGGCGCATGACCTAAACCTAGCCCAAACCAACCCAATTCAACTCCAATTAACCCCAAATCATTTCCTAAACCTTACTAATATCCCCACAAACAAAAAACTAACAATATTTTCCCCAAATTTGAATATAAACTCCACTCAAGCTTAACCCAAAGTCAAAATCCCCATTTTTGGCCTAAACCCAAACCTAACCCAAATGGGCCCAAATCCCAAAATCAAAGCCCAACAAAAGATGAAAACTCTTTGTGACACTCCCATAAAAATTTTTCAACATTAATTTTACATCAAATCCATCCTTAGCCCAACCTTAAACCAAGTTAGCCCAATTTGGCCCACTTTGGCCTCATTACCAAAAAGCCCAAATTGAACCCATTTCTACTCCAAATGACACCAAACCTTTTCCAAATCACTCATGATACATCCCTAAACTAAACCCAACATTTATTTGGCATGGTCCTTCACAAAAATTTCATCCAAAAGTCCATTTTAAAATCTAAAAGCTCACTTTCTTAAACCATTCTAAAAGCCCATTCTCACCAAATCCAAAAGCCCAAAATTGGCTCTAAAGCCCACATGGCAATTTCTTCTCATCATACCTTTAATTGATATCACCCCTAAGTTTCAAAATCATCATTAAACCATTCCAAATAAAGCTTCATCCAAATTTCCACCAAAATGCTAAAATTCATAAAATCCCCTTTCATGAAATTGACCAAATCTTTTCCCAAGCCAAATGAAGCCATAGAGCCATGCATAAGCCCTATGCAAGCCATGGGATCACTTTACACCTCACCATGTCATTTATGGCAAATGGAGGGGGCCTCTTTATTAATCCTTCATTAAGCTTTTTAACCTAATTCATGTCAAACTCTAAACCAAGCTTAGCCACCTCACCATGGAAAGAGACCTCACCACTCTCTCTTGGCTGATCCAAATGATTCCTCCCAGCCCAAAGTCAAGCCTTGAGGAGGTGCACGTAGCCTAAACCATGCCTTGGACCAAAAGGAGCCCAAAATACACTCTCCCCCATTCCACTTAAATCAAACCTCTTTACACATGGCACAGCTAATTGAGCTCACAAACATCAAGCCCTGACCTCCCTGACCCTGAGGGTGACCCATGCCTGGCCGGCCAGCCAACACAATCACCAGAAAACACCATGGCCGAGAGGTCTAAATTGATTCAAAAATTCAATTCCCCCTTGCTGAGTTGTCCCAACCTAAGTGGCCACCATGGCTGTTCTTCCCTTGCCCTGAACAGTTGATCCAAGCCTTCAATTGCCCCTGGGAAGCCCTCCAACCATGTCTATTTAAACCTCACACCCTCTCGGCCAAACAAGGTGATGAACCGGACCTAAACAAAACTCTGCCAAAATTGCTCCAGGACCTTCTCCTCACATAGAGCACTTGATCCCCATTGGATTTCAACCCCAATTTCCCCCAGCTGAGCTCAATTTCTGAGTTCAAATTTAAACTCAAAACCAGGACAATTCCAAAACCTCCGCTAAATCCAAATTAAACTCACCCACACCTGCACAGGACCAAGAGAAGGAGTTCCCTAGTGAAAGCCCCCTCTCCAGGACACCCATTTGCTCCAGCCTCCAAGCATTGAAATCGGTTGTGGACACTTTCATACCTAGACAATTCCCCAGAGCCAGAGACTTCATCTGGAGCTTCCTTGGGTGCAATCAAAGGTGACACAACTCTCTGATTGAAGCTACACTTCTCAGAGCAAAGATATGGATCATTCCTTCCTCCCGAGCTTTCAGTGATTCTCTATTTTGTTTTACTTACTTTCATAGCATGTAAATCATATGGATGTGTTCGTCTCTTCAAGAAGAATCCATAGAGCATAAAAACACAAAAATCCGTTCAGAAATGAGAGAGTTCTTAGGGTTTTAGTGTGGACGGTCACGGGTGCACACCAGTCGTAGACGATGACCATGCGCCGTCCAATCGAGCGTGTATCAAGTGGACGGTCCAGATTATGCCGGACCAGTGAACTTTACATGAACCGCGGGCCCCTGGAGCGCTGAGTCAGATGGCTGCGTTGAATGGGAGAGCGACGCGTGGGCTTTCAGAGTTGCCAAGGTTGACGCGGCGCCGCATGGATAAGTAGAAAAATAGGGTTTTTTCTATTTATTTAATAACCCAGAACTTAGAAAATCCATATCTTTGTGTAGGAAATTCATAAAAATAAACTAAAAATAACATCTTGTTCAGTGAACATAGGAGAATAATGTGGAAAAGAAATCAAGTTATTTTGATGAGTACTTTATTTTTAATTAATTATTTACTCATTTTAGTATTTTTGATTCTTCATTTGCATAGACAATTCACCATGGCATGAGACCATAGGGTTTTTGAAGCCTCTGACCTTGGGAACATTCCCTAAATGTTTCAAGGTCAGAGGCCATCTCTATTGAAAGTTATGTATTTTTCAAGTTTATGTCACTGTTTTTGGTATTTTAATTCCAATAATTAGCATATTGTCCAATAAATTCTAAAAAATTTGGTGAAGTTTCTTGGGACCGGAGGACCCTAGGATAATTATATTTTGAATTAACTCATTAAGAATAATCCTAATTAGCCTAAATACCTAAAATTGAATTTTAATTAACTACGGTTAACCATAAATTAAAATAACTTAAAAACAATTCTCCACTGAACTTTAGGATCAAAGAAACCACATATAAAAATTTGATATCAATTGAAATTGTTTAACCCCACTAAATGAATTAATTAAGTCACATAACCAAAATTAAACTTTAAAAATTTATAACTCCAAAAATACATTTCAAAAATTCACCAAATTGGTTTTGTGGGCTCTCTGGTATCAGAGAAGTCTATAAAAATTAAAATTGTAATTTTCTAAAATTTTTCATTTTTAATGATATATTTCATATTCTAATAATTAAAAAATAATAAAAATCACAAAAATAATAAAAATCATAAAAATGTCATATTTTGACTCCTAATCACTTAGGAACAAACCAAATATTTTTGCCAAGTCTATAAATTAAGATATTGAATTTTAAATTTTTAAAACAATTTTTAATATTAAAAAATGTATTTTCTATCCTTTTCACTAAATTAATTCCGATAAATAAAAAAAATCAAAAAATTGTAATATTTACTTCTTTGAACTCCTTGAGGTCAGAGAGATTTAAGAAAAATATAAAATCCATTTCTCAACTTCAATTTTATTTTATAATTAATTAATTCTCTAAAATTCAAAATAATTATAATAAATAAAATATAATTTAAAAAATCATCAAAATTGGTCCAAGTGGTCCTCCAGTTATTAGAAACATCCTATAATTTTCTTAAGGATAGAAACCTTTCCTTGGTCATATTGTTGAATTTCCATTGAAAATCCCTATTTTTCACTAAAAATAATTATATAAATAAATTAAATTCAGAAAAATCACATTTTCTCCTCTAATGTCTTAATTGATATATGAATGAAGTGACATAAAAATTTCAAGTTCATTTGAACTCAATTTAGTGAGTTATGAAATAAATAAACCTAAAAGGGCATAAAGGTAATTAAAGAATTTAAACCCCTTTATTAAAATTTTAGGTTTAACTAAAATGGAGGGTAAAATATTTGATTTTATCTATCTTGCATGATTAAAACTTTGGGAAATTAAAAGGGTAGGAACCTATTAATCACTCTTAATAAACCAAAAATAAAATTTTAATTATTTAAACAATTTAAATTTTGGAAGATTAATGAAAATTTGAATTATTAAAAATAGGGATATAATTTGAGAGGATATTAATTCTTTAATAAAAATCCCTAAATAAATCATTTCAATAATATTTAGCTCTTAATTAACATTAAAATGATAACCCAAACTAAGTAAATTAAAAATTAAAAATTAAAAAAATAAATAACCCTTAAATTAAAGAAAAGTTCAAAGTACTAAATAATTTAATATTTATATTAAATTAAACTAAATTAAATTGAACTAAGTAAAAGTTAAATTAAAATTAAAATTAAATTAAATTAACATTTTAGCAATTAAGTTAAGTTAAATTAAAAATTATTTAAATTAAATTAGATTAAATTAATTTAAATCAAATTTAAATTAAATTAAGTTAACATCATTCAATAATAAAAGTGAAACAAATTTAAATATTAAGATCACCTAAAGTATAAAGATTTAAACCAAAATATAAATTGAACACTATTCCAAACATAAAATTATTAATTAAAACCTCATAATTAAACTAAATCACTTTAAACCATTAACTCAAACTTCAAATTAAGAATGATTAAAATTCTCAACAAACCAACTTGCCCCTAAAGGCTTTAATTATTATAACTCTTAAATGGAGTATTAAGTGAGATGTCACTTTATTCATTAGGTAATAAAATGCCCAAGTTCACTGAGCAAGAGACAAAGCTTAACTGAACTCATGGATGATTAATTCACCGGTGCAACTAAATTTACTTGGACTCAAAATAATCTCAGAAGTAATAAAAAGATGTTTAGGACTCGTCTTAAGCACTTTCTCAATATGATGAGATGTTTTTGAAGAACCTTTGAATTTAATTGTTCTTTGATGAAGAAAATCATCCTTAAAAAAAACACAAGAACTTAGACGTCATAGGAGATGACTAGTTATAGGAATAGGACTTTGGTAGACAACCAAAACCTGCCCCTTAGCATTACCTGGGTACTTGTTGAAATATTTAAATGCCTTAACATATGTTTTAAGTGCAGCTTGGGATGACGGGAAGACCCCCCAGGTACGCTTTTATTTTATTGCAATTTACTTATAAGCACTATACTTTACTTTTTCTTGCATGTTAAACAAGACTGTTTCTTGAAAACCAGAACATTTAGGATAGTCCCTGAACTGAAACCAAAACTAAATTAAAAGTCATCACAAGATAAAATTCACCGCCACAACATTCCAAAATTCAAAACAACTCAAAATTTAATCACAAACAGAACAAAAAGAACTACAATTGCAACTAAATTAAAACGTCTCGTTGAATGATCGGGAATACCTCGGATGATGTAACCCACGTGTTACTAATGGGATTTCCCACGGTCTAAATGAAAGTGTGGAACTCATTCAGTTGAGTTTAGCAAATTCATTTGGACTAAGTGAATTCGATGAAAATAACGGTGCTGGGATGACGGAACCGTGGGATCTTAATCAGTCCTGTTTAAACAACTTTAAGATTTGTTTTAATTAAAATATTAAAAATATTTGGACCTTAAAATTTCTAAACCAAGACACTTCTCTCATCTCCTAATTTTCACTTTCCAAAACTAAAATCTCTGCAACAACAAGGAGCTCGGAGCATAGTGGGTAGCACGACCATCGTCGTCAGCAAAACCAGAATCTACATCAACAAAACCTTTCTTAGTTTAAATAACAAGCCATAGGCTTTTGGGGTAGTTTGCCTAGTGCAACATAAACCCTTAACTTATTGTTAGGCATTTGCATAATCATGTTATGTAAATTAAGCCCTAACCAGTCTTAGGACTCTGAGGTAGTCGTTCGATACAACATAAACCCTCACATCTTTGAGGCTATTTGTATGATTATGTCATACCAATATAAGTCCTAACTAATTAAAATTGGTAGGATTATAACATCAAATAAATTCCCGAATTGAAGCCAGACAATAGGATAGTTTGGGAAGTTGCCGAGATTCTTCTTGGATCCTCAGCTTCTCCTACTTTTCTTCCTTTTATTCTTAAAATAAACCGTTCTGAATTTGAGCTAATCCCTTTTGAAATTTCCAAAATTCAATCCTTTGAAAACTTTAAACTTTAAAATTCTTGAGAGCAAAAACTTGAATCATTATTGAGAGTTTTCTTAAGTGTCTTCGAACATTTAGGATGTAATTCCATTATATTAAGTTGGGGAACCTGCCGGCTTATAAAATTGGTTCGTAGACCAAACTGATGTCACAAATCTTCTTGGTTATTTAATCGAGCCGCATCACTAAGCAGTGTGTCTATTCTTCGGAATAGATACACGGTTTGTGGTTTGGTGCTCGTTTATATAAACTATTTGGGATGTGAGATCGGTTTAATTTCATATCTTAAAATTTTCAAATTTAAAATTATTTTCAAAATTAAATGCTACTTTCCAAACTATATGTATATTTAAATTAAAATTTAAAATTCGCTGATAACTTCTGTAGGCGACCCACTTTTTTTTTTTAAATTAAATTTACAACCTAAAAATATGCCGACAATAAGCTTTATGTTAAAGTTCAACAGGTAAGTGACAATGTTTACCATAAACTAACCGGTAAGGTGACATTCCGATTTATGCCTTATAAGCTGTTCTATAAGCCCATAATGCAGAATCAAGTCTATCAACCCAATCAGTTCTTTTAGGATTAACAGTCTTCTCTAAAATTCTTTTAATTTCTTTATTTGATACTTCAACCATTCCACTTGCTTGTGGGTGATATGCCGTTGTAATGATAGAATTCTTATATTTCTGAAAAGACTTCCACCATCTATGATAATTACCTTAGGCATTCCAAATCTTGAAAAAATCATCTTCTTTAAAAATTTTGAAACACTTTTGGAATCACATCTAGGGAAAGCTACAGCTTCAATCCACTTTGAAACATAATCAACCGCTAATAAAATATAAATCTTTCCAGATGATGGTAGAAATGGTCCCATAAATTCTAAACCCCACATATCGAAAATTTCAACTTCCAATATATAGTTTAAAGACATTTCATCTTTCTTGGATATATTTCCCATCCTTTAACATCGATCACATGTTTTCACACAATGTCTCACATCTTTAAATAAGGTAGGCCAATAAAATCCTGAATTTATAATTTTAAATGCAGTTTTATCTACTCCAAAGTGTTCTCCAAATTCGGAATCATGACATTTTTGAATAATAACATAAGTTTCTTCATAAGGTACGCATCTACGAATTATAGAATCTTTTCCTAATTTAAATAAATGAGGATCTTCCCAAATATAAGATTTAGCATCATTTTTAAATTTCTTAATAAATTTGTTATCCAATCAATAAGGTAAAATATTGCTAACTAAATAGTTAACTATATCTGCATACCAAGGTGTTTGGTATTCTTGAATAACATACAAATGTTCATCAGGAAATCTCTCATTTATATTTTCTTCAGTTATAACATCATTCTTAATTCTAGATAAATCATTAGCAATTTGGTTGTCCGTTCCATTTCTATCCACTATTTGAAAATCAAATTCTTGTAGAAGTAAAACCCATCTTATTAGTCTAGGTTTAGCATCTTTTTTCGTTATTAAATATTTAATAGCGGAATGATCAGTATGAACTATGCATTTGGTACCAAGAAGATAAGGTCTAAGTTTATCAAAGGCATATACTATAACTAAAAGCTCTTTCTTAGTAGTAGTGTAATTTCTTTGAGTTTCAGTAAGAGTTTTACTAGCATAATATATAACTTTGAAAATTTTCTCATATTCTTGTCCCAATACAGCTCCAATTACAAAATCACTTGCATCGCACATTAATTCAAAAGGTTTATTCCAATTAGGTGCAATAATTATAGGTGCAGTTATTAATTTGTCTTTTAAAATATTGAAAGCATTAACACAGTCTTCATTAAATTAAAATTTAGCTTCTTTTTCCAATAAATGATAAAGAGGTTTAGCAATTTTAGAAAAATCCTTTATATATCTTCTATAAAATTCAGCATGACCTAGAAAACTTCTCACATCAGTAACAGTAGTAGGGGGTTGCAGTTCAGCAATACTTTTTACTTTTGTTTGATCAACTTCCATTCCTTTTTGTGAAACTTTATGACCAAGTACAATGCCTTCTGTGACCATAAATTGAAAATTTTCCCAGTTAATAACTAAATTTGTTTCTTCACATTTTTTCAGAACTTTGGAAATATTTTCCAAACAAGACTCAAAAGAAGTTACAAAAACTGAAAAAACGTACATGAATACTTCAATTCCTTTATCAATCAAATCAAAAAATATTGACATCATACATTTTTGAAATGTTGCAAATGCATTACATAAACCAAAAGGCATTCTTCTAAAGGCAAATGTTCCATAACGACTTGTAAATGTTGTTTTCTCTTGGTCCTCAGGAGCAATAAGTAATTGATGATAACCAGAATATCCATCCAAAAAATAGAAATATGAGTGTCCATCTAATTTGTCAAGCATTTGATCCAAGAAAGGTAAAGGAAAATGATCGTTTCTAGTGGCGTCATTTAACTTCCGATAATTAATGCAAATTCGTCATCCAGTAATTTGTCTTGTAGGAATTAGTTCATTTTTATCATTAACAGTGACAGTTACTCCTCCTTTCTTCAGAACACAATTAATAGGACTTACCTATCAAGCTATCCGAAATAGGATAAATAATTCCATCATCTAACCATTTTAAAATTTCTTTTTTAACAACCTCTTTCATGATAGGATTTAATCTTCTATGCGGCTCAATTGTAGGTTAAAAATTTTCTTCCATTAAAATTCTATGCATACAAATGGAAGGGCTTATTCCTCTTATATTAGCAATAGTCCAACCAAAAGCTTTTTTATAATTCTTTAACACTCCTATTAATTTTTCTTCTTGATCTAAACTTAATACATAAAAAATAATAACAGATAAAGTTAATGAATTTCCAAGAAATGCATACTTTAAATGTGAAGGTAACATTTTTAATTCCAGTTCAGGGGTTTTTTTAATTGAGGGTAAAAGTATATCATTTTGAGTTATGTCTAAAGTTTCCCGAGTTATCTTTAATATAACAAGTTTCTTTAAGTAATTCATCTTCTTTTAGTTCTTCATTTTCATCAGTTAAAAATTTAATTTCTTCTTCAGGAATGATTTTACATTTTTTGTGATAGTGTTCTTCAATTATAAAATCAAAAATATCCATTCGATAACATTTTTCTTTGTCAGGGTACTTCATCGATTTAAGAACATTGAATTTAATCTCTTGATCATTAACTCTCATAGTTAATTCTCCTTTTTGCACATCAATCATAGCTCGTCCGGTAGCTTGAAAAGGTCTCTCTAAAATAGTTTGTATTTCTTTATCTTCTTCCATATCAATCACAATGAAATCCACAGGGAAGATAATTTTATCTACTTTAACAAGTACATCCTCTATAACTCTTTTAGGGTAAGTGATAGATCTATCAGCTAACTGAAGGGTTACAGTGGAGGGAGTAATCTCCCCTAAATTCAACCTTCGATAAATAGAAAATGGCATGAGATTAATACTTGCTCCTAAATCACACAAAGCTTTTCCACAAAATATTTCTCCAATAGCACAAGGTATAGTAAAACTTCCAGGATCTTTAAGTTTCTGAGGTAATTTCTTTTGAATTATTGTACTACATTCTTCACTTAGTGCAACAGTTTCAAAAGCTTCAAATTTTCGTTTCTTACTTAACACAGCATAAAAACACAACAACTAAAACAAACAACATACATCTACTCTTCATCCTCATCATCATCATCATCCTCGCTCGTTCCGGTCCTCGGATGGCACATAAGGAATGTAGAATGGATGAAGGGGCATCTCAAGCACTTTGATCACCTCTAATCAGTCTATCCGAGATAATGCTGATAATTCTCCTCATACTAATCATGTTTTACAATCTATCTCTCCACTTTATCAATCTTACCATCCATATCTTTCATATGCTCTCGAGTAAGACTCACTTTCTTCAAAATTTTTCTTAATAACCCAGTCTGTGAATCAATAGATGATGAAGCATGTGATGTAGTAGCACGAGAAGTAGATGCAACAGAAGCAGAGCAGTAGAAGCCCTACCAAATCCTCCTCTCCAACCAAATACTAAATGTACAGTGTAAGCACCAACGTTCACACTAGTAATTGGTCTCAATGGCTGAAGTACCTCTTCCCAGGTTTCAAACTTCACTCCTGATCGTTCAAACAATGAATGAATCAAGGAAGGAAATCTCATACCTACAGTAGTGGTTGCTCTAGCACAGTTCAAAACATAATCATAATTTATACCTCCAATGTCAATAGGCTTCCCTTGCTGAATGCAATGGTTCAACATAGCTCTTTCTCTCATTACTTCACTAGTATGACTCGAAGGTAACAATTTAGATGAGATAAAATAATGCCACACCTTAGATGTGGCATTCAATTTGGAAGCAGGAAAGTTCACTCTTCTATCATTTGTTATTTTCCATAATCCTCTTCCATCAGTAAGAAATTCTATGATCTCATCTAATTCCCCTTCCCTAGGATGATAGTTAGAATAAAAACAGAACATGTCAGGAGGTAGTCCATAAAAAGTGTTGATTGCCCCGAAAGAAAAGTTGACCTCATGCCTCCTAACCATCACCTGATTCTCTTCCGCAGTAGGCAAATATTCATAAATTCTCTGACCACAAAAACAACAGCAACAACGGAGAAACAATAGTAATTCTCCCAGTTCCTTCTAGCAATCACATCTTCAATTTCTTCTCCTGTTATACTAAATACAGGCTCAGGAATCAACTTACGTGACCGCAGTGCGTCAACGTATCGTTCCTCAGCCCTCGTGCTAAGAAATTTGTGAGAATCAAATTTTGCTTTTTCTCATGCACGCTTTAACTTTGGATCCATCTCTGAAAAATACACAAAACATTCACCATAAATTTCAAAATAAAACTAAACTTGCTAAATTATCTTCCAAAAGATATTTTCACTAAATCCAAGCAATTTCTTAAGTTTTTCCTCAATTTTTCACAATGAATAGTGATTTTAAGATTTTCCAATATGTACTCAAAATAAATGGTGAAAATAAAAAAAATTTTTACTTAGGATTAGTGCTCTTACCTCAAGGAATCCAATTCTCACATATTTTGTTGAGATTGGCTCTTAAATGATCCACAATATGATGCCCTAGGCTCCCCTTTCGCGATAAACCGAAGGTTAAAGACGATGGGGTGGTTAAAAATGGCAATTTTCAGGTTTTTAACTGCTGGCAACCACTTTTCGTGAACTGGTGCCTAAGCGCGAACCCCTCAGCGCTTAGCCGCGAAATCTGGTGCTTAAGCGCCGACACTCTGGGGCATAGACGCCAGTACCTAGATTTTCACAATTAAAGTATAAGCACTAAATCACTTTGTTAATCACCCTTAATTACTCTAGAATAATTATTTCTCCCCACATAAATCTTCCAATATTCCAAATCAAAAATTTAATATCCATTGATTCCAAACTAATTTCACACAAACACAAACTTATATTAAAACGAACATAACGCTTAATACAATTCTAGAATTTCTATCCACACATAAAAAATGAAATTCTCTAAATACAAGAGACTTTAATCTTAAACTGGTAAGTATACATCTCTAGGATGTAACCATCACATCATCAGGCTTAGTTAATGCTTAAATATAAACACTAAACACACCAAACATAACACACATGAACATTAAAAAAAACACATAAGAACACTAAACAAATAAGAACAATGCACTCTTTATTCCATTCTCCATTAGGCGAATTATATCCCGAACCATTATGATTCTCATTTGACCCTTCTGGAATATAAATTTGATAAAACGGGCGATAATTTTTCATTCTTACATCTTCTTCTTCAATCCATTTGTTCTTCATAAACATCGCCTTATCTGCCTCTTCAACATACCTTAAATGACTGAATTGCACCTTGAGTTTCCATCCCATGTGCTCCAAATGTAGGTTACTTTCATTGATTTTTGCTTCCATTGAAGTCACTCGGGCATCAATTTTTGCAATTATTCCAGCAATCCCTTGAATACTAACAACAAGATATCCATTGAATAACTCTTTAGCACTATCATTAACGAACTTACTCCTGCCAGAATCTTGCTTCTTCTTAATTTCATTCTCCCAGGAATACATGATGCAATCAAAACTCTCTTCTTAAGACTCAAAAATGAGTATAGGACTTGGGACAAGTGTTTCTCTTAAATTAGGTCCTTTTTATAGACTTAGGAAGTGCTAAAACAGCCCCAAGACCTTTTAAAACTCCAAAATAACTTCCAAAACTACTCCCCTGATCCCTAATAGATATAAGTGCAACGGATGCTAGAAACTTGGTTCCGCAGGATAAATGTGCTGATGATTTAAGATATGAAAATAATGATTTTATAATATGGGATACTTCACAAGTATACGTATCGTTTATCAAGTAATATAAGACTTTCTGATTAAGCTCCGAGATATCGAGCCCACGAGGAAGATGTAAAATCTTTAAAGGAATCAGAGAAATTATCTTTTTACTTTTTTTGATTGTTTTCGAAAAAGTATGTCTTGATTTTGAAAAGTTTTGAAGGTTTATAAGTCTTTTGAAATTTTCTTAATAAAATGCTAAACAAGAAATTAAAATTACAATAACTAATAACACTAGATGGAAAATACTTTGAACTATAATATCTTTTTCTTTCCTTTCATGAAGTAGTAATAATTCTTAAAGAATTGTTATGAAAGTATTCAAATTTTTGTTGTGACAGATAGAAGCAAATGTGTTCTTTACCCTTACTTGGTTCTTTAAAGAACATAGGTTAATTTGAAATTTATATTATTTTGAACATAGTTAGGCAGGGAAGATACCAGTCTCTCACTCTAGAGTTCCCTTGATTCCCACAACGTGGGAGCTAACTTCTCATAAAAAAACTCAAAACTTTAAACCAAATTAGGGTGTTTTAGCCTGTCACTCTAAAATCCTCTAATTTTACTCCCTTTCATAAAAATATCTTCTAATATTACGTTCAATTATATGGACTACAATTCTAACCCATATAATTGCATGTGATTTCTACTAACTTTTATGAGACAATATCGCAATGGAGGTTACAAAATCTAAAGAAATTTTACAACTTAACAGGCCAAATTAAGAAGTAAACAAGGTTTTTAGAATCAATCTTCACAACTTCTTCCAACTTTTAAACACATATACTTTCCACAACAATTCTCATTAAATTAATTACTTCTCCATTTAATAAAGAATAAGATAAAGTAAACTACTCAAAATACATTGAGAAAATATAAAAATACATTGATTTGAAATTAAAAAAAATAAGAAAAATAACAAACGAAAACAAGTATTAATAAACTAAATAAAAGTAAACACTTATCTGAAAATCCTCTCTACAAGACTAAGGAAGTTCCTCTGAAACTTTGACTCTTCACTAAACTACTCCTCAGAGGAAGTCTCTCAACTCCGATGATCAGAATACAGACTTCGGACTTCAATAAAAACTAAACTAAAAGAAAGAAAAGAAGTGGGAAGGAGAATACTTCACTCCGACCATTTTCTCCTTTCTACTCTCTACTCCTACTCTAAAATAAAAACTTTTAAAAATGCAGTGGAAGAACAAAAGAAAGAAAGAAAGAAAGAACCCTTCAAAATGCAAAAAAAGAGTGTCCTAATCTTTCCTAAGACTCTCTTTAAATAGTAAACCAAATGGTGCCTTGGTGTCTGTTCAAAATGTGTCCAGATTTAATAAATCTACCAAGGAATGCACCCCTTCATTCAAACTTGCCGCCCAAAGGAAGTTATGGACGTTACCACCAAGAGTTTCATCCCATCCCCTATGAAATTAGCACTAAATCCATTTGAAATTCGATTTTTGACTGTGGTAGCTAAGCGCCGGACCAGCGACGCTTAGCCGTCAGTGCCAAATTTTTTGATTTTTCATTTTTTTGCTCCAAATTTGATCAAATTTTGCTCCTTTCATCATGACCATTCATTTTCATCATACCTGCAAGAAAAACACAAAATACCTTCCATTAAAGTGAATATCATTAAAAATAGGTATAAAAATGTGCATAAAAATACTATATCTTTTAGGTGTATCAAAATCCCCCAAACATAAAATGTTACTTATCCTCAAGTGACAGTTAATCTCATTGAACACTTTAACATGAAAATTATGTAATGAGTTTTTCAAGAAGATAACAAAATTTATTCTAGAAATGGAATAGTCCAATTTAGTAAAAATTTCAGTAATTAAAACCAACTTAAAGTTTAGAAAGTCCTTAAGTAAAAGAGAAATGATAAATATAAGTTTTTATCTAATTCAAAAATATTTGTAGATTTTTTAAAATATAAGATTCATACATTTATATTTCTCACTTAAAAATCTTTATTTGAAAAATAATTTTACTTACTATATTATAACTTTAAGCTTTTGATTTTTTTCTGAACTTATATCTTAAACTTTAGGTATAAAACAAATTTTTTATTAGGCCGTTAAATCCTCAAGCTTTTCCTCCCTTTTCATATACTACATTTTTCACTTTTTTTTTATAAGGCAAGGATTCCTATATCTAGATAGACCTTTAATGATTTTGAATTCCATCCTTCCATTTAAAATAGAGATCAGATATACATCTTTCACTTAAAAATCATAATAATATTATTTGAAAATTACTCTTCAATAAAAGAAATTTAAGCTTTGAAGAATAAAAGTCAAATCTTCTATTTATCCAAAAATAGAAAACTTCTTACTAAAGATAGTTTAACTTTATTTAACACCTCTTCATTAAGAAAATTTTAACTTTAAGTTTTTCATGATTACTATAAATTTTAACTAAATTCTTTTATTCATTTCTATATTCAAAATTTTGTTCCCCTAATATAACTTCATGTACATAATTGTTCTCAATCAAAAATAAGATTTATTTTCAAGTATTCTTGAGAATCAAATAAAATTTTAGGTTTTATAAAATCTTTGTTTTTTCAATATCCCCCCCCCCCCCCGAACTTTAAATTTTTAATTAAGATAAAACATTTAAGCATAAGAAATGATACATGGGTGAGAAATAAAAACTAACATATCATGCTTGCAGGAATTTTTAATATCCTAATATGCAAGTATAACAATTTAAATACAGGAGTAAAATGAAATCAAATTTAGTTTTTCAAAACATTTTTCTTTTTTTTTAATAATAAGAAAAGTAAAAATTTCAGAAGACTTCTACAGTAGTGGAGGTTTTCAAAGCAAATACACACCAACTAAGATAACACACTGATACAGATAACAGATGATGGTGGAATTTGAAGAATTTTAAACATGTAGTTTTCCTAAGTAGAAGTTCATAATAGTGGTTTATAATTTCCTAACAGTTTTTGGAATTAAAGTACACACTACTAAAAAGTCTGACATAACATACACATAAAAACATTTACTATTACACACTATCACACAGCAACATATTAATCAACAATGAAAACAATAACAATACCTAAATATGCATAACAGATAAAAAATACAACTACAATCTGCATACTATCAAGGTTCACATCACAACACAATCATCAAACAAAATACTAGATAAAGTACACAGTGACACAACACATTAATACAACAACTAAAACAAACAACATACATGTACTCTTCATTTTCATTATCATCATCATCTTGCTCATTCCAATCTCTAGATGGCACATAAGGTATATAGAATGGATGAGGTGGCATCTCAGCACTCTGATCTCCTCTAATCAGTCTATCAGAATATTGTTGATAATTCTCCTCATATTCATCATGTTTTACAATATATCTCTCAACATTATCCAGTTTACCATCCATATCTCTCACATGCTCTCGAGTAAGACTCACTTTTTTTCAAAATCTTTCTTAATAAACCAGTCTGTGAATCAGTAGATGACGAAGCACGTGAAGTAGTAGCACGAGAAGCAGAAGCTGTAGAAGCCCTAGCAAATCCTCCTCTCCAACCAAACTCTGAATGTACAGTGTAAGCACCAACATTTACACTAGTAATTGGTCTCAATGGTTGAAGAACCTCTTCCAAGGTTTCAATTTTCACTCCAGATCTTTCACATAGTGAATGAATCAAAGAAGGAAATCCCATACCTGTAGTAGTGGTTGATCTAGCACAGTTCAAAACATAATCATAAATTATACTTCCAATGACAATAGGCTTCCCTTGCTGAATACAATGGTTTAACACAGCTCTTTCTCTCGTCACTTCACTGGTATGACTTGAAGGTAACAAATTAGATGAGATAAAATAATGCCATGATTTAGAAATGGCATTTAATTTGGAAGCAGGAAAGTTCACTCTTCTATCATTTGTAATTTTCCATAACCCTCTTCCATCAGTTAGATATTTCATAATCTCATCTAAATCCCTTTCTGAAGGATAATAGTTAGAATAAAAACAGAACATAACAGGAGGTAGTCTATAAAAGGTACTGATTGCACCTGAAGAGAAGTTTACTTTATGCCTCCTAACCATCACCTGATTTTCCTCTGCAGCAGGTAAATTTGCATAAAATTCTCTTACCAGAGAAACAACAGCAACAACGGAGAAGCAACGATGAATTTCGTCAGTTTCTTCTTGCAAGCATATCTTCAATCACCTCTCCTGGCTTACTAAACACTCGCTCAGGAATCAACTTACGTGATTGCAATGCATCGACATATCATTTCTCAGCCCTCAAACTAACAAATTTGTCAGAATCAAACTTAGTCTTTTCTCATGCACGCTTTGACTTCGGAGCCATCTCTAAAAATTCATGAAAAATTCACCATAAATTCCAAAATCAAACAAAACTTGCTAAATTTTCTTCCAAATGATATTTTCACTAAATCCAAGCAATTTATCAAGCTTTTCCTCAAATTTTCACCATGAATAGAGATTTTAAGATTTTCCATAATGTACTCAAAATACATGGTGAAAACCAAAAATTTTTACTTAGGAGTAGTGCTCTTACCTCAAGGAATCCAAATCTAACAATTTTTGTTGAGATTGGCTCTTAAATGATCCACAATATGATACCTTATGCTCATCTTTCGTGGTAAAGCAAAGGTTGAAGAAGATGGGGCGGTTGAAAATGACAATTTTTGGGTTTTTAACTTTTGGGAATCAATTTTCGCGAACTGGCGCCTATGCGCGAACTCTCGGCGCTTAGCCGTGAACTCTGGCGCGTAAGCGCCGACATTCTGGTGCGAGCCGCCAGTACCCAAATTTTTATAATTAAGGTATATGCACTAAATCACTTTGTTAATTGCCCTTAATTACTAAAAAATAATTATTTCTCCCCACAAATCTTTTAATACTCCAAATCAAAGTTAAATAACCATTGATTCCACACAAATTTCACAAAAACAAACTTATATTAAAACAAACATAATACTTAGTACAATACTAGAATTTTTATCCAAACATAAAGGATAAAATTCTTAAAATACAAGACACTATAATCTTAATCTGATAAGTGTACATCTCTAAGATGTACCCATCACATCATCAGGCATATACTTAAACATTAAACACAACAAACATGAACTCACAAGAAAACTAACATAACATATAAGACACTAAACAAATAGAATCAAAACACTTTTAATTCCACTCTCCTTTAGGTGGAATATAACCAGGACCACTATTATTCTCATTTGACCCTTCAGGAATATAATTTTGATAGAACAGGCGATCATTGTTCATTCTTATATCATTTTCTTCAATCCATTTGTTCGTCACAAACATCGCCTTATTTATTTCTTCCACATACCTTGAATGATTGAATTGCATCTTGAGTTGACATCCCATGTGATCCGGATGTAAAGTAATATCATTGATTTTTGTTTCCATCAAAGTCACACGGGCTTCAATTTTTGCAATCATCTCTGCAATACCTTGAATGTTAACAGCCATATATCCATTAAATAACTCCTTAACACTATCACTAATGAACGTACTTTTATCAGAATCTTGCTTCTTCTTCATCTCGTTCTCCTATGAAGGCATGGTGCTCAAAATTCTCTTCTTAGACTTCAAAAATGAAAATAGGACTTCGGGCAAGTGTTTTCCTTCAGTAAGGACCTTTTTATAGACTTGGGAGATGCTAGAATATTCTCCAGCATGTTTAGAATCTCCTAAATAACTCCCACAACTTCTCCTCCACGAAATTTACAGTTTTCATGTTTTTTATAACTGTGGTGCCTAAGCGCCAACTAGTCGGTGCTTAGCCGCCAGTGCACAATTTAGCACAGGCCTACTAAGTATCCAAATTCTCATTCTGACTTCTCCAAATCATTAATTAAGGTCAAATAAACTCCACTTAAGTTAAAAAATTCCAAATTACTATCACTAATTACATAAAAACAAAGCAAACAAAGCAAACAAAACACACAAAGCAAACGTAAAGTAAAGTACACCGATAAATATGGGTTGCCTCCCACAAAGCACTTGTTTTAAGGTCTTCAGCCTGACATACCCAGAACTCATTCTGTGTAACCCAACATTATATTCTCATCAGATTTAGATTTATTGACTCGAAAAATATGGTTTAAGTCTATGTCCGTTAACTTTAAATATTTTTTCGCTCTTAGGATCTTGAATATCTACAGCTCCATAAGAATAAACTTTTATCACAATGAATGGACCCATCCACCTAGACTTAAGTTTTTCAGAAAATATTCTCAATCTAGCATTATACAGCAAAACTTGTTGTCATTGGTACAAGATTTTTGGTAAGAATCTTCTGATCATGCTATAAATTCATCTTTTCCTTATAAATCATAGAATTTTCATAAGATTCATTCCTTATATCTTCAAGCTCATTCAAATGCAATATTTTTTTTTTCAGCAGCATCTTTCAAAATAAAATTGAACTCTTTAATAGCCCAATATGCTTTATGCTCATGTTCAAAAGGTAAATGACAAGCTTTTCTAAAAATCAGCCTATATGGGGATATTCCTATAGGTGTTCTGTAAGCAGTCCTAGGCCCACAAAGCATAATCCAGTTTAATTGAACAATCATTTCTATTTGGATTAACTGTTTTTTCCAATATTATTTTAATTTCATGATTGGATAATTCAACCAAACCACTTGTCTGCGGATGATAAGCAGTAGCAATGCGATGATTAATATGATATTTCTTTGCTAACTTCCTAATAATCGCATATCTAAAATGACTTCCCCCATCAGTTATGATTACTTTTGGTATTCCAAATCTACAAAACATATTCTTTTCTAAAAACTTTGCAACACTTTGAGCATCACATCAAGGTAAAGCAATAGCTTCAATCCATTTGGAATCATAGTCTACTGCTATCAAAATATAAACATTTCCGAAAGATGGTGTAAATAGTCCTATAAAATATAATCCCCAAACATCAAATATTTCAACTTCCAACATATAATTGAGGGGCATCTCATTTCTTCTAGAAATATTGCCTACACGCTGACATCTATCACAATTTTTAATATTATCATTCACATCCTTAAAAATTGTAGGCCAATAAAATCCTGATTGCAATATTTTATATGCAGTTTATCACTTCCAAAATGTCCCCCATAAATAGAATCATGAAAATTTTGAATAATTTCATAAGTCTCTTCCAAAGGTACACATCTTCGAATTATAAGATCCTTTCCTTGTTTATATAAAAATGGGTCATCCCAAAAATAAGTCTTAGCATCAGACAAAAAATTCTTCTTTTCATGATATGTCAAACCATAGGGTATAATATTATTAACAAAAAAGTTTATTATGTCTGCATACAACGGAACACTCCATTCTTTAACAGTGAACAGTTTTTCATCAGGAACATGTTCATTAATTTCTTCAATATCACAGAATGATTTTTCAATTTCAAGCCTGGACAAATGATCAGCAATTTGATTATCAGAACCCTTCCTATCTACTATCTCAAAATCAAATACTTGCAAAAGAAGAATCCATCTTATAAGTCTCGGTTTTGCATCATTTTTCTTCATTAAGTATTTGATAGCAGAATGATCAGTATGCACAACACATTTAGTTCCAATTAAATATGATCGAACTTTATCAAAGGCAAATACTATAGTTACAAACTCTTTCTCACTAGTGGTGTAATTAATTTGAGCTTCATTAAGAGTTTTACTAGCATAAAAAATTACTTTAAATATTTTATCATATTTCTGACCCAAAACAGCACCAATAGCATAATCACTAGCATCACACATTAATTCAAAAGATTTTTCGCAATTTGCTGAAATTATTATAGGTGCAGTGATTAATATTTCTTTTAATGTTTCAAAGGCTTTACGGCAGTTATCATCAAAATTAAAAACTGCATCCTTTTCAAGTAAACGGCATAAAGGATTTGTAATCTTTGTAAAGTCTTTAATGTAACGCCTTTAGAATCCAGCATGTTCTAAAAAACTTCTAATTCCCCTTACATTGGTTGGGCAAGGTAAATTAGATATAACTTGAATTTTTGCAGGATCTACCTCCAAACCTTTTTCTGAAATCTGATGTCCTAAAACAATTCCTCCTGCTATCATAAATTGGCATTTTTCCTAATTAAAGACCAAATTAGTTTCTTCACAGCATTTTAGAACTTTAGATAGATGTTCTAAACATGATTCTAATGAAATTCCAAACACTGAAAAGTCATCCATAAAAACTTTAATCCCTTTTTTCAATTAAATCACAAAAAATAGCAATCATACATCTCTGAAATGTAGTAGGGGCATTACATAAACCAAAGGGCATTCTTCTAAAAGCAAACGTACCATAAGGAATGGTAAATGTAGTTTTGTCTTGATCTTCAGGAGCAATTTGAATATGGTGGTAACCAGTATATCCATAAAAAAAAGTATTTATGCCCAACTAGTCTATCTAACATTTGATCTAGAAAAGAGAGTGGAAAATGATCTTTCCTTGTGGCAAGGTTTAATTTTTTTGTAATCAATGCATATTCGCCACCCTGTAACTTGTCATGTTGGTATCATTTCATTCTTTTCATTAACAGTCACAGTTACTCCTCCTATCTTTGGATCACAATGAATAGGACTAACCCATGCTCTATCTGAATTAGGGTAGATAATTCCAGCATCTAACCACTTTAAAATTTCATTCTTAAAAACTTCATGAGGGGATTTAATCTCCTTTGGGGATCAGCCCGCGGTTTGCAATTGTGAAACTACCACAGAGTCTTTCTCCAATTGCACATCGAATTGTGAAGCTACCAGGATCTTTAAGTTTTTCACGAAGTATTTTCTGAATTATTGCACTGCACTCCTCACTAAATGCAATGATTTCATTTTCTTCAAACTTCCTCTTTTTATTAAGAATATCCTTCATAAATTTTGCGTAGCTTGGCATTTATTCTAGGGCTTCAGCAAATGGAATATTAATGGTAAGCTTCTTTAATATCTCCAAGAATTTTGAAAATTGCTTATCCAACTTTTGTTGAAGAAGACTCTGAGGAAATAGAGCTGGTGGTTTTTCTAAATCAACCTTAAGTTGAGAAATAGGTCTTTCAAAACCTTTTGGAGAATCCTCTTTAGGTCTTTCAATCTCTTCTTTCTCTACTTCAGTTTCTTTTTGAACTCTACCTTCCAGTTCTTTTCCACTTCTCAGTTGAATTGATTTCACTTGTTCTTTATTCTTTTCTCTTGGATTCACTTTAGTATTACTTGGAAGCATTACTTGGGATCTATTACTTAAGGCATTTGCAATTTGTCTCAATTGATTTTCAATATTTCTGATGGTTGCTCCTTGAATTTGTTATTGATTTCCCATATGTTATACTACTTCTTCCATAGACAACTTTTTCTCCTTATTTTGTAAAGCATTGTTATAACCTGAAGGATATGTTAATCTATTATTATTATTACCTTGGTTGTTCCAATTCCCCAATGGGTTTACATGGGTGTTCCCCCATTGTTGATTAACACCACCCTGATTATTGTTATTCCAGTTAAAATTTGGATGATTCTTCCAACCTGGGTTATAATAATTGGAATATGGGTTTTTAGGTTTGATTATAGCGTTCACAGTTTCTGGTGAAGAATAGGAATCAACCATTTGGCCTAATGAATTTTCTTCAATCATGAGACTTGGCTGAGAAAAATTCATCCTAAATTGGTCAATCTTCCTTCATACAGCAGCAACTTGATTTACTAACATTGTAAAAGCATCATTTTCATAAACTCTGGCTACCTTTTAGGATTTGAACTTTCAAAAGACCATTGAAAATTATTAGTATCCATTTCTTCGTTTAAAGAATAAGCATCAAAAAATGGTTTAAACATTAATGATCCACCAGCAGCAGCATCGATGATTGATCTAAGAGATCCAACTAATCCATTAAAAAAAGTTTGAATTATTAACCAATCTGGTATCACATGATGTGGACATTTCCTGAGTAGATTTTTAAATCTTTCTCATGCTTCATATATTGATTCTCCTTCAAACTGAAAAAAAGATGTTATATCATTTCTGAACTTAGCATTCTTAGATGTTGGAAAATATTTAGCAAGGAAGTTTTGTGACAGTTCACCCCAAGTTCTAATTTATCCAGGTGCTAACAAATGTAACCACATTTTAGCTTTATCCCTTAGTGATAAAGGAAAAAGTCTAAGTCTAATAGCATCATCCGAAACAACATCATATTTAAAAGTACCACACAACTCTAGAAAATTAGCAAGATGCAAATTAGGATCTTCAGTTGTTGCTCCCCCAAACAGATTATTTGACACCATTTGGATAATAACAGATTTAAGCTCAAAAGAATTAGCAGCTACAGCAGGGTTTTAAATACTACCATGAAGTTCATCTACTGTAGGGTTAACATAATCTCTTAAAGGTCTTAATTCTTGTTGGATGCCAACATTTTAATTTTGATGATTTGTCATTTCTTGAATATTTTTTTCTTTTTCGTATTTTTAATTTTTTTTTATTCGATAGTTCTTTCTAATTCGGAATCGTAAGGCACAAGTTCTTCAAAACCTAAAGTACACATACAATAATAAAACAAAACAAAATACAACACACTAATAAAAACAAAAAAAAGTAAAAATTTAAAATTTCTTAATTCTCTTTAAAATGTAATTTAATTAATTTTCCCCGGCAACGGCGCCAAAAAACTTAATCCCCAATAGATGTAAGTGCAACGGATGCCAGAAATTTGGTCCAGCTGGATAAATATGCTGATGATTTAGGATATGAAAATAATGATTTTATAATATGGGATACTATGCAATTATACGTATCTTTTATCAAGTAATATAGGAATTTCTGATTAAGCCCCGAGATATCGAACCCACGAGTAAAATGTAAAATCTTTAAAGGAATCAGAGAAATTATCTTTTTACTTTCTTTGATTATTTTTGAAAAAGTATGTCTTAATTTTGAAAAGTTTTGAAGATTGATATGTCTTTTGAAATTTTCTTAATAAAATGCTAAATAAGAAATTAAAATTACAATAACTAATAACACTGGATGTAAAATACTATTAACTAGAATATATTTTCTTTCATTTCATGAAGTATTAATAATTCTTAAAGTATTTTTGTGAAGTATTCAAATTTTTGTTGTGACAGATAGAAGAAAATGTGTTCTTTACCCTTACTTGGTTCTGTAAAGAACATAGGTTAATTTTAAATTTATATTATTTTGAACATGGTTAGGCAGGGAAGATACCAGTCTCTCACACTAGAGTTCCCTCGATTACCATTACCTGGGGGCTAAATTCTCATAACAAAACTCAAAACTTCAAACCAATTTAGGGGGTTTTAGCCTGTCACTCTAAGATCCACTATTTTTTCTCCCTTTCATAAAAATATTTTCTAATACAACATTCAATTTTATGGACTACAATTCTCACCCATATAATTGCACGTGATTCCTACTAACTTTTATGAGACAATATCGCATTGGATCTTACATAATCTCAAGAAATTTTACAACTTAACGAGCCAAATTAAGAAGTAAACAAAGTTTTTAGAATCAATCTTCACAACTTCTTCCAACTTTTAAACACATATACTTTCCACAACAATTCTCTTTAAATTAATTACTTCTCCATTTAAGAAAGAAAAAGATAAAGTAAACTACTCAGAATGCATTGAAAAAATTTAAAAACACATTGATTTGAAATTAAAAACAATAAGAAAAATAACAAACGAAAATAAGTATTAATAAACTAAATAAAAGTAAATACTTATCTGAAAATCCTCTCCACAAGACTAAGGAAGTTCCTCTGATACTTTGACTCTTCGCTAAACTACTCCTCAGAGCAAGTCTCCCAACTCCGATGACTCAGAATACAGACTTCAGAATTCAATAAAAACTAAACTAAAAAAAAGAAAAGAAGTGGAAAGAAGAATACTCCACTCCGACCTTTTTCTCCTTTCTACTCTCTACTCCTACTCTAAAATAAAAACTCTTAAAAATGTAGTGGAAGAACAAAAGAATGAAAGAACCCTTCAAAATGCAAAGGAAGAGTATCCTAATCTTTTCTAAGACTCTCTTTAAATAGTAAACCAAAAGGTGCCTTGGTGTCTCTTCAAAATGTGTCCAGATTCGATGTATCTACCAAGGAACGCACCCCTTCATTCAAACTTGCCGCCCAAAGGAAGTTATGGACGTTACCACCAAGAGTTGCATCCCATCCCCTTTGAAATTGGCGCCAAATCCATTTGAAATTCAATTTTTAACTCTGGCAGCTAAGCGCTGGCCCAGCGGCGCTTAGCCGCCTATGCCAAATTTTTATTTTCATTTTTTCTCCAAATTTGATCCATTTTTGTTCTTTTCATCATGACCATCCATTTTCATCATACATGCAAGAAAAATACAAAACACCTTCCATTAAAGTGCAATATCATTAAAAATAGGTATAAAAATGTGCATAAAAACACTATATATTTTAGGTGTATCATCCCCCACGATCTAGGCTTCTAGAACCTCATCTTTCACATTTTTTTAACTGCCGTGCTTAAGCGCCAACCAGTCGGCGCTTAGCCTCCAGTGCTCAATTTAGCGTAGGTCTGCTAAGTGTCCAAATTTTCATTCTGACTCCTCTAAGTCATCAAATAAGGTCAAATAAACTCTACTATAGTTTAAAAACTCCAAATAGTTATGGGTTGCCTCCCACAAAGCGCTTTTTTTAACGTCTTCAGCCTGACATACCCAGAACTCATTCTGAGTGACCCAACATCAAAATATTATCAGATTTAGATTTATTAATTGAAAATATGGTTTAAGTCTATTTCCGTTAACTTTAAATATTTTTCCAATCTTAGGATCTTGAATATCTACAGCTCCATAGGAATAAACTTTTATCACAATAAATGGACCCATCAACCGGAACTTATGTTTTCCAAAAAATATTCTCAATCTAGCAATATACAATAAAACTTTTTGTCCTGATACAAGATTTTTAGTAAGAATCTTCTGATAATGCCATACTTCATCTTTTCCTTATAAATCTTAGCATTTTCATAATATTCATTCCATATTTCTTCAAGCTCATTCAATTGCAATAATCTCTTTTCAGCAGCATCTTTTAAATTACAATTGAACTCTTTAATAGCCCAATAAGCTTTATGCTCAAGTTCAAAAGGTAAATGACAAGCTTTTCCAGAAATCAGCCTATATTGGGACATTCCTATAGGTGTTTTGTAAGCAGTCCTATAGGCCCACAAAGCATAATCCAGTTTGATTGACCAATCCTTTCTATTGGATTAACAGTTTTTTTTCCAATAATCTTTTAATTTCATGATTGGATAATTCAACCAAACCACTTGTCTGTGGATGATAAGCAGTAGCAAAGCGATGATTAATATGATATTTTTTTGTTAACTTTCCAATCATCGCATTTCTAAAATGACTTCACTCATCAGTTATGATTACTCTTGTTATTCCAAATCTTCAAAATATAATCTTTTCTAAAAACTTTGCAATACTTTGAGCATCACATCGAGGTAAAGCAATAGCTTCAATCCATTTGGAAACATAGTCTACTGCTATCAAAATATAAATACTTCTGAAAGATGGTGTAAATGGTCCCATAAAATCTAGTCCCCAATCATTAAATATTTCAACTTCCAACATATAATTGAGGGGCATCTCATTTCTTCTAGAAATCTTGCCTACACGCTGACATCTATCACAATTTTTAATATAAACATTCACATCCTTAAAAATTGTAGGCCAATAAAATCCTGATTGTAATATTTTATATGCAGTTTTATCACTTCCAAAATGTCCCCCATAACACATCTTCGAATTATAAGATCCTTTCCTTATTTATGTAAAAATGGTTCATCCCAAAAATAAGTCTTAGCATCATACAAAAATTTCTTCTTTTCTTGATATGTTAAACCAAAGGGTATAATATTACTAACAATAAAATTTACTATGTCTGCATACCATGGAACACACCATTCTTTAACAGTGAACAATTTTTCATTAGGAAAATATTCATTAATTTCTTCAATATCGCAGAGTGATTATTCAATTTCAAGCTCTGGACATATGATCGGCAATTTGATTACTGTAACCCTTCTTATCTATTATCTCAAAATCAAATTATTGCAAAAGAAGAATCCATCTTATCAGTCTCGGTTTTGCATCATTTTTCTTCTTTAAGTATTTAATAGAAGAATGAACAGTATGCACAACACATTTAATTCCAATTAAATATCATCGAAACTTATCAAAGGAAAATACTATAGCTAATAACTCTTTCTTAGTAGCGGTATAATTAATTTGAGCTTCATTAAGAGTTTTACTAGCATAATAAATTACTTTGAAAATTTTATCATATTTTTGACATAAAACAACACCAATAGCACAATCACTAGCATCACATATTAATTCAAAATGTTTTCGCCAATTTGGTGAAATTATTACAAAGTGCGATTGATTAATTTTTCTTTTAATGTTTCAAAGGCTTTACTAGCAATCATCATCAAAATTAAAATTGCATTCTTTTCAAGTAAAGGGCATAAAGGTTTTGTAATCTTCAAAAAGTCTTTGATGTAACGCCTGTAGAATCCAACATGTCCTAAAAAACTTATAATTCCCCTTAGATTGGTTGGGTACGTTAAATTAGATATAACTTGAATTTTTGAAGGATCTACCTCCAAACCTTTTTTTGAAATCTGATGTCCCAAAACAATTCCTCCTGCTACAATAAATTGACATTCTTCCAAATTAAGGATCAAATTAGTTTCTTTACAGCGTTTTATAACTTTAGATAGATGTTCTAAACATAATTCAAATGAAATTCCAAACACTTAAAGTCATCCATAAAAACTTCAATGCCTTTTTCAATCAAATCACAAGATATAGTCATCATACATCTCTGAAATGTAGCAGGGGCATTACATAAACCAAAGGGCATTCTTCTAAAAGCAAACGTACCATAAGGACTGGTAAACAGAGTTTTCTCTTGATCCTTAGGAGCAATTTGAATTTGGTGGTAACAAGTATATCCTTCTAGAAAACAAAAGTATTTATGCCCAGCCAGTCTATCCAACATTTGATCTAGAAAAGGGAGTGAAAAATGATCTTTCCTTGTGGCAAGGATTAATTTTCTATAATCAATGCATATTTTCCACCCCGTAACTTGTCTTGTTTGTATCATTTCATTCTTTTCATTAATAGTCACAGTTACTCCTCCTATCTTAGGAACACATAGGACTAACCCATGCACTATCTAAAATAGGGTAGATAATTCCAGCATCCAACCATTTTAAAATTCTTTCTTAACAACATATTTCATGACAAGATTTAATCTCCTTTGGGGATCAGCCCGCAGCTTGCAATTATCTTCTATAAGAATTCTGTGCATACAAATTGAAGGACTGATTCTTTTAAAATCAGCAATTGTCTATCCTAAGGCTTTCGTGTGCATCTTCAAAATTTCAAGCAAACTCTCTTCTTCTTTTTCAATTAGTTGAGAGGAAATTATAACAGGCAAGGTTGACGATTCACCTAGAAAAATATACTTCAAATGATCAGAAAGCATTTTTCACTCAAGTTCAGGAGGGTTTTCAATTGATGGACCATAAGATTCATCTTTATCAGTCATATCCAATGATTCAAAACTTTCACGAACATACTTTAAATCTTCCTCTTGAAAATCTTTAGAATCAAGTAACTCCTCTTCTTGCTTATGTTCCAATTCTTCTCTTTCAGCTTTCTCTTCATAAGTTGATTTGAAATGACATTAACTTAAATATTCAATAAAATCCATCTTATAACACTCATATTCTTTAACTCTAGAAGGATATTTCATCGATTTTGAAATATTAAATGTAATAGTGTGATCATTAACCCTCATCATTAATTCCCCTTTTTGGACATCTATCATGGCTCTGCCTGTAGCTAGAAAAGGTCTCCCCAAAATTATGGGTATCTCTTTATCTTCCTCTATATCTAACATAACGAAATCAACAAGAAAAATAAATTGGTCCACTTTTATCAAAACAACTTCTATAACTTCTTTAAGATATGTGATAGAACAATCTGCTAATTGCAGAGTTACAGTAGTTGGGGTTATTTCTCCTAGTCCCAGTCTTTTGAATATTGATAGAGGCATAAGGTTAATGCTTACACCCAAATCACATAAAGCTTTTCGACATAATCTTTCTGCGATTGCACATGGAATTGTGAAACTATCAGGATCTTTATGTTTTTCAGGAAGCTTTTTCTGAATTATCGCACTGCACTCCTCATTAAGTGCAACAGTCTCATTTTCTTCAAACTTCTTCTTTTTATTATGCATATCCTTCATAAATTTTGCATAGCTTAGCATTTGTTTTATGACTTCAGCAAATGGAATATTAATGCTAAGCTTCCTTAATAACTCCAAGAATTTTAAAAATTGCTTATCCAATTTTTGTTGACGAAGTCTCTGGGGAAATGGTGGTGGTGGTTTTTCTAAATCAACCTTAGGTGGAGAAATAGGACTTTCAAAAACTTTTGGAGCGTCCTCTTTAAGTCTTTCAATCTCTTCTTTCTCTACTACAGTTTCTTTTTGAAATCTTCCTTCCAATTCTTTTCCACTTCTCAGTTGAATTGCTTTTACTTGTTCTTTATTCTTTTCTCTTGGATTCACTTCAGTATTACTTGGAAGCATTCCTTGGGATCTATTACTTAAGGCATTTGAAATTTTTCCCAATTGATTTTCAATATTTCTGATGGTTGCTCCTTGAATTTGTAATTGATTTCCCATATGTGATACCACTTCCTCCATAGACAACTTCTTATCCTTTAATTGTGAATAAATTTAATAACCTGAAGGATAAGTTAATCTATTATTATTATTACCATGGTTGTTCCAATTCCTCAATGGGTTTACTTGGTGGTTCCCCCATTATTGATTAACACCACCCTGATTATTGTTATTCCAGTTAAAATTTGGATGATTCTTCCAACCTGGGTTATAATAATTGGAATATGGGTTGTTAGGTTTGATTATAGCATTCACAGTTTCTAGTGAAGAATAAGAATCAACCATTTGGCCTAATGAATTTTCTTCAATCATGAGATTTGGATGAGAAAAATTCATCCCAAATTGGTCTATCTTCTTTGATATAGCACCAACTTGATTTGCTAACATTGTAAAAGCATCATTTTCATAAACACTGGCTACCTTTTTAGGATTTAACCTTTCAGAAGACCATTGAAAATTATTGGTAGCCATTTCTTCAATTAATGCATAAGCATCAGAAAATGGTTTAGACATTAATGATCCACCAGAAGCAACATTGATTATTGATCTATGAGATCCAACTAATCCATTATAAAGAGTTTCAATTATTAACCAATCTGGTTTCTCATGATGTCAACATTTCTCGAGAAGATCTTTAAATCTTTCCCATGCTTCATATATTGATTCCCCTTCAAAATGACAAACAGATGTTATATCATTTCTCAACTTAGCAGTCTTAAATGGTGGAAAATATTTAGTAAGGAATTTTTGTGACAGTTCACCCCAAGTTCTTATTAATCCAGGTAACAAATTTAACCATATTTTAGCTTTATCCCTTAGTGAGAATGGAAAAAGTCTAAGTCTAATAGCATCTTCCGGAACACCATCATATTCAAAAGTAGCACACAACTCTAGAAAATTAGTATGATTGAAATTAGGATCTTCAGTGTTGCTCCCCAAACTAATTATTAGACACCATTTGGATAATAACGAGGTTTAAGCTTAAAAGAATTAGCAACTACGACGAGGTTTTGAATACTGCCACGAAGTTCATCTACTGTAGGGTTAACATAACCTCTTAAAGGTCTTAATTCTTGATGGATGCCTACATTTTGATCTTGATGATTTTTCATTTCTTGAATATTTTTATCTTTCTCTGTATTTTTAATTTTTTTTTGATTTCTCTGATAGTTCTTTCTAATTCAGAATCGTAAGGCACAAGTCCCTCAGAACCTAAACTACGCATACAACAATAAAACAAAACAAAACACAACACACTAACAAAAATAAAGAAAAGTAAAAATTTAAAATTTCTAAATTCTCTTTAAAATGAAATTTAATTATTGTCCTCGCAACGGCGCCAAAAACTTGATCCACTCGATTTTTATACTTACAAATCTTATATGAAAATTTGCAACGGAACCAAAAACTTAATCCCGCTAGATATATATATATATATATATGCTTATGAGTTTGATTTATAATGTGGATACTACGCAATTATATGTATCGTTTATCCAGTAATATAGGACTTTCTGATTAAGCCCCGAGATATCGAACCCACAGGGAAAGGATGAAAATCTTTAAAGCAATCAGAAAATTATATTTTTACTTTTTCTAATGGTTTTTGAAAAGTATGTCTTGATTTTGAATAGTTTTGAAAGTTGATTTGTCTTTTGAAATTTTCTTAATAAAATGTTAAGCAAGAAATTAAAATTATAATAACTAATAACACTGTATGTAAAACACTATTAACTAGAATATCTTTTTCTTTCCTTTTATGAAGTAGTAATAATTATTAAAGTTTAATTGTGGAAGTATTTAAATTTGTTGTGACGAGATAGAAGAAAATGTGTTCTTTACCCTTACTTGGTTCTATAAAGAACATAGTTTAATTTGAAATTTTTATCATTTTGAACATGGTTAGGCAGGGAAGATACCGGTCTCTCACTCTAGAGTTCCCTCAATTCCCACCAACTGGGGGCTAACTTCTCATAACAAAACTCAAAACTTCAAACCAAATTAGGGGGTTTTAGCCTATCACTGTAAAATCCTCTAATTTTACTCCCTTCCTTAAAAATATCTTCTAATATTACATTCAATTATATGGACTACAATTCTCACCCATATAATTGCATGTGATTCTTACTAACTTTTATGAGACAATATCACATTGGATCTTACATAATCTCAAGAAATTATACAACTTAACAGGCCAAATTAAGAAGTAAACAACGTTTTCAGAATCAATCTTCACAACTTCTTCCAACTTTAAACACTTATACTTTCCACAACAATTCTTCATAAACTAATTACTTCTCCATTTAAAAAAAAATAAAGTAAACTACTCAGAATGCATTGAGAAAATATAAAAACACATTGATTTGAAATTAAAAACCATAAGAAAAACAACAAATAAAAATAAGTATTAATTAAAAAACTAAATTTAAGAACAAAAGTAAACACTTATCTGAAAACTCTCTCCACAAGACTCAGGAAATTCCTCTGAAACTTTAAATCTTCACTAAACTATTCCCCAAAGTGGATCTCCCAACTCCGATGACTCAGAATAAACTTCAGACTTCAATAGAAACTAAACTAAAAGAAAGAAAAGAAGTGGAAAGAAGGAGACTTCACTCCGACCCTTTTCTCCTTTCTACTCTCTACTCCTACTCTTAATAAAAACTCTCACAAAATAAAAGTAAAATACTGTAAAAACTCTCTTCAAAATGCAAGTGGAAGAGCATAAAAAAGAAAGAACCCTTCAAAATGCAAAGAAAGAGCCCCCTAATCTTTCCTAAGACTCTCTTTATATATTAAACCAAAAGGTGCCTTGGTGTCTCTTCAAAGTGTGTCTAGATTTAATGTATCTACCAAAGAATGTACCCCATCATTCAAACTTACCACCCAAAGGAAGTTATGGAAGTTACCACCAAGAGTTGCATCCCATCATCTTTGCAAATGGCGCAAAATTAAATGTAATCTTGATTTTTAACTGTGACGGCTAAGCGCCGGCCAAGTGGCGCTTAGCCGCCAGTGCCAAAATTTTGATTTTTAATTTTTTTGCTCCAAATTTGGTCCAATTTTGCTCCTTTCATCATGACCATCCATTTTCATCATACCTGCAAGAAAAACACAAAATACCTTCTATTAAAGTGCAATATCATTAAAAATAGGTATAAAAATGTGCATAAAAATACTATATATTTTAGGTGTATCAAACTACTGAATGTCTGACCTTAAATTCTCTAGAGTAACTTTGAGTGACTTTACTCCGACAGTCCTACGACTGGCAGACTATAGCCAGTGAACCTCATCTTCTGGAGTTGTCTCCGAAACGGTAGCACTCTTTCTGTCTCTGGACTCAGCATCAGAACTTCTCATTTCTGGCTGCTCAGCCGGTATTGGCTTCGTGGCTTTAGGTCGCCACACCATCCTTTTTAGAATTTGGTGCCTAGAACCGGATGTTTCATCAACGGTAATTCAAAAGGTGGTGTGCCTACTAAGATGCGGGCTAGATACTACGGCAGGTAACTTCTTGCTACTCAGTTTCCTCTTCTTTGGCAGAAATTCTTTTTGCACGACAGAGGGAAGCAACTTCAGTCCTAGACATGCCTTGGCAAGTATTCTTCCCATTTTTCTCAGAATCACAGACACAGAACAGTTATCCTTCCTTGCCAACGTCTCAATTACCATCCGTAATCGAGTAAGGGGCATACTTCTTATTTTCCGTTCTTTATGGTCATAATATGCTGGTCGAGGTAACGCGGCAGTGATCCTATGAGCACTTTCTTCCTCAGGAGTGGCAGAAAGTGGGTAAAATCTGATTCCTTCCAACAAGGGTGAAAGCTCTGCGAGCTTCTTTTTCCTCTTTTGGGCTTTCTTCGAGAATGGTATCTTCGACAACTCCGGTCTTTTTGATTTTAGCAATCTTTCGGTTCTTATTTCTTCTTTGTGTACGGGTTAATGGTGCAAACCTCGAACCGGACCCGATCTCAAAAATGGACGAGTGTTGCGGCAAAGAGGTCGTACCCTCTACGGTAGCAGGTTCATCACTCATCTGGAATTCCTTCCCATTCCATTTGGCGGGGGTAGGTGCAGTGATGACGAGACCTATGGGGGTAGAGACAACAGTCCTGGGAGTGGCAGCTAGTCTCCTACAGACAGCGGTGTGTTCCTCGGTTGGGACCCTCTGCAAGGGAGTAAACTCTTGCGTCGACTTCAGATTGAACTCAATTATGGGCTCCACAGTCTCCGGTACATTGGCCATTAATGTGAAGAGAGTAAAATCTGCGAACTTGATGTTCCTATTATCAAATCCATGTCAGAAACAAATGATCGCATCATCAAGCAGTTCGTCCTTGCAGCATGCCAAGACCAGTCCATTGGTGAAGGATAAAATCAGCTTCGGTGTAGACATCTTCTGCAGGGTAGTTTCTGAACGTCAGCTCCATACTATCCTTCCTTCCGTCATAAATTTCTTAGAATGAAAAAGAAAAATAGAGTCCGAACACATTCTTATCCATTTTCTTAGTTTTGTTATGTAAAGTATTTCAAGTTTTTTTTTTTATTTGTTCTCTTATTTTTACAGTTTAGAAGGTTCGTTTGTTCATAGTTAAAAAGGGTTTGTTAGGAAAAAAATAATTAAAGGAGGAAGAGTAAGGGAAGGCAAAGGATCCAACCAGCACAGCAAAGGGAGAGAAAACCTCACAAAACTCTCATCTCGATGAACTGCTCCTAGGCTAACACCTATTGGCGGTCCACCCCACCTCAGAGAGGCAAAAGGATCCTGGAACCTCTCTGTTTAAGGATGTCTAAACAGTGGCTCCAAAATCCAAGAAGAGTTGACTGTACCCGTTCAAGGTAGAAATAAACATGGTATGTCAACAGAAAGAATGATAGTTAGATTCATTATGGGTGTGAATTCACTACCGATTTATGAAAGCAAAACAATTTGATCAAAATGGAGAGAGGAACTTTTCTCCAGCGGAGTCGCTAGAAAATTTGTGGACATATTTTTTTTTAAGGATTGAGTGTTTAATTTAAATTTATATATATAATTTGGAAAATAGCAAATAGTTTTAAGTTTTCAAAAAATTTGAAGTATGAAGTCAATGTGTTCTCACACCTTGAAAATTTTTTATAATCGAGGACCACATTACAAACTGTGTATCGATCCAATGAATTGACATACTGCTTGATAATGGGGCTCGATTAAATAAACTAATATATTTCTGACATCCATTTGGTCTGTGAAATAATTTTATAAGCCGACAAATTTCCCCTACTTAATATAATCGAATTAAATAGTGTTTATATTACCTGGGTTCTTAAAGTTCCCTATAGAGGCAAGCCCCTATAGTTAATTACATCTTAAGTGACATGAATCACTTATGAAAACTCTCGATAATGATCAGTGGTTTTGCTCTCAAGAAATTCAAAGTTTAAAGTTCTCAAAGAATTAAATTTTGGAATTTTCAATAGGGAATGGATCACAAAAATATTAAAAATCACCAAAATGTCATATTTTGAATTCTAAACACTTAGGAACAAACCAAATATTTTTCTTAAGTTCCTAGGATAAGATATTGAATTTTAAAGGTTTAATGTAATTTTTAATATTAAAAATGTATTTTTCAACCTTTTCACTAAAATAATTCTAATAAAACAAAGAAAAATGAAAAAATTATAAAAATTAGTTCCCTGGTTTCCCTAATATCAGAGAGATTTTTGAAAAATATAAAATTCATTTTTCAACCTTTATTTTATTTTTAAATTAATTAATACTCCAAAACTCAAAATAATTATAATAAATAAAATAAAATTCAAAAAATCACCAAAATTAGTCTAAATGGTCCTCTGATCATTGGGAGTGCCCTATAATTTTCTTAAGAATAGAAAAATTCCCTTGGTCATCTTATTGAATTTTCCTTGGAAATCCCTATTTTTCACAAAAAATAATTATATAAATAAATTAAATACAGAAAAATCACATTTTATCCTCTAATGTCTTAATTGACATGTGAGTGAAGCCACATAAAAATATAAAATTTATTTAAGCTCAATTTAGTGAGTTATGGAATTATTAAGCTTGAAGGGCAAAATGGTAATTAAAATTTTAACCCTTAATTAAATCTTTAGGCTTAATTAAATGAAAGAGTGAAATATTTGATCCTAATTTGATTTGGATGATTGAAATTTAAATAATTAAAGGGTAGAAACCCATCAATCATTTTTAAGAATAAACCTTAATCATTTATTTAATGAAATTTGGAAGATTAAGAAAAATTGAAATTATTAAAATAGAGATATTATTTAGAAGACATTTATTCTTTAATTTAAGAGTCCTAAATTAATCACCTCAATAATACTTAATTCCTAATTAAAATGATAATTCAAACTCAAAATTTAAAATACTAAAAGACTTAATCATTAAATTAAATTAAAATTAAAATATTTAGATTAAATGCTTTCAAAATTTCAATTAAATTAATACTTTAACAATTAAATTAAATCATCTTTAAAACATAAAAAATAGAATATTAAATTAAAATTAAAATTAAATTAAAATTAAAATTAAATTAAATTAAATTAAAACATATTAAATTAAATTAAATTAAATTAAAAATAAAATCAAATTAAAATAAAGTCTAAATTAAATTAAAATTAAAAAAAAATAATAATAAAATTAAATTAAAATTAAAACTAAACCAAATCAAATTAAATTAAATTAAATTAAATTAAATTGAATTAAATATAACATCACCTAAGACATAAAGAATTCTAAATAGATCTAAAACAACTTGAACACTATTCCAAATTTAAATCCATTAATTAAAATTAAATTAAATCACAAAAATATCAATTTGCCCTTAAAAGCTCTTGTTATCATAACTCCTAAATAGAGTATTAAGTGAAGTGTTACTTCACTTATAAGGATATTCAAATGTCCTAATTCACTGAGCAAGATAACAAAACTTAAACTCCAGGATGATTAATTCACTTGTATAATTAAATTCTCTTGGACTTAAAACAATCCTAAAGGTGTTGAAAAGATGTTTAAGATTCGTCTTAAGCACTTCCTCAACATGATATGATGTTTATAAGAACAATTGAACTTAATTGTTCTTTGATGAAGAAAATCGTCCTTAAACCAAAATACAAGAACCTAGACAGCATAGGAGATGACTAGCTATAGGATTAGGACTTTGATAGACAACCAAAACCTTTTCCTTAGCTTTACCTAGGTACTTGTTGAAATATTTAAATGCCTTAACATGTGTTTTAAGTGCAGCTTGGGATGACGGGAAGACCCTCCAGGTACGCTTTTATCTTATTGCAATTTACTTTATTACAAATGCGCTTTACTTTTCTTGCATGATAAACAATTGTTGCATGAAAACCAATACCTTTAGGGTAGTCCCTAAAACTGAAACCAAAACTAAATTAAAAGTCATTACAAAATAAAAATCAATGCCACAACATTTCAAAATATAAAACAACTCTAAATTTAATCACAAACAGAACACAAAACTACAATTGCAACTAAATTAAAATGTCTCGTTGAATGATCGGGAATACCTCGGATGATGTAACCCACGTGTTGCTAACGAGATTTCCCACGGTCTAAATGAAAGTGTGGAACACATTCAGTTGAGTTTAGCAAATTCATCTGGACTAAGTGAATTCAATGAAAATAATGGTGTCGGGATGACGGAACCGTGGGATCTTAATCGGTTCCGTTATAATCAACTTTAAGATTTGTTTTAATTAAAATATTAAAAACACTTGGATTTTAAGATTTCTAAACCAAAACACTTCTCTCATCTCCTGATTTATGACTTCTAAAACTAAACCTCTGCAACAACAAGGAGCTCGGAGCATGGTGGGCGGTTCGGCCATCGTCGTCGGCAAAACTCGGATCTACATCGCACTAAACTTTCTTAGAATTAAATAACCAAGCCATAAGACTTCGAGGTGGTTTGCCTAGTGCAACATAAATCCTCAACTCTTCGTTAGGCATTTGCAAGATCATATCATGTAAATTAAGCCCTAACTGGTCTTAGGACTCCGAGGTGATCGTTCGATACGACATAAACCCTCACATCTTCGAGGCTGATTGTATGATTATGTCATACGAACATAAGTGCTAATTAACTAAAATTGGCAAGACTGAAATATCAGATAATATTAGGATTTTCTCAAATCTAAGCCAAACAATAGGATTGTTTGGGAAGTTGCCAAGATTCTTCTTGGATCCTCAGCTTCTTCTACTTCTCTTCCTTTAGATTCTCAAAAATAAAATTGTTCCAAATTTTGATTCATTCCCTTTTGAATTTCCAAAAATCCAAACCTTTGATAACCTTGAACTTTGAAATTATTGAGAGCAAAACCACTGATCATTATCGAGAGTTTTCTTAAATGATTCCCGTCATTTAAGATGTAATTAACTACAGGGGCTTGCCCTTATAGGGAACTTTAAGAACCCAGGTAATAAAAACCCCGCTTAATTCATTTATATTAAGCGGTGGAACTTGTCGGCTTATAAAATTGGTTCGCGGACCAAACGCATGTCATAAAACTTCTAGTTTATTTAATCGAGCCCCATCATCAAGCAGTGTGTCTATTCTTCGAGATAAATACACGGTTTGTGATGCGGTGCTCGTTTATATAAACTATTTGGGATGTGAGATCGGTTTGATTTCATGTCTTAAAATTTTCAAATTTAAAATTCTTTTCAAAATCAACTACTACTTTCTAAATTATATATATATTTAAATTAAATTTAAAATTTAAATTTCGCCGACAACTTACGTAGGAGACCCTCTTTTCAAAAATACAACACTCAACCTAGAAATATGCAGACAACTTCTGGCGACTCCGCTGGGGAGTAGTTCCTCTCTCGATTTTGATCAGATGGCTTTGCTTTCATAAATCGGTAGTGAGCCCATGCCCCTAGTGCACCAGACAACCATTCTTCCGTTGGAATACCCCGTTCATTTCTGTCTTGAACGAGTATAGCCAACTCCTCTCGGATTTAGGAGCCACTGTTTAGACACCCCTAAACGGAGAGGTTCCGAAATCCTTTTACCTCTTTTCTGAGGTGGGGTGGACCCCCAATAGGTGTTAATTTCGGAGCGATCCTTCGAGTCGAGAAGTCTTGCATAAGACTTTCTCTTCCTTTCTAATTCTGAATCGGATTCCTTACCTTCTCTACACCTTTGAACATTGTGTTCCTAATAGTCAAACCCTCTAATGAATGACTCTTTTAACAAATAACTCCTTTTATAAATACATGAACAAAAATGTGTTCGGACTCTTTTCGATTCCTTTCTTTCCGTCCTGATAAGAAGAAGCATAACTTGGGACTGACAATCAGAATCTACCTTGCAGAAGATGTCTGCCCCAAAGCTGATTTTCTCCTTCACCAATGGACTGGACTTTGCTGTTTACAAGGATGAGCTGCCCGACAATGGGATCATCCGGTTTGGACAAGGATTCGAAAACACAAATTTCAAGATCATTGACGTTACCCTTTTCACACTTACAGACAAAGTATCTGAAACTGAAAGACCTTTGGTCGAGTTCAACCTTAAGTCAACTCAAGAGTTCCCTCCTCTGCAAAGGTTTCCAGCTGAGAGGAACACTATTGTCCTTAAGAGGACTGTTATCTCTACCCCCACTGGTCTAGTCGTCTCTGCACCTACCCCGGCTTCCCCCAAACTGAAGGGGAAGGAAGTTCAAATTTGTAACGAACATATTACCATGGAGGGTACAGATTTCTGTGCAAGACCTTCTATTTTCGAAATTGGGTCCAGCTCAAGGGTTCCACCCCTAACACGGACTCAGAGAAGAAACAGAGGTAGGAAAATTGCCAGAAAGGCCAGAGTTGTTGAAGTCGCTTTCTTAGAAGAAATCCCTGAGTACACACCACTACCTGTTTGCCCGAGTATACACCGCTTTTGGAAGGAAGTAGATTCCATCCCCTTTCCGCCGCAGCTGACGAAGAAAATGTCCGCAGGATTGCTTCTACATTACCTCGACCCGCATACTATAGCGACAATCGAAAGAAAAGGGCTAGGGTTACACCATTTGCCCGACTACAGACTGTGATAGAGAAGTTAGCAAATAAAGAGAAATGTCCTGTATCAGAGATTTTAAGAAGAATAGGGCGGGTGCCAGCCAAGTCCCGTCTTGGGCCGCGAATAGAACCCGTTGTCGCCACAGAAAAGCCGAATAAGAAGATAAAGGCTAGTCCACCTGTTGTTGTTTCAGGTTTACAGATCAGGGAGGATACCACCTTCCGAGCATTCGACCGACGTGACCATCCGGTCCTAGGCCTTCGCTGCTAGAAGGATGGTATGGCGTCCTACTACTGCCATTGAGAGTGAAACAACGACCTGAAAAGGAAAGTCTCGTTAGGAGACTCGAGTCCGAAGAGAGCGCCACTGCAATAAAGGGGACTCCCAAAAAGGAAACCCAACAGCCATCGCATGATAACTGCGAAACCGTACGAAAAAGACCATTGGAGGACGCTATGGAAAAGCTAAGAACCGACATTCAACGATTAGCAAGAGAAAGAGAAGAAAAGTTTGGAGATGAAGTTGACTCGTCGGAGTTCATGGATGACGAATATGTGGAGATCAACATGGTCGAGACACGAGCATTGTCAGCTTCGCAAGGTGCCCCGGCAGCTGCGGAGAGAGATGAACCGGAAGCATTAAGAGCACAAATTCGGGAAAAAGATGATACAATCTCTCAAATGGCAAAAAGGATGGAAGAGATGGCTGCAACCCTAGCCACTCTTCAGAGTCAGGCTCAACCCCCAAGAGAAATGCCTCCAGAAGTTATTCATATTTCAGACGAAGGAAAAGAGATTACATCCGTTAACGAGAGACGATCGACCGAAGAAAGATTCTACCGTAATATGATTCCAGAGAAGGACATCAAGAACATGGTGGAACAGCAAGTGCGAGAAGCCTTAGCACAGTCGAAGAGCGAAGCATCTATTCAGACAGGTAGTCCTTACCCCGAAGAATTTCATGCAGTACAATACCCAAAAGGCATCGTACCACCTCTGTTCAAGACTTTTGATGGTACCAGAAACCCTCGACAGCATGTTGCACATTTTCGTGCTAGTTGTTGCAACGCCGGTGGGAGTGACACCTTACTCTTTCGACAATTCGTCAGCAACCTGTCAGGAATCTCCTTCGATTGGTACGCAAAGTTACCGAACGGTTCGGTAAAGACATTTTCAGAATTGGAAAATCTCTTCGTGAAACGGTTTGCCGGAGCTCAGCACCATATCACCATCGGTGACTTAGTGGTTGAGAAACAGAAACCGAACGAAACATTAGTGGACTACATACTTCGATGGAGAAATCTAAGCATGAAGTGTGAGCCACAGCTACAAGAGAAGCATGCAGTCGCTATCTTGCTTAAAAGCATTCACGGCCCGATATCACTTCTCCTTAAGGGATTCACAATTAAGACTTTCGAGAAGTTGTTAAGAAAGGCCGGAAGCTTGCAAGAGGAAGCAAAGCAACTAAGTTTCGTCGACGAAACAGACAAACAGAAGCCTGTGAAGACATTTGAAAAGAAATTCGGGATCATCGCTGCAGTCGATAAGGGCAAGCAGCCAATGTAAATACAGTCGGAGCAACCGCAGCCCAGCTATCAAAAATCTCAGCAGAACTACCAACAACCTCAACCCGGTTATCAGTCAACTCAACAATATGAGCAACTGCCTCGCCCACAGCGCACGTTAAAGGAGCTTATAAACAGAGAGTATCCATTCAAGATTGAGGCAGTGCCAAAAATGTTCCGCAGTTTGATGAAGACTTCGATTCCATCGCCGTAACCCGTGAAGCCGAAGAAGTCAACAAGAAAGACCATCCCAACTACTGCCCTTACCACCAGATGCTTGGACATAAGATAGAGGATTGCTCCGAATAGGGAACATAACGATCCCAAAGGAATACATGAAAGAACCACAGAAAGGAGGTTCTATCAATGTTGTTTCAATGGATCCCATTGTTCTGATAGACCCTTACACGACCGATGATGGATGGAGTACCGCTTGGACGAAGTCATCGAAGAAAATTTTGGATCGCATCCAAACCTCTTCGGTGCGTGCTTCAACTCAGAGTTTAAAACCTGTCAGGCCGGCGCTATCGCTTGCAATTGAAGAACCGCCCCAGGAAGAAAAGATCATAGAAAAGAAGGAGATCGTAGAAGAAGAAAGGACCGAGGCTCCCAAGGCTAGACTAGGGGCTGCTTATCCTAGGATGGTTGTTTCGATTCGGGGGAAAAATTCCTCGAACCTCTGACTCTGATTATCTGCTCGCTCTGGCGGGATCTTATAATGATAAGAGTTATGGCGTTGGCTTTGTTTTGACTGTTTCTAACTATTACGTAACTAACGACAACCAATCTAATCCGGATCTCGATTCCGATACCAATAACAATTCTCAAATCATACACAACCTCGATAATCACGATGACAAAAAAGACGTTCACCAAGAAGGCTACGAAAGTTCAACGAGCAATGAATCTATTTGTGAATTCCAAGGAACTCCAATCACAATAGAGTTAGAGCTTTCAGATTTCGAAGCGACTCCAGAAGAACCTGTCATGCCGATTCAAAAGGAGACACCAGTAAACTCAGTACCAGATTCAGAAGAGATCACATAAGTCAACTTAAGGAGCGGAAAGGTTCTACCTCCGAGAATGGGTCCAAAAGACAAAGGAAAGCAGGTGGTTGTTCAGGAAGAATCAATCCCAGCAGAAGAATTGCCCATTCAGGAAGAAACTGAGACACATGGTAAGAAAGTGGACTATAACGTGCTAGCCCATCTTAGGAAACTACCGACCAAGCCGAGCATCTACGACACTCTCATCTTATCAAAAGAGATGAGAGAAGCTCCGATCAAGGCCTTACTTGATCCGAAGATTCGTTTAGCTCGGATGGCCGGAGAATCCTTAGACGAGGTTTGCTCGTTAAAGGAACAGTGAGGTGTTACCTTCACGGACATTGATCTACTACTTGGGACAGCCGATCACAACCGACAGTTGTACATTTCAGTCACAATCGGAAAGTTTACGCTCTCCAGAGTATTGGTGGATCCAGGAGCATCGATCAACATAATGAACCTTTGAACGCTTGCATACTTGGAAATTGATGCTCGTGAGCTTGAAGCGGACAAGATGTTACTAAGAGGATTCAACCAGAAAGGAGAAAGAGCCCTTAGATCAATAACACTGTTGATGAAGACCGGTGACTTAGCAAAGACAACCGTAAAATTCCACATAATTTACTCTGAGACAACGTTCAACGCTCTACTGGGCCGACCGTGGATCCATGAAAACCGGATGGTACCATCGTCTGTGCATCAGTGCATAAAATACTACGAAGGAGGAGAACAGTGCATTAAAGGTGATTTGCAACCTTTCTCCAAACATGAATATGGAATCCATGAAGATGCAGCTTATTACGCACCTCCGAAGAAAACAATCTTCTCAAGAAACATCGTGCCAAATGAAGCAAAAGAAATTCAAGACAATGAAGAACCTGAAGTTCTAGTCCAACCGTCACTCACCACTCCCTTACGGCGAGATGGTGAAGGTTTCTCCAGAACACGCATCCGAGGTTGAGGCCGGGGACGAGGTCGCGGAAGAGGCACTGGGACAGTTGGGCAGAAAAAGCCGATGATCAACGTTGATTGGGAAAACAGCTCTGAGGATTAGAGGCAAGAGGATCACTATCTTAGAAGGCCTCGAGCTGCATACAGATGTGTTCTCAGACTACGAGCAACAATAAATTATAGACTGCATACTTGAACTCCAGAAAATGGGTCAAGCTGGACGCCTAAGGGAAAGACTTATTCAGAACCCCGAAGGTGGATGCCAGGGAAAGGAAGAGTTACAATCCAGTGTGGATGTTGCTATAACTTCGCAGTAGACAGAAAAGGAAATCCACCAGGGATACTTCATCGCAGTGAGGTGGATCCGATGCCAAACGTTATTGAAAGAATGGTAATGAGGATGATAACATGGAGGGTATTGCCCGCGGATAGCATACTCAACAGCTGCAACATTAACATCTATAAGGAGGGAGATTGCATACCTCCACATATAGACCATCATGATTTTGTTAGTCCTTTCTGCACAGTGTATTTTGTCAACCGGTTCAATATCATGTTCGGATCTGACCTCCGGATAGCAGGCCCCGGTGAGTTTCGAGGGCCGGTGGAGATACCACTACCGGTAGGTTCCGTCATGGTATTGAAAGGGAATGGAGCGGACATCGCAAAGCATTGCATTCCAGGAGTGCCTGTTGAGCGGATCTCTGTTACTTTCAGGAGGATGGACGACAGAAAAATGCCTTTCCACTTCCGACCAGATCCAGAGTTAGAGAGTCTCCGGCCTTACGAGCTGTGAGTTACATGGAAGATAAGCACACCTCCAATGCACATCCTTACGGCATTCCGGCCAAGGATGACTTGGAAGGTGATGTTATTATCCATGTATCTCACTATTCAGACATGGATTTTGACAGCTGCTTTAAGAAGAAACTTAAAGAATCTTACACAATCCGTTTTAGATTTATATGGATTGTATGAGATATTAAATTCCCAAAGAAAATATCATCATGTTTTGGATCAAGATGTATGATGTATTTTCAATAAGAATTGAATGAAAGCGACCATGTCACTTTTGCCTTCACCTCTTTTTGTGCAAATTGACTGGAAAACGCCACTAAATTAAAAGAACTTTGAGCAAAGAACAAAAGGATAATGAAAATAAACGAGAACGTTTTTTAAGAATCTAAATGTCAAAATGAATTCTAAACCGATACGAACTCTAAATATTTTTGAAATTGAATCACCAAAATGAACAAGATGAATTTAAATCTTAATTTAAATCTTAATTTAAATCACAATTTAAATCTCAATCTGAATCCTTCGATCTGAATCCTTCAATCTGAATCCTTCAATCTGAATCCTTAGATCTGAATCCTTCAATCTGAATTCTTCGATCTGAATCCTTCAATTTTTCTTCAAAAAGAAATCTGTTTGAAACTCTTCTGAAATTCAAATCTTGTCCTTGACTTGTCACCGGGTCGAGTCTCTTCAACTTGGTTCACTTACCGGCTCTTTTTAAATCTTTTCTCTGTGTGTTAGAGGATCAACTAGTTCTATTGACATGGAGCCACGAACTTTGTTCGATTTGGTTCTCATGGCATGGGATTGGGTCCCTATTCATACAGATAAATCCTCGAGATTGGAACCAGTTTCCAATTCTCATTAAATCCTCGAAATTGGAACCAATTTCCATTTCTCATTAAATCTTCGAGATTGGAACCAATTTCCAATTCTCATTAAATCCTCGAGATTGGAACCAGTTTCCATCTCTCATTAAATCTTGGAGATTAGAACCCGTTTCCATTTCTCATTAAATCCTCGAGATTAGTACCAGTTTCCAATTCTCATTAAATCCTCGAGATTGGAACCAGATTCCAATTCTCATTAAATCCTCGAGATTGGAACCATATTCCAATTCTCATTAAATCCTCGAGATTGGAACAAGTTTACAATTCTCATTAAATCCTCGAGACTGGAACCAATTTTTATTTCTCATTAAATCTTCAAGATTGGAACCAGTTTCCATTTCTTATTAAATCTTCGAGATTGGAACCAATTTTCATTTCTCATTAAATCTTCGAGATTGGAAACAGCTTCCAACTCTCATTAAATCTTCGAGATTGGAACCAGCTTCCATTTCACATTAAATCTTTGAAATTGGAACCAGTTTCCATTTCTCATTAAATCTTCGAGATTGGAACCAGTTTCCATTTCTCATTAAATCCTCGAGATTGGAACCAGTTTCCATTTCTCATTAAATCTTCGAGATTGGAACCAGTTTCCATTTCTCATTAAATCTTCGATATTGGAACCAGTTTCCATTTCTCATTAAATCTTCAAGATGGGAACCAGCTTCCATTTCTCATTAAATCTTTGAGATTGGAACCAGTTTCCAATTGTCATTAAATCTTCGAGATTGGTACCAGCTTTCATTTCTCATTAAATCTTCGAGATTGGAACCAGTTTCCATTTCTCATTAAATTTTCGAGATTGGAACCAGCTTCCATTTCTCATTAAATCTTCGAGATTGGAACAAGATTCCATTTCTCATTAAATCCTCGAGATTGGAACCAGATTCCATTTCTCATTAAATCTTCGAGATTGGAACCAGATTCCATTTCTCATTAAATCCTCGAGATTGGAACCAATTTCCATTTCTCATTAAATCCTCGAGATTGGAACCAGTTTCCATTTCTCATTAAATCTTTGGGATTGGAACCAGTTTCCATTTCCTATTAAACCTTTTAGAATGGTACCAAATTCCAGTTCTCTCCTTTCGAGGTCGGTACCAAATTCCAACTCTCTTTCCGAGATTGATACTAAATTCCAATTTTCCCTTTCGAGGCTGGAACCAGATTCTAGTTCTCTTTAAACTTTCTAGATCAATACCTAAATTCTGATTCTCATCCTTTTTAATCAATACTTAAACTCTAATTCTCACTCCGAGGCTGGTACCTAAATTCCAGCTCTCTTCCCAATCCCGAGGTTGGAACCTAGGTTCCAATTCTCATTTCAAATCCAGATTTCCTTCAATTGATTTTAAATTAAACCTCAATCGAAATTGGAACTCAGAACAAATCGAAATATAAACTCACACATTAAAACTTGAAATAGAAAATAAAATGAAATCTAAATCAAATTTCCCCAGATCTTATGATCTGGAATTCACTTCCTTTTCCTCTTCCCTGCCGAGAGTTCGGTGGATCTCCAGTATTGGAGATATACTCGATACTCCCCAGCAGAAATTTGTTTCTACTCTGTTCTAAGTGTGTCACTTAGACGTTTGTGTTGGTTTTGTTGATCTCTTCGGTCAACACCAATACGTGCAGTGTGGTTGGTTAGCACACCACACCTATTGGGGGTCCATTTGTTGACCTCATTTTTGATGAGGTCTTTTCTCTTCTCACTCTTTAGTACTTAAGATCTAGCCTTAGGCTTTCCCTTTGACTATATTAGAGGACTAGAAATGGGACCCACCACTTAGAAATTCAAACACCTCTTAAACTCCCTTCAAACCCCATAAGTTTGATTGTAAACCCCCAAGTCACTTGGAGGTTTAAAATCAAATGTGGAGGTTTAAAAGATGGGTTCCCTATAGGACTCTTTGGCCTTAGGACTACCCTGGGTGGCCTAGTCTGGTGAGGGTTGACTTGCACACACATTTCACTTTCACACACATTCCAATCCTAAAACCATTCATGGCTAGCTTGACTTCCTGACTCATGTAGGTAATTCATATGGATGGTACTCAACCCCTAAGCCCTTGGCTAAGAGGGTTAAGAACAACATAGTGAATACCTCAAATGAGTCCTCTCATCACTCTTAAGGGCTTGATATGGCTTCATGGCTTAACCAAAGTGATTCCATTCTACTCAAACTTGATCAATCTTCATTTTCCAAAATTTCAATTTTTTACCCCTGGGCCCTACACCCACTAAACCTACCAAACACCCTCGGAATTGCCCAAATTTTGCAAAATTGCCTAAATTACCCAAAATTCCTCAAAACCAATCCTAAACATTTCCCCCCACTCAAATTGATTATCTATAGTCAAATATACCAAAATTTCCAAAAATACCCCCCAATACCCTTCAAATACCCAAAATGCCCTTCTTAGCCAAAAATTCGATAAATTTTAAAAATTCCCAGAAAATTCCAGAAAATCCAAAATATTCCCAATTTTATTTTATTCAACTACACCATAAGCCAATTTTTTCAATTTAACTCACTTTTACTAAAACCCTCAATTTGACCCATTTTTAACCTAAATGGACCCAATGTCAAACCAAACCAACCCAATTGACCTCAATTTTGGTCCAATTCAATTCTAAATTTCAATTCAATATCTGCAATGTAAATTTTGACCAAATACAAGCCATATTTTATTGACCTTTGGATCCAATTTTAATTTGAAGCCTAAAGCCCAACTTTGGCGCATGACCTAAACCTAGCCCAAACCAACCCAATTCAACTCCAATTAACCCCAGATCTTTTCCTAAACCTTACTAATATCCCCACAAACAAAACACTAACAAGATTTGCCCCAAATTTGAATATAAACTCCACTCAAGCTTAACCCAAAGTCAAAATCCCCATTTTTGGCCTAAACCCAAACCTAACCCAAATGGGCCCAAATCCCAAAATCAAAGCCCAACAAAAGTTGAAAACCCTTTGTGACACTCCCATAAAAATTTTTCAACATTAATTTTACATCAAATCCATCCTTAGCCCAACCTTAAACCAAGTTAGCCCAATTTGGCCCACTTTGGCCTCATTACCAAAAAGCCCAAATTGAACCAATTTCTACTCCAAATGACACCAAACCTTTTCCAAATCACTCATGATACATCCCTAAACTAAACCCAACATTTATTTGGCATGGTCCTTCACAAAACTTTCATCCAAAAGTCCATTTTAAAATCTAAAAGCTCACTTTCTTAAACCATTCTAAAAGCCCATTCTCACCAAATCCAAAAGCCCAAAATTGGCTCTAAAGCCCACATGGCAATTTCTTCTCATCATACCTTTAATTGATATCACCCCTAAGTTTCAAAATCATCATTAAACCATTCCAAATAAAGCTTCATCCAAATTTCCACCAAAATGCTAAAATTCATAAAATCCCCTTTCATGAAATTGACCAAATCTTTTCCCAAGCCAAATGAAGCCATAGAGCCATGCATAAGCCCTATGCAAGCCATGGGATCACTTTACACCTCACCATGTCATTTATGGAAAATGGAGGGGGCCTCTTTATTAATCCTTCATTAAGCTTTTTAACCTAATTCATGTCAAACTCTAAACCAAGCTTAGCCACCTCACCATGGAAAGAGACCTCACCACTCTCTCTTGGCTGATCCAAATGATTCCTCCCAGCCCAAAGTCAAGCCTTGGGGAGGTGCACCTAGCCTAAACCATGCCTTGGACCAAAAGGAGCCCAAAATACACTCTCCCCCATTCCACTTAAATCAAACCTCTTTACACATGGCACAGCTAATTGAGCTCACAAACATCAAGCCCTGACCTCCCTGACCCTGAGGGTGACCCATGCCTGGCCGGCCAGCCAACACAATCACCAGAAAACACCATGGCTGAGAGGTCTAAATTGATTCAAAAATTCAATTCCCCTTGCCGAGTTGTCCCAACCTAAGTGGCCACCATGGCCGTTCTTCCCTTGCCCCGAACAGCTTGATCCAAGCCTTCAATCGCTCTCGGGAAGCCCTCCAACCATGTCTATTTAAACCTCACACCCTCTCGGCCAAACAAGGTGATGAACCGAACCTAAACAAAACTCTGCCAAAATTGCTCCAGGACCTTCTCCTCACATAGAGCACTTGATCACCATTGGATTTCAACCCCAATTTCCCCCAGCTGAGCTAAATTTCTGAGTTCAAATTTAAACTCAAAACCAGGACAATTCCAAAACCTCCGCTAAATCCAAATTAAACTCACCCACACCTGCACAGGACCAAGAGAAGGAGTTCCCTAGTGAAAGCCCCCCTCTCCAGGACACCCATTTGCTCCAGCCTCCAAGCATTGAAATTGGTTGTGGACACTTTCATACCTAGACAATTCCTCAGAGCCAGAGACTTCATCTGGAGCTTCCCGGGTGCAATCAAAGGTGACACAACTCTCCGATTGAAGCTACACTTCTCGCAGCAAAGATATGGATCATTCCTTCCTCCCGAGCTTTCGGTGATTCTCTATTTTGTTTTACTTACTTTCATAGCATGTAAATCATATGGATGTGTTCGTCTCTTGAAGAAGAATCCATAGAGCATAAAAACACAAAAATCCGTTCAGAAATGAGAGAGTTCATAGGGTTTTAATGTGGACGGTCACGGGTGCACACCAGTCGTAGACGATGACCATGCGCCGTCCAATCGAGCGTGTATCAAGTGGACGGTCCGTATCATGCCGGACCGCGTGAACTTTACATGAACCGCGGGCCCCTGGAGCGCTGAGTCAGATGGTGGCGTTGAATGGGAGAGCGACGCGTGGGCTTTCAGAGTTGCCAAGGTTGACGCGGCGCCGCATGGATAAGTAGAAAAATAGGGTTTTTTCTATTTATTTAATAACCCAGAACTTAGAAAATCCATATCTTTGTGTAGGAAATTCATAAAAATAAACGAAAAATAACATCTTGTTCAGTGAACATAGGAGAATAATGTGGAAAAGAAATCAAGTTATTTTGATGAGTACTTTATTTTTAATTAATTATTTACTCATTTTAGTATTTTGATTCTTCATTTGCATATGACAATTCACCATGGCATGAGACCATAGGGTCTTGAAGCCTCGACCTCGGGAACATTCCCTAAATTTTTCAAGGTCGGAGGCCATCTCTATCGAAAGTTATGTATTTTTCAAGTTTATGTCACCGTTTTTGGTATTTTAATTCCAATAATTAGCATACTGTCCAATAAATTCTAAAAAAATTTGGTGAAGTTTCTTGGGACCAGAGGACCCTAGGATAATTATATTTTGAATTAACTCATTAAGAATAATCCTAATTAGCCTAAATACCTAAAATTGAATTTTAATTAACTACGGTTAACCATAAATTAAAATAACTTAAAAACAATTCTCCACTGAACTTTAGGATCAAAGGAACCACATATAAAAATTTGATATCAATTGAAATTGTTTAACCCCACTAAATGAATTAATTAAGTCACATAACCAAAATTAAACTTTAAAAATTTATAACTCCAAAAATACATTTCAAAAATTCACCAAATTGGTTTTGTGGGCTCTCGGTATCAGAGAAGTCTATAAAAATTAAAATTGTAATTTTCTAAAATTTTTCATTTTTAATGATATATTTCATATTCTAATAATTAAAAAATAATAAAAATCACAAAAATAATAAAAATCATAAAAATGTCATATTTTGACTCCTAATCACTTAGGAAAAAACCAAATATTTTTGCCAAGTCTATAAATTAAGATATTGAATTTTAAATTTTTAAAACAATTTTTAATATTAAAAAATGTATTTTCTATCCTTTTCACTAAATTAATTCTGATAAATAAAAAAAATCAAAAAATTGTAATATTTACTTCTTTAAACTCCTTGAGGTCAGAGAGATTTAAGAAAAATATAAAATCCATTTTTCAACTTCAATTTTATTTTATAATTAATTAATTCTCTAAAATTCAAAATAATTATAATAAATAAAATATAATTTAAAAAATCATCAAAATTGGTCCAAGTGGTCCTCCAGTTATTAGAAACATCCTATAATTTTCTTAAGGATATAAACCTTTCCTTGGTCATGTTGTTGAATTTCCATTGAAAATCCCTATTTTTCACTAAAAATAATTATATAAATAAATTAAATTCAGAAAAATCACATTTTCTCCTCTAATGTCTTAATTGATATATGAATGAAGTGACATAAAAATTTCAAGTTCATTTGAACTCAATTTAGTGAGTTATGAAATAAATAAACCTAAAAGGGCATAAAGGTAATTAAAGAATTTAAACCCCTTTATTAAAATTTTAGGTTTAACTAAAATGGAGGGTAAAATATTTGATTTTATCTATCTTGGATGATTAAAACTTTGGGAAATTAAAAGGGTAGGAACCTATTAATCACTCTTAATAAACCAAAAATGAAATTTTAATTATTTAAACAATTTAAATTTTGGAAGATTAATGAAAATTTGAATTATTAAAAATAGGGATATAATTTGAGAGGATATTAATTCTTTAATAAAAATCCCTAAATAAATCATTTCAATAATATTTAGCTCTTAATTAACATTAAAATGATAACCCAAACTAAGTAAATTAAAAATTAAAAATTAAAAAAATAAATAACCCTTAAATTAAAGAAAAGTTCAAAGTACTAAATAATTTAATATTTATATTAAATTAAACTAAATTAAATTGAACTAAGTAAAAGTTAAATTAAAATTAAAATTAAATTAAATTAACATTTTATCAATTAAGTTAAGTTAAATTAAAAATTATTTAAATTAAATTAAATTAAATTAATTTAAATCAAATTTAAATTAAATTAAGTTAACATCATTCAATAATAAAAGTGAAACAAATTTAAATATTAAGATCACTTAAAGTATAAAGATTTAAACCAAAATATAAATTGAACACTATTCCAAACATAAAATTATTAATTAAAACCTCATAATTAAACTAAATCACTTTAAACCATTAACTCAAACTTCAAATTAAGAATGATTAAAATTCTCAACAAACCAACTTGCCCCTAAAGGCTTTAATTATTATAACTCTTAAATGGAGTATTAAGTGAGATGTCACTTTATTCATTAGGTAATAAAATGCCCAAGTTCACTGAGCAAGAGACAAAGCTTAACTAAACTCATGGATGATTAATTCACCTGTGCAACTAAATTTACTTGGACTCAAAATAATCTCAGAAGTATTAAAAAGATGTTTAGGACTCATCTTAAGCACTTTCTCAATATGATGAGATGTTTTAGAAGAACCTTTGAATTTAATTATTCTTTGATGAAGAAAATCATCCTTAAAAAAAACACAAGAACTTAGACGTCATAGGAGATGACTAGTTATAGGAATAGGACTTTGGTAGACAACCAAAACCTGCCCCTTAGCATTACCTGGGTACTTGTTGAAATATTTAAATGCCTTAACATATGTTTTAAGTGCAGCTTGGGATGACGGGAAGACCCCCGGTACGCTTTTATTTTATTGCAATTTACTTACAAGCACTATACTTTACTTTTTCTTGCATGTTAAACAAGACTCGTTTCGAAAACCGAACCTTTAGGATAGTCCCCGAACCGAAACCAAAACTAAATTAAAAGTCATCACAAGATAAAATTCACCGCCACAACATTCCAAAATTCAAAACAACTCAAAATTTAATCACAAACAGAACAAAAAGTACTACAATTGCAACTAAATTAAAACGTCTCGTTGAATGATCGGGAATACCTCGGATGATGTAACCCACGTGCTACTAATGGGATTTCCCACGGTCTAAATGAAAGTGTGGAACTCATTCAGTTGAGTTTAGCAAATTCATTTGGACTAAGTGAATTAGATGAAAATAACGGTGCTGGGATGACGGAACCGTGGGATCTTAATCGGTTCTGTTTAAACAACTTTAAGATTTGTTTTAATTAAAATATTAAAATTATTTGGACCTTAAAATTTCTAAACCAAGACACTTCTCTCATCTCCTAATTTTCACTTTCCAAAACTAAAACCTCTGCAACAACAAGGAGCTCAGAGCATAGTGGGTAGCACGACCATCGTCGTCAGCAAAACCAGAATCTACATCAACAAAACCTTTCTTAGTTTAAATAACAAGCCATAGGCTTTTGGGGTAGTTTGTCTAGTGCAACATAAACCCTCAACTCTTTGTTAGGCATTTGCATAATCATGTTGTGTAAATTAAGCCCTAACCAGTCTTAGGACTCTGAGGTAGTCGTTCGATACAACATAAACCCTCACATCTTCGAGGCTATTTGTATGATTATGTCATACCAATATAAGTCCTAACTAATTAAAATTGGTAGGATTATAACATCAAATAAATTCCCGAATTGAAGCCGGACAATAGGATAGTTTGGGAAGTTGTCGAGATTCTTCTTGGATCCTCGACCTTCTCCTACTTTTCTTCCTTTTATTCTTAAAATAAACCGTTCTGAATTTGAGCTAATCCCTTTTGAAATTTCCAAAATTCAATCCTTTGAAAACTTTAAACTTTAAAATTCTTGAGAGAAAAACCTTGGATCATTATTGAGAGTTTTCTTAAGTGTCTTCGAACATTTAGGATGTAATTCCATTATATTAAGTAGGGGAACCTGCCGGCTTATAAAATTGGTTCGCAGACCAAACGGATGTCACAAATCTTCTTGTTTATTTAATCGAGCCGCATCACTAAGCAGTGTGTCTATTCTTCGGAATAGATACACGGTTTGTGGTTTGGTGCTCGTTTATATAAACTATTTCGGGATGTGAGATCGGTTTAATTTCATATCTTAAAATTTTCAAATTTAAAATTATTTTCAAAATTAAATGCTACTTTCCAAACTATATGTATATTTAAATTAAAATTTAAAATTCGCCGACAACTTCTGTAGGCGACCCACTTTTTTTTTTAAATTAAATTTACAACCTAAAAATATGCCGACAATAAGCTTTATGTTAAAGATCAACAGGTAAGTGACAATGTTTACCATAAACTAACCGGTAAGGTGACATTCCGATTTGTGTCTTATAAGCTGTTCTATAAGCCCATAATGCAGAATCAAGTCTATCAACCCAATCAGTTCTTTTAGGATTAACAGTCTTCTCTAAAATTCTTTTAATTTCTTTATTTAATACTTCAACCATTCCACTTGCTTGTGGGTGATATGCCGTTGTAATGATAGAATTCTTATATTTCTAAAAAGACTTTCACCATCTATGATAATTACCTTAGGCATTCCAAATCTTGAAAAAATCATCTTCTTTAAAAATTTTGAAACACTTTTGGAATCACATCTAGGGAAAGCTACAGCTTCAATCCACTTTGAAACATAATCAACCGCTAATAAAATATAAATCTTTCCAGATGATGGTACAAATGGTCCCATAAATTCTAAACCCCATATATCGAAAATTTCAACTTCCAATATATAGTTTAAAGACATTTCATCTTTCTTGGATATATTTCCCATCCTTTAACATCGATCACATGTTTTCACACAATGTCTCACATCTTTAAATAAGGTAGGCCAATAAAACCCTGAATTTATAATTTTAAATGCAGTTTTATCTACTCCAAAGTGTTCTCCAAATTCGGAATCATGACATTTTTGAATAATAACATAAGTTTCTTCATAAGGTACGCATCTACGAATTACGTAATCTTTTCCTAATTTAAATAAATGAGGATCTTCCCAAATATAAGATTTAGCATCATTTTTAAATTTCTTAATAAATTTGTTATCCAATCAATAAGGTAAAATATTGCTAACTAAATAGTTAACTATATCTGCATACCAAGGTGTTTGGTATTCTTGAATAACATACAAATGTTCATCAGGAAATCTCTCATTTATATTTTCTTCAGTTATAACATCATTCTTAATTCTAGATAAATCATTAGCAATTTGGTTGTCCGTTCCATTTCTATCCACTATTTGAAAATCAAATTCTTGTAGAAGTAAAACCCATCTTATTAGTCTAGGTTTAGCATCTTTTCTCGTTATTAAATATTTAATAGCAGAATGATCAGTATGAACTATGCATTTGGTACCAAGAAGATAAGGTCTAAGTTTATCAAAGGCATATACTATAACTAAAAGCTCTTTCTCAGTAGTAGTGTAATTTCTTTGAGTTTCAGTAAGAGTTTTACTAGCATAATATATAACTTTGAAAATTTTCTCATATTCTTGTCCCAATACAGCTCCAATTACAAAATCACTTGCATCGCACATTAATTCAAAAGGTTTATTCCAATTAGGTGCAATAATTATAGGTGCAGTTATTAATTTGTCTTTTAAAATATTGAAAGCATTAACACAGTCTTCATTAAATTAAAATTTAGCTTCTTTTTCCAATAAATGATAAAGAGGTTTAGCAATTTTAGAAAAATCCTTTATATATCTTCTATAAAATTCAGCATGACCTAGAAAACTTCTCACATCAGTAACAGTAGTAGGGGGTTGCAGTTCAGCAATACTTTTTACTTTTGTTTGATCAACTTCCATTCCTTTTTGTGAAACTTTATGACCAAGTACAATGGCTTCGTGACCGTAAATTGAAAATTTTCCCACTAATAACTAAATTTGTTTCTTCACATTTTTTCAGAACTTTGGAAATATTTTCCAAACAAGACTCAAAAGAAGTTACAAAAACTGAAAAAACGTACATGAATACTTCAATTCCTTTATCAATCAAATCACAAAATATTGACATCATACATTTTTGAAATGTTGCAAATGCATTACATAAACCAAAAGGCATTCTTCTAAAGGCAAATGTTCCATAACGACTTGTAAATGTTGTTTTCTCTTGGTCCTTAGGAGCAATAAGTAATTGATGATAACCAGAATATCCATCCAAAAAATAGAAATATGAGTGTCCATCTAATTTGTCAAGCATTTGATCCAAGAAAGGTGAAAATGATCATTTCTAGTGGCATCATTTAACTTCCGATAATTAATGCAAATTCGTCATCCAGTAATTTGTCTTGTAGGAATTAGTTCATTTTTATCATTAACAGTGACAGTTACTCCTCCTTTCTTCAGAACACAATGAATAGGACTTACCCATTGGCTATCTGAAGTAAGATAAATAATTCCATCATCTAACCATTTTAAAATTTCTTTTTTAACAACCTCTTTCATGATAGGATGTAATCTTCTATGCGGCTCAATTGTAGGTTAAAAATTTTCTTCCATTAAAATTCTATGCATACAAATGGAAGGGCTTATTCCTCTTATATCAGCAAGAGTCCAACCAAAAGCTTTTTTATAATTCTTTAACACTCCTATTAATTTTTCTTCTTGATCTAAACTTAGCACATAAAAAATAATAACAGGTAAAGTTAATGAATTTCCAAGAAATGCATACTTTAAATGTGAAGGTAACATTTTTAATTCCAGTTCAGGGGTTTTTTTAATTGAGGGTAAAAGTATATCATTTTGAGTTATGTCTAAAGTTTCCCAGTTATCTTTAATATAACAAGTTTCTTTAAGTAATTCATCTTCTTTTAGTTCTTTATTTTCATCAGTTAAAAATTTAATTTCTTCTTCAGGAATGATTTTACATTTTTTGCGATAGTGTTCTTCAATTATAAAATCAAAAATATCCATTCGATAACATTTTTCTTTGTCAGGGTACTTCATCGATTTAAGAACATTGAATTTAATCTCTTGATCATTAACTCTCATAGTTAATTCTCCTTTTTGCACATCAATCATAGCTCGTCCGGTAGCTTGAAAAGGTCTCTCTAAAATAATTTGTATTTCTTTATCTTCTTCCTTATCAATCACAATGAAATCCACAGGGAAGATAATTTTATCTACTTTAACAAGTACTTCCTCTATAACTCTTTTAGGGTAAGTGATAGATCTATCAGCTAACTGAAGGGTTACAATGGAGGGAGTAATCTCCCCTAACTTCAACCTTCGATAAATAGAAAATGGCATGAGATTAATACTTGCTCCTAAATCACACAAAGCTTTTCCACAAAATATTTCTCCAATAGCACAAGGTATAGTAAAACTTCCAGGATCTTTAAGTTTCTGAGGTAATTTCTTTTGAATTATTGTACTACATTCTTCACTTAGTGCAACAGTTTCAAAAGCTTCAAATTTTCGTTTCTTACTTAACACAGCATAAAAACACAACAACTAAAACAAACAACATACATCTACTCTTCATCCTCATCATCATCATCATCCTGCTCGTTCCAGTCCCTGGATGGCACATAAGGAATGTAGAATGGATGAAGGGGCATCTCAGCACTTTGATCACCTCTAATCAGTCTATCCAGATAATGCTGATAATTCTCCTCATACTAATCATGTTTTACAATCTATCTCTCCACTTTATCAATCTTACCATCCATATCTTTCATATGCTCTCGAGTAAGACTCACTTTCTTCAAAATTTTTCTTAATAACCCGACTCCGTGAATCAATAGATGATGAAGCATGTGATGTAGTAGCACGAGAAGTAGATGCAACGAAGCGAGAGCAAGAGAAGCCCTACCAAATCCTCCTCTCCAACCAAATACTAAATGTACAATGTAAGCACCAACGTTCACACTAGTAATTGGTCTCAATGGCTGAAGTACCTCTTCCTGTGTTTCAAACTTCACTCCCGATCGTTCAAACAATGAATGAATCAAGGAAGGAAATCTCATACCTACAGTAGTGGTTGCTCTAAAGACAGCTCAAAACATAATCATAATTTATACCTCCAATGTCAATAGCTTCCCTTGCTGAATGCAATGGTTCAACATAGCTCTTTCTCTCATTACTTCACTAGTATGACTCGAAGGTAACAATTTAGATGAGATAAAATAATGCCACACCTTAGATGTGGCATTCAATTTGGAAGCAGTGAAAGTTCACTCTTCTATCATTTGTTATTTTCCATAATCCTCTTCCATCGCAAGAAATTCTATGATCTCATCTAATTCCCCTTCCCTAGGATGATAGTTAGAATAAAAACAGAACATGTCAGGAGGTAGTCCATAAAAAGTGTTGATTGCCCCAAAAGAAAAGTTGACCTCATGCCTCCTAACCATCACCTGATTCTCTTCCGCAGCAGGCAAATATTCATAAATTCTCTGACCACAAAAACAACAGCAACAGCGGAGAAACAATAGTAATTCTCCAAGTTCCTTCTAGCAATCATATCTTCAATTTCTTCTCCTGTTATACTAAATACAGGCTCAGGAATCAACTTACATGACCGCAGTGCGTCAACGTATCGTTCCTCACCCTCGTGCTAAGAAATTTGTGACAATCAAATTTTGCTTTTTCTCATGCACGCTTTAACTTTGGATCCATCTCTGAAAAATACACAAAACATTCACCATAAATTTCAAAATAAAACTAAACTTGCTAAATTATCTTCCAAAAGATATTTTCACTAAATCCAAGCAATTTCTTAAGTTTTTCCTCAATTTTTCACAATGAATAGTGATTTTAAGATTTTCCAATATGTACTCAAAATAAATGGTGAAAATAAAAAAAATTTTTACTTAGGATTAGTGCTCTTACCTCAAGGAATCCAATTCTAACATATTTTGTTGAGATCGGCTCTTAAATGATCCACAATATGATGCCCTAGGCTCCCTTTCGCGATAAACCGAAGGTTAAAGACGATGGGGTGGTTAAAAATGGCAATTTTCAGTGTTTTTAACTCGCCGGCAACCACTTTTCGTGAACTGGTGCCTAAGCGCGAACCCCTCAGCGCTTAGCCGCGAAATCTGGTGCTTAAGCGCCGACACTCTGGGGCATAGCCGCCAGTACCTAGATTTTCACAATTAAAGTATAAGCACTAAATCACTTTGTTAATCACCCTTAATTACTCTAGAATAATTATTTCTCCCCACATAAATCTTCCAATATTCCAAATCAAAAATTTAATATCCATTGATTCCAAAAAAATTTCACACAAACACAAACTTATATTAAAACGAACATAACGCTTAATACAATTCTAGAATTTCTATCCACACATAAAAAATGAAATTCTCTAAATACAAGAGACTTTAATCTTAAACTGGTAAGTATACATCTCTAGGATGTAACCATCACATCATCAGGCTTAGTTAAAGCTTAAAAACAAACCAAACAAAGCAAACGTAAAGCAAAGTACACCGATAAATATGGGTTGCCTCCCACAAAGCACTTGTTTTAACGTCTTCAGCCTGACATACCTAGAACTCATTCTGTGTAACCCAACATTATATTCTCATCAGATTTAGATTTATTGACTGAAAAATATGGTTTAAGTCTATGTCCGTTAACTTTAAATATTTTTTCAGTCTTAGGATCTTGAATATCTACAGCTCCATAAGAATAAACTTTTATCACAATGAATGGACCCATCCACCTAGACTTAAGTTTTTCAGAAAATATTCTCAATCTAGCATTATACAGCAAAACTTGATGTCATTGGTACAAGATTTTTGGTAAGAATCTTCTGATCATGCTATAAATTCATCTTTTCCTTATAAATCATAGAATTTTCGTAAGATTCATTCCTTATATCTTCAAGCTCATTCAAATGCAATATTTTTTTTCTAAAGAAGCATCTTTCAAAATAAAATTGAACTCTTTAATAGCCCAATATGCTTTATGCTCATGTTCAAAAGGTAAATGACAAGCTTTTCTAAAAATCAGCCTATATGGGGATATTCCTATAGGTGTTCCGTAAGCGATCCTAGTGCCCACAAAGCATAATCCAAGCTTTAATTGAACAATCATTTCTATTTGGATTAACTGTTTTTTCCAATATTATTTTAATTTCATGATTGGATAATTCAACCAAACCACTTGTCTGCGGATGATAAGCAGTAGCAATGCGATGATTAATATGATATTTGTTTGCTAACTTCCTAATAATCGCATATCTAAAATGACTTCCCCCATCAGTTATGATTACTTTTGGTATTCCAAATCTACAAAACATATTCTTTTCTAAAAACTTTGCAACACTTTGAGCATCACATCAAGGTAAAGCAATAGCTTCAATCCATTTGGAATCATAGTCTACTGCTATCAAAATATAAACATTTCCGAAAGATGGTGTAAATAGTCCTATAAAATATAATCCCCAAACATCAAATATTTCAACTTCCAACATATAATTGAGGGGCATCTCATTTCTTCTAGAAATATTGCCTACACGCTGACATCTATCACAATTTTTAATATTATCATTCACATCCTTAAAAATTGTAGGCCAATAAAATCCTGATTGCAATATTTTATATGCAGTTTATCACTTCCAAAATGTCCCCCATAAATAGAATCATGACAATTTTGAATAATTTCATATGTCTCTTCCAAAGGTACACATCTTCGAATTATAAGATCCTTTCCTTGTTTATATAAAAATGGGTCATCCCAAAAATAAGTCTTAGCATCGACAAAAATTCTTCTTTTCATGATATGTCAAACCATAGGGAATAATATTATTAACAAAAAAGTTTATTATGTCTCGCATACAACGGAACACTCCATTCTTTAACAAAGGAATGCTTTTTCATCGTGAACATGTTCATTAATTTCTTCAATATCACAGAATGATTTTTCAATTTCAAGCTCTGGACAAATGATCGCAATTTGATTATCGTAACCCTTCCTATCTACTATCTCAAAATCAAATACTTGCAAAAGAAGAATCCATCTTATAAGTCTCGGTTTTGCATCATTTTTCTTCATTAAGTATTTGATAGCAGAATGATCAAGTATGCACAACACATTTAGTTCCAATTAAATATGATCGAACTTTATCAAAGGCAAATACTATAGTTACAAACTCTTTCTCACTAGTGGTGTAATTAATTTGAGCTTCATTAAGAGTTTTACTAGCATAAAAAATTACTTTAAATATTTTATCATATTTCGACCCAAAACAAGCACCAATAGCATAATCACTAGCATCACACATTAATTCAAAAGATTTTTCGCAATTTGCTGAAATTATTATAGGTGCAGTGATTAATATTTCTTTTAATGTTTCAAAGGCTTTACGGCAGTTATCATCAAAATTAAAAACTGCATCCTTTTCAAGTAAACGGCATAAAGGATTTGTAATCTTTGAAAAGTCTTTAATGTAACGCCTGTAGAATCCAGCATGTTCTAAAAAACTTCCAATTCCCCTTACATTGGTTGGGCAAGGTAAATTAGATATAACTTGAATTTTTGCAGGATCTACCTCCAAACCTTTTTCTGAAATCTGATGTCCCAAAACAATTCCTCCTGCTATCATAAATTGGCATTTTTTCTAATTAAAGACCAAATTAGTTTCTTCACAGCGTTTTAGAACTTTAGATAGATGCTCTAAACATGTTCTAATGAAATTCCAAACACTGAAAAGTCATCCAAAAAAACTTTAATCCCTTTTTTCAATTAAATCACAAAAAATAGCAATCATACATCTCTGAAATGTAGTAGGGGCATTACATAAACCAAAGGGCATTCTTCTAAAAGCAAACGTACCATAAGAAATGGTAAATGTAGTTTTGTCTTGATCTTCAGGAGCAATTTGAATATGGTGGTAACCAGTATATCCATAAAAAAAAGTATTTATGCCCAACTAGTCTATCCAACATTTGATCTAGAAAAGGGAGTGGAAAATGATCTTTCCTTGTGGCAAGGTTTAATTTTTTTGTAATCAATGCATATTCGCCACCCTGTAACTTGTCTTGTTGGTATCATTTCATTCTTTTCATTAACAGTCACAGTTACAACTCCTATCTTTGGATCATAATGAATAGGACTAACCCATGCTCTATCTGAATTAGGGTAGGTAATTCCAGCATCTAACCACTTTAAAATTTCATTCTTAAAAACTTCATGAGGGGATTTAATCTCCTTTGGGGATCAGCCCGCGGTTTGCAATTGTGAAACTACCACAGAGTCTTTCTCCAATTGCACATCGAATTGTGAAGCTACCAGGATCTTTAAGTTTTTCACGAAGTATTTTCTGAATTATTGCACTGCACTCCTCACTAAATGCAACAGTTTCATTTTCTTCAAACTTCCTCTTTTTATTAAGAATATCCTTCATAAATTTTGCGTAGCTTGGCATTTATTCTAGGGCTTCAGCAAATGGAATATTAATGGTAAGCTTCTTTAATATCTCCAAGAATTTTGAAAATTGCTTATCCAACTTTTGTTGAAGAAGACTCTGAGGAAATAGAGGTGGTGGTTTTTCTAAATCAACCTTAAGTTGAGAAATAGGTCTTTCAAAACCTTTTGGAGAATCCTCTTTAGGTCTTTCAATCTCTTCTTTCTCTACTTCAGTTTCTTTTTGAACTCTACCTTCCAGCTTCTTTTCCACTTCTCGATTGAATTGATTTCACTTGTTCTTTATTCTTTTCTCTTGGATTCACTTTAGTATTACTTGGAAGCATTACTTGGGATCTATTACTTAAGGCATTTGCAATTTGTCTCAATTGATTTTCAATATTTCTGATGGTTGCTCCTTGAATTTGTTATTGATTTCCCATATGTTATACTACTTCTTCCATAGCACAACTTTTTCTCCTTATTTTGTAAAGCATTGTTATAACTCTGAAGGATATGTTAATCTATTATTATTATTACCTTGGTTGTTCCAATTCCCAATGGGTTTACTTGGGTGTTCCCCCATTGTTGATTAACACCACCCCGATTATTGTTATTCCAGCTTAAAATTTGGATGATTCTTCCAACCTCGGGTTATAATAATTGGAATATGGGTTTTTAGGTTTGATTATAGCGTTCACAGCTTCAGTGAAGAATAGGAATCAACCATTTGGCCTAATGAATTTTCTTCAATCATGAGACTTGGTCGAGAAAAATTCATCCTAAATTGGTCAATCTTCCTTCATACAGCAGCAACTTGATTTACTAACATTGTAAAAGCATCATTTTTATAAACTCTGGCTACCTTTTAGGATTTGAACTTTCAAAAGACCATTGAAATTATTAGTATCCATTTCTTCAATTAAAGAATAAGCATCAGAAAATGGTTTAAACATTAATGATCCACCAACAGCAGCATCGATGATTGATCTAAGAGATCCAACTAATCCATTAAAAAAAGTTTGAATTATTAACCAATCTGGTATCACATGATGTGGACATTTCCCGAGTAGATTTTTAAATCTTTCTCATGCTTCATATATTGATTCTCCTTCAAACTCGAAAAAAAGATGTTATATCATTTCTGAACTTAGCATTCTTAGATGTTGGAAAATATTTAGCAAGGAAGTTTTGTGACAGTTCACCCTAAGTTCTAATTTATCCAGGTGCTAACAAATGTAACCACATTTTAGCTTTATCCCCTAGTGATAAAGGAAAAAGTCTAAGTCTAATAGCATCATCCGAAACAACATCATATTTAAAAGTACCACACAACTCTAGAAAATTAGCAAGATGCAAATCAGGATCTTCGATTGTTGCTCCCCAAACAGATTATTTGACACCATTTGGATAATAATAGATTTAAGCTCAAAAGAATTAGCAGCTACAGCAGGGTTTTAAATACTACCATGAAGTTCATCTACTGTAGGGTTAACATAATCTCTTAAAGGTCTTAATTCTTGTTGGATGCCAACATTTTAATTTTGATGATTTGTCATTTCTTGAATATTTTTTTCTTTTTCTGTATTTTTAATTTTTTTTTATTCTGATAGTTCTTTCTAATTCAGAATCGTAAGGCACAAGTTCTTCAAAACCTAAAGTACACATACAATAATAAAACAAAACAAAATACAACACACTAATAAAAACAAAAAAAAGTAAAAATTTAAAATTTCTTAATTCTCTTTAAAATGTAATTTAATTAATTTTCCCCGGCAACGGCGCCAAAAAACTTAATCCCCGATAGATGTAAGTGCAACGGATGCCAGAAATTTGGTCCAGCTGGATAAATATGCTGATGATTTAGGATATGAAAATAATGATTTTATAATATGGGATACTATGCAATTATACGTATCTTTTATCAAGTAATATAGGAATTTCTGATTAAGCCCCGAGATATCGAACCCACAGGTAAAATGTAAAATATTTAAAGGAATCAGAGAAATTATCTTTTTACTTTCTTTGATTATTTTTGAAAAAGTATGTCTTAATTTTGAAAAGTTTTGAAGATTGATATGTCTTTTGAAATTTTCTTAATAAAATGCTAAATAAGAAATTAAAATTACAATAACTAATAACACTGGATGTAAAATACTATTAACTAGAATATATTTTCTTTCATTTCATAAAGTACTAATAATTCTTAAAGTATTTTTGTGAAGTATTCAAATTTTTGTTGTGACAGATAGAAGCAAATGTGTTCTTTACCCTTACTTGGTTCTGTAAAGAACATAGGTTAATTTTAAATTTATATTATTTTGAACATGGTTAGGCAGGGAAGATACCAGTCTCTCACACTAGAGTTCCCTCGATTCCCATTACCTGGGGGATAAATTCTCATAACAAAACTCAAAACCTCAAACCAATTTAGGGGGTTTTAGCCTGTCACTCTAAGATCCACTATTTTTTCTCCCTTTCATAAAAATATTTTCTAATACAACATTCAATTATATGGACTACAATTCTCACCCATATAATTGCACGTGATTCCTACTAACTTTTATGAGACAATATCGCATTGGATCTTACATAATCTCAAGAAATTTTACAACTTAACAGGCCAAATTAAGAAGTAAACAAAGTTTTTAGAATCAATCTTCACAACTTCTTCCAACTTTTAAACACATATACTTTCCACAACAATTCTCTTTAAATTAATTACTTCTCCATTTAAGAAAGAAAAAGATAAAGTAAACTACTCAGAATGCATTGAGAAAATATAAAAACACATTGATTTGAAATTAAAAACAATAAGAAAAATAACAAACGAAAATAAGTATTAATAAACTAAATAAAAGTAAACACTTATCTGAAAATCCTCTCCACAAGACTAAGGAAGTTCCTCTGATACTTTGACTCTTCGCTAAACTACTCCTCAGAGCAAGTCTCCCAACTCCGATGACTCAGAATACAGACTTCAGACTTCAATAAAAACTAAACTAAAAAAAAGAAAAGAAGTGGAAAGAAGAGTACTCCACTCCGACCTTTTTCTCCTTTCTACTCTCTACTCCTACTCTAAAATAAAAACTCTTAAAAATGTAGTGGAAGAACAAAAGAATGAAAGAACCCTTCAAAATGCAAAGGAAGAGTCTCCTAATCTTTTCTAAGACTCTCTTTAAATAGTAAACCAAAAGGTGCCTTGGTGTCTCTTCAAAATGTGTCCAGATTCGATGTATCTACCAAGGAACGCACCCCTTCATTCAAACTTGCCGCCCAAAGGAAGTTATGGACGTTACCACCAAGAGTTGCATCCCATCCCCTTTGAAATTGGCGCCAAATCCATTTGAAATTCGATTTTTAACTCTGGCAGCTAAGCGCTGGCCCAGCGGCGCTTAGCCGCCTATGCCAAATTTTTATTTTCATTTTTTCTCCAAATTTGATCCAATTTTGTTCTTTTCATCATGACCATCCATTTTCATCATACATGCAAGAAAAATACAAAACACCTTCCATTAAAGTGCAATATCATTAAAAATAGGTATAAAAATGTGCATAAAAACACTATATATTTTAGGTGTATCATCCCCCACGATCTAGGCTTCTAGAACCTCATTTTTCACATTTTTTTAACTGCCGTGCTTAAGCACCAGTCGGCGCTTAGCCTCCAGTGCTCAATTTAGCGTAGGTCTGCTAAGTGTCCAAATTTTCATTCTGACTCCTCTAAGTCATCAAATAAGGTCAAATAAACTCTACTATAGTTTAAAAACTCCAAATAGTTATGGGTTGCCTCCCACAAAGCGCTTTTTAACGTCTTCAGCTCGACATACCGTAACTCATTCTGAGTGACCCAACATCAAATTATTATCAGATTTAGATTTATTAATTGAAAAATATGGTTTAAGTCTATTTCCGTTAACTTTAAATATTTTTCCAATCTTAGGATCTTGAATATCTACAGCTCCATAGGAATAAACTTTTATCATAATAAATGGACCCATCCACCGGAACTTATGTTTTCCAGAAAATATTCTCAATCTAGCAATATACAATAAAACTTTTTGTCCTGATACAAGATTTTTAGTAAGAATCTTCTGATAATGCCATACTTCATCTTTTCCTTATAAATCTTAGCATTTTCATAATATTCATTCCATATTTCTTCAAGCTCATTCAATTGCAATAATCTCTTTTCAGCAGCATCTTTTAAATTACAATTGAACTCTTTAATAGCCCAATAAGCTTTATGCTCAAGTTCAAAAGGTAAATGACAAGCTTTTCCGTAAATCAACTTATATTGGGACATTCCTATAGGTGTTTTGTAAGCGAGTCCTATAGGCCCACAAAGCATAATCCGAGCTTGATCGACCAATCCTTTCTATTGGATTAACAGTTTTTTTCCAATAATCTTTTAATTTCATGATTGGATAATTCAACCAAACCACTTGTCTGTGGATGATAAGCAGTAGCAAAGCGATGATTAATATGATATTTTTTTGTTAACTTTCCAATCATCACATTTCTAAAATGACTTCACCCATCAGTTATGATTACTCTTGTTATTCCAAATCTTCAAAATATAATCTTTTCTAAAAACTTTGCAATACTTTGAGCATCACATCGAGGTAAAGCAATAGCTTCAATCCATTTGGAAACATAGTCTACTGCTATCAAAATATAAATACTTCTGAAAGATGGTGTAAATGGTCCCATAAAATCTAGTCCCCAATCATTAAATATTTCAACTTCCAACATATAATTGAGGGGCATCTCATTTCTTCTAGAAATCATGCCTACACGTTGACATCTATCACAATTTTTAATATAAACATTCACATCCTTAAAAATTGTAGGCCAATAAAATCCTGATTGTAATATTTTATATGCAGTTTTATCACTTCCAAAATGTCCCCCATAACACATCTTCGAATTATAAGATCCTTTCCTTATTTATGTAAAAATGGGTCATCCCAAAAATAAGTCTTAGCATCATACAAAAATTTCTTCTTTTCTTGATATGTTAAACCAAAGGGTATAATATTACTAACAATAAAATTTATTATGTCTGCATACCATGGAACACACCATTCTTTAACAGTGAACAATTTTTCATTAGGAAAATATTCATTAATTTCTTCAATATCACAGAGTGATTATTCAATTTCAAGCCTGGACATATGATCAGCAATTTGATTACCAGAACCCTTCTTATCTATTATCTCAAAATCAAATTATTGCAAAAGAAGAATCCATCTTATCAGTCTCGATTTTGCATCATTTTTCTTCTTTAAGTATTTAATAGAAGAATGAACAGTATGCACAACACATTTAATTCCAATTAAATATCATCGAAACTTATCAAAGGAAAATACTATAGCTAATAACTCTTTCTTAGTAGCGGTATAATTAATTTGAGCTTCATTAAGAGTTTTACTAGCATAATAAATTACTTTGAAAATTTTATCATATTTCTGACATAAAACAACACCAATAGCACAATCACTAGCATCACATATTAATTCAAAAGGTTTTCGCCAATTTGGTGAAATTATTACAGGTGCAGTGATTAATTTTTCTTTTAATGTTTCAAAGGCTTTACGGCAGTCATCATCAAAATTAAAAATTGCATTCTTTTCAAGTAAAGGGCATAAAGGTTTTGTAATCTTGAAAAAGTCTTTGATGTAACGCCTGTAGAATCCAACATGTCCTAAAAAACTTATAATTCCCCTTAGATTGGTTGGGTAAGTTAAATTAGATATAACTTGAATTTTTGAAGGATCTACCTCCAAACCTTTTTTTGAAATCTGATGTCCCAAAACAATTCCTCCTGCTACAATAAATTGACATTCTTCCAAATTAAGGATCAAATTAGTTTCTTTACAGTGTTTTAGAACTTTAGATAGATGTTCTAAACATAATTCAAATGAAATTCCAAACACTTAAAGTCATCCATAAAAACTTCAATGCCTTTTTCAATCAAATCACAAGATATAGTCATCATACATCTCTGAAATGTAGCAGGGGCATTACATAAACCAAAGGGCATTCTTCTAAAAGCAAACATACCATAAGGACTCGGTAAACGAGTTTTCTCTGATCCTTAGGAGCAATTTGAATTTGGTGGTAACAAGTATATCCTTCCAGAAAACAAAAGTATTTATGCCCAGCCAGTCTATCCAACATTTGATCTAGAAAAGGGAGTGAAAAATGATCTTTCCTTGTGGCAAGGATTAATTTTCTATAATCAATGCATATTTTCCACCCTGTAACTTGTCTTGTTTGTATCATTTCATTCTTTTCATTAATAGTCACAGTTACTCCTCCTATCTTAGGAACACATAGGACTAACCCATGCACTATCTAAAATAGGGTAGATAATTCCAGCATCCAACCATTTTAAAATTCTTTCTTAACAACATCTTTCATGACAGGATTTAATCTCCTTTGGGGATCAGCCCGCAGTTTGCAATTATCTTCTATAAGAATTCTGTGCATACAAATTGAAGGACTGATTCTTTTAATATCAGTAATTGTCTATCCTAAGGCTTTCGTGTGCATCTTCAAAATTTCAAGCAAACTCTCTTCTTCTTTTTCAATTAGTTGAGAGGAAATTATAACAGGCAAGGTTGACGATTCACCTAGAAAAACATACTTCAAATGATCAGAAAGCATTTTTCACTCAAGTTCAGGAGGGTTTTCAATTGATGGACCATAAGATTCATCTTTATCAGTCATATCCAACGATTCAAAACTTTCACGAACATACTTTAAATCTTCCTCTTGAAAATCTTTAGAATCAAGTAACTCCTCTTCTTGCTTATGTTCCAATTCTTCTCTTTCAGCTTTCTCTTCATAAGTTGATTTGAAATGACATTAACTTAAATATTCAATAAAATCCATCTTATAACACTCATCTTCTTTAACTCTAGAAGGATATTTCATCGATTTTGAAATATTAAATGTAATAGTGTGATCATTAACCCTCATCATTAATTCCCTTTTTGGACATCTATCATGGCTCGCTCGTAGCTAGAAAAGGTCTCCCCAAAATTATGGGTATCTCTTTATCTTCCTCTATATCTAACATAACGAAATCAACAAGAAAATTAAATTGGTCCACTTTTATCAAAACATCTTCTATAACTTCTTTAGGATATGTGATCGAACAATCTGCTAATTGCAGAGTTAGAGTAGTTGGGGTTATTTCTCCTAGTCCCAGTCTTTTGAATATTGATAGAGGCATAAGGTTAATGCTTACACCCAAATCACATAAAGCTTTTCCACATAATCTTTCTGCGATTTCACATGGAATTGTGAAACTATCAGGATCTTTAAGTTTTTCAGGAAGCTTTTTCTGAATTATCGCACTGCACTCCTCACTAAGTGCAACAGTCTCATTTTCTTCAAACTTCTTCTTTTTATTATGCATATCCTTCATAAATTTTGCATAGCTTGGCATTTGTTTTATGACTTCAGCAAATGGAATATTAATGCTAAGCTTCTTTAATAACTCCAAGAATTTTAAAAATTGCTTATCCAATTTTTGTTGACGAAGTCTCTGGGGAAATGGTGGTGGTGGTTTTTCTAAATCAACCTTAGGTGGAGAAATAGGACTTTCAAAAACTTTTGGAGCGTCCTCTTTAAGTCTTTCAATCTCTTCTTTCTCTACTTCAGTTTCTTTTTGAAATCTTCCTTCCAATTCTTTTCCACTTCTCAGTTGAATTGCTTTTACTTGTTCTTTATTCTTTTCTCTTGGATTCACTTCAGTATTACTTGGAAGCATTCCTTGGGATCTATTACTTAAGGCATTTGAAATTTGTCCCAATTGATTTTCAATATTTCTGATGGTTGCTCCTTGAATTTGTAATTGATTTCCTATATGTGATACCACTTCCTCCATAGACAACTTCTTATCCTTTAATTGTGAATAAATTTAATAACCTGAAGGATAAGTTAATCTATTATTATTATTACCATGGTTGTTCCAATTCCTCAATGGGTTTACTTGGTGGTTCCCCCATTATTGATTAACACCACCCCGATTAATGTTATTCCAGCTTAAAATTTGGATGATTCTTCCAACCTAGGTTATAATAATTGGAATATGGGTTGTTAGGTTTGATTATAGCATTCACAGTTTCTAGTGAAGAATAAGAATCAACCATTTGGCCTAATGAATTTTCTTCAATCATGAGATTTGGATGACAAAATTCATCCCAAATTGGTCTATCTTCTTTGATATAGCACCAACTTGATTTGCTAACATTGTAAAAGCATCATTTTCATAAACACTGGCTACCTTTTTAGGATTTAACCTTTCAGAAGACCATTGAAAATTATTGGTAGCCATTTCTTCAATTAATGCATAAGCATCAGAAAATGGTTTAGACATTAATGATCCACCAGAAGCAACATTGATTATTGATCTATGAGATCCAACTAATCCATTATAAAGAGTTTCAATTATTAACCAATCTGGTTTCGCATGATGTCAACATTTCTCGAGAAGATCTTTAAATCTTTCCCATGCTTCATATATTGATTCCCCTTCAAAATGACAAACAGATGTTATATCATTTCTCAACTTAGCAGTCTTAGATGGTGGAAAATATTTAGTAAGGAATTTTTGTGACAGTTCACCCCAAGTTCTTATTAATCCAGGTAACAAATTTAACCATATTTTAGCTTTATCCCTTAGTGAGAATGGAAAAAGTCTAAGTCTAATAGCATCATCCGGAACACCATCATATTCAAAAGTAGCACACAACTCTAGAAAATTAGTAAGATTGAAATTAGGATCTTCAGTGTTGCTCCCCCAAACTAATTATTAGACACCATTTGGATAATAGCAGGTTTAAGCTTAAAAGAATTAGCAGCTACAGCAGGGTTTTGAATACTGCCACGAAGTTCATCTACTGTAGGGTTAACATAACCTCTTAAAGGTCTTAATTCTTGATGGATGCCTACATTTTGATCTTGATGATTTTTCATTTCTTTAATATTTTTATCTTTCTCTGTATTTTAAATTTTTTTTTATTTCTCTGATAGTTCTTTCTAATTCGGAATCGTAAGGCACAAGTCCCTCAGAACCTAAACTACGCATACAACAATAAAACAAAACAAAACACAACACACTAATAAAAATAAAGAAAAGTAAAAATTTAAAATTTCTAAATTCTCTTTAAAATGCAATTTAATTATTGTCCCCGGCAACGGCGCCAAAAACTTGATCCACCTGATTTTTATACTTACAAATCTTATATGAAAATTTGCAACGGAACCAAAAACTTAATCCCGCTAGATATATATATATATATATATATATGCTTATGATTTTGATTTATAATGTGGATACTACGCAATTATATGTATCGTTTATCCAGTAATATAGGACTTTCTGATTAAGCCCCGAGATATCGAACCCACAGGGAAAGGATGAAAAACTTTAAAGCAATCAGAAATTTATATTTTTACTTTTTTTAATGGTTTTTGAAAAGTATGTCTTGATTTTGAATAGTTTTGAAAGTTGATTTGTCTTTTGAAATTTCCTTAATAAAATTTTAAGCAAGAAATTAAAATTATAATAACTAATAACACTGTATGTAAAACACTATTAACTAGAATATCTTTTTCTTTCCTTTTATGAAGTAGTAATAATTATTAAAGTTTAATTGTGGAAGTATTTAAATTTGTTGTGACAGATAGAAGAAAATGTGTTCTTTACCCTTACTTGGTTCTATAAAGAACATAGTTTAATTTGAAATTTTTATCATTTTGAACATGGTTAGGCAGGGAAGATACCAGTCTCTCACTCTAGAGTTCCCTCAATTCCCACCAACTGGGGGCTAACTTCTCATAACAAAACTCAAAACTTCAAACCAAATTAGGGGGTTTTAGCCTATCACTGTAAAATCCTCTAATTTTACTCCCTTCCATAAAAATATCTTCTAATATTACATTCAATTATATGGACTATAATTCTCACCCATATAATTGCATGTGATTCTTACTAACTTTTATGAGACAATATCACATTGGATCGTACATAATCTCAAGAAATTATACAACTTAACAGGCCAAATTAAGAAGTAAACAACGTTTTCAGAATCAATCTTCACAACTTCTTCCAACTTTAAACACTTATACTTTCCACAACAATTCTTCATAAACTAATTACTTCTCCATTTAAAAAAAATAAAGTAAACTACTCAGAATGCATTGAGAAAATATAAAAACACATTGATTTGAAATTAAAAACCATAAGAAAAACAACAAATAAAAATAAGTATTAATTAAAAAATTAAATTTAAGAACAAAAGTAAACACTTATCTGAAAACTCTCTCCACAAGACTCAGGAAATTCCTCTGAAACTTTAAATCTTCACTAAACTATTCCCCAAAGTGGATCTCCCAACTCCGATGACTCAGAATAAACTTCAAACTTCAATAGAAACTAAACTAAAAGAAAGAAAAGAAGTGGAAAGAAGGAGACTTCACTCCGACCCTTTTCTCCTTTCTACTCTCTACTCCTACTCTTAATAAAAACTCTCACAAAATAAAAGTAAAATACTGTAAAAACTCTCTTCAAAATGCAAGTGGAAGAGCATAAAAAAGAAAGAACCCTTCAAAATGCAAAGAAAGAGCCCCCTAATCTTTCCTAAGACTCTCTTTATATATTAAACCAAAAGGTGCCTTGGTGTCTCTTCAAAGTGTGTCTAGATTTAATGTATCTACCAAAGAATGTACCCCATCATTCAAACTTACCACCCAAAGGAAGTTATGGAAGTTACCACCAAGAGTTGCATCCCATCATCTTTGCAAATGGCGCAAAATTAAATGTAATCTTGATTTTTAACTGTGGTGGCTAAGCGCCGGCCAAGTGGCGCTTAGCCGCCAGTGCCAAAATTTTGATTTTTAATTTTTTTGCTCCAAATTTGGTCCAATTTTGCTCCTTTCATCATGACCATCCATTTTCATCATACCTGCAAGAAAAACACAAAATACCTTCTATTAAAGTGCAAAATCATTAAAAATAGGTATAAAAATGTGCATAAAAATACTATATATTTTAGGTGTATCAAACTACTGAATGTCTGACTTTAAATTCTCTAGAGTAACTTTGAGTGACTTTACTCCGACAGTCCTACGACTGCGTACTATAGCCGATGAACCTCATCTTCCGGAGTTGTCTCCGAAACGGTAGCACTCTTTCTGTCTCTGGACTCAGCATCAGAACTTCTCATTTCTGGCTGCTCAGCCGGTATTGGCTTCGTGGCTTTAGGTCGCCACACCATCCTTTTTAGAATTGGGTGCCTAGAACCGGATGTTTCATCAACGGTAATTCAAAAGGTGGTGTGCCTACTAAGATGCGAGCTAGATACTACGACGGTAACTTCTTGCTACTCGTTTCCTCTTCTTTGGCGTAAATTCTTTTTGCACGACGGAGGAAGCAACTTCAGTCCTAGACATGCCTTGGCAAGTATTCTTCCCATTTTTCTCAGAATCACAGACACATAACAGTTATCCTTCCTTGCCAACTTCTCAATTACCATCCGTAATCGAGTAAGGGGCATACTTCTTATTTTCCGTTCTTTATGGTCATAATATGCTGGTCGAGGTAACGCGGCAGTGATCCTATGAGCACTTTCTTCCTCAGGAGTGGCAGAAAGTGGGTAAAATCTGATTCCTTCCAACAGGGGTGAAAGCTCTAGCAGTTCTTTTTCCTCTTTTGGGCTTTCTTCAGGAATGGTATCTTCAGCAACTCCGGTCTTTTTGATTTTAGCAATCTTTCAGTTCTTATTTCTTCTTTGTGTACGGGTTAATGGTGCAAACCTTGAACTGGACCCGATCTCAAAAATGGACAGTGTTGCAGCAAAGGTCGTACCCTCTACGGTAGCAGGTTCATCACTCATCTGGAATTCCTTCCCATTCCATTTGGCGGGGGTAGGTGCAGTGATGACGAGACCTATGGGGGTAGAGACAACGATCTCGGGAGTGGCGGCTAGTCTCCTACGGACGGCGGTGTGTTCCTCGGTCGGGACCCTCCGCAAGGGAGTAAACTCTTGCGTCGACTTCGATTGAACTCAATTATGGGCTCCACGAGTCTCCGGTACATTGGCCATTAATGTGAAGAGAGTAAAATCTGCGAACTTGATGTTCCTATTATCGAATCCATGTCAGAAACAAATGATCGCATCATCAAGCGGTTCGTCCTTGCAGGCATGCCAAGACCGATCCGTTGGTGAAGGATAAAATCGGCTTCGGTGTAGACATCTTCTCGGAGGTAGTTTCGAACGTCGCCTCCATACTATCCTTCCTTCCGTCATAAATTTCTTAGAATGAAAAAGAAAAATAGAGTCCGAACACATTCTTATCCATTTTCTTAGTTTTGTTATGTAAAGTATTTCAAGTTTTTTTTTTATTTGTTCTCTTATTTTTACAGTTTAGAAGGTTCGTTTGTTCATAGTTAAAAAGGGTTTGTTAGGAAAAAAATAATTAAAGGAGGAAGAGTAAGGGAAGGCAAAGGATCCAACCAAGACAAAGAAAGGGAGAGAAAACCTCACAAAACTCTCATCTCGATGAACCGCTCCTAGAGCTAACACCTATCAGCGGTCCACCCCACCTCGTAGAGGCAAAGGATCCCGGAACCTCTCTGTTTAAGGATGTCTAAACAGTGGCTCCAAAATCCAAGAAGAGTTGACTGTACCCGTTCAAGGTAGAAATAAACATGGTATGTCAACAGAAAGAATGATAGTTAGATTCATTATGGGTGTGAATTCACTACCGATTTATGAAAGCAAAACAATTTGATCAAAATGGAGAGAGGAACTTTTCTCCACGTGAGTCGCTAGAAAATTTGTCGACATATTTTTTTTTAAGGATTGAGTGTTTAATTTAAATTTATATATATAATTTGGAAAATAGCAAATAGTTTTAAGTTTTCAAAAAATTTGAAGTATGAAGTCAATGTGTTCTCACACCTAGAAAATTTTTTATAAATGAGGACCACATTACAAACTGTGTATCGATTCAATGAATTGACACACTGCTTGATAATGGGGCTCGATTAAATAAACTAATATATTTCTGACATCCATTTGGTCTGTGAAATAATTTTATAAGCCGACAAATTTCCCCTACTTAATATAATGGAATTAAATAGTGTTTATATTACCTGGGTTCTTAAAGTTCCCTATAGAGGCAAGCCCCTATAGTTAATTACATCTGAAGTGACATGAATCACTTAAGAAAACTCTCGATAATGATCAGTGGTTTTGCTCTCAAGAAATTCAAAGTTTAAAGTTCTCAAAGAATTAAATTTTGGAATTTTCAATAAGGAATGGATCACAAAAATATTAAAAATCACCAAAATGTCATATTTTGAATTCTAAACACTTAGGAACAAACCAAATATTTTTCTTAAGTTCCTAGGATAAGATATTGAATTTTAAAGGTTTAATGTAATTTTTAATATTAAAAATGTATTTTTCAACCTTTTCACTAAAATAATTCTAATAAAACAAAGAAAAATGAAAAAATTATAAAAATTGGTTCCCTGGTTTCCCTAATATCAGAGAGATTTTTGAAAAATATAAAATTCATTTTTCAACCTTTATTTTATTTTTAAATTAATTAATACTCCAAAACTCAAAATAATTATAATAAATAAAATAAAATTCAAAAAATCACCAAATCTAGTCTAAATGGTCCCCTGATCATTGGGAGTGCCCTATAATTTTCTTAAGAATAGAAAAATTCCCTTGGTCATCTTATTGAATTTTCCTTGGAAATCCCTATTTTTCACAAAAAATAATTATATAAATAAATTAAATACAGAAAAATCACATTTTATCCTCTAATGTCTTAATTGACATGTGAGTGAAGCCACATAAAAATATAAAATTTATTTAAGCTCAATTTAGTGAGTTATGGAATTATTAAGCTTGAAGGGCAAAATGGTAATTAAAATTTTAACCCTTAATTAAATCTTTAGGCTTAATTAAATGAAAGAGTGAAATATTTGATCCTAATTTGATTTGGATGATTGAAATTTAAATAATTAAAGGGTAGAAACCCATCAATCATTTTTAAGAATAAACCTTAATCATTCATTTAATGAAATTTGGAAGATTAAGAAAAATTGAAATTATTAAAATAGAGATATTATTTAGAAGACATTTATTCTTTAATTTAAGAGTCCTAAATTAATCACCTCAATAATACTTAATTCCTAATTAAAATGATAATTCAAACTCAAAATTTAAAATACTAAAAGACTTAATCATTAAATTAAATTAAAATTAAAATATTTAGATTAAATGCTTTCAAAATTTCAATTAAATTAATACTTTAACAATTAAATTAAATCATCTTTAAAACATAAAAAATAGAATATTAAATTAAAATTAAAATTAAATTAAAATTAAAATTAAATTAAATTAAATTAAGACATATTAAATTAAATTAAATTAAATTAAAAATAAAATCAAATTAAAATAAAGTCTAAATTAAATTAAAATTAAAAAAATAATAATAATTAAATTAAATTAAAATTAAAACTAAACCAAATCAAATTAAATTAAATTAAATTAAATTAAATTGAATTAAATATAACATCACCTAAGACATAAAGAATTCTAAATAGATCTAAAACAACTTGAACACTATTCCAAATTTAAATCCATTAATTAAAATTAAATTAAATCACAAAAATATCAATTTGCCCTTAAAAGCTCTTGTTATCATAACTCCTAAATAGAGTATTAAGTGAAGTGTTACTTCACTTATAAGGATATTCAAATGTCCTAATTCACTGAGCAAGATAACAAAACCTAAACACCTGGATGATTAATTCACTTGTATAATTAAATTCTCTTGGACTTAAAACAATCCTAAAGGTGTTGAAAAGATGTTTAAGATTCATCTTAAGCACTTCCTCAACATGATAGGATGTTTATAAGAACAATTGAACTTAATTGTTCTTTGATGAAGAAAATCGTCCTTAAACCAAAATACAAGAACCTAGACAAAGATAGGAGATGACTAGCTATAGGATTAGGACTTTGATAGACAACCAAAACCTTTCCCTTAGCTTTACCTAGGTACTTGTTGAAATATTTAAATGCCTTAACATGTGTTTTAAGTGCAGCTTGGGATGACGCGGAAGACCCTCCGAGTACGCTTTTATCTTATTGCAATTTACTTTATTAAAAATGCACTTTACTTTTCTTGCATGATAAACAATTGTTGCATGAAAACCAATACCTTTAGGGTAGTCCCTAAAACTGAAACCAAAACTAAATTAAAAGTCATTACAAAATAAAAATCAATGCCACAACATTTCAAAATATAAAACAACTCTAAATTTAATCACAAACAGAACACAAAACTACAATTGCAACTAAATTAAAACGTCTCGTTGAATGATCGGGAATACCTCGGATGATGTAACCCACGTGTTGCTAACGAGATTTCCCACTGTCTAAATGAAAGTGTGGAACACATTCGATTGAGTTTAGCAAATTCATCTGGACTAAGTGAATTCAATGAAAATAATGGTGTCGGGATGACGGAACCGTGGGATCTTAATCGGTTCCGTTATAATCAACTTTAAGATTTGTTTTAATTAAAATATTAAAAACACTTGGATTTTAAGAATTCTAAACCAAAACACTTCTCTCATCTCCCGATTTATGACTTCTAAAACTAAACCTCCGCAACAACAAGGAGCTCGGAGCATGGTGGGCGGCTCGGCCATCGTCGTCGACGAAAACTCGGATCTACATCAGCTAAACTTTCTTAGAATTAAATAACCAAGCCATAAGACTTCGAGGTGGTTTGCCTAGTGCAACATAAATCCTCAACTCTTCGTTAGGCATTTGCATGATCATATCATGTAAATTAAGCCCTAACTAGTCTTAGGACTCCGAGGTGATCGTTCGATACGACATAAACCCTCACATCTTCGAGGCTGATTGTATGATTATGTCATACGAACATAAGTGCTAATTAACTAAAATTGGCAAGACTGAAATATCAGATAATATTAGGATTTTCTCAAATCTAAGCCAAACAATAGGATTGTTTGGGAAGTTGCCAAGATTCTTCTTGGATCCTCAGCTTCTTCTACTTCTCTTCCTTTGGATTCTCAAAAATAAAATTGTTCCAAATTTTGATTCATTCCCTTTTGAATTTCCAAAAATCCAAACCTTTGAAAACCTTGAACTTTGAAATTATTGAGAGCAAAACCACTGATCATTATCGAGAGTTTTCTTAAATGATTCCCGTCATTTAAGATGTAATTAACTACAGGGGCTTGCCCTTATAGGGAACTTTAAGAACCCAGGTAATAAAAACCCTGCTTAATTCATTTATATTAAGCAGGGGAACTTGTCGGCTTATAAAATTGGTTCGCAGACCAAACGCATGTCACAAAACTTCTAGTTTATTTAATCGAGCCCCATCATCAAGCAGTGTGTCTATTCTTCGAGATAAATACACGGTTTGTGATGCGGTGCTCGTTTATATAAACTATTTGGGATGTGAGATCGGTTTGATTTCATGTCTTAAAATTTTCAAATTTAAAATTCTTTTCAAAATCAAGTACTACTTTCTAAATTATATATATATATTTAAATTAAATTTAAAATTTAAATTTCGCCGACAACTTCTGTGGGCGACCCTCTTTTCAAAAATACAACACTCAACCTAAAAATATGCAGACAACTTCTGGCGACTCCGCTGGGGAGTAGTTCCTCTCTCCATTTTGATCAGATGGCTTTGCTTTCATAAATGGGTAGTGAGCCCATGCCCCTAGTGCACCAGACTACCATTCTTCCGTTGGAATACCCCGTTCATTTCGTCTTGAACGAGTATAGCGAACTCCTCTCGGATTTAGGAGCCATCGTTTAGACACCCCTAAACGGAGAGGTTCCGAAATCCTTTTACCTCTTTTCGAGGTGGGGTGGACCCCCAATAGGTGTTAATTTCGGAGCGATCCTTCGAGTCGAGAAGTCTTGCATAAGACTTTCTCTTCCTTTCTAATTCTGAATCGGATTCCTTACCTTCTCTACACCTTTGAACATTGTGTTCCTAATAGTCAAACCCTCTAATGAATGACTCTTTTAACAAATAACTCCTTTTTATAAATACATGAACAAAAATGTGTTCGGACTCTTTTCGATTCCTTTCTTTTCGTCCCGATAAGAAGAAGCATAACTTGGGACCGACAATCGAATCTACCTTGCGGAAGATGTCCGCCCCAAAGCCGATTTTCTCCTTCACCAATGGATCGGACTTTGTCGTTTACAAGGATGAGCCGCCCGACAATGGGATCATCCAGTTTGGACAAGGATTCGAAAACACAAATTTCAAGATCATTGACGTTACCCTTTTCACACTTACAGACAAAACATCTGAAACTGAAAGAACTTTGGTCGAGTTCAACCTTAAGTCAACTCAAGAGTTCCCTCCTCTGCAAAGGTTTCCAGCTGAGAGGAACACTATTGTCCTTAAGAGGACTGTTATCTCTACCCCCACTGGTCTAGTCGTCTCTGCACCTACCCCGGCTTCCCCCAAACTGAAGGGGAAGGAAGTTCAAATTTGTAACGAACATATTACCATGGAGGGTACGATTTCGTGCAAGACCTTCTATTTTCGAAATTGGGTCCAACTCAAGGGTTCCACCCCTAACACGGACTCGCAGAAGAAACGAGGTAGGAAAATTGCCGAAAGGCCGGAGCCGTTGAAGTCGCTTTCTTGAAGAAATCCCCGAGTACACACCACTACCTGTTTGCCCGAGTATACACCGCTTTTGGAAGGAAGTAGATTCCATCCCCTTTCCGCCGCAGCTGACGAAGAAAATGTCCGCAGGATTGCTTCTACATTACCTCGACCCGCATACTATAGCGACAGCTGAAAGAAAAGGGCTAGGGTTACACCATTTGCCCGACTACAGACTGTGATAGAGAAGTTAGCAAATAAAGAGAAATGTCCCGTATCGTAGATTTTAAGAAGAATAGTGGCGGGTGCCGCCCAAGTCCCGTCTTGGGCCGCGAATAGAACCCGTTGTCGCCACGTAAAAGCCGAATAAGAAGATAAAGGCTAGTCCACCCGTTGTTGTTTCGGGTTTACGGATCGTGGAGGATACCACCTTCCGACGATTCGACCGACGGACCATCCGGTCCTAGGCCTTCGTCGCTAGAAGGATGGTATGGCGTCCTACTACCGGCCAATCGAGAGCGAAACAACGACCCGAAAAGGAAAGTCTCGATGCCAAAAATGTTCCGCAGCTTGATGAAGACTTCGATTTTCGATCGCCGAACCCGAGAAGCCGAAGAAGTCAACAAGAAAGACCATCCCAACTACCGCCCTTACCACCGGATGCTTGGACATAAGATGAGGATTGCATCACCTTCAAAAGTTGGCTTGACAACAATCTCCGAAAAGGGAACATAACGATCCCAAAGGAATACATGAAAGAACCCCAGAAAGGAGGTTCTATCAATGTTGTTTCAACGGATCCCATTGTTCCGATAGACCCTTACACGACCGATGATGGATGGAGTACCGCTTGGACGAAGTCATCGAAGAAAATTTTGGATCGCATCCAAACCGCTTCGGTGCGTGCTTCAACTCAGAGTTTAAAACCTGTCAAGCCGGCGCTATCGCTTGCAATCGAAGAACCGCCCCGAGAAGAAAAGATCATAGAAAAGAAGGAGATCGTAGAAGAAGAAAGGACCGAGGCTCCCAAGGCTAGACTAGGGGCCGCTTATCCTAGGATGGTTGTTTCGATTCGGGGGAAAATTCCTCGAACCTCCGACTCGTATGATTATCTGCTCGCTCTGGCGGGATCTTATAATGATAAGAGTTATGGCGTTGGCTACGTTTTGACTGTTTCTAACTATTACATAACTAACGACAACCAATCTAATCCGGATCTCGATTCCGATACCAATAACAATTCTCAAATCATACACAACCTCGATAATCATGATGACAAAAAAGACGTTCACCAAGAAGGCTACGAAAGTTCAATGAGCAATGAATCTGTTTGTGAATTCCAAGGAACTCCAATCACAATAGAGTTAGAGCTTTCAGATTTCGAAGCGACTCCAGAAGAACCTGTCATGCCGAATCAAAAGGAGACACCGAGAAACTCGATACGAGATTCAGAAGAGATCACATAAGTCAACTTAAGGAGCGGAAAGGTTCTACCTCCGAGAATGGGTCCAAAAGACAAAGGAAAGCAGGTGGTTGTTCAGGAAGAATCAATCTCAGCAGAAGAATTGTCCATTCGGGAAGAAACTGAGACACATGGTAACAAAGTGGACTATAACGTGCTAGCCCATCTTAGGAAACTACCAGCCAAACTGAGCATCTACGACACTCTCATCTTATCAAAAGAGATGAGAGAAGCTCTGATCAAGGCCTTACTTGATCCAGAGATTTGTTTAGCTCAGATGGCCGGAGAATCCTTAGACGAGGTTTGCTCGTTAAAGGAACAGTGAGGTGTTACCTTCACGGACATTGATCTACTACTTGGGACGTACCGATCACAACCGACAGTTGTACATTTCAGTCACAATCGGAAAGTTTACGCTCTCCAGAGTATTGGTGGATCCAGGAGCATCGATCAACATAATGAACCTTCGAACGCTTGCATACTTGGAAATTGATGCTCGTGAGCTTGAAGCGGACAAGATGTTACTAAGAGGATTCAACCAGAAAGGAGAAAGAGCCCTTAGATGAATAACACTGTTGATGAAGACCGGTGACTTATCAAAGACAACCGTAAAATTCCACATAATTGACTCTGAGACAACGTTCAACGCTCTACTGGGCCGACCGTGGATCCATGAAAACCGGATGGTACCATCGTCCGTGCATCGATGCATAAAATACTACGAAGGAGGAGAACAGAGTGCATTAAAGGTGATTTGCAACCTTTCTCCAAACATGAATATGGAATCCATGAAGATGCAGCTTATTACGCACCTCCGAAGAAAACAATCTTCTCAAGAAACACCGTGCCAAATGAAGCAAAAGAAATTCGAGACAATGAAGAACCTGAAGTTCTAGTCCAACCGTCACTCACCACTCCCTTACGGCGAGATGGTGAAGGTTTCTCCAGAACTCGCATCCGAGGTTGAGGCCGGGGACGAGGTCGCGGAAGAGGCACTGGGACAGTTGGGCAGAAAAAGCCGATGATCAACGTTGATTGGGAAAACAGCTCTGAGGAAGAAGAGGAAATCAAGAAAGAAGCAGCTACAATAAACCGGAAGAAACCACAATTCAAGATTTCTCTCGAAGATGATAAGAACGAAGAATACAAATCGATGTACGAGAAGATTAATGACTATGTACACACTATGACCCTGACCCTGATCCAGTCTAATAAGATCGAGGGTATGGTGGTGAAAGAAGTACATAGCAGCGGTGCAAAGCCAATCAAATTTTACCGTGGCACTTCTTCTTCCAATACTGAAAACCATGTACAATTTGAAGATGTCACTTCTTCCGAATTAATAGAATTACCTTTTGCGTGGTAGTCTCCCTATGTTCAAAATTTAATTCAGCGTGGTGTCTTACCTCGACAATGGACAAAAGGCCGATCACAACACTTCGTAAAATTATGGAATAATGTCGGTCGGCCTCCCAATTCAAAACATGGTCTCGGATTCGGCACAGTAGGTTCAGTTGACAATACAGAATTTTGCTTGGTTGTCACTTGTGAATCTAATGAAGACTGCTTGGAAGCTTCAGAAGACCTCGAGGATCTACCAATTGGAGACGCTCCACCAGAATTTGAAGAAGAAATCAAATCTATAATAGATGAGTTAATGGAAGTTAACTTAGGAGCTAACGAAAAGCCTAGACCAAGCTTTGTTAGCTCCTTACTCAATAAAGAAGATTCCGAGGAAATGATCAAGTTATTAATGGAATTCAAGGACTGTTTTGCTTGGAGTTACGACGAAATGTCGGGATTAGCTCTAGAAGTCGCAGTTCACGAGCTAGGAGTGGATCCTACTTTCGTTCCAGTCAGACAAGCTTCCATAAGAATGCGTTTGGAAATTGAACAACAAGTAATAGCCGAAGTTAAGAAGCTAATCGACGCTAAATTTGTCCGTGAGGAACAATACCCTACTTGGCTAGCCAATGTGGTACCGGTCAGGAAGAAGAATGGTTAGATCAGAATCTACGTGGATTTCAGAGACTTGAACAAAGCATGTCCGAAGGATGAATTTCCACTACCAATTCCAGAGTTAATGATCGACATCGCTTCGACACATGAAATATTCTCTTTCATGGATGGATCTTCGTGATACAACCGGATAAAGATGGCACCGTAAGACAAAAAGCTCACGGCATTCGTAACACCAATCGGAGTGTATTGCTACACAGTAATGCCATTCGGACTAAAGAACGCAGGAGCAACATACCAAAGAGCAATGACAAAGATTTTTGATGATCTCATTCACAACCAAGTCGAATGCTACATGGATGATGTGGTCATCAAAAGCAAACTGAAGGAAGATCACCTGTATGATTTGAGAATTGTCTTCGAGCGACTAAGGCAATACAACCTTAAGATGAATCCCCTATAATGCGCCTTCGGCATTACCTCCGGGAAATTCTTAGGATTTGTTTTCCGACATCGCGGAATTGAAATTGATCCGGAAAAGATTAAAGCTATCTTAGAAATGTCGTCTTCCAAAACCTTAAAACAACTACGATCCTTTCAAGGGAAGCTGGCATATCTTCGACGCTTTATTTCGAACTTGTCAGGTAGGTGCCAGCCCTTCTCGGCATTAGTTAAAAAGGACGCCAAATTCGTTTAGGAAGAGAAATGCCAACGGGCCATCGAGGACAATAAGCAATACTTAATGACACCTCCTGTCTTAGCAGCCCCAGTCTTAGGTAGACCGTTGATACTTTATACCACGGCTCTAGACGACTCACTTGGAGCCCTGCTAGCCTAGGTCAATGATGAGGGAAAAGAAAATACTCTCTACTACTTCAGTCGTCGTTTGACTCCGATGGAAGTAAAGTATCCTCCAATTGAGAAGCATTGTTTAGCCCTGATCTTCGCCGCACGTAAACTCGAGCATTACATGCTCTCTCATAAGGTCAACCTCATCTCGAAAGTTAATCCGTTGCAATATTTGATGATGCGTCCAACACTTTCTGGCAGACTTGCCAGGTGGTCGATGATACTATTGCAATTCGACGTAACTTTCGTTCCTCTTCGTGTCGTAAAGGGACAAGTTCTAGCTGATTTCCTTGCAACACACCCTTTACCGGCAGATTCGCCTCTCGACGACGATTTGCCTGACGAGCAAAAAATGAACCTAGAAGACACTGATGATCGACGTTGGGAACTATACTTCGACGGAGTGTCCTCAGAACAGAAAGACAAAGAATTGCAAACGATAGTGCCCGGTAAGGCAGGAATCAGACTAATCTTTATAACACCGGAGCGGGGGATGTTAAGATACTCCTACCACTTAACAGAGCCATGCACAAACAACGAGGCAGAATACAAAGCCCTCATAACAGGACTAGAACTGACCATTCAAATGGGAATAATGGATATCAACATCTACGGAGATTCTCAGTTGATCATTCAACAGGTCGCCGGACAATACAGAATTTTAAAGCCAAGACTCGAACAATACTTTCAATATGCCATGAAACTGTTGGAACAAATTTCGAATGTAACAATCTACAAGATCCCCAGGAGAGAAAATGCTCTTGCGGATGCGCTAGCTCGCCTTGCAAAAGAATTTGCCTGCTCACAAGATGAGTCAGTTGAAGTGTTAGTTCAAGGACGACAGGTCCTATCACAGCTCGACATGGATATGATACAGAAATCAGAAAAAACAGAGGAATCAGTTGCAGCAGTGACGGAAAACACAAAAGATTGGCGTCAACCGCTAATAGACTACCTGCAAACAGGGAAATTGCCAGACGATAAGTCATTAGCGCATCAAATCAAGAAAAGAGCTATGTCTTACGCATTAATAAACAGTACATTATACAGAAGGTCTTTTGATCAAATGTGGTTAAGATGCCTGAACGGGTCCGAGGCTCGTGGAATTGTCAAAGAAGTGCATTCAGGACTTTGTGGCGCTCATTAGTCGGGTCCGAAAATGAAAATGAAAATTAAAAGACTAGGGTATTACTGGCCCTCGATGATGACCGATTGCATAAAGATTGCCAAAAGTTGTCATCAGTGCCAAGTGTACGGAGTGGTTCTACACCAACCTCCAAACGTGCTACATCCGACAATTGCGTCGTGGCAATTTAAGTGTTGGGGCACAGATATAGTGGGTTCAATAGAACCACCTTCTTCAAGAGGACATCGCTTCATCCTTGCAGCTATAGACTACTTTTCTAAATGGACAGAAGCAGTCTCACTCAGAGAAGTAAAGGCACACCACGTGCTACAGTTTTTCAAAAAGCAAGTTGTTTACCGTTTCGGAGTACCGCGCAGAATCATTTCAGATAATGGATCCGCCTTCAGAAGTACAAAGATCAATAATTTTGTCAGAAGACATGGAATCGATTGGCGATACTCAACAATCTACTACCCAAGAGAAAACGGCTTGGCCTAGGCTTTTAATAAAACTCTCGTTCAAATTTTAAAGAAAACTTTGGATGACAACAAAAGAAATTGGCACGAGAAGTTGTTAGAAGCCTTATGGGCCTACAGGACGACTTTCAGGACTCCTACTCTGTCTACACCTTACACTTTAGTGTACGGGTCTGAGGTCGTTTTACTTTTGGAGGTCCAGCTTCCATCACTCAGGATTGCAGTTGCGAATAAAATTACTACAGAAGAAAATGCCAGATTACGACCGGAAGAACTCGGAAAACATGGAAGGAAAAAGACTTGCGAGCACAACAAAATTTGGAACCGTACCAAGCTAAGATGATCCGAGCCCATGATAAACCGGTCCACCCAAGAACTTTCAAAGTTGGTGACTTAGTTCTTGTTCTCAGAAGACTTATTCTTGCACATCGCAAGATAGGACGCAAATTTGAACCGACTTGGGAGGGACCGTTTGTGGTCGAAGCAGTCTACTCAGGAGGCTCCTACCAACTTGTGAATTGCCAAGGAGAACGACAAATGCTTCCAATCAATGGACGATATTTGATGAAATATTACACAACCTGATGTTTCGAAGGGTGGCCTCTAAGATAGAGTCTTATCCCTAGAAACACGGGTGAAGCAATCACTTTGCGATCGGGTCCGAACCCAAAAACATAAAAATGGATAATATATATATATATATATATATATATATATATATATATATGTGCTAAAAATAAAATATGTCAAATCATAATAATAAAGTTTTACCCTTCCTTTCAAATCAAATCTTTTTCCTGATCTTTCTTTATCTTTTCCTATTTTCCTTAAAAATTAAAATTGGAATAAGTGAATAAGAATCTTCAGTGGTAAATACTTTCTCAATGTTTATGTTCTTAGTACAGCCCCTGATCCTTTCCTTGTTATCTTCGCAGGGAAATGTCGAACGGGCGGTTGGTCCTAAACTTTAAAAATGGCGTGAGTCTCGCACTCGATGAAAAGAGGGTGAAGAATGGAGCAGTGTTAGAAATTGATTCTGACTTCACACCAGCCAGCCTACAGTATGAACAAAATGACTAGGTCCCAGTGGACCGAGAAGAGCTTCATAGCCAGACAGTGATGAAGATGGGTGGCCCAAGTCACCAATCCAGCAACAAGAAAAGAAAGACAAACATTGAATAAAGCAAGAAAATCAAGTCGCAGTTGCCACGGCGAGAGGCAGTGCTCGTCGGCCGCCGCGCCCGCAGAAATTCAAGAAGTGAGGAGAGCTACGCTCACTGCTACTCAAAGAAGGAATAAGAATCTTCGTATCCGCAAGATGTTGACTAAACTAGCAGCAGATCAACACGAGGAAACAGCCACCTTCACAGACACACACATTTCAAAGATACCGGTTCGGCAGGAACCAGAAAGAAGAAAGTCAACGCCGAGAGAATCAGAACAGATCGGAGAAGTGCCAAGAAGGACAGAGATAGAATCAGTGCCTCGACGCCGGGCAGAGATACCATATCTGAAGAACCTTGTTGCTGAAGCAACCCCGGAGGATGTCCCGACAGAGACAATCCCCTAGGAGCCAAGGTATGCAGGAGAACGTGACGGGATTAAGCCGTACATCCCGCAATACGTTACTAGGCCTCCTCACTTGCAGATCATCCCAGAATATGAACTAGAAAGAATGTAAAATGTTGAGAAGAAGACCTTCGAATACTTTGAAAGGATTAGAGGCAGAAGAATCAACATTTTGGAAGGCCTCGAGTTACACACAGGTGTATTCTCAGAGTACGAGCAACAACAGATTGTGGATTGCATTCTAGAACTTCAGAAGATGGGTCAAGCGTGCCGTCCGAGAGAAAAGACTTATTCGGAACCCCGGAAATGGATGCCAGGGAATGGAAGAGTCACAATACAATGTGGATGTTGCTATAACTTCTTAGAGGACAGAAAAGGAAACCCACCAGGGATACTCCATCACGGTGAGGTGGATCCAATGCCGAGAATAATTAAAAGAATGGTGAAAAGAATGATAACGTGGAGGGTATCGCCAGCAGACCGCATACCTAACAGCTTGCATCATCAACATTTATCGAAGGGCGACCGCATACCTCCACACATAGACCACCACGACTTCGTCGACCTTTCGCACGCTTCGTTCGTCAACCAATACAATATCATGTTCGGATCTGACCTCCGGATAGCAGGCCCAGGTAAGTTCCGATGGCCGGTGGAGATACCACTTCCGGTAGGTTCCGTCATGATATTACAAGGAAATGGAGCAGACGTCGCAAAGCATCGCATACCGGAGTACCAGTGGAGCGGATCTCCGTCACTTTTAGAAGGATGGACGACGTAAAGGCACCATACCACTTCCAGCCAGCATCCGGAACTGGAGAATCTCCGGCCCTACGAGCCGTGAGTCGCACGGGAAATAAGCACACCTCCAATGCACATCCATGCGACATTCCTGCCAAGGATGGCTTGGAAGGTGATGTTATTGACTATGTATCTCATTATTCAGACATGGATTTGACAGACACTTTTTGGATGGATCAACAAGAATCATACATAGTCCGTTTTTGAGTCATGGATTGTATGAGAGATATTTCGCATCGAGTTGTATGATGTATCTTCAACAAGATTGGAATGAAAGTGACCATGTCACATTTTGCCTTCACCTCTTTTTGTGCAAATTGACTGGGAAACGCCATTAAAGTTAAATGAACTTCGAACAAAGAACAGAAAAGAAAAAAAAGAAAATAAATAAGAACTCTCTTCGATAAAAATCCAAACATTAAAAAGAATTTCAAATCCACATGAACACCAAATAAACAAAAAAAATGGGATAGTTAAAGAACAAACAAAACAAACCTAAAGCTCAAATTGAATTCCAGTTTACGTCCATCTTTTCAAATCCTCCAATCCTTCTTAAAATCAAGATCTATTCCGGACTTCCTCTGAAACCTTCTCTCGGGATGATTTCAGAATTACGAAGAATTTTCAATTTGATTCAAATGGCATGGGTTTGTACCCTTCACCAAGTAATCTGACTTTGATTGATTCCCATGGGATGTGGAACACTTTCATATCTCATTTCGATCTCCAGCATAATCCAAATCTCAGCAAAATTCTGCATAGGCACAGCATAAATCAAATATCGACAAAATTTTTCACAACCACTGCATAAACTAAATCTCAGCAATAGGGATAGGCTTCCGCCCTACTCCCATCTCAGCAATCGGGATAGGCTTCCACCCTACTCCCATCTCAACAATCGGGATAGGCCTCCGCCCTACTCCCATCTCAGCAATCGGAATAGGCTTCCGCTCTACTCCCATCTCAACAATCGGGATAGGCCTCCGCACTACTCCCATCTCAGCAATCGGGATAGACCTCCGCCCTACTCCCATCTCAGCAATCGGGATAGGCCTCCGCCCTACTCCCATCTCAAGCACCGGGATAAGCCTCCGCCCTACTCCCATCTCGGCATCGAGATAGGCTTCCGCCCTACTCCCATCTCGACGACCGGGATAGGCCTCCGCCCTACTCCCATCTCGCAACCGGATAAGCTTTCGCCTTACTCCCATCTCAAGCAATCGGGATAGGCCTCCGCCCTACTCCCATCTCGAGCATCGGGATAGGCCTCCGCCCTACTCCCATCTCGACGAATCTCGGCATTCGGGACAGCCTTCGCCCTACTCCCATCTCAGCAATTCTCAGCACTCGGGATAAGCACAGTCCTACTCCTTTCTCAGCAGTCTCAAAATTTGATCCTCCCAGCAAGAAATTGAAATTAAAGCACTATGCATTCCGGATAGGCGGCATTCGGGACAGGCCTTCGCCCTACTCCCATCTCAGCAATTCTCAGCACTCGGGATAGGCACAGTCCTACTCCTTTCTCAGCAATCTCAAAATTTGATCCTCCCAGCAATAAATTGAAATTAAAGCACTATGCATTCCGGATAGGCTTTGTCCTATTCTTCCTCAGCATTTGGAATAGGTTCAGTCCTACTTCCTTCTCAGTAGACAAATGCATTCGTGTGGGCCTCAGCCCTACTCTTTTCTCCGCGTAAAATTAAAATTGAAACTTGAATCGAAATTCGAACTCAAAATTAAAACTTGAGATAAAAAAATGAAACGAATCTAAGATCCAATCTCTTGAAATCTTGTGATCTGAAATTCACCTCCTTTTCCCTAGCGAGAGTTCTGGAATCTTCAGTCTTTGAGATTTACCTGATACTCCCCAGCTAAAATTCTTCTACTTCGTCCTAAGTTTGTCACTTGGACATCTGTGTTGGTTTTGTTGATCTCTTCGGTCAACACCAATACGCGCGGTGTGCTTGGTTAGCACACCACACCTATCGGGGGTCCATTTGTCGACCTCATTTTTGATGAGGTCTTCTCTTCTCTCTTTAGTGTTTAGGATCTAGCCTTAGGCTTTTCCTTTGACTATCTTAGAGGAATAGAATTGGGATCCATCCCTTAGAAATTTGAACCACTTCTTGCCTCCCTGCAAACCCCACAAGCTTGAAATCAAATGTGAAGGTTTAAAGGATGAGTTCCCTATAGGACTCTTTAGCCTTAGGACCACCCTGAGTGGCTTGGTCTGGTGAGGGTTGACTTACACACTCACTACACTCACACTACACACTCTCACACACACAATCCAGATCCTAAAACCACACCCATACCCAACTTGACTCCTTGACTCATGTAGGTAATTCATATGGATGGACCTTAACCCCTAAGCCCCTGGTTAAGAGGGTTGAGGAACAACATAGATGAATGTCTCAAATGAGTCCTCTCATGGCTCATATAGGCTTAACATGGCTTCATGGCTCAACCAAAGTGCTTCCATTTGACTCATATTTGATCAATCTTCTTTTTTTCAAAATTTCAATTTTTGACCCCGGGGACCCTACACCCATCAAACCTACTAAAAGCCCTTAAAATTGCCCAAATCCTCCAAAATTTCCAAATCACCAAAAATTACCCAAAATTAATCTTGAACATTTCCTCACCAATCAAATTGATCATCCATAGCCAAAAATATCAAAAATTCCAGAAATACTCCCCAATACCCTCCAAATACCCAAAATGCCCCTCTTAGCCAAAAAATCAAAAAATTCAGAAAATTCCCATAAAATTTCAAAAAATCTCAAATATTCCCAATTTCATTTTGTCCAACTACACCATGGGCCAATTTTGTCAATTTACCCCACTTTTACTAAAACCCCCAATTTAGCCCATTCTTAACCCAAGTGAACCCAATGTCAAACCAAACCTACCCAATTGACCCCAATTTTTGTCCAATTCAATTCTAAACTCCAATTCAATATCCACAATATCAATTTAGACCAAATCCAAGTCCAATTTGATTGACATTTGGGTCTAATTTCACTTTTGACCTTAAAGCCCAATTTGGACCCATGACCCAAACTTAGCCCAAACCAAACCAATTCAACTCCAATTGACCCCAAACCTTTTCTAAACCTTCCCTAACATCCCCAAAAACAAAAACTAACATAATTTGCCCAAGATTTGGACCCAAACCCCACTCAAATTCAACCCTAAACCAAAAAGTCCAATTTTGACCTAAACCCAAACCTAACCCAAATAAGCCCAAGTCCCAAAACCAAAACCCAACCAAAGTTGAAACCCCATTTAAACACTCCCATAAACATTTCCCAACATTAATTTTACATCAATTTCAACCCTAGCCCATCATTGGCCCAAATTAGCCCAATTTGACTTACATTGGCCCATGTACCAAATTACCCAAATCCAACCCAATTCACGCCCAAATCACCTCAAATTTATTTCAAATCACTCATGACACATCCCTAAACCAAACCCAACAATTATTTGGCCCAATCCTTCACAAAATTCCCATCCATAAATTTATTTTCAAACCTAAGGCCCACTTCCTTAGGCCTTCCTATAAAGCCCATCCAAAATGATTTCAAAAGGCCCAAACTTCATCTTAAAGCCCACATGACAATCCTTTATCATCATCCCTTTGATTTAAAACACTTCCTAAGTTCTAGAAATCCATCACCAAATAAACCCAAATCAAGCCTTATGACAATTCTCCTTAAATCCAACTTAGCTTTTCCCAAGCCAAAGGTGAGCCATGAAGCCATGCATGAGCCACATGGGAGCCATGAAAGCCTTGGACACCTCACCATACCCAAGATGGCAAGAGGAGGAGGCCCTTTCCATATTTCCTTAAGGGGATTAGCCACTTCCATGACTCCACTAAACCTTGCTTAAACTTAATTATACTTGGATGGTGACCCTTCCCCACTAATTAAGCTGACCTAAACCACTTTATCTTCAGCCCAAACTAGCCATGGGAAGGTGCACCTAGCCCAATCCATGCATTTGACCAAACTTAGCCAAAATACACCCTTACCCCATTCTACATTGATTCAAACACTTTACACATGACAAAGCTCAATTGCCTGCACAAACCTCCAGCCCTGACCCACCTGAACTTGAGGGTGACCCATGCCTGCCGGCCAGCTGCCTGGATCGCCGGAAAACACCATGGTCGAGACCTTGGGAGGAGCAAAAGTTTGAAATTCCAACCTGCTGAGCTGCCCCATGCCCAATGGCCACCATGGCTGTTCTTCTCTTGACCTAAGCAGCTGATCCCAAGCCCTAACTCCCCCAGGGAGGCCCTCCAGCCATGCTTATTTAAACACCACCTCCTCTCGGCCATGAGAGGTGCTGAACCAAATCACACAGAAACTCTGCCAAAATCATTCCAAACTCTTCCCCACACCTGGAGAACTTGATCCCCACTGAAATCTCCCTGCCATTTCCTCTATGTGAGCTCAATTTCAGAGTTGAAATTCAAGCTCAAAACCAGAACACTTCACCACAGTGAGCCAATCTCCAAATTGATTGGTCCTACACCTTCACCAGACCAAGAGGAGAAGTTCCCCAGTGAAAGCTCTCTCTCCAGGCCACCCAGTTGCTGCAGTCTCCAAGCTTTGTGATCGGCTGTGGTCGAAATCATACCTAGACAATTCACCAGGCCAAGGGACTTCATCTGGAGCTTGCTTGGACCCAAACGAACGTGACACAACTCTCAGATCAAAGCTTCACTTCTCTGAGCAAAGGTATGGACTCACTCTTCTTCTCGAGCTTACAGAGATTCTCCATTTAATTCGAATCAATTTCAATGCATGTTTACCGTATGGATGTGTTCGTCTCTTCCAGACGAATCCATAGAGCATAAGAACTCAAAAATCCATTAAGAATCGAGTGAGAAATTAGGGTTAGAAGGTTGACGGTCACGGGTTCACACCAGTTGTAGACGATGACTGGGAACCGTTAGATCGCGCGTGTATCGAGTGGACGGCCAGGATCACGCAGGACGGAGCAATGGGACATGAACCACGGGCCCCTGGAGCGCTGAGTCGGATGGCGGCGCCGAATCAGAGGGCGCCGCGTGGCCCTTCTGAGCTGCCGAGGATGGCGTGGCGCCGCGTGGATAAGTAGGAAAATAGGGATTTTTCTTATTTATTAAATACCCAGAACTTCAAAAATTCATAACTTTGTGTAGAAAAATCCTAAAAATAAAATAAAAATACACTCTTACTCAGTGAACAGAGGAGAATAATGTGGAAAGGAAATCAAGTAATTTCATTAAGTATTTTATTTTTAATGATTTATTTACTTTCTGCACTATTTCAATTCTCCATGCATATAGGAAATTCACCATGGCATGAGACCATAGGGCTTTTGAAGCCTCTGAACTTGGGAACATTCCCTGAATTTTCCAAGGTCAGAGGCCATCCTTATGAGTTGTTATTGATTTTTCAAGTTCATGTTACTGTTTTGAGTATTTTAATTCCAATAATTATCATGTTGAGAAATAAATTCTAGGAAAATTTGGTGATGTTTCTTATGACCAGAGAGACCTAGGAAAAATAATTTTTGAGCTAATTTACATTGAAGAACCCTAATTTGCCTAAATACCCAAAATTTAACTTTAATTAATTAGGGTTAACCATTCATCAAATTAACTTAAAAAACAATTCTCCACTGTCCTCTAGGGATAGGAGAACACCACATAAAAATTTGAAACCAATTGGACTTGGTTAACTCCACCAAATGGGTTGATTAAGCCTCTTAAGCAAAAATGGGTAAAATTAAACTTTAAAAATTTATTACTTACAAAATACTTTTCAAAAATTCACAAAAATGGTTTTGGAGCTTCTCTGGTATCAGAGTAACTTAGGAAAATTAAAATTGTAATTTTCTAAAAAGGTTGATTTTTATCATTATTTTAATATTTTTAATAATTAAAAAATAATAAAAATAAAAAAATATTAAAAATCACCAAAATGTCATATTTTGAATTCTAAACACTTAGGAACAAACCAAATATTTTTCTTAAGTTCCTAGGATAAGATATTGAATTTTAAAGGTTTAATGTAATTTTTAATATTAAAAATGTATTTTTCAACCTTTTCACTAAAATAATTCTAATAAAACAAAGAAAAATTAAAAAATTATGAAAATTGGTTCCTTGGTTTCCCTGATATCAGAGAGATTTTTGAAAAATATAAAATTCATTTTTCAACCTTTATTTTATTTTTAAATTAATTAATACTCCAAAATTCAAAATAATTATAATAAATAAAATAAAATTCAAAAAATCACCAAGATTAGTCTAAATGGTCCTCCTGGTCATTAGGAGTGCCCTATAATTTTCTTAAGAAAAGAAAGATTCCCTTGGTCATCTTATTGAATTTTCCTTGGAAATCTCTATTTTTCACAAAAAATAATTATATAAATAAATTAAATACAGAAAAATCACATTTTCTCTCTAATATCTTAATTGACATGTGAGTGAAGCCACATAAAAATTTAAAATTCATTTAAGCTCAATTTAGTGAGTTATGGAATTATTAAGCTTCGAAGGGCAAAATGGTAATTAAAATTTTAACCCTTAATTAAAACTTTAGGCTTAATAAAATGAAAGAGTGAAATATTTGATTCTAATCTAATTTGGATGATTGAAATTTAAATAATTAAAGGGTAGAAACCCATCAATCATTTTTAAGAATAAACCTTAATCATTTAATTAATGAAATTTGGAATATTAATACAAATTGAAATTATTAAAATAGAGATATTATTTAGAAGACATTTATTCTTTAATTTAAGAGTCCCTAAATTAATCACCTCAATAATACTTAATTCCTAATTAAAATGATAATTCAAACTCAAAATTTAAAATACTAAAAGACTTAATCATTAAATTAAATTAAAATTAAAATATTTAGATTAAATCCTTTCAAAATTTCAATTAAATTAATAATTTAACAATTAAATTAAATCATCTTTAAAACATAAAAAATAAAATATTAAATTAAAATTAAAATTAAATTAAATTAAATTAAATTAAGACATATTAAATTAAATTAAATTAAATAAAAAATAAAATCAAATTAAAATAAAGTCTAAATTAAATTAAAATTAAAAAAATAATAATAAAATTAAATTAAAATTAAAACTAAACCAAATCAAATCAAATTAAATTAAATTAAATTAAATTAAATTGAATTAAATATAACATCACCTAAGACATAAAGAATTCAAAATAGATCTAAAACAACTTGAACACTATTCCAAACTTAAATCCATTAATTAAAATTAAATTAAATCACAAAAATATCAATTTGCCCTTAAAAGCTCTTGTTATCATAACTCCTAAATGGAGTATTAAGTGAAGTGTTACTTCACTTATAAGGATGATTAATTCACTTGTATAATTAAATTCTCTTGGACTTAAAACAATCCTAAAGGTGTTGAAAAGATGTTTAAGATTCGTCTTAAGCACTTCCTCAACATGATAGGATGTTTATAAGAACAACTGAACTTAATTGTTCTTTGATGAAGAAAATCGTCCTTAAACCAAAATACAAGAACCTAGACGTTATAGGAGATGACTAGCTATAGGATTAGGACTTTGATAGACAACCAAAACCTTTCCCTTAGCTTTACCTTGGTACTTGTTGAAATATTTAAATGCCTTAACATGTGTTTTAAGTGCAGCTTGGGATGACGGGAAGACCCTCCAGGTACGCTTTTATCTTATTGCAATTTACTTTATTGCAAATGCACTTTACTTTTCTTGCATGATAAACACCTGTTGCATGAAAACCAAAACCTTTAGGGTAGTCCCTAAAACTGAAACCAAAACTAAATTAAAAGTCATTACAAAATAAAAATCATTGCCACAACATTTCAAAATATAAAACAACTCAAAATTTAATCACAAATAGAACACAAAACTACAATTGCAACTAAATTAAAACGTCACGTTGAATGATCGGGAATACCTTGGATGTTGTAACCCACGTGTTGCTAACGAGATTTCCCAACGTCTAAATGAAAGTGTGGAACTCATTCAGTTGAGTTTAGCAAATTCATCTGGACTAAGTGAATTCAATGAAAATAATGGTGCCGGAATGACGAAACTGTGGGATCTTAATCGGTTTTGTTATAATCAACTTTAAGATTTGTTTTAATTAAAATATTAAAAACACTTGGATTTTAAGATTTCTAAACCAAAACACTTCTCTCATCTCCTGATTTATGACTTCTAAAACTAAACCTCTGCAACAACAAGGAGCTCGGAGCATGGTGGGCAGATCGGCCATCGTCGTCAGCAAAACTCGGATCTACATCAGCTAAACTTTCTTAGAATTAAATAACCAAGCCATAGGAATTCGAGGTGGTTTGCCTAGCGCAACATAAATCCTCAACTCTTCGTTAGGCATTTGCATGATCATATCATGTAAATTAAGCCCTAACTGGTCTTAGGACTCCGAGGTGATCGTTCGATACGACATAAACCCTCACATCTTCGAGGCTGATTGTATGATTATGTCATACGAACATAAGTCCTAACTAACTAAAATTGGCAAGACTGAAATATCAGATAATATTAGGATTTTCTCAAATCTAAGCCAAATAATAAGATAGTTTGGGAAGTTTCCAAGATTCTTCTTGGATCCTCAGCTTCTCCTACTTCTCTTCCTTTGAATTCTCAAAAATAAAATTGTTCCAAATTTTGAGTCATTCCCTTTTGAATTTCCAAAATCCAATCCTTTCGAAAACCTTAAACTTTGAAATTCTCGAGAGCAAAACCACCGATCATTATCGAGAGTTTTCTTAAATGATTCCCGTCATTTAAGATGTAATTAACTATAGGCGCTTGCCCTTATAGGGAACTTTAAGAACCCAGGTAATATAAACCCTGCTTAATTCATTTCTATTAAGCAGGGGAACTTGTCGGCATATAAAATTGGTTCGCAGACCAAACAGATGTCACAAATCTTCTAGTTTATTTAATTGAATCCCATCATCAAGCAGTGTGTCTATTCTTCGGGATAGATACACGGTTTGTGATGCGGTGCTCGTTTATATAAACTATTTGGGATGTGAGATCGATTTGATTTCATGTCTTAAAATTTTCAAATTTAAAATTCTTTTCAAAATCAAATACTACTTTCTAAATTTTATATATATTTAAATTAAATTTAAAATTTAAATTTCGCTGACAACTTCGTAGGCGACCCTCTTTTCAAAAATACAACACTCAACCTAACCATGAATGTAGTGACTAAACCAAAAATTTTCCAATGTTCTTTTCATACTTGGAAGATGGGGTACTCTGACGAGGGAAAGAATATTAATGCTCCTATTTAATATAATACAAAATTATTATCAATCTATATCAATTACTCATCATATACACATTGTAAGAGGAAAGATACTTTTCCATATTTGAACCTTTCAATACAAAACTTAGTGTGTGTTAATTAGTCTTGTTTAGAAGTTTAGGAAGTAATTGTAGTTAATTTAGTTTAATTAAATTAGCACTAGCTATATAAAAAGTACTTGAATTCGCATTGTGGATTTAGTATTGAATTTTAGATCTTTGCTATAGTTTCGTAAGTTACGACCTTCCTCGTGGGAATGATAATCACGACTCCACTAGAGCTCTATATCACTTGAGCAATACGTATACTTGCATGTACGGGGTGACTGCCTAATTATTAAAATTGATCTTATTATGAAACTAAACTCAAACTATCTTTTGAATCATATTTTTGAGATTGTATATCTGGCAGCACTGAAACACCCGGTCAATTACTGCTAGCATATACAATGGTAGAATACCCCAATTGACCCCCCAAAGAGAATTAGATATGCAAAATTGTGAGTGATTATGGCTCACAGTCCACTTAAGTTCATTTCTAGAAAAAAAACTAGATTTTATTGTTGTGATTAGCCAAATGAGTGAAATGTGGGATTTTTCTAATAATTATTTGAGGTTTTTTGGCGATCATAGGCTCTAGAAGAGCAAAACACCAAATCTAGTGTGTTTTTATAAGGTTTTTTAGTCTACTGATAGAGGAAGGATGAGCCATCCCCCTAATATTCCAACAAAGGTAATTAATCATTGGGATAGAGTTATCCCCTTCCCCTTAGTATTGGGGTATGGGGTAGATGAGGTTCCAATTTGAGGAATGCCCATATGTTGATTATCTAAGCTCTTTCGTAAATCAGGTTTGCTTCTCCTCCTTTTAGTGCTTTTTTGAACATGCCACTCATCATTTATAATCTCTTTTAAGGCATTAATGATGGGTCAATAATCAAAGATTCCTCCCCAATATATGTATCACAAAGTAAAACAGGATTCTCATCCTGGCCCTCCACATTCAGAGGTCTGGTAACTAGTACTTCTCGTGAAGTTTGAAGAGAATTCTCCATAACTTATGTTCAGTATCACTAGTAGTGTTGACAGATTTTTTAGTTTCAGTATTAGCCCTTACCTCCATAGTAGGAGATGCCATAGTAGGAATATCAGTTCTCACATCACCAGATCTTACGGCAGTGTTCTGCTAAATAGAAGAGCCAGCATTCCCACAACAATAGAAGAGCCAGCATTCCTTCTTTCAAGGGATGATGTAGCCTATAGTAAATATCCATGAGATGTCAAAACATTATACTGTGTGGTAATAAATAGGCCTTTGTTTCACAATAACATTTTGTCAAAAGCCTTCATTATCAGTATTAATCCATACTTTATCCCGGTCTGGTAGAGTGAAAACCCTTTCTACTAGAACTCTTGAACCAGCAGGTCTGGCCATGTCATAAGTTGGAGAATCTACCTTGAGAGGGGTGCCAAGTGTCTGGCTGATATTGAATAAAGCATTAGGGTGGTATAACTGTATGGTGAGGTCAGGGAATTTGTACCACAAAGGTACAATAGGAGGTTCCTTTACAGGGTAAAAATCAGGTGTCCATCTAATGAGCTCATAGTAGCTTTTGCTTCGCAAATAGTCTGGCTTAGTCTTCTCATTTGAGAGCCTGATTAGTAAATGTCTGTCATCCAGCAGACCAAGCTTCCAAGTGCCAAATAAGGTCAGCTCTTCAAATAACTTCCTAAAAAGGTTCATTTTGGGATGGCCAAACTAGACCAACTAAGGTGAACTTAACTGCATCCGCAAGTGACCTCATTTCTTAGGAAGTAAAAATAATAATAGGTCTCCCATTGTTCTCACCAATAGGTTGGTTGTAAGGATAGGAGATTCTTCCACCTGTAGCATCATGTAAAGTGATCACAGGAAAATGTATTAAGAAATTTATACCAATTTTATATGAAATTGCACCTTAAAGAAAGGTATTTTCTATGTTTTATTACAGGTATGAAGATTTATAGGTATTGGAAGCACAAAAGATAAAAAAGAAGCAAATTTGAAACGAAAATGACTAAGAAGAGATGGAAATTGAACTAGCCTACCGACGGTGAGGAATAGGGCGTCGACGGCATGATTTTCCGGAAAGTTATGAATATATTATAAAGGAGCCCGCCGTCAGTGAGCCTTAGCAGTTACCCAATGTTCTAAAAGCCCGCCGACGGCGAGATCGAGCCCGCCGATGGAGAAAATGTCAGTTCAAGCCAAATACATTGAATATGGATGCTTTTTGAAGAGGTGCTTAAGCAACCTTTGGATATATTCCTTCTTCTTTAAATATAGATTAATTTAGGTGGAAAAGTGTGCGTCTTGTGGAAGTCAGTAGTGTGTGGTGAGTTTATTGTGTGTGCATTAGTGTGTTTTAGAGTATATTAGTAAGTATAATTAAGTGTGTTGTACAAGAAGGAAGAGTTAGAGGAACTTCAATGAGTGTTCTTGGAGAGAAGATTCGAGATACGTATACTTGCGTTGATAAAAGGGGGGGACACAATTGCTAATTTTACTCTGGTAATCATTTATAACTTATATAATATAAAGCTCTACAATCATATAAACCCTGCTGCCTCCAGACCCAAGGTCAAGTTTTTGGCGGCGTTGCCGGGGAAGTAAAGTAATTATTAAGGTAATTAATAAAAAAATTATTAAAAATAATTACTAGAGTAACGGGCTAATTTTTTAAAAATAAATCCACTTAATTTGTTTATGCGTAAATTTGGAACCGAAAGTTTAATACCTTACGATTCGAAATTAAAGCGCACTATTAAAAGAATTAGAAAACAGAGAAAAGAAACTATAAATTTAACTCAAATGATAAATAATCCAGCAATTAAAAATATAAATCAACTCGGACCTTTAAGAGATTACGCTAATCCTACATTAGATGAAATTCATTTAACTTTCCAAAATCCTGATGTAGAGGCTAATTCATTTGAGCTTAGACTTACAATTATCCAAATGGTACAGAATAATCAATTTAGTGGTTCACCAAACGAAGATCCTAATTTACATCTTGCTAGTTTTTTAGAACTTTGTGCTACTTTTAAATATGACGGAGTATCTAATGATGTTATTAGACTTAGGCTTTTTCCTTTTTCTTTAAGGGATAAGGCTAAGATGTGGTTAAATTCGTTAGCATCTAGATCTATTAGAACTTGGGGAGAACTATCACAAAAACTTCTATCCAAATATTTTCCTCCGTCAAAAAATGCAAAGCTTAGAAATGACATAACATCTTTTAGTCAGTTTGATAGAGAATGGATATACGAAGCTTGGGAGAGATTTAAAGATCTTCTTAGGAAATGCCCACATCTTGTGTTACCAGATTGGTTAATTATACAAACTTTTTATAATGGATTAATAGGATCTTTTAGATCTATTACAGATGCTGCTGCTGGAGGTTCGTTAATGTCAAAACCATTTGATGAGGCTTATTCATTAATTGAAGAAATGGCTACCAACAATTTTCAATGGCCTTCAGAAAGGTTGAATCCTAAGAAAATAGCTAGTACACATGACTCTGATGCAATATCTATGTTAGCTTCTCAGATTGCTGCTATATCCAAGAAATTAGATCATTTTGGAATGAACTATTCTCCTAATATATTAGAAGAAATTTCATTTGGACAACTTATAGAAGCTCAATCTTCATATGAAACTTTAAATGCTATTAATAATAGACCCAATAATAATTATGCAAATTATTACAATGCTTGTTGGAAGAACCATCCAAATTTTAATTGGAATAAGAACTCAGCAAATCAACAATGGATGAACAACTCAGTAAACCCATTAGGAAATTCATCTAACCAACGAAATTCAAATTATAAACCTTCTTATCCTCCTGGATTTAATAATAACTCTCAATTTAAGGAAAAAAAGTTATCTATAGAAGAATTAATATTAAATATGGGTCAACATTTGCAGAATCAAGGAAATCAACTATAAATTTAAGGGAACCAATTACAAAATAAAGGAACTAGAACTAAAAATATTGAAACTCAACTTGGACATATCGCTCTTGCACTTAATAATAGAATTCCTGACACTTTTCCTAGTAATGTGGAAATAAATCCTAAAGATCAAGGAAAAGAACAAATCAAAACAATACAGTTACGAAGTGGAAAAGAATTAGAAACAAGAATAAAAAAAAGAAACTGAAAGTGAAAAAGGGAAAGTGGAAACTGAAGAAGAAAAGGATCAGCAAGATCGAAATTTAGAATAATCCTATGAAAATTTCTGTAGAGAGACCACCACCACCATTTTCTCAGTGATTAAAGCAACATAAAAAGGATAAGCAATTTTCTAAATTTCTTGAAATCCTGAAAAAATTAATGGTAAGCATTCCTTTTTGTAGAAGCATTAGAACAAATGCCCAATTATCTGAAGTTTATGAAAGATATTTTAAACAATAAAAGAAAGTTCACAGATAATGAAACTGTTGCACTTAGCGAAGATTGTAGTGCAATTATTCAGAAAAAGCTTCTTGAGAAATTAAAAGATCCTGGTAGTTTCACTATACCGTGTGCTATTGGAGAAAAATTTTATGGAAAAGCTTTATGTGACTTGGGAGCCAGCATAAATCTTATACCTCTTTCAATTTTTAAAAGATTAGGATTGGGAGAAATCTCACCTACTTCAGTAACTCTTCAGTTAGCTGATCGTTCATTGACATATCCTAAAGGAGTCATTGAAGATGTGTTAGTAAAAGTGGATAAATTTATCTTCCAAGTGGACTTTATTGTCTTAGATATAGAGGAAGATAAAGAAATACCCATAATTTTAGGAAGACCCTTCTTAGCTATTGGAAGAGCTATGATTGACGTTTAAAAAGGAGAACTAACTATGAGAGTAAACGATTAAGAAGTAACTTTTAACATTATGAAATCAATGTAATATTCTGCTATAGAAAAAGAAGATGAATGTTTTCGAAAGGAAACTCTTGAACATCTACGAAATAAACATTTCAAAGAATACTTTGAAGATAAACCAGAAATAGAAAAAAACAAAATTAATTGAAGAAACAGACAATGAAAAATTAGATTATATACAAGAAAGATTTGAGATGTTGGATATTACTGAAAATGCTGAAAAGAATATGGTTCCATCGATTATTAAATTTCATGAACTTGAGTTAAAAGTTTTACCTACTTATTTGAAGTATGCATTTTTGGGAAATTCTTTAACTTTACAGGTTATTATATCGACAAAATTAAATGAATCACAAGATCAAAAACTTCTGGACGCATTAAAAAAGTATAAGAAAGCTTTTGGTTCGACCTTACCAGATATCAAGGGACTTAGTCCTTCGATCTGTATGCACGGAATTATTTTGGATAATGAACATAAACCAAGAGTTGATCCCTAAAGGAGATTAAACCTAATAATGAAAGATGTAGTCAAGAAAGAAATATTGAAATGGTTAGACAATGGTATTATATATCCTATTTCGAGCAGTCCTTGGGTAAGCCCAATTCATTTTGTTCCTAAGAAAGGAGGAGTGACTATTGAAGCAGATGAAAATAATGATTTAATACCTATAAGACAAGTTACTTGATGGCATATATGTATTGATTATAGAAAATTAAATGCAGCCACCAAGAAAGATCACTTACCTTTACCATTCCTAGACCAAATGTTAGATAGACTTGCTGGACACAAATATTTTTGTTTTTTAGATGGATATACAGGCTATCATCAAATAACTATTGCTCCTAAATATCAAGAGAAAACTACATTTACTAGTCCTTATGGAACATTTTCTTTTCAAAGGATGCCTTTTGGATTATGTAATGCACCTGCAACATTCCAGAGATGTATGATGTCTATATTTAGTAAATTAATTAATGATGGAATATAAGTATTTATGGATGATTTCTTTATATTAGGAACATCATTTGACGCATGCTTGGATCATCTTGAAAAAGTCATAGAGATATGCAAAAAAATTAACTAAGTTCTAAATTAGGAGAATGTTAATTTATGGTTGCAGGAGGAATTGTATTAGGGCATAAAATTTCAGAAAATGACATGGAAGTAGACCCTGCAAAAATTCAAGTTATAGCTAAATTACCACCTCCTACTGCAGTGAGAGGGGTAAGAAATTTTCTTGGACATGTCGGATTTTACAGACGCTATATAAAAGATTTTTCAAAAATTACTAAACCTTTATGCCAAATTTAGAAAAAGACAATAAATTTGAATTCACTACAGAATGCTTAAATGCTTTTAAAATATTAAAAGATAAATTAATAACAACACCTATAATAGTTTCACCTGATTGAGAGAAACCATTTGAACTTTTGTATGATGCTAGTGATTATGCTATAGGAGCTGTTCTTAGACAAATGTATGTTAAAATTTTTAAGGTTATATACTATGCTAGTAAAACTCTCAATAGTGCTGAAATCAATTATACAGTTACAGAAAAAGAATTATTAACAATTGCATATACTTTTGATAAATTTAGACCTTATTTAATTGGAACTAAATGTATTGTGCATACTGATCACTCTGCTATTAAATATTTAATGCAAAAGAATGACACCAAACCTAGATTAATCAGATGGATATTACTGATGCAAGAATTTGATTTTGAAATAATTAATAGAAAGGGAACTGATAATCAAATTGTAGATCATTATTCAAGATTAGAATATTGTGAATTATCTGACACTGACAATGAAATTATAGACAGTTTTGCTGACGAAAAACTTTATAATATAAATGAGTGAAAAATACCATTGTATGCTGATATAGTTAATTATATTGTAAGTGATATTTTACCACCCATGCTAACTCTGTAACAACAGAAAAAATTATTTACGATGCTAAAATGTATTTTTTAGATGAACCATATTTATATAAACAATGTAAGGATCTAATTATTAGAAGATGCGTGTCTTATGAAGAAACTGAACAGATTATTCAAAAATGTCACGATTCTGAATTTGGAGGACATATTGGGACTGATAAAACTGTTTATAAAATTTTACAATATGGATTTTATTGGCCTACTCTTTTTTAAGATGTTTATAGATATATCAAAACTTGCGATAAATGCCAACGAGTAGGTAATATATCTAGAAGAAATGAAATGCCTCTGAATTTTATATTAGAAGTTGAAAGTTTTGATGTTTGGGGATTAGATTTCATGGGACCATTTATTCCATCATTTGGAAACTCATATATGTTAGTTGTTATTGATTATGTTTCTAAATGGATTGAAGCACAAGCCTTACCTCGTTGTGATGCTAAGAGTGTTTCAAAATTTTTAATGAAAAATATTTTCACAAGATATGAAATGCCGAGAGTGATTATCACTGACGGAGGGTCCTATTTTAGGAATAAATATATTCAGAAATTGGCAGAAAAATTGAACATTATTCATTAAATATCGACCTCTTATCATCCACAAACCAGTGGATTAGCTGAAGTTTGTAATCCAGAAAATAAACGAATTTCAGAAAAAACTGTAAACCCTAGTAGATTAGATTGGTCTACAAGACTAGACGCTGCATTATGGGCTTACAGGACTGCTTATAAAACCCAGATTGGAATGACTCCTTACAGGCTTATTTATGGAAAGACTTGTCACTTATTAGTCGAATTAGAGGACAAAGCATATTGGGTAATTAATGAATTCAATTATAATTTAAAAGATGCTGGTACGAAGAGATTGTTGCAGATGAATGAATTAGAAGAATTAAGAAATGAATCTTATAATAATGATAGAATTTATAAAGAGAAAATGAAATTATGGCATGATCAGAAGATTAACCAAAAAAATTTTGAACCAGGACAAGAAGTTTTACTTTATAATAAAAGATTAAAATTATTTCCTTGGAAACTAAAATCTTGTGGTTAGGAACTTTCACTATAACTCAAATATTTACATACAGAGCTGTAGAAAATGAAGATCAAAAGACTGGACACAGATTTAAAGTAAATGGACACAGATTAAAACCATATTTTGAAGGAAAAAGGCCAAATTTTAAAGATGTTTTAATGCTAAGTCAAGCTGATTAATAACCAGAATAGGTCGGGCTGACGACGTTAAACCAAGCCCTTTATGGGAGGCAACCCATAGTGATATTTATTTATGTGTAATAATTATATATTTATTTGATTTATTACTATTTTTGGTATAAAATTAATTCTACTACTCAAATTTATATTTATAATCATCAAGATATTGGATACATAGAAAAAATTAGAAAGCATTCGGACCAGAGCGAAACTAGGTAATTGTACCTTAGCCCATTGACGGCGAGATCGACACCGCCGACTGCGAGTTTTGCCCGCCAAATTCAGTTCATATTTTTAAGAATCCCGCCGACGGCTAAATCGTTGTTGCCGACGACGAGATCTGTGAATGAGCGGTTTAGGGAGTTATTTTGACGGTTTCTGGTGATTCTAAGTGTTTTAACTCTTTAAGAACGCCTAAAATGCGAAATCTAAACCATTTACTTCCTAAAAACGATTTGAAACTCCACAAAACTCATCATTATGGCATCCAATCCACTTGAAATCACTAGATCATGAGTGTTCAATCGAAGAAAGTTTGTCAGTTTTGAGGCCTAGAGAATCTTCAACAAAGTTATGATGAAGAAGAGATTAATTAGAGAAAGAGGATTTGTGAATTGAGGAGTGGAGAATTTGACAACGTCTATCAAGGAGATGATTATGCGACGAGGTTGGGAGGTATTATGCTATACAACTTCTGCAGTAGTCATCCCCGTAGTAAAAGATTTCTATTCCAATCTTCATGGAATCAACAACAGAAGCGTTTATGTGTGAGGCAAATGGGTAACTTTCACTCCTTCTAAAATAAATGAGTTATATTCAATTGAAAATTCACCTGTTTGGCACTATTCCAACTTTGTTCCTACAAGAAATAATATGAATGAGATATATCGATATTTGACTGATGAATCAGAATATTGGGAAACAAGAGAAGACGGGTATGTTAGCTTTTCTGCTTCACTTCTAAACCCCATCTCTAAACACTGACACTTCTTTAATTCTTCAAAATTATTACCCACTGTGAGGGTAAACAAAGTTTCTAAGGAGTGTGCAATTCTGAATTATTATATTCATGTGGGATTACCTATGGATGTTGGTTCAATTATTGTGAAGTCTGCTTTAGGCCCGATTATGCATTGATCGAATTATGGGCTTGGACATCCTTCAACAATTTTTGCATTATGCAGTCAGTACCAAGTTTCTTATGAAGCCTGGGAAAATATACTTTTTCCTTGGAAACCATTAGATCCAACTGATATGTTTCCTACTCTGGATAACGATAATCAGACAGTCATTACTGCGGATCAAGCATCTCAAAACTCTCATTCAATCAAGTCCTTTACTGATAAAACAAATATGATCTTACAAAAATTCGAAGGATTGGAAAAAGAGGTACAAAACATGATGACTTCCATTAATAATATCTCTGATTTATTTGATCATATTGATTGGAGGATGAAGGAACACTTCGATTATTTTGGACATCTTGAGGCTAGTTTCATACGGCTTTTGAGAAAGAAAGGATGGATTGAAGAAGATTCTACAAAAAAGTTTCGTTACAGGCCTTTCTATAATCTATTCGTTCATCTACGTTATATCGGAGATATCAGAGATGAATTTAGTACAAACACTGACGAGTAGAAGACATTCGTATTTGTTTATGTTTTGAGTTAGTTTGAATTTAATTTTTATGAAATTTTAATTTTTGATATTTTAGATTTAAAGATTTGATCTCAGTATAGGTGAGATTATGTGTTGTTTGTTTAGTCTCAGCGTTTTGAGTACTGTGGTTTGGATTGCGACGCTGAATTTTATGTGTTAAGTAAATGTGGTGTATGCATATTGTAAAACCTTGGATTTCATATATATAATTGTTATGTTTTGTGTTGTGTGAATTTATGTGAGTTAAAATAGTATTTGATCACAATAAAATGTATTTAATTGATGATCGGACATTATCAAGGCTTAAAATAAATAAAAAACATTATAAAAACTAAAATATTAATTCCCGAAAAATCCCGTCGACAGCGAGAAAGATGCTGCCGACGGTGAGATTTTCCAGAAACTTTAAGCCTATTTGAATTAATTAGCCTGCCGACGGTGAGATTTTTCTCGCTGACGGAGAGATCCCAAAAAACACTTTATTTTGACTGATCATCCGTCACTATTCATCGTCCCCTTCCTCAAAACTTCAAAAAACCGACCTAGGGCTTGAGAGATCATGGATTTGGAGCAATATCAACACATTTTGACACCGAATTTTATCTTCCCTTGGTAAGAGCTTCACTCCCATGCAAAAATTTTTTATTTTCACCGAGTATTTCTTCCACATTTGGGGATTTTGGAAAAAAATTGAAATATAGAAAAAAATAGTTGGAAGAAATCTGTGGAATTCATTTTAGATTATTTTGAGTCACCTTTGGAAGCCATTCTAGTATTATTTTGAAGTTTAGTCAAGTTTTTGTTAAATTTGATTGATCGAGAAATGGCTCCACGACAGAAGAGGGGACTAGATTATGACAAAACAGGATTCATGAATGCTAGAGCTCAATCAAGATACAACTTTAATATCAAAGCAAGAAAATGAATTCAAGATAGAGTTTTTAAGAATCCAGGAGGAGAAGTGGAACGAACGATAAAAGAGAGAAGATGGGAAAATTTCTGTTATACAACAAATAGAGCTGCAGTTGAAATCATGAAAGAATTTTATGCCAACTTGACTGAGATAGAAGATGTACCAATAAAGGTTAGAGGATTTTTAGTTGATTTTAATGCTGTAAGAATAAATTCTTTCTATGAAGTATAAGATCTGCATACCAGCGAGTACGATACATTCGGAACAATGGAAGGACCACTCGATGAGGTGATTAACTTTCTCACTGATGGGAAAGGGACTTGGAAAATTTAGCAGCGTGAACGGGTAAACTTCCCTCTATCTATGTTAAATGCAACCTCTAAAGCTTGACATTATTTTATTTGTTCTACTTTGTTACCTACCTATCACCATAGTGGAGTAAAAAGAGATAGAGTGGTTCTGAATTTTTGTATTCAGAACCACAGAAGTAATAACGTGGGAAGTATTATTTACAAAAATATATTAGCCACTGCAAGAAGTGAAAGTGGAGGAGGACTAGGACATCCTGGTCTAATTTATGCACTCTGCCAATTGTCTGGAGTAGAGGCTAGAGATGATGAGGAATGGGTTGAACCTATGAAACCCATTACCCAGGCTAATATAAAAACTTAGGAATCCTACAAAGGATGAAGATCTGGGACTAGGAGCTATGCACCTTCAACTAGTAGGGATATTCCCTCTACCAGTTATGACCCTCCTACCTATAGTTCTCCTACCCCATTATGATTTAATGAATGAAATGACCCTGCAACGAAAAAGTTTTGAAAAGATTGAAGAAAAATTGGAACATATTGATAAGAGAATTGTAGGATTAGAACGGAGGCATAATTATGACAGCGATTATCTCCAGAGACATTCTGAATTTGAGATGGCCTACTATGATGCTGAGAATCGTTATCGGAGAGGAGAGCCTGATGTTATATTTTCTGAGTGCCCCCGTTATACTCACTACCAGCCTACTCCATCTGCTGAACAAGGAGACGAGGATATAGTTTGGAATTTTAATGTTGATAATTAGATTTTATGCTTAGGTATTTATGTTATCTGATTGTTTGTTTGTTCTCTTAGATTCAGTATTGATGTTTAGTTTATGAACATTGATTATTATGTTGTGTAAGACATTTTAATATTGTTGTATAAGTTAAATTTGTGTGGCTTTTAAAATTTAATATTTCAATTTGTGATTGTAACTCTGAAACTGGATTTGTGAAATATATGTGGATGTTGTGTTATGTTGTGGTATAAATTGTGTTAGTAGTTGTACTTATTTCAAAACTTCTTTACCTAGCAATTTCTTTTGATATTATATATGTGTAGAAAGTTATTTACAGTACAGGTTAATTAAGTGATGAAAAGAACCTGCAGAACATCAAAAAGGAGAAATACCTAAAGCACGAAGGTGTGATTTAAATTTACAGTTTATTTTCTTTTATCCCTATATAAATAGATAGAAAATTTAAGTTTGGGGGAGGAAAAAAATAAAAATTTAATTATTAAATTGTTCTCAATTTATATTTTTAAAAATTATTATATAATGATTTTCTGTAATGAATTTAATTCAGTAAACTAGAATTAATTTATTTAATTATTATAGAAAGTTAAAAGAAATATTTCTAGTGATTAAACTAAATTTATAGAGTAAGATATTTGGTATAAGAGGATAAGAATATAATTAAATATTTAAAGTAAGGAAAACTATATTTGAAAATATGAAATTCTTAAGTATTTAGTTGAGAAAGAAAAGATTGAAACTCAATGAAGTAAAAACTTTGAAATACATATAAGGTAAGTAAATGATTTAAGTTTCAAATTTAGGAAGAGGAAGGTGAAGTTCAAAATTATTAACAGGCTATCCAGATACAGTAATCCTCACTTAAAAAAAAGAAAAAAAAACAAAAAAGAAAGAAGGATTCTAAAATCAATCCAAATGAAAAGAAAAGAAAAAGTAAGTGAGGAGAAGCTTGAGGAAATGCCTTATTAAAAATTGGCTTCATTTGAATCAACCTAAAGGGTAAACTCAGTTACATTTCTGAACTTATATATATGGATTAGTATTTTACTAAGTAGAGCTTTCATGAAATTCCTATCATCTGAATATCTTAAGTAATTTAATATTACAAAATATAGTCATTCTTGAAATAAATAGAAGACTAGAAATCTTAAATTTGATGACTAAATAGCCTTACATCTATAGAGTTAATTTAATTATCTAAAAATCTTTCTAATAAACTTTACAATAATATTTTATTTAAATCAAATTCATAGTATTTCTGAATTAAAATTTTATTACATATAATCATTACTTTTTTATAGTATCAAGATTATTTGAAGACAAGTAATAGTTAAGTTTGGGGGATTTTCACCACAGGAAAATGTATTAAGAAATTCATACCAATTTTTTATGAAATTGCACTTTAAAGAAATGTATTTTCTATGTTTTATTGCAGGTATGAAGATTTATAGGTATTTGAAGCGAAAAGATCGAAAAGAAGCAAATCTGGAACGAAAAGGACTGAAAAGAGATGAAAATTGAACTAGCCCGTTGACGGCGAGGAATAGGTCGCCGACGGCGTGATTTTCCTGAAAGTTTTGAATATATTATAAAGGAGCCTGCCGATGGCGAGATCGAGCTCGCCGACAGCGAGCCTTAATGGTTAACCAATGTTCTAGAAGCCCGCCGACGGTGAGATCGAGCCCGCCGACTATGAAAATGTCGGTTCAAGCCAAATACATTGAATTTGGACTCTTTTTGAAGAGGTGCTTAAGAAACCTTTGGATATATTCCTTCTTCTTTAAATATAGACGATATTAGGCTGAAAAGTGTGTGTCTTGTGGAAGTCAATAGTGTGTGGTGAGTCTATTGTGTGTGCATTAGTGTGTTTTAGAGTATATTAATAAGTATAATTAAGTGTGTTGTACAAGAAGGAAGAGTTAGAGGAACTTCGAGGAGTACGCATGGGAGAGGATTCGAGATAAGTTTTTATTTATTGTTTTATAACTTTAAATGAAATCCAAGTTTTGTGTTATTTTTCCTATGCATTCTGACTAGTTTTCTCTGTCTTTCTCCTTGTTGTTGAGATTTTGTGAAATGAAAAACTGAATTAGTTGTTCCTAAAAATATTAAATAAAATTGTGATAATCTTTTACTTAAATCTTAATTTACTTTCAATTTGGCCAATTGACTTGTTAAAATATGTTGAATTATCAACTATAGTAAAAATTACATCTAAGATTCAGGGAAGTCAAAAGCCTTGGAAGGAGGGTGCAAATAAATAGGGAAATATTATTTTTCGGGCATAGACTTGGATATTTTTGTGTGACAGAAAAAAATCTTCAATTCAGTCCTATCGTTTGGGAGCTAAAGTGTAGATGTTAACCCTCAGGCGAGGGGAATGTGAGAGCTCCGAAGTGGCAGCCGGTGTCCTCCCAGCCTAGCCGCAGATTCAGTAACTAAGCATAGGATTAGTCAATGTTCTTTATGCCTAGACCAAAGGTTAAAGAATAGGAATGCTCCTATTTGGCACAATATAATTCTAACTAATTTAATTATTCATTCAATTAATTCTCTTAACAAGGAGAAAGATACTTTTTTCTAAATTGCAATCTTCTATTTAAAATTAAGTAATAGAGTTTAGTATAAGCATTCTTTATTTCCGTACACTGGATAGTAATTGCATCTGCTGAAATTAGTTCTTAATCTCTAAACATCCATGTGGGATCAATATCAAGGACTCCATTTAAGCTCTTTATTACTTGAACGATACGTATACTTGCGTTGATAAAAGGGGGGACACAATTGCTAGTTTTACTCTGATAATCATTTATAAATTATATAATATAAAGCTCTGCTATCATATAAACCCTGCTGTCTCCTGACCCCAGGTCATAAAGCATGTAGGAAGACTAGATTATCAAAACTCTTCTTAGAAGTTTGTTCCATACCAACAACTCCAGCATAAGTAGCTTGTGCTCCGATGCACCAAAAATATATACTATTTTTGCTATATAATTTTATCTATTTTTGGTGATATTGCACTTTAAAGAGAGGTATTTTTTATGATTTGTTGTATGTATGATGATTTTAGGTGATTGGAGTGAAAAGAAGCGAAAATGAATGAATTCAGAGCAAAAAAGAGCAAAAAGGAGAAAAAATGAGGAAAACAGGTTCTGGTGCTGCCGGCGCCTTTTTCTAGAGAGTTCCAAATTAATTCGGACAATAGAGCGCCGTCGGTGCTCTATTGGGTGCCGTCGGCACCTAATGTCGGTGGAATTCAAATTTGAGGATTTTTGGCGACTTTTTGAAGGGTTGTCTATGGAAACTCTTGGGATTTCCTTTTTCATTAAGGGATAAATCTAAGGCATGGTTAAACTCTTTAGCACCTGGATCTATTAGACCTTGGGGAGAATTATTTCTGAAGTTTCTATTAAATATTTTACTCCATCAAAGACTGCTAAAATAAGATATGATATTACATCTTTTTTTTAGTTTGAAGGAGAGTCAATATATGAAGCTTGGGAAAGATTTAAAGATCTTCTTAGGAAGTGCCCACATCATACTTTACTAGATTGGTTAATAATTCTAACATTTTATAATGGATTAGTGGGATCATTGAGATCAATTATAGATGCTGCTGCTGGTGGATCTTTAATGTCAAAACCTTTTGATGAAGCATACGCATTAATTGAAGAAATGGCTACTAATAATTTTCAATGGCCCTCTGAACGAGTGAATCCTAAGACAGTAGCTAGTGTTCATGATTCAAATATGATGACTATCGTAGTTTCTCAAATTGAATCCCTTTCTAAGAAAATAGATCAATATGGAATGAATTATTCTCAACCACTTCAAGTGTTGAAGGAAAATTCATTTGGACAGATAACAGAATCTCAAACACCTTATGAGACTTTAAATACTATTAATATACCCAACAATTCTTATTCAAATTATTATAATCTTGGTTGGAAGAATTGCCGAAATTTCAATTAGAATAATAGCAATGTCAATGTTAACCCACATTGGGGTAACGGTTCTATAAATCCAACTAGAAATTCGAACAATCAAAGAAATACTAATTTTAGACCATATTATTCCCTTTAAGGATGCTTCCAACAAGCGCACTGTGCCTCAGCGGCGCACCACACTTGTTGGGGGTTCTTTGTTGGCATCATTTTTTTTATATATCACTGCGGGATGTACATTCGTGCGTACCAGAGTCTGACCTTATGCAAATGAGTTAACTCTGTAGCGCAAGACATCCATCCGGACCTTTCGGCGGGTGTTGAGGGTCACGTAGCCAGGCTCATTTTGTTAGGCTTTGGATTTTGCTAGGCGAAGGCCGGTCGACATTTTGCACGTCGTATGGTTTATGTTGGGCCAACATGTATTATTTGTCGTGTCGCGCAAAAATTTAGCTTGATTTGGCCTGATCGTCATCAAAGTTATCTAGATGATCGCTGACGATGACACAGATCATGCGAGTGTGTCCGGGACGTCAATATTACCTAGGGAGGATGTCTATTTTGCTGCGGTTTCGTAGGAGATGTAAACATTATGCAAATTATCGTTTTTGGCACAATCGTCAAAAGTCACTCGAACGACTCTGGATGACAAAACAAATTACACGATTGTGTCTGGGACATCAATTTTTCTTACGGAGGATGTTCATTTTGCTACGACACTGCGAACGGGCTTAAAATGTGTGAATTATTCTTTTTTGGCCCAATTGCTTAAAAAGTGGCCCGAGCGGCCTCGAACGACCCACGCCAGTGCTTCTGGAACATCAATTTTAGCTAAGAGGGACATTCGCTTTGCTGCGAGGACGTGCACAGGCTAACTATTCGCGGAGGATAATTATAATATTATTTTTATTATATAATACATATATATTATTTTATATATTATCTGATATATAAACCTACGCCTACCCTCTCTCCCAAAGAAAAAAAAAATCGTGATTCCTCCCAGCCACCAAGCCTAGTTCGCGAACCCTAGGCTTAGCCTCCTCGTCGCGTCCGGCGCCGGAATCCCTCCTCGCCGGCGAACTTTGACCCCGTCAGCTCCCCTCTGACCTGCGCCACCTCTCCAACCGTCAACCGAGCCGAGCCTTCGCTATGCTGTCCTTCTTCTTCTCTTTTTCTTCTCAGCCAAAGCTCGCGTCACCTCACTCTCGGCCGGCGACACCGCCGGTGAGCTCGCCAGATCACCTCTCCTTTGTACTAGTGAGCCCGTTCTCCACCTTTCCTGAGCTCCCTTTTGGCATGCCTTAGGACCGAAGGTCGCCGGCCTTATTCTCTCTCGTCGCCGAGGGCTTCACCGTCGGCCTCGCTGGCGGCTATCTCTTCTTGCCGTAAACTTCATGGATGCAGATGAAGTGTGCTTAAATTTTGGTAAACTTTTTAAATCTCTTGAATGTGTAGATATTGATTCACAAAATTAAACAAAAGTTGATGTATTGGGATTTGCAAGCTGGAATGTTGATTCATAGATGCATGCAAGTGGATCTTTGGTGACTTAAAATCATTTGGAAGAAGTGCCAATATTTTATTGTGATCCCTCCTAGTGTTGGAAAGCAATAGAGATATTGCATTGAGCTCTCCAACATTTCTCTATAAATGTATGCTTGTAAGACAATGCCGAGGAAGTCTTCAATCCAACCTCTTTTGAAGGTACATTTTAGTTATATTTTTATATGCTAAAATTATTTATTTATGGTACGTTGCATACCACATTGCGTCCTTTTCTCGTTCCCTGCATGCTCGATGAGGTACATATTACGAAATGGTCGGTACATGGACTAAAGCATCACCGGAGTTTTCCGAAATCGAGGGCTCTTCTTCAGCATAAGGAGAACGCATCTCCAACCATCGTGGCAGTGAGATTTTCTTATCCCTTAGCCTACCCTAGGTTTAGTCCAGTCTAAGCACGTGGGTTCGATCGCCCACGTGGGGTGGAGGTGCCAGACGACATGAGTCGACCGGTCGAGCTGCCTATGTGATGGATCGTTGATTTATCTAGAGTGAGCCATAGGTTAGGAATCTTGTGCGTTGGTTAGTCCCATTCGTAGCTGAGTGATTTCTTGTTGTGAGCTTTAGGCCTTAGCCTCGCTGGGTTAGAATCCCAATTTCCCACGGTTTTGGCGCTCCTAATCTCCCTTAAAGGGATTAGTTGAGTTCGATCTTAGAGGACGGGAAAAGCTTTGTAGCTAGTCCATTCTATAAGATCGGGGCGTTCGTAGAGTGGAAACGCTTTGTAGCTACTCCACCCTACGAACGGTGACGAGTTTCCCCAACGAGAAATCAGAGGGGGAAGCCCTCCACATAGTCACGTCAAAGCTGGAGGCGACGATGCCGCAGATCCAAGACTGTCAACCTTTGGTTCCTATGTGAGGTCGTTAGGACGAGTTTGACATGCCATTGAGCATCGGGGTTGTGTTGCATGTGCATGATCCACTTTGTTACCTTCTTTTTCATGTGACCACTTATTGCATCATTTTGCATGTTTGTATGCATGTGCATGTTGGTATGCTTGCATGTTGTATCATATCATGTTTATGTTTATCTGCATAAGCACTATCATTCGTTCTTGTTGCACTTTTGTTTGGGCCACTGCCGTCACGGCATGCCCATCTTCGGGTCACTGCCTCCTCGGCACACCTATCCTTTTGGGCCGCTGCCGCTACGGCATGCCCGCTCTTTCTGAGTCACTACCTTCATGGTATACTCTCCCTTACCACTTTGGTGCATCCTCCTTGCATGTAGCATCTTTTCATTTTGCATGATGTGTGTGTTTGCCCTTTTAGGTGCTCGTTGTGATTGTTCCGTACTCCGGTCGAACAGCCACAATGTGGGCTTCTTGCATGACTGTTTGCTTACCCATTCTTCGATGGCTTGTCTTACTCGTTAGGAGAGTGATCATGTGTCGATCGCGATGCCTTAACGAGCATTGCTTGCTGGGTTGATCCAAATGAGCAATGCGAGTTAAGTCATCGGGATTGGCATAACTTCTTCAATATACGTCAGATCTGGACAATCTTTGACGGGTTACAGTGTGTCCCGTAGGGAATTCATTGTAAATAATAAAATAAACATTCTAGAAGATTTTGGTTCGGTTAGAAGGAGTTATGATGGAAGATATGTGTCTCTTGGAGTGAAAAGGCACTTAAGGCACCCATTAGAAGATTCATTGAATGTGGACTCTTTTTGAAGAGACACTTAAGCATTTCATGGGAAATTATAATTAAGGCTTAGAAACTCTTGAAGAAGAAGATTTATAGAGAGGAGGAGAAGATTAGAAGAGGAGAAGAAGGCTTGGAGAAGAAGAAGATCACTTGGCCGTTAGCCCCAAGTGGGCCGACAAGGTGAGAGAGAAAGAGAGAGTGTGAGAATTTCTTCTTTTCTTTTCACTTTGTTCTTACAGAGAATTGAAAAGAGATTACTTTTGCTATACAAGGAGAGTTGGATTTCATCAAAGATAAGTATTTTTATTGTATATTAATTTGAATCTTGTAGTTTGTTTGTATGGTTTCAAAGACTTGTTCAATGAAATGTTGTTGTTGTTTCTCCATGTGTAGTGAGTAGTTTTCTTTACTCCATCTTTCAATGAACTAGTATGCATGTTGTGGGCATATTTTTAGGTTTAATTTAAATAAATAATTTGGAAAGTAATATTTGATTTTGAAAATAATTTTTAAATTGAAAATTTTAAGATATGAAATCAAACTAATCTCACATCCCGAATAGTCTATATAAATGAGCGCCGCACTACAAACCGTGTATCTATCCCGAAGAATAGACACACTGCTTGATGATGGGGCTCGATTAAATAAACTAGAAAGGTTTGTGACATCCGTTTGGTCTGCGAACCAATTTTATAAGCCGACAAGTTCCCCTGTTTAATATGAAAACATTAAACAGGGTTTATATTACCTGGGTTCTTAAAATTCCCTATAAGGGCAAGCCCCTATAGTTAATTACATCTTATGTGACGGGAATCACCTAAGAAAACTCTCGATAATAATCAGTAGTTCTGCTCTCAAGAATCTCAAGGTTTAAGTTTTCAAGGGATTGAATTTTAGAATTTCAATAGGGAATGGATCAAGTTTGGAACATTTTGTTTTGGGAATTCAAAGGAAGAAAGGTAGGAGAAATCACAGATTTAAAGCGAACTTCGGTAATTTCCCGACTATCCTATTGTTTGGTTTGAATTTAGGAAAGTCCTAATGTTTATTTAGTATTTTGATCTTGCCAATTTTAATTAGTTAGGACTTATATTTGTATGATAAAATCATACAAATAGCCTCGAAGATGTGAGGGTTTATGTCGTATCGAACGACTACCTCGGAGTCCTAAGACCGATTATGGCTTAATTTACATGACATGATCATGCAAATGCCTAACGAAGAGTTGAGGATTTATGTTGCACTTAGCAAAATACCTCGAAGTCCTATGGTTTTGTTGTTTAATTCTAGGAATGTTTAGCTGATATAGAGTTGTTTTGCTGATGACGATGGCCGTGCTGCCCACCATGCTCCTAGCTCCTTGTTGTTGTAGAGGTTTAGTTTTAGAAATCATAAATCAAGAGGTGAGAGAAGTGTTCTGGTTTAGAGAAAGTCTTAATTTCCAAGTGTTTTTAATATTTTAATTAAACAAATCTTAAAGTTGATTATAACAACACCGGTTAAGATCCCACGGTTCCATCCCTCCGGCATCATTATTTTTATCGGATTCACTTAGTCCAGATGAATTTGCTAAACTCAACTGAATGAGTTCCACACTTTCATTTAGACCGTGGGAAATCACTGTTACCAACACGTAGGTTACATCATCCGAGGTATTCCGATCATCCAACAAGACGTTTTAATTTAGTTGTAGTTGTAGTTTTGTTGTTCGTTTGTGATTAAATTTTGAGTTGTTTTATATTTTGAAATGTTGTGGTGGTGAATTTTATCTTGTAATGACTTTTAATTTAGTTTTGGTTTTAGTTTTAGGGACTATCCTAAAGGTGTAGGTTTTCATGCAACGATTGTTTATCATGCAAGAAAAGTAAGTGCGATGCGATTAAATAAATTGCAGTAAAGTAAATTGCAATAAAATAAAAGCGTACCTGGAGGGTCTTCCCCTCATCCTAAGCTGCACTTAAAACACAGTTAGAATATTTAAGCATTTAAAGTAAGTTCCTAGGTAAAGCTAAGGGAAGGGTTATGGTTTTCTACCAAGTTCCTAATCCTATAGCTAGCCATTTCCTATGACATCTAGGTTCTTGTATTTTAGTTTGAGGACGATTTTCTTCATCAAAGAACAACTAAGTTCAATTGTTCTTATAAATATCCTATCATATCGAGGAAGTGCTTAAGACGAATCTTAAACATCTTTTGAATATTTCTAGGATTGTTTTAAGTCCAAGTGAATTTAATTATACAAATGAATTAATCGTCCGGGAGTTCAAGTTTTGTTATCTTGCTCAGTGAACTAGGACATTTGAATATCCTATAAGTGAAGTAACATTTCATTTAACACTCCTCTTAAGAGTTATGACATCACTAGCTTTCGAGGGAAAATGGATGTTCAAGTGGTTCATGATTTAATTTTAGTTAATGGACTTAAGTTTGGAATAGTGTTCAAGTTGTTTTAGATTTATTTTGAATTTCTTTATGTCTTAAGTGATGTTATATTTAATTCAATTTAATTTAATTTAACTTAATTTAATTTAATGTGGTTTAATTTAATTTAATTTAATTTAAGTTAATTTAATATAATATGCTTTAGCTTAATTTAATTCAATTTGATTTAATTTAATTTGATTTAGTTTTAATTTAATTTAATTTAATTTAATTTAATTTAATTTAATGTAATTTAATTTAATTTAATTTAATTTAATTTAATTTAATTTGATTTAATTTAATATGTTTTAATTTAATTTAATTTAATTTAATTTAATTTAATTTAATTTAATTTAATATTTTATTTTAAAAGGGTTTGCTTTAAATAATTTAACCTTAACTTAATTTAATGATTAAGTCTTTTAGCATTTTAAATCTTAAACTTGGATTATCATTTTAATTAGGAATTAAATATTATTGGGATGATTAATTTAGGGATTTTTAAATTAAAGAGCAAACCTCTTCCTAATAACATCCCTATTTTAATAATTCCATTTTATTATTCTTCCAAATCTAAATAATTATTTTAATTAAAGTTCATTTCAATTATTGTTGAATTGTTTAATAGGTTTCTACCCTTTAATTATTTAAATTTCAATCATCCAAATCAGATTAAGATCAAATATTTTACCTTTTCATTTTATTAAGCTTAAAGTTTTAATTAAGGGTTAAAATTTTAATTACCATTTTGCCCTTCAAGCTTAATAAAATTGAGCTCAAATGAATTTGAAAATTTTTATGTGACTTCACTCATAGGTCAATGAAGACATTAGACGAGAAAATGTGATTTTTTTGTATTTAATTTATTTATGTAATTATTTTTGGTGGAAAATAGAGATTTCCAAGGAAAATTTAATAATATGACCAAGGGAAAGTTTCTGTCCTTAAGAAAATTATAGGACATTCCTAATGACCAGAGGACCACTTGGACCAATTTTGGTGATTTTTTAAGTTATATTCTTTTTATTATAATTATTTTGAGTTTTGGAGTATTAATTAATTTAAAAATAAAATAAAGTTTGAAAAATGAATTTTATATTTTTTAAAAATCTCTCTGATATCAAGGAAATCAGAGAATCAATTTTTATAATTTTCTGATTTTTCTTTGATTTATTAGAATTATTTTAGTGGAAATGCTAGAAAATACATTTTTTATTTTAAAATTACCCTAGGGCTTTAAAATTTAATAACTCATCATAGAGACCTAGGAAAAATATGAGGTTTGTTTCTATGTGATTAAAATTCAAAATATGACATTTTGGTGAATTTTATTATTTTTGAGATTTTTATTATTTTATTAATTATTAAAATATTAAAATAATACAAAAAATCAACTTTTTTAGAAAATTGAAATTTTAATTGTTTTAAATTCCCCTGATATCAGAGAGGCTCCAAAACCAATTTGGTGAATTTTTGAAAAGTATTTTGAAAGTTATGAATTTTCAAAGTTTAAATTGGCTAAATGGCTTAATCAACCCATTTGATAGGGCTAACCAAGTCCAATTGGCTTCAAATTTTTATGGTGGGTTCCTCTGATCCTAAAGGTCAGTGGAGAATTGATTTCAAGTCAATTTGATGCATGATTAGCTCTAATTAATTAAAGACCTATTTTGGGTGTTTAAGCCAATTAGGGTTATTCCAAGTGGATTAATTCAAAACCTATTTTTCCTGGGGTCCTCTGGTCATAAGAGACATCACCAAATTTTCCTAGAATTTATTTCACAACATGCTAATTATTGGGTTTAAAATACTCAAAACAGCAACATGAATTTGAAAAATCAATAACTTCTCATAGGAATGGCCTCTGACTTTGGAAAATTCAGGGAATGTTCCCAAATTCAGAGGCTTCAAAAGCCCTATGGTCTCATGCCATGGTGAATTTCTTATATGCATGGAGAATTAAAACAATGCAGAGGGTAAATAAATCATTAAAAATAAAATACTGGATGAAATTAAATGATTTCTTTTCCACATTATTCTCCTCTGTTCACTGAGCAAGAGGGTATTTTTATTTTATTTTTCTGATTTTTCTACACAAAGTTATGCATTTTTGAAGTTTAGAGAATTAAATAAATCAGAAAATCCCTAATTTTCTACTTATCCGAGTCGGCGCCGCGTCAACCTTAGCATCTCCGAAGCGCCGCGTGTCGTCTTCTGATTCGGCGCCGCCATCTGACTCAGCCGTCCCGGGACCCGCCTTTCACGTAACATCTTCTGGTCCGACGCGATCCGAGCCGTTCATCCAATACACGCGCGATCCAACGGTTCCGGTCATCGTCTACGACTGGTGCGAACCCGTGACCGTCGACCTTCTAACCCTAATTTCTCACTCGATTCTCAACGGATTTTCGTGTTCTTATGCTCTATGGATTCATCTTGAAGAGACGAATACATCCATACGGTAAACATGCATTGAAATTGATTCAAATTAAATGGAGAATCTATGTAAGCTCGGGAAGAAGAGTGAGTTCATACCTTTGCTCAGAGAAGTGAAGCTTCGATCTGAGAGTCGTGTCACCTTCGATTGGGTCCAAGTAAGCTCCGGATGAAGTCCCTTGGCCCGGTGAATTGTCCAGCTATGAAAGTGACCACGGCCGATCACAAAGCTTGGAGGGTCGGAACAACTGGGTGGCCTGGGGATGGGGCTTTCAGTGGGAAACTTCTCCTCTTGGTCTAGTGAAGGTGTAGGACCAGTCAATTTGAAGATTGATCCACTGTGAAGAAGTGTCCTGGTTTTTGGGCTAAAGTTTGAGCTCAAAATTGAGCTCAGCTGGAGGGAATTGGGGCTGGAATTCAGTGGGGATCAAGTGCTCTATGTGTGGAGAGTGATCCGGAATGATTTTGGCGAGTTTCCTTAAGGTTTTGTTCGGCACCTCTCATGGCCGAGAGGAGATGGTGTTTAAATAGAAGAGGGTGGAGGGCCTCCCAAAGGAGTTAGGGCTTGGGATCAGTCGCTCTTGGCAAGAGAAGAACGACCATGGTGGCCATTGGGCATGGGGCGGCTCGGCGAGTGAGAATTCCAAGTTTGGGCTCACATGTGAGCTCTCGGCACAGTGGTTTCCAGCGGCTGTGGTGGCTGGCCGGCACAGGTCAGGTCACCCTCAAGGTCGAGTGGGTCGGGGCTGGAGGTTTGTGCGATCAATTGGGCTCGGACATGTGTAAAGTGTTTGGATTGAAATGGAATGGGGAGGAGGCTATACTTGGCTAGGTTTGGTCAATCCATTTGTTTGGGCCGGGTTCACCCCCATGGTCGACCTTGGGCTGAGAAAATCGGTTAGGCTAGCTGGTCAAAAGGTGGTGAGGTCTCTTTCTAAGAATATTTAGATTAAATCTTGGTTAAGGGGAAACATGCTTAAGGCTAATGACTTTTAGGAGGTGGTTAAAGGACCTCCTCCTTTTGCCATTTAAAGAGGGTTGACCACTTAGAAATCCTCATGGCTTGCCAATGGCTTACATGTGGCTTCATGGCTCCATGTGGCTTGGGAAAAGATTGGGTCAATTTCATAAAAAAAGGATTTTGTGGATTTTGGCATTTTAATGGAAATTGTTATGGGGCTTGATTTGGAATTGTTTAATTGATGATTTAGGACTTTAGGAATGACTTTAAATTGAATGTATGATGAAGGAAAGTGTCATGTGGGCTTTAGGATGATTTGGGCTTTTGAATTTGAAGGAAGTGGGCTTTTAGGAAGGTTTAAGGGAAGTGGGCTTTTTGATTTTAGGATGGGCATTTGGCTGAAAATTTAGTGAAGGACCATGTCAAATAAATGTTACAATTGGTTTAGGGATGTTTCATGAATGGTTTGGAGTCAATTTGGTGTGATTTGGAATTGAATTGGTTTGAATTTTGGTTCATTTGGTAAGTGGGCCAATGTAGGTCAAATTGGGCTAACTTGGGCCAATTTGGGCTAGGGTTGAAATTGATGTAAAATAAATGTTGGGAAATGTTTATGGGAGTGTTTCAACGAGGTTTTGGCTTTGGTTGGGTTTTGATTTTGAGGTTTGGGTTTATTTGGGTTAGGTTTGGGTTTAGGTTAAAATTGGGCTTTTTTATTTTGGGTTGAATTTGAGTGGGGTTTGGGTCTAAATTTTGGGCAAATCATGTTAGTGTTTTGTTTATGGGGATGTTAAGGAAGGTTTAGAAAAGATTTGGGGTTAATTGGAGTTGAATTGGGTTAGTTTGGGCTAAGTTTGGGTCATGGGTCCAAATTGGGCTTTAAGGCCAAAAGTGAAATTGGATCCAAATGTCAATCAAATTGGACTTGGATTTGGTCTAGATTAGTGTTGGGGATGTTGAATTGAAGTTTAGAATTGAATTGGACCAGAATTTGGGTCAATTGGGTAGGTTTGGTTTGACATTAGGTTCACTTTGGGTTAAAATGGGTCAAATTGGGGATTTTGACAAAAGTGGGGTAAATTGATAAAATTGGCCCATGGTGTAGTTGAACAAAATGAAATTGGGAATATTTGAGATTTTCTGAAATTTTCTGGGAATTTTCTGAATTTTTGGATTTTTTGGCTAAGAGGGGCATTTTGGGTATTTGGAGGGTATTGGGAGGTATTTTTGGAATTTTTGGTATTTTTGGGTATGGATGATCAAATTTATTGGTGAGGAAATGTTTAGAATTGGTCTTGAGGATTTTTTGGGTGATTTAGGTGATTTTGCCAATTTTGGGTGGTTTCAAGGGTATTGGGTAGGCTAGGCGAGTGTAGGGTCCCGGGGGTCAAAAATTGAAAAGTTGGAAAATTGAGGCTTGGGTGAATGTAAGTGGAATGAAATCATTTTGGTTGAGCCATGAAGCCATATCAAGCCCACATGAGCCATGAAGGGACTCATTTGAGGCACCCACTATGTTGTTCCCGACCCTCTTAGCAAGGGCTTAGGGGTTAAAGACCATCCATGTGAACCACCTGCATGAGTTAGGAGGTCAAATTGGGTATGGGTGTGGTTTTAAGAGGTGTGTGAAAGTGTAGTGTATAGGTGTAATGTGTGTGTAAGTCAGCCCTTCACCAGACCAGGCCACCCAGGGCAATCCTAAGGCCAAAGAGTCCATGGGAACTCATCCTTTAAACTTTCACATTTGATTTCAACCCTCTAGGTGATTAGGGGTCTACAATCAAGTTTGTGGAGTTTGCAGGGAGTTAGGAAGTGGTTTGAATTTCTAAGTGGTGGGTCCCAATTCTAATCCTCTAGGATAGTCAAAGGAAAAGCCTAAGGCTAGATCCTAAGTACTAAAGAGAAGAAGAGAAGACCTCACCAAAAATGAGGTCAACACATGTGTAGGATACATAAATGAGTAGAGTTAGAGTATATTGTGATAATTTTACTTTGATCTTCATTTACATGTAAACTTAGTCAACTTGCATGTTAAAATCTGTTGTGAGAACAAGTAAGAACCAATGTGATATTGTCTCAGTCAACTATAGGTAAAAATCTCATGAGATTATATGGGTGAGAATTGAGTCCATATGGTTGAGTGCAAATAAATAGGGAGATATGCATGTTTAAGAGTTGTAGAATTAGAGGACTTTATGGTGTCAGACTAAAGCCCCTAATTTGGTTTGATGTGAAAAGTTTTGTTATGAGATGTTAGCCCCCGGGTGGAGGGAGACTCTAGAGTAAGAACTAGTATCTTCCCTAACTGATGACCCGATTTTTGTATTTCCAAATACAAGAATTTGTTACCACTACTAGAAAATTTAATTTCTGGCAAAGGCGCGAAACACTTGATCCGGAATAACTTGCTATATAGATGTGTACCAAATTTTAATTTACGGCAATAGCATTAAATAAAACTTGAATGCTACTGAATGCTAGGCCGTTAGTGATTAATATTTTTTTAAATATATGTTTATATAGCAAAATATAATTTTAAAGGAAAATATTTTATATACTTTTTGGGTACTACGCAAGTATACATATCGTTTCAAGTAATAAAGGGCTTTGAAACAAAGACCCCAATATCGATCCCACGGGAAAAAAAAATATGGTAATAAATTTTTAAATATTGTATTTCAAAATCTTTTTGGTATTTTAATCTAACTGTAAATTACTTTTAATTTACTATATGCAGATAAAGAAAACAATAATAAGAAAATGATTTTGTGAAAACTATATAAAACAAACAACTTTCTTCCTTTCAATTAATCCAAGATTTTTAATTTAATTTAATATTCGTTGGAGAATCTATTTTATGGTATTGTGCCAAATAAAAGCATTCCAATTCTTTACCCTTTGATCCAGGCGAAAGAACAATGGCTAATCTACAGATCAGGTCCAGATGTATTGTTAGTAGAATGTGTTAATCTAGGCTCACACTACTAGATGTCCAAGGGTGGCTATGGTTGGCCCTACTAGTGACCCTTTCCTTATCTATAAATAAAATTATAAGAATTTAGTCTGTCACTCTAAAAACTTATCAATTCTACGCCCTTTAAATCTTATCTTCCTATTTATGTGCACTCCACCTTAAATAGCCCGCGCATGGCCTTCGACTACCCAAGGATTCATGTGACATCTACAAGTTAAGAGTTCTTCTCCTTCTAGGTCTCAAAACACTTCAACAGGTTTTAACAATTTAAATGGCCAATTTAAAAAGTAAAGTAAGATCGAGTATTAATATCATCACAATGTTTTGAAAATATTTTGATTTTCAATTCTCCATCGAATTTTAAATTATCTTATTTATCTTTTCATAATTGAAGGAAGAAAATAAACTAACTACTCAGAACACATTGAATATAAATAGCAAAACATAATAAATAAACTTTGATTCAAAAATAAAATACTTATCTCAAATATTCCTTCAACTGGAATTCTGATTCCTACTGACTCCACAGTGTAATTAACTCTAAATGAAACAACTTGAAAATAAACTCACTAAACTAAATAAAAGTGGCCCTAAATTTCTCTCTCTATTTCTCTCTCTAAGGATGAGAGATTCTAAAGTGGCTAAGAGATAGGGGATACAATGGGGGCGCCATTTTTTGAAGGAGTGGACTCCTATTTATAGGCTTCAAGGTTTGCCTTGAGGCACCTCTTCAAAACATGTCCAAATTCAATGAATCTTCTAGAAGGTCTGTGTAGCGCCTAGGTGCGGGAATCTGGCGCCTAGGCGCCTGACACCGCGTCCAGTTCTTCGCACCTCATCACTTTGGCTCGCACCTCTTCGAGATTAAAACTATTTTGGAGGGTCCAAATGCAATGTATCACATGTCCTATTATCAAGGAACAACTGCCAGTCTGCTAGAATGTCCAATAACCGCTAACTCCGTCAAAATAACTGTCCAAAATTCATCAAAAACTTGACAGTTTCTGTATCGAGTCTGGTGCGTAGGCGCCAACTTCTGGCGCGAAGGCGCCGGGCCATAACATCACCTACATCCAAAAACACAAAAATACCTTTCATTAAAGCATAATATCCTTAGAAATTGATAAAAATCAAGGCAAAAAAAGAGGTATTTTTTTCATGGATCACCTGACCCATCTTCAAAATTTCAAAGGATCAAATTAACCTATGTTCTCTATAGAACCATGTAAGGGTAAATAATATAATTGTTCTTATTTTTCATAATCCCTCTCGCTACTTCTTTTATTTTTACACATGTCACTAGTTTCATTGCGTGAGGAAGAGTACTTTTAATATATATAAACCCCACTTTCTAATTTTCACTAAGTCTTTTAGTTTAGGAGTAGAAGTAGTATTGAAGTGAGATATGTAGGATTTAATTAAAACTAAACTTTTATTGACTTTCTAAGCTATGACATGTTTTTGTAGACTAGAATCTTGAAAGTCACTGTGATTTACCGCGATCTCCGCGGGATTGATATTCGGGACTTAATCAGAAAGCTCTATATTACTTGATAACGATGTGTATACTTATGTAAAATCACTACTATTTAATGACATAATTTAAATCTTAGTTTGCTTTGGAGTCATGTTCTTGGCACCATTGAAAAGGAAGAAATTGAAACAAGAAAATTAATGGAATAAACTTTTGTGTATTGAATGTCGGGATCAGTATGCCCGCCTTGTTCCTTTCTGATGTGGAGATTAATATTTTGGCTTTTGTGTGCAATCATTACCTGGTTGGGAAGTTTCTATATGGCCACCCTAGATTAGATATTATTTGCAAAAACTTTGAAGATATGAAGTTGCTTGGTAGCTGGAAGGTTGTCTTGTTAGATGGTAGACACATTCTTATTCAACTTACCATTGATGATGATTAAGCCAGAATTTTCTCCAGGAAGGTTATTCGTATTGAGAATAGATCTATGATAGTGTTAAAATGGATGGTAGATTTTGATGCTAAGAAAGAACCACCTATCATACCTTTGTGGATTTTTTTCCCTGAATTCAAATCACATATTCTCAATTATGAAACTCCTTACTCTCTCGCTTATGCATAAGGAAATCCTCTAAAGATTGACCCCTCCACCTTCTCCTTAACCAATCCTGCTAACTTTAAAATGCTGATTGAATGAGATATCACCTTGACCCCATTGGAAGATCATTGGATTGGGTCCGTCCATAATGGCTACTAGCAACATGTTTTCTTAGAAGCCCACCCTCCCTATTGCCTACATTGCCACATGTTTGGACATTCTGCTCATTTATGTTACCATTTAAACCCTAAGCTCAAACAACCAAGGAATCCTTCTACTAATAATCCTTCCAGTGGAGGAAATGATACTGCTAAATGCCCTCCTCCTTCAACTCCTGTGGCTGGAAAATTTGACACTCTGTCTCTATTATCAGCCGCTATTGCCCCAACTCTTATGACTGAACCTTCACGGACGATCTCGGTGGAGTATGGAAACCCACTTGATGTGACTGAAATTATGCCTATGTCTAGACTCTCCTCTAATCATACTCATGATCCATTGGACACTAATGTGACTTTTGGTCTTGATAATCCTGATGAAACTCAGGTTGTCAGGCCCTTCACTGATCCTGACCCTAATACTGAATCCTCCTACTCACACTGTTATTATTAATGCAACTGAGATTGAAGGTCAAGATCCCTCTAATACTATTGCTGATGATGCTGTGATATGTGCTCCTTCTATTACAACTAATATCTTTGGGAATTCTTCTATCTCACCCCCTATATACAACCCCAATGATAACTATGTTGATGAGAATGAGGCTCAAGATACATCTGCCATCCTAGAGAGTTAATGGTTTATTCAGAAAGCTAGTAAGAAGAAAGAAAAAAAGAACTTGGAAATCTTACACTTGGTGGAAGGAACTACTACTCATACTACTAACTCACACTCTAATGGGAACAAGGGGGTGGCCCTCCAAGATTTTCTATGAGAGCTAGTCTGCGGAAGCATGTTTAATATACTTGTCTGAAACATTAGGGGAATTGCTGACCCGCATTCCTTTAATCGTTTGAAACACTTGTGCCAGATCCACAGACTTCATATCATTGCCATTTTGGAGCCTATGGTCTCCATTCACAAATCTCAAATAATGAGGAAATTTTGGTCTTTCCATGTATGTCGAAACAAGAACAACGAAATTTGGATACTCTGGAAACAAGATATACAGCTCAATATTGTAGAAGATGATGATCAATATGTTTTAACAAACTTTCATTATGAAGAATATCATAGCTGGGCCACTTTTCTTTATGCTAGCTCTCACTTACCAGACAAGTACCTTCTTTGAGAGAAACTCATTCTTATGGGTGACACTATTTCAGAAAATTGGTTTGTAGGTGGAGACCGTAATATGTTTATGAAGGCTGATGAAAGAAGAGGAGGAGGACCTGGTCAAGTTAAACTGATAAAGACCTTCTGTGATAAAATTCTTCAAGCTGGTCTCTTTGATTTAGGTTACACTGGTGCGCCTTATACTTTGAGGAGGGGACATCTCTTTCAAAGATTGAATAGATACCTTGCCAATCACTACTTCTTAAATTATTTCGTTATATCCATAGATCAACCTCTCAATCACTCATCTTCTGATCACAAACCCATTTTACTCTCCTTACTTCTTCATTCTAAACCCCCTGCTTATAAATTCAAATTCTTTAATGTTTGGAATCAACATGACTCTTTTATGACTCTGGTACAGTAGGCTTAGAATTATGATAAAGCTGGTAATGCTTGGTATACTCCCTGGCAACTTAATAAAGAGGTGGCTAGGCATTTTAAAAACTAGAATTACCACACTTTTGGCAATGCTCATTCCAATGTACTGAAAGCACAACATATTGTGGATAGTTTGGAAATTCAACCCCCTACTCAACCTCATTTACTACCAGAATTAGCTGAGGCTCATGCAAAATTACTTGTTGTTATTGATAAAGAGGAACTTTTTTTACAACAAAAGCAAACGATAATTACTTTGCTAACACTGATCAAAAAACTAAATACTTTCATGCTTCCATTAAAAATAGAAGGAACAAAAATATGATTCTCAAAATCAAGAACACTGCTAGCACACTTGTTACTGATCAGGATGAGATGGGTTTAGATTGTGCTAATTACTTTCAAAAAATTTTCAGTACTACCACACCAGTAGAGCATATTGACCAACATTTATTTGATGCAGAGAAAGCATATACCTTTGCCTTAGATTTTATGGAGATCCCTACAGCTGCACGGCTTATTTTTAGGTTATGTGTTGTATTTTTAAAAAAGGGGTCGCCTACGGAAATAGTCGGTGAATTTTAAATCTTAAATTTAATTTAAATATATATAATTTAGAAGTTAGCATTTGATTTTGAAAATAACTTTGAGTTTGAAAATTTTAAGATATGAAATCAAACCGATCTCACATCCCAAATAGTACTATATAAACGAGCACCGCACCACAAACCGTATATCTATCCCGAAGAATAGACATACTTGCTTGATGATGGGGCTCGGTTAAATAAACTAGAAGATTTGTGACATCCGTTTGGTCCGCGAACCAATTTTATAAGCCAACAAATTCCCTGCTTAATATAAAGGAATTAAGCAGGGTTTATATTACCCGGGTTCTTAAAGTTCCCTACAAGGGCAAGCCCCTATAGTTAATTACATCTTAAATGACGAAAATCATTTAAGAAAACTCTCAATAATGATCAGTGGTTTTGGTCTCAAGAATTTCAAAGTTTAAGGTTTTCAAAGGACTGACTTTTGGAATTTCAATAGGGAATGGATCAAATATGGAACAGTTTATTTTTCAGGAGTCCAAAAGAAGAGAGGTAGGAGAAGCTGAAGATCCAAGAAGAATCTTGGCAACTTCCCAAACTATCCTATTATTTGGCTTCAATTTGAGAGTTTATTTAATGTTGCAATCTTGCCAATTTTATTTAATTTAGGTCTTATATTTGTATGATATAATCACACAAATAGCCTCGAAGATGTGAGGGTTTATGTCGTACCAAACGACTAGCTTGGAGTTCTAAGACCGGTTAGGGCTTAATTTACATAACATGATTATACAAATGCCTAACGAAAAGTTGAGGATTTATGTTGCACTAGGCAAACTACATCAAAATCCTATGGTTTTGTTATTTAATTCTAAGAAAGGTTTTGCTGAAGTAGCCATATGTTTTGCTGATGATGATGGTCGTGCTGCCCACTATGCTCCAAGCTCCTTGTTGTTGCAGAGGTTTAGTTCTAGAAGTCATAAATCAAAGGATGAGAGAAGTGTTTTGGTTTAGAGAAATCTTAGAATTCAAATGTCTTTAATGTTTTATTAGGGAAATCTTAAAGTTGATTATAACAACACCGGTTAAGATCTCACGGTTCCATCCTTCCGGCATCATTATTTTTATCGGATTAACTTAGTTCAGATGAATTTGCTAAACTCAACTGAATGAGTTCCACACTTTCATTTAGACCGTGGGAAATCCCGTTAGCAACACGTAGGTTACATCATCCGAGGTATTCCTGATCATCCAACAAGACGTTTTAATTTACTTAAAGTTGTGGTTTTGTTGTTCTATTTGTGATTAAATTTTGAGTTGTTTTATATTTTGAATGCTGTGGCGGTGGATTTTATCTCGTAGTGACTTTTAATTTAGTTTTGGTTTCAGTTTAGGGACTATCCTAAAGGTTTTAGTTTTCATGCAACAGTCTTGTTTAACATGCAAGAAAAGTAAAGCGCAGTGTAGGTAAAGAAAATGCAATGGAGTAAATTGCAATAACATAAAAGCGTACCTGGAGGGTCCTCCCATCATTCCAAGCTACACTTCAAAACACATATTAAAGCATTTAAATATTTCAACAAGTACCTAGGTAAAGACTAAAGGAAGGGTTTTGGTTATCTACCAGAATCCTAATCCTATGCTAGTCATCTCCTATGACGTCTAGGTTCTTGATTTTGGTCAAGGATGATTTTCTTCATCAAAGAACAGTTAAGTTCAATTGTTCTTTAAAACTACCCATCGTATTGAGGAAGTGCTTAGAATAAATCCTAAACATCTTTTCAATACCTCTAGCACAGTCTTAAGTCCATATGAATTTAACTATATAGGTGAATTAATCATCCAAGGATTTAGTCAAGTTTTATTCCCTTGCTCAGTGAATTAGGATGTTTGATTATCCTATGAGTGAAGTGACATTTCACTTAACACTTCATTTAATAGTTATAATTATTTAAAGCTTCCAGGGGCAAGTTAATTTGTTAAAGATTTTAATGATTTGAAATTAAAGTTGATGATTTACTTTAATGTGATTTAATTATGAAATTTTAATCAATAATTTTAAGTTTGGAATGATGTTCAAATTATTTATTAAATTTTGATGATTTAATTTGGATTTATTATATTAACTAATTTAATTTTTACAATATGTTTTAAGGTAAGTTTTCTTAAAATTATTTAAAATTTGCAAATTTGATTTAGTTTGTTTTGAAATGATTTTAAATTAGTTTCAAATATTTTAATTTACTTTTTAATTATTTAACATTTTAGGTTTTAATAAAATATTAAATTATTTAATGATGTAGGTTTTAACTAAATTAAGAAATATTTAATTTTAATCATTTAATTATTAGTTCCATTTATCCTCTTAAGTTTAAGAGTTAAGTGTTATTAAATGATTTATTTAGGGATTTTTAAATTAAAGAATCAATATCCTCTTAAGTTATATCCTCATTTCAATAATCCAATTTCAATTAATCTTCCAAAATTTAAATTAATTAATTAATTAAAGTTTCAATTTTGGTTTATTAAAGTGATTAATGGGTTCCTACCTTTTGATTTCCCAAAGTTTCAATCATCTGAGAGAAAATTAAAATCAGATATTTTACCCCCATTTTGATTAAACCTAAAGTTTTAGTTAGGGGTTAAAATCTTTTAATTACCTTTATGCCCCTTTAAGCTTATTTATTTTATAACTCATTAAATTAAGCTTAAATTAAATTAAGATTTTTATGCCACTTCACTCACATGTCAATTAAGACATTAGAGGAGAAAATGTGATTTTTTTGAATTTAATTTATTTATATAATTATTTTTAATGGAAAATACGGGTTTTCAAAGAAAACTCACCAACATGACCAAGGTAAAGTTTCTATCCTTAAGAAAATTATGTGATGTTTCTAATGACCAGAGGACCACATGAACCAATTTTGGTGATTTTTTGAATTATATTTTATTTATTATAATTATTTTAAAATTTAGAGTATTAATTAATTATAAAATAAAATAAAAGTTGAAAAATGATTTTTATATTTTTCAAAAATTTCTCTGACCTCAAAATCAATTTGGTGAATTTTTTAAATTCATTTTTGAAGTTATGAATTTTTAAAGTTTAATTTTGATTATGTGGCTTAATTAATCCATTTAATAGGGTTAAACATTTCCAATTGACTTCAAATTGTTATGTGAGGTTCTCCTAATCCTAAAGATCAGTGGAGAATTATTTTCAAGTTATTTTAATGTGTGATTAACTCTAATTAATTAAAGTTTAATTTAGAGTGATTAGGTCAATTAGGATTATTTTAAGGAATTAAATCAAACCATAATTTTCCTAGGGTCCTCTGGTCCTAAGATACTTCACCAAATTTTCCTGGAATTTTCTAAGCAACATGCTAATTTTTAGAATTAAAATGTCAAAAACAGTGACATAAACTTGAAAAATAAATAACTTATCATAGGGTTGGCCTCTGACCTTGAAAAATTCAGGGAATGTTCCCCAAGTCAGAGGCTTCAAAAGCCGTATGGTCTCATGCCATGGTGAAATGTCTATGCAAATAGAGAATTGAAATACCAAAATAAGTAAATAATTAATTAAAAATAAAATACTCATCAAATTAACTCATATCTTTTTTACATTATTCTCCTCTGTTCACCGAGTAAGAGAGTATTTTTCTTTTATTTTTGTGAATTTTCTATACAAAGATATGAATTTTTTAATTTCTGGCTATTTAATTAAATCAGAAAAGTCCTATTTTCCTACTTATCAACGTCGTCACCGCGTCAACCTACGGCGGATCGAACTCCACGCGTCGTCTTATGGTTCGGCGCTGCCATCCAACTCAGCTGCCACGCCGCCAGTGGTCCACATTCCATCTCCTCGTCCGACGCCATCTGAGTCGTTCGTTCGATACAAGCGCAATCCGACGACGGCCGATCATCGTCTCCGACTAGTGTGCACCAGTGGCCGTCGACCTTCTAACCCTAATTCTCCCTCGATTCTCAATGGATTTTCAAGTTTTTAATCTCTATGGATTTGTCTTGAGAAGACGAATACATCCATACGGTTAACATGCCATGAAATTAAGCCAAATTAAATGGAGGATTCACAGAAGCTTGGGAGGAAGGTAGAGTTCATACCTTGGTTCTGAGAGGTGAAGCCTCAATCAGAGATGCTTGGCACGTTCGTTGGAGTCCAAGGAGGCTAGGGATGAAGCCTGGAGCTGTGGTGAAATGCCTAGACTTGATTTCCACCAGGCCCGATCACAAAGCTTGGAGGCTGGAACAAATGGGTAGCCTGGAGATGGGGCTTTCATTGGGGAACTCCTTCTTTACCTCTGGTGAAGGTGTGGGAAAAGTTAATTTGGATTTGGTGGAGTTTCAGAGAGTGTCCTATTTTTTGGCCTGAAATGGAACTCAAAAATTGAGTTCAACCAGTGGGGGAGGAGGCAGGAAAGCAGTAGGGCTGAGCTTCTCTCAGCTAGGAGGAGCTCTGGGAACAATTTGGAGGGCTTCTGTTGAGAAAAGTTTCAACAACTCTCTCATGGACAAGAGGTGCTGCTTAAATGGCCAGAGCCATTCAGCAGGGTTTGGGTTCAATTGAAGGGTGGATTTAGTTGCTTAGGTGGAGGGCAGAGAGGCTCCAATGTTTAATTTGGCTGAGGTGGCCATTTAGTGGAGTTTGGGTGAGTTTAGGTGGGTGGTGTCTCTCAGTTTTGACCCCCTCCGGCAGCTAAGCCAGCCGTCAAGGACAGGGGAGATGGCCCCTGAGGTCAGGTGAGTCACAGAGAGGTTTAATGGTGATTAGCAGTTGTGGGGATGTTTTAGGGTAAGGCAATAGAGGATTTATCCACATAAGGGAAGAGATCCCATAAAATGGGGAATCCGGTTAGGTTAACTTGGGTTTTGGTTTGATTTAGGTCCAAGTGTCTTAAGCAACATTATAGAAATGATTGCCATGAAAAACTTTCTTGAAGACATGGAATGGTTTTGAGTTCAATTGGAAGGTCAATTTGGTGGATTTTGGTATTTTGGTTAATTTAGGCAAGGTTGAATCAACTTGGGTCCATGTTGGGTTAAGGTGGGGTTCAGACCAAACTGAAAGTTTCAAATGGTCTAGGGTAATGTATTGAAGAGTTCCCAACATCAATTAGGAAGAGATTTTAGGGTTTGGCTAATGAATTTTGTAGGTTTAGGGCATGGATTCACTTTAGGCTAAAATGGGGGTATTTTTGTTTTTCAAATAGATTTAGGTTAAGCTTAGGCTCAAATTAGGTCAATTTAAGGTTGCATAGGTTTTATGGGCAAGTTATGGAAATTTTAGGATTGAAATTTAGGGGCAAGAAAAAGTGGGTATTAGGTTAATTGGGGGTTTTGGATTAATTAGGCAAAATTGGGGATTTTGGATTTGAAATGGAATTGAACTCAAATATGAATCAAATTGGGCTTTGATTTGGTTTAGATTGAAAGTAATGATGTTGAATTAAATTTTAGAATTGAAATTAGGCAAAATTGAGGCCAAATGGGTTGGTTTGGTGTGACATTGGGTTCATTTAAGTTAAAAATTGGTCAATTTGGGAATTTTGATAAAAGTGGATTATTTTGGCAAAATTGGGCTGTAGCGTAGTTAAAGAAAATGAAATTGGGAATATTTGGGATTTTCTGGAATTTTCTGGGAATTTTTTGGGATTTCTGGAATTTTGTGCCAAAAGGGTATTTTAGGGTATCAAGAGGTTATTTGGAGGGTATTGGGGTATTTTGGAGAATCTAAAAGGTGAGCGTTGTTTCAAAATGATCTTTAGGATTTTTGGGAATTTTGGGTAATTTTTGGAAGTTTTGGAAAATTTGGGGCAATTAGGTAATTTTAGGTAGGTTTGAAGGACCCAATGTCAAAACCAGACATTTTGGCAAAAGTTGGATTTTGATCATGATGAAGCTTAAAGTGAGCCATGGACCAAGAAAAGTCCACCCTGAACATGTCATGGGCTATTCCCAACCCTCTTAGCCAAAGAGCTAGGGGTTTGGACTTAGCCACACGAGTGCTCCAATGAACCAGGGGGAGAATTGGGTAAGGATGGTGTGTGTGAGAGTGCAGTGTGTGTAAGCCAGACCTCACCAAGACCAGGCCACCCAAGGTAATCCTAAGGCTTGAACAACCTTATAGGAGCTCACTATTGGTTCTCCATATGGTGGTCTTAACCTTCTAAGGTGATTTAGAGGTTTGCAACCATCCAAGTGAGATCCCAAAAGGAGTCAAGAAGTAGCTGAATTACTAAAGAGTGGGTCCCAATTCTAGTCCTCTAGGATAGTCAAGGAGAAAACCTTATGGATGGATCCTAAGAACTAAGGAGAGAAGAAAAGACCTCACTAAAAATGAGGTAAACAAATGGACCCCCAATAGGTGTGGTGTGCTGACAGAGCACACCGCGCGTATTGGCGTTGACCGAAGAGATTAACAAAACTAACACAGACGTCTAAGTGACACACTTAGAACAGAGTAGAGAAAAAAAAATTCCTCTGGGGAGTGTCAGGCGGATTTCTATGATTGAAGATCCCTGAACTCTCGCTGGGGAAGAAGGAGGTGAATTCCAAATCACAAGACTTGCAGAGATTAGATTTTGGATTTGTTTCATTTTTTGTTTCAAGTTTCAATTTTGAGTTTGAGTTCCAAATTGATTTGAGTTTCAATTTTATTTAAAGTTCGATTTAAGATTGATTTTAAGGTGGATCTCGTTGAGATTCAAAATTTGGAATGAGAATGGGAACCTAGGTTCTAACCTCAGAATTTAAAAGAGAACTATAATTTAGGCTCTAGTCTCGATGAAGAGAGTTGGAATTTAGGCTCCAAACTTGAAAAGAAGATCAGAATTTTGGTACTGATTGAAAAGAATGAGGATCGGAATTTAAGTACCAGCCTCGGAGAGAGAATCAAAATTTAGGTACCGACCTCACAAAGGATGACAATCAGAATTTAGGTACTGATCTCGAAGGGAATGAGAATTGAAATTTAAGTATCAATCTCAAAATGAGAGTAAGAATTTAGGTACCGACCTCACAAAGGATGAGATTTAGAATTTAGGTACTGATCTTAAAAGAGTTGAGAATTGAAATTTAGGTATCAATCTCAAAAAAAGAGTCGGAATTTAGGTGCCAACCTCGAAAGGAGAGAACTGGAATTTAGGTACCAGTCTCGCAAGAGAATCGAAATTTAGGCATCGATCTCAGCAAGAGAGTCAGAATTTAGGTACCGACCTCAAAAGAGATGAGAATCAGAATTTAGATATGCGATCTCAAAAGAGATGAGAATTGAAATTTAGGTATCAATCTCAAAAAGAGAGTTAGAATTTAGGTACCGACCTCGAAAGGAGAGAACTGGAATTTAGGTACCAGTCTCGCAAGAGAATTGAAATTTAGGTATCGATCTCAGAAAGAGAGTAGGAATTTAGGTACTGACCTCAAAAGGAGAGAACTGGATTTTAGGTACCAGTCTCACAAGAGAATCAAAATTTAGGTATCGATCTCAAAAAGAAAGTCAGAATTTAGGTACCGACCTCAAAAGGAGAGAGCTGGGATTTAGGTACCAGTCTCGGAAGGTTGACGATTGATTCATGAATATTTCAATGATTAGAAGTGCAGTAGGAGATTGGAATGTGACTTGAAAGTGTTTCACGTCCCTAAGGATTTCATCAAAGGTTGAAAGTTTGGTGAAGGAAGTGAATCCACGCCATCGGAACCAAATCGAAAATCTTGTGGTTCTGTGTCAGTAGACTCAGCGACCTTCTCAAAAGAGGGGAGAAATCGCAGAGAGTCAAAAAGATTTCGAGAACAGCAGAGCCTGGGGATATCGGATTCGGGAATTTGTTTTCATTATTCAATTCTTTTAGTGATTTGATTTTTTTAAGTTTCGTTTTCGATTGACATTTCACTTTAATTCAGATTTTCATTGATTTACTTGGTTCAGATCTTGAAGTTTTAAGTTGAGCTGTTTTGAGTTTGGTTTGTATTTTATACAGACTTTGAATTAAAATTTTATTTTTTTGTTATTATTTCATTCAAATCATTCTTCGTCCAACTTTATTTTTAAACCGAGTTAAACTCATATTTGGTGGCGTTTGCAGTAAATTAAACCATAATAAAGGTAAAACACAAAGTTCATCTCCACTAAAATGTCGAAGATACATCAGGTGATTCCATCAAAACATTTCTGATGACATCCTTCTGAAAATAAACTTTTACAAAAGTTCATATATATATCTGAACACAGATTGCATTGATATCTCCGTTTACTCTGACAAAATTATCTGTTTGATTCATCCATGTCTGAAAAGTAAACTACATAGGTAATAACATCACCTTCTAAGCCACTTTCCGGAAGAGAATCCCACGTAAGTGTGTTTTAGAGGTGTGCTACTACTATGTAGCCTACAACTCGTAGAGGCTGCAAATTCTCTAGTTACGGATACGATCTGGAAGTAGGCCGGAATTTTACTCTCATGCATCCTTCTGAAGGTGATGGAGACTCGCTCTTAGGGAACTCCCGGTATGCAGTGCTTCTCTATATCTGTACCATTTCCTTGTAGTACGAGAATAGAGCCTACCGGTAGAGGTATCTCCACCGGCCCTCGGAATTCTCCGGGGCCAATTATCTGGAGTTCTATCCCGAACATAATGTTGCATTGGTTGAGGAAGGAAACGGTACAAAAGGGCCTTACAAAATCATGATGATCTGTGAGTTGGGATGCAGTCTCCTTCTGCATAGAAGTTGATAATACAGCTGTTTGGTATGCAATCAGCAGGAAGGACTCGCCAAGCCACCATCCTTTTTATCATTTTCTTAATTAAAACTGGCATTGGATCCACTTCATCGTAGCGGAGTATCCCTGGAAGATTTCCTTTCCTGTCATCAGCGAAGTTGTAACAACATCCAAATTGAATAGTAATCCTCCCCTTACCTCTTTTCCATTTGTTTGACTCGGAGTAGGTCATGCTACGTAATCGTCCTGCACAACCTTGTTTCTTCAGCTCATTGACGTAGTCTACAATTTCACTCTGCTCGTAGTGAGAGAAAACATTTGTATGTAACTCTAGTCCTTCCAGGATGTTGACATATCTGCCTCTGACTCTCTGAAAGTATTCAAAATTCTGCTTCTGCACCCTCTGGATCATATCTAATTCGTGCTCTAAAATTATTTGCATTTGTCGGGGTCTAGGAACGTACTGTGGGATGTATGGCTCCACACCGTCATGCTCTCCTGGGATCGTCACTATCTCAGGTGTAGGCTCTGTAGTAACCTTTTCTGGAACAACCTCTGCTATGGTGCTCCTGAGGACTGGCCTCCTTAGGGCAACTGCTACGGACATCGGGGCTTCTTCCTTGTTCTGCTCTTCTGTTAATTTATTCAGCATCTTGGCGATATGGCGATTCTTGTTTCTTCTCTGAGTTGGGGTCAGGGTGGCTCTCCTCTCCCCATGAATCTCGGTAGGAGCAGCACTGACAAGCTTTCCTCCTGCAGACGTTATCACTGATTTCATCTAGTTTTCCTCGATCATATTGATCTTTCTCTTCTTGTTTACAGCTTGGGGAGCCTTCTTGTTGAGCCTCATCACTGTCTTCCCATGGAACTCGCTCGAGATCCACGGCGGTCAGCCGGTTTCCTCATATTCCAACTCCAGGTAGTGCAAGGTCTGAGCCAACCTCTATCACATCATCAGCTTTCAGCTCTTCTTTGTTAAGTGCAAGACTTACGCCATCCTTAAGGTTCAGGAACAGCCGCCTGTTCGACATTTCCCTGAAAAGAAAATAAGGAAAGGATCAGGGGATGTACTCAGAACGAGAACAATAAGAAAATTTACTTATTAAAAAAAAATTCTTATTTAGTTATTTCGAATTTTATAAGAGTAAGAGATGATAAGAAAAGATGAGGAGAGAGCTCATCTCGAAAAGAAGAGTCAAAATTTTATTATTACATCAATTGCATATGATTTCCTTCAACACACATTTTTTTATTTATGATTTTTATCATTCATTTTCTTTTGGGTTCGGACCCAGTTATAAGTGATCACTCTACCCGTGCTTCTATGAATGAAATTTCATTCTTCGAAACATTAGGTTGTGTAATACTTCTTCAAATATCGTCCATTGATTGGAAGCATAAATCGTTCCCCACGGCTATTCAAAAGCTGGTAAGAACCTCCTGAGTAGACTGTCTCGACCACGAACGTCCCCTCCCAAGTCGACTAAAATTTACCTCCTATCTTGTGATGCGCAAAAATGCGCCTTCTGACAACTAGGACCAAGTCACCGATTTTGAATGTCCTTGGGCGGACCAGTTTGTCGTGGGCCTGGATCATCTTAGCTTGATACAGTTCCAAATTCTGTTGCGCTGCAAGTCGTTTTCCATCCAAGTTTTCTAATTCTTCCAGCCGTAGTCTGGCATTTTCTTCTGTAGTGATCCTGTTCGCAATTGTAATTCTGAGTGATGGGAGCTGAACTTCCAAGGGTAGAACTGCCTCGGACCCGTACACTAGAGCGTAGGGCGTAGACTGAGTAGGAATCCTGAAAGTCGTTCTATAGGCCCATAAGGCTTCCAACAACTTCTCGTGCCAATTCCTTTTGTTATCATCCAAAGTTTTCTTTAGAATTTGGACGAGAGTTTTATTAAAAGCCTCGGCCAAGTTGTTTGCTCTTGGGTAGTAGATCGTTGAATAGCGCCAATCGATCCCATGTCTTCTGACAAAGCTATTGATCTTCGTGCTTTTAAACACGGACCCATTGTCTGAGATAATTCTGTGCGGTATCCCAAAGCGGTAGACGACCTGATTCTTGAAGAACTGTAGCATGTGATGTGCCTTCACCTCCCTGAGCGGTACTGCTTTTGCCCACTTAGAAAAGTAGTCTGTAGCTGCAAGAATGAAGCGATGTCCTCTTGAAGAAGGCGGTTCTATCGGACCCACAATATCTATGCCCCAACATTGAAATGGCCACGACGCGATTGTCGGATGTAGCACATTTGGAGGTTGATGTAGAACCACTCCATGCACTTGGCACTGCTGATAACTCTTGGCGACCTTCATGCAGTCGGTCATCATTGAGGGCCAATAGTTCCCTAGTCTTTTAATCTTCATCTTCATTTTCGGACCTGACTGATGAGCGCCACAAAGTCCTGAGTGTACTTCTTTAACGATTTCACGAGCCTCAGACCCTCTCAGACACCTTAGCCACATCTTGTCAAAAGACTTTCTATATAACGTATTGTTTATTAATGCGTAAGACTGAGTTCTTTTCTTGATTTTATGGGCTAATGACTTATCGTCCGGTAGATTTCCTGTTTGCAGGTAATCTATTAATGGTCGACGCCAGTCTACTGCATTTTCTGTTAATGCTGCAACTGTTTATTCTTTGTTTTCTGATTTGTGTATCGCATTTATGTCGAGCTGTGAGAGGACCTGTCGTCCCTGAACTGACATTTCAACTGATTCATCATGTAAGCAGGCAAACTCTTTTGAGAGGCGGTCTAACGCATCTGCAAGACCATTTTCTTTTCTGGGAATCTTGTAGATTGTTACATTCGGAATTTGCTCCAATAGTTTCATGGCATACTGAAAGTACTGATCGAGCCTTAGTTTCAGAATTTTGTATTGTCCGGCGATCTGCTGAATGATCAACTGCGAATCTCCGTAGATGTTGATATCTGTTATACCCATCTGAAAGGTTAATTCCAATCCAGTTATGAGGGCTTCGTATTTTGCTTCGTTATTTGTACAAGGTTCTGTTAGGTTTTAGGAGTATCTTAACATCCCCCGCTCCGGTTTTATAAACATTAGTCCGATTCCTGCCTTACGGGGCACTATCATTTGTGATTCTCGGTCTTTCTGTACTGAAGATGCTCCATCGAAGTACAATTCCCAACGCTGATCATCGGGATCTTGTAAGTTCATTATCTGCTCGTCTGGCAAGTCGTCATTGAGAGGCGGTCTCGCACGCAAAGGATGTCTTGCGAGGAAGTACGCCGAGGAAGTCTGCTAGGATTTATCCTTTTACGGCACGAAGAGGAATGAAAGTTATATCGAATTGCAATAGTATCATTGACCACCTAGCAAGTCTACCAGAAAGCGTCGGGCGGGTCATTAAATATTGCAACGGATTAGTTTTCGAAATAAGGTTGACCTTATGAGAAAGCATGTAATGCCTGAGCTTTGAGCGGCGAAGTTCAGGGCCAAACAATGCTTCTCAATTGGAGGGTACTTTACTTCCATCGGAATCAGAAGACGACTAAGTAGTAGAGTGTGTTTTCTTTACCCTCGTAATTGACCAGGGCTAACAGAGCTCCAAGGGAGTCGTCTAAAGCTGCGGTATAAAGTATCAACGGTCTACCTGAGACTGGGGCTGCTAAGACAGGAGGTGTCATTAGATATTGCTTAAGGTCCTCGAAGGCCCGTTGGCATTTCTCTTCCCAAAGGAATTTGGCGACCTTTTTAATTAATTCCGAGAAGGGCTGACACCTACCTGACAAATTCGAGATAAAGCGTCGAAGATATGCCAATTTTCCTTGAAAGGATCGTAATTGCTTCAAGGTTTTGGGAGGCGGCATTTCTAAGATAGCTTTAATTTTTTTCGGATCGATTTCAATTCCGTGATGTCGAACAACAAATCCTAAGAATTTCCCGGAGGTGACGCCGAAGGCGCATTTTAAGGGATTCATCTTAAGATTAAATTGTCTTAATCGCTCGAAAACAATTCTCAAATCACATAGGTGATCTTCCTTCAGTTTGCTTTTGATGACCAAATCATCCACGTAGCACTCAACTTGGTTGTGAATAAGATCATAAAAAATCCTCGTCATTACTCTTTGGTAATTTGCTCCTGCGTTCTTCAATCCAAAAGGCATTACTATGTAGCAGTATATTCTGATTGGCGTTCTGAAGGTTGTGAGTTTCTCATCTTCCGATGCCATCTTTATCTGATTGTATCCTGACGATCCATCCATGAAAGAGAAGACTTCATGTGTTGACGCGATGTCGATCATTAATTCTGGAATCGGTAGCGGAAATTCAACTTTCGGACATGCTTTATTCAAGTCTCTGAAATCTACACAAATTATGATCTGACCATTCTTCTTTCTGACTGGTACCACGTTGGCTAACCAAGTTGGGTATTGTCCTTCACGGAAAAATTTAGCATCTATTAGCTTCTTAACTTCAGCTATTACTTGTTGTTCAATCTCTAGACGCATTCTTTTGGGAGCTTGTCTGACTGGAACGACAATGTGATCCACTCCTAACTTGTGAACTGCAACCAATGGAGCTAATCCTGGCATTTCATCATAACTCCAAGCAAAAGAGTCCTTGAATTCCATTAATAGCTTGATTATCTCTTCGGAGTATTCTTTATTGAGTAAGGAGCTAACAAAGGTTGTCCTAGGCTCTTCGCTAGTACATAAGTTAACTTCCATTAACTCATCTATTGTAGATTTAATTTCTTCTTCAAATTCTGGCGGAGAATCTCTGATTGGCAGATCTTCGAGATCATCTGAAGCTTCCAAGCAATCTTCATTAGGCTTACTGGTGACAACCAAGAAAAATCCTGTATCATCAACTGATCCTACTGTGCCAAATCCAAGACTATGTTTTGAATTGGGAGGCCGACTGGCATTGTTCCATAACTTTTCAAAGCGTTGTGATTGGCCTTTTGACCATTGCTTAGGCAAAATACCGTGCCGAATTAAATTTTGAACACAAGGAGAATATCACTCAAACCGCAATTCCATTAATTCATAAGAAGTAACATCTTCAAATTAATTAATGTTTAATTTTGAGTGATTAGGCCAATTAGGATTATTTTTAAGGAATTAAATTAAACTATAATTTTCCTAGGGTCCTCTGGTCCTAAGATACTTCACCAAATTTTCCTGGAATTTTCTAAGCAACATGCTAATTTTTAGAATTAAAATGTCAAAAACAGTGACATAAACTTGAAAAATACGTAACTTATCATAGGGTTGGCCTCTGACCTTGAAAAATTCAGGGAATGTTTCCCAAGTCAGATGCTTCAAAAGCCGTATGGTCTCATGCCATGGTGAAATGTCTATGTAAATGGAGAATTGAAATACCAAAATAAGTAAATAATTAATTAAAAATAAAATACTCATCAAATTAACTCATATCTTTTTTACATTATTCTCCTTTGTTCAACGAGTAAGTGGATATTTTTCTTTTATTTTTGTGATTTTTCTATACAAAGATATGAGTTTTTTAATTTCTGGCTATTTAATTAAATCATAAAAGTCCTATTTTCCTACTTATCAACGTCGGCGCCGCGTAAACCTACAGCGGATCGAACTCCACTCGTCGTCTTCTGGTTCGGCGCTGCCATCCGAATCAGCTGCCATGCTGCCAGTAGTCCACGTTCCATCTCCTCGTCTGACGCCATCTGAGCCTTTCGTTCGATACACACGCATTCCGACGACGGCCGATCATCGTCTCCGACTGGTGTGCACCAGTGGCTTTCGACCTTCTAATCCTAAAATCTCCCTCGATTCTCAATGGATTTTCATGTTTTTATTCTCTATGGATTTGTCTTGAGAAGACGAACATATCCATACAGTTAACATGCCATGAAATTAAGCCAAAATAAATGGAGGATTCATAGAAGCTCGGGAGGAAGGTAGAGTTCATACCTTGGTTCTGAGAGGTGAAGCCTCAATCAGAGATGCTTGGCACGTTCATTGGAGTCCAAGGAGGCTAGGGATGAAGCCTGGAGCTGTGGTGAAATGCCTAGACTTGATTTCCACCAGGCACGATCACAAAGCTTGGATGCTGGAACAAATGGGTGGCCTGGAGAGGGGGCTTTCATTGGGGAACTACTTCTCTACCTCTGGTGAAGCTGTGGGAAGAGTTAAATTGGATTTGGTGGAGTTTCAGAGAGTGTCTTGTTTTTTGGCCTGAAATGGAACTCAAAATTTGAGTTCAACCAGTGGGGGAGGACGCAGGAAAGCAGTAGGGCTGAGCTTCTCTCGACTAGGAGGAGCTCTGGGAAGAATTTGGAGGGCTTCTGTTGAGAAAAATTTCAACAACTCTCTCATGGCCAAGAGGTACTGCTTAAATGGCCAGAGCCATTCAGCAGGGTTTGGGTTCAATTGAAGGGTGGATTCAGTTGCTTAGGTGGAGGGCAGAGAGGCTCCAATGTTTAATTTGGCTGAGGTGGCCATTTGGTGGAGTTTGGGTGAGTTTAGGTGGGTGGTGGCTCTCAGTTTTGACCCCCTCCGGCAGCTAAGCATGCCGGCAAGGACAAGGGAGATGGCCCCTGAGGTCAGGTGAGTCACGAAGAGGTTTAATGGTGATTAGCAGTGCGTGGGGATGTTTTGGGGTAAGGCGAAAGAGGATTTATCCACTTAAGGGAAGAGATCCCTTAAAATGGGGAACCCTTGGTCCATGGCTCACTTAGCTTGGGCTAGGTGGATCTAGGGTGGTTCCTAGGGTTCACTTGGTGGCTGTGGAAAGGTTGGTTTAGCCACACTTGGTTCAATTTGGTTTGATTATGCCATAGGTTCAAATTGGCTTACTTGGGTTTGGGTTAGGTTAACTTGGGTTTTGGTTTGATTTAGGTCTAAGTGTCTTAAGCAACATTATAGAAATGATTGCCATGAAAAACTTTCATGAAGACATGGAATGGTTTTGAGTTCAATTGGAAGGTCAATTAGGTGGATTTTGGTATTTTGGTTAATTTAGGCAAGGTTGAATCAACTTGGGTCCATGTTGGGTTAAGGTGGGGTTTAGACCAAACTGAAAGTTTCAAATGGTCTAGGGGAATGTATTGAAGAGTTCCCAACATCAATTGGTAAGAGATTTTAGGGTTTGGCTAATCAATTTTGTAGGTTTAGGGCATGGATTCACTTTAGGCTAAAATGGGGGTATTTTTGGTTTTCAAATAGATTTAGGTTAAGCTTAGGCTCAAATTAGGGCAATTGAAGGTTGCATAGGTTTTATGGGCATGTTATGGAAATTTTAGGATTGAAATTTATGGGAAAAAAAAAGTGGGTATTAGGTTAATTGGGGCTTTTGGATTAATTAGGCAAAATTGGGGATTTTGGATTTCAAATGGAATTGAACTCAAATATGAATCAATTGGGCTTCGATTCAAGTTAGATTGAAAGTAATGAAGTTGAATTAAAGTTTAGAATTTAAATTGGCAAAATTGAGGCCAAATGGGTTGGTTTGGTGTGACATTGGGTTCATTTAGGTTAAAAATGGGTCAATTTGGGGATTTTGATAAAAGTAGGTTATTTTGGCAAAATTGTGCTGTAGCGTAGTTGAACAAAATGAAATTAGGAATATTTGGGATTTTCTGGAAATTTCTGGGAATTTTTTGGAATTTTTGGAATTTTGTGCCAAAAGGGTATTTTAGGGTATCAAGAGGTTCTTTGGAGGGTTATTGGGGTATTTTGGTGAATCTAAAAGGTGGGGGTTGTTTCAAAATGATCTTTAGGATTTTTGGGAATTTTGGGTAATTTTTGGAAGTTTTGGAAAATTTGGGGCAATTAGGTAATTTTAGGTAGGTTTGAAGGACCCAATGTCAAAACCAGACATTTTGACAAAAGTTGGATTTTGATCATGATGAAGCTTAAAGTGAGCCATGGACCAAGAAATGCCCACCCTGAACGTCTCATGGGTTGTTCCCAACCCTCTTAGCCAAAGAGCTAGGGGTTTGGACTTAGCCACATGAGTGCTCCAATGAACCAGGGAGGGGAATTGGGTAAGGATGGTGTGTGTGAGAGTGCAGTGTGTGTAAGCCAGACCTCACCAAGACCAGGCCACCCAGGGTAATCCTAAGGCTTGAACAACCCTATAGGAGCTCACTATTGGTTCTCCATATGGTGGTCTTAACCTTCTAAGGTGATTTAGAGGTTTGCAACCATCCAAGTGAGATCCCAAGAGGAGTCAAAAAGTAGCTGAATTACTAAAGGGTGGGTCCCAATTCTAGTCCTCTAGGATAGTCAAGGAGAAAACCTTATGGATAGATCCTAAGCACTAAGGAGAGAAGAAAAGACCTCACCAAAAATGAGGTAAACAAATGGACCCCCAATAGGTGTGGTGTGCTGACAGAGCACACCGCGCATTTTGGCGTTGACCGAAGAGATCAACAAAACCAACACAGACGTCTAAGTGACACACTTAGAACAGAGTAGAGAAAAAAAAATTCCGCCGGTGAGTGTCAGGCAGATTTCTAAGATTGAAGATCCCTGAACTCTCGCTGGGGAAGAAGGAGGTGAATTCCAAATCACAAGACTTGGAGAGATTAGATTTTGGATTTGTTTCATTTTTTGTTTCAAGTTTCAATTTTGAGGTTGAGTTCCAAATTGATTTGAGTTTTAATTTTATTTAAAGTTCGAATTAAGATTGATTTTAAGGTGGATCTCGTTGAGATTCAGAATTTGGAATGAGAATCGGAACCTAGGTTATAACCTCATAATTTAAAAGAGAACTAGAATTTAGGCTCTAGTCTTGACGAAGAGAGTTGGAATTTAGGCTCCAAACTCAAAAAGAAGTTCAAAATTTTGGTACTGATCGAAAAGAATGAGGACCGGAATTAAAATATTAAAAACAGTGACATAAACTTGAAAAATACATAACTTATCATAGGGTTGGCCTCTGATGTTGAAAAATTTAGGGAATGTTCCCCAAGTCAAAGGCTTCAAAAGCCCTATGGTCTCATGCCATGGTGAAATGTCTGTGCAAATGGAGAATTGAAATACCAAAATAAGTAAATAATTAATTAAAAATAAAATACTCATCAAATTGACTGAATTCTTTTTTTACATTATTCTCCTCTGTTCACTAAGCAAGAGGGTATTTTTCTTTTATTTTTGTGATTTTTCTATGCAAAGATATGAATTTTTTAATTTCTCGCTATTTAATTAAATCAAAAAAATCTTATTTTGCTCCTTATCCACGTCGGCGCTGTGTCAACCTACGACGGATCGAACTTCACGCGTCGTCTTCTGGTTCGGCGCCGCCATCCGACTCATCTGCCACGGGGCCCGCGGTCCACGTTCCATCTCCTCGTCCGACGCTATCTGAGCCGTTCGTTCGATACACACGCAATCCGACGGCGGCCGATCATCGTCTCTGACTGGTGTGCACCCGTGGCGGTCGACCTTCTAACCCTAAAATCTCCCACGATTCTCAATGGATTTTCAAGTTTTTTTGCTCTATGGATTCGTCTTGAGAAGACGAACATATCCATACGGTTAACATGCCATGAAATTAAGTCAGATTAAATGTAGGATTCACAGAAGCTCGGGAGGAAGGTAGATTTCATACCTTGGTTCTGAGAGGTGAAGCCTCAATCAGCGATGCTTGACACGTTTGTTGGAGTCTAAGGAGGCTAGGGATGAAGCCTGGAGCTGTGGTAAAATGCCTAGACTTGAATTCCACCAGGCTCGATCACAAAGCTTGGAGGTTGGAACAACTGGGTGGCCTGGGGAGGGGCCTTTCACTGAGGAACTCCTACTCTACCTCTGGTGAAGGTGCGGGAAGAGTTAATTTGGATTTGGTGGAGTTTCAGAGAGTGTCCTGTTTTTTGGCATGAAATTGAACTAAAAAATTGAGTTCAACCAGTGGGGGAGGAGGCAGGAAAGCAGTAGGGCTGAGCTTCTCTCAGCTAGGAGGAGCTCTGGGAACAATTTGGAGGTCTTCTGTTGAGAAAAATTTCAACCTCTCTCATGGCCGAGAGGTGGTGCTTAAATGGTCAGAGCCATTCAGCAGGGTTTGGATTCAATTGAAGGGTGGATTCAGTTGCATAGGTGGAGTTCAGAGAGGCTCCAATGTTTAATTTGGCTAAGGTGGCCATTCGGTGGAGTTTGGGTGAGTTTAGGTAGGTGGTGGCTCTCGGTTTTGACCCCCTCTGGCAGCTAGGCCGGCTGGCAAGGACAGGTGAGCTGGCCCCTGAGGTCAGGTGAGTCATGGTGAGGTTTAATGGTGATTAGCAGTTGTGGTGATGTTTTAGGGTAAGGTAAAAGAGGATTTATGCACTTAAGGGAAGAGATCCCTTAAAATGGGGAACCCTTGGTCCATGGCTTACTTAGCTTAGGCTAGGTGGATCTTAAGTGGTTTCTAGGGTTCACTTGGCGGCTGTGGAAAGGTTGGTTTAGCCACTCATGGTTCAATTTGGTTTGATTAGGCCATAGGTTCAAATTGGCTCACTTGGGTTTGGGTTCGGCTAACTTGGGTTTGGGTTTGATTTAGGTCCAAGTGTCTTGAGAAACATTATAGAAATGATTGCCATGAAAACTTTCATGAAGACATGGAATGGTTTTGACTTCAATTGGAAGGTCAATTTGGTGGATTTTGGTATTTTGGTTAATTTAGGAAAGGTTGAATCAACTTGGGTCCAAGTTGGGTTAAGGTGGGGTTTAGACCCAATTGAAAGTTTCAAATGGTCTAGGGGAATGTATTGAAGATTTCCCAACATCAATTGGGAAGAGATTTTAGGGTTTGGCTAATCAATTTGGTAGGTTTAGGGCATGGATTCACTTTAGGCTAAAATGGGGGGTATTTTTGGTTTTCAAATAGATTTAGGTTAAGCTTAAGCTCAAATTAGGGCAATTAAAGGTTTCATAGGTTTTATGGGCATGTTATGGAAAGTTTTGGATTGAAATTTAGGGGGAAAAAAAAGTTGGTATTAGGTTAATTGGGGGTTTTGGATTAATTAGGCAAAATTGGGGATTTTGGATTTCAAATGGAATGGAACTCAAATATGAATCAAATTGGGCTTGGATTTGGTTTAGATTGATAGTAATGATGTTGAATTGAAGTTTAGAATTGAAATTGGGCAAAATTGAGGCCAAATGGGTTGGTTTGGTGTCACATTGGGTTCATTTAGGTTAAAAATGGGTCAATTTGGGGATTTTGATAAAAGTGGGTTATTTTGGCCAACTTGGGCTATGGTGTAGTTGAACAAAATGAAATTAGGAATATTTGGGATTTTCTGGAATTTTTTGAGAATTTTTTGGAATTTTTGGAATTTTGTGCCAAAAGGGTATTTTAGGGTATCAAGAGGTTATTTGGAGGGTATTGGGGTATTCTGGTGAATTTAAAAGGTGGGGGTTGTTTCAAAATGATCTTTAGGATTTTTTGGAATTTTGGGTGATTTTTGGAAGTTTTGGTAAATTTGGGGCAATTAGGTAATTTTAGGTCGGTTTGAAGGACCCAATGTCAAAACCAGGCATTTTGGCAAAAGTTGGATTTTGATCATGATGAAGCTTAAAGTGAGCCATGGACCAAGAAATGTCCACCCTGAACATCTCATGGGTTGTTCCCAACCCTCTTAGCCAAAGAGCTAGAGGTTTGGACTTAGCCACATGAGTGCTCCAATGAACCAGGGGGGAGAATTGGGTAAGGATGGTGTGTGTGAGAGTACAGTGTGTGTAAGCCAGACCTCACCAGGACCAGGCCACCCAGGGTAATCCTAAGGCTTGAAAAACCTTATAAGAGCTCACTATTGGTTCTCCATATGGTGGTCTTAACCTTCTAAGGTGATTTAGAGGTTTGCAACCATCCAAGTGGGATCCCAAGAGGAGTCAAGAAGTAGCTGAATTACTGAAGGATGGGTCTCAATTCTAGTCCTCTAGGATAGTCAAGGAGAAAACCTTATGGCTAGATCCTAAGCACTAAGGAGAGAAGTAAAGACCTCACCAAAAATGAGGTCAACAACAGCCAAGGAGATTTACTCTGTACTAAAATAAATAAACCCCAATAAGGTCCCGGGGCCTGACGGCTTTACCTCTCTATTTTACGTGCACTGTTGAGATAGTATCAAAACTGAGGTTGTTTTACCTATACAGAGTTTCTTATATGGTGATGATCCAGCCAAATATTTTATTGCTACTCTAATTAAATTCATCCACAAAGGTACTGACAAAACTTACTGGGCTAACTTTAGGCCCATCTCTCTTACTACTGTCATCTCTAAGGTGATTGGTAAAATCATTGTCTCTCGCCATCAACCCCATCTCTCTAATTTAATTTCTCCCCAGCAATCTGCCTTCATTCAAGGTCATGATATTAATGATAATCTTTTGCTTACACAAGAATTGGTTGTTGGGCTTGACAGAAAATGTAGAGGAGGTAATATAATTTTTAAACTAGGTATACAAAAAGCTTTTGGTATTATAAATTGGGATTTCATTCTAGCTATGCTTCACTCACGAGGCTTTCAACCTCAGTTTTGCAAATTAATATAGAGATGGCTGCAAGGAAATTGTTATAGTATCCTGGTTAATCGTGATACATAAGGTTTCTTCACTGTTAAACGTGGTATCAGACTGGGAGACTCCCTTTCCCCCACTATATTTATCCTGACATTTGATTATTTATCTAGATTACTTAATCATTCACATGCACTTCATCCCCATATACATTATCATCACAAATTAAAGATCACGGTTAGCCATCTTGCATATGATGATGATGCAGTTCTTTTTTTGAGAGCCACTAAGCCTGCTATTAAAACAATTCTGCATAACCTTGACCGGTTCTCTCATACTACTGGTATGCTTTTAAACAGAAATAAATGCAATCTTCATTTTGGTAATGCTTTTAAGACCCATGTTATACAGTGTGTTATCTCCTACTCCCACTGTTCTTCTGCCTCCTTACCTTTTCAATACCTTGGGGTTATATACTTAAAGGGAGAAAGAAGCAGGCTAAATTTCACCATGTTGTCGACAAAATTAGAGCAAGAATTAAAGATTGGACGAATGCTTTTCTCTTCAGTGGTGGATGGTTAACTTCGATTAAATCTGTTTAATACAGCTTTCCCCGCTATGCTTTACAAGTTTTTTCACCTAAGAAAAGTACTAAAAAAGTTTTGGAACAGCTCTTCAATCATTTCCTCTGGACTGGAAAGGAAAGGAAGAAAGTTTGGACCAGGTGGGACAAAGTTTGTTGTCCCACTGTGGTTGAGGGTTTGGGTTTTAAAAACCTAGACCACATAGAGGCTATCAAAAAATGTAAATTGTGGTTTAAATTTAGAAGTGTCATCTCTTTGTGAGCTCAATTTATGTTACCTAAATCCTGCTCCTTTCAATATCCTTCTTTGGTCTCTTGGATGGTTGGTGATTCTAAGCTTTGGAAATAAACTCTTTATTCTAGATCCCTTGCAAATTAGTTTATTTACTGGGATCTTGGTGAAGGCAAGGTATCTTTTTGGCATGAACTATGGGGCTCAATTAATTTTGCTGATATTACTACCCCCCCTCTTTGAATGGGTTATTGGTTGTTGATTGCTGGGTTAATGGTAATTGGAATTTACCTCATCTGAAGGATCTGGTGGGTGAGCAGGCTCTAGAAATCTCTACCATTCCTATTCAAAACCACAAAAAAGACTACCATATCTGGAAACACTCCAATTTACACTCTATTAACAAAATGCTATATTGCAAGTTATACCCTTTTCCTAAATAGCCTTGGGTTAAGCTTATTTGGAATAAACTCCTCTCTCCTTCCATTTCTTTTTTTATATGGAGATACTTTCACTCTTTCTTACCATTAGATGACATTTTGAAACTTAACGGTTTGAGGCTTGCTTCACAATGTTACTTATGTCACTTGGATGAGGAAAGTTTTATACAAACCTTTTTTCTGTGTCCTTATGTTAAAACTTTTTGGAATAATGTGGGGGATTTCTTCAGTATGCATTGGCCACCTGTTCCTAATCTGGATGAGTACCTATAGAGTTGGAATTTACATCACCTGCATATGAGGTTTCCCTCCTTTCCTTTAGTGGTGTTGTGGTTTATTTGGAAAGCCATAAATAGCTATAAATAGAACTCTGCCCCTCCTCCTCCCTCCCTTATCTCATCTTTCATCCTATTCCACTATTTCAAAGCACTACATTTACTGGAGACCACTCCTCAACCATCTATTCTGCTAAGGCCTACTCTAGTTTTTTGGAAACCCCCTCCCCCTGGATGGATTAAAATCAAATTGATGGGAGTTGGACTCCTAAGGCTATGGGGGTTATGGGTGTATTCATAAATATTACTGGCACCACCTTGCATTTCTTTGCTTTTCCCATTTATGCAACTGATTCAGCCCATGCTGAATCTTGTGCTGTCTTCTTAGCTTTGAACTAGTTGTATGTTTATCTATGCACACTATCATTCTGAAAACAGACTCCTCTACCATCTTTCATACACTTACCTCATCCAGTACTCTCCCCTTTGAATTTTTGTGGGGATTTTTAACATAATTATATATCTTATCATTTCCTCTTAGTTAACCATCCATATGAGTTTTTTTTTTTAGAGAGGGGAATCAACCAACTGATTGGCTGGCCGAGAGGGGGATTTCTTGTATACTTACTGGATCGTCACCCTCTCCTATGTTGAAAAAGTTGCTTCATGGGGATCTTTTACACATGCGATATGACAGGTCATGATTTGTTTGCTAATATGTTTTCTAACATCTCATGTCTACACTTCCTTTTTATGTAGTCTGGAGGTGATGCTCCATTAAGCTTCCTTCTGTTTCAAGGCTACTATTAATTTTTCCTACTACTTCTCTGTGCCTAACATTTTACATGGTTGCAATCCGTGGTGCTACTGGTTATGTTTTCCTTGGAAGGTCTCACAGGTTTTGTGTTATTGCTACCTGGATGGTAATTGCTGGCTGAATGTTAGTTCACCTCATTATTTTTACTCCCTGTACTCTGCTGCTTACCCAACTGAAGAACCTTCTCCAAGGACTCCTGTTACTGCTCCACTGCTGCCTACATGAGTTTCCTGCTGGCTGATTTTTTTGCTCACCTGAGTGTTATTGCTCCCTGTTGCTTTCCTCAACTGAAGGAACTGCACTTTTGGACTCTTTTGGTATACTTAATTGGTTTAGGCATATTTTTTTGGGTTTTGGTATACTGGTTTACTTGTACTTTTGGTTACACTTTTGTTTTTATTTTTCTTTTATTGTGTGAAGTTGTATTGTCGAAAGAGGAACCCTATAGCATTGCTTGTGTATTTCTTTTTTGTTTTTAGATGGGGATCCACTTTCCCTCCCCTTAAATGTACACCTTTTTTCTATATTAACACGTAGGGAGCCACGAGCTACTCCTCCCCCCAATATATATATATATATATTGTGTGAGGATTGGGTGGTATGTATTAAAAATATAAAGATAGAAATTTGGTGTATGTATGCATATCTGTATATAAATTGAGGTATATGAATTGTGAGGAAAGTATGTAAATCCCTATTGTTAGGTTGCTCGCAGAATGAAGTCCGATTGCTGGAATGTAGTGCGACCAGAGAAATTCGACCGGTGGGTGAAAAAATCCCACTTGCGATAGAAGTAAAATGTGGAAATGGTGTTTACTGTTAGAAAAGAATAGTGGAATGGAGAGTGAAGAAATGAGAGAGAGAGAGAGAGAGAGAGAGAGAGAGAGAGAGAGAGAGAGAGAGAGAGAGAGAGAGAGAGAGAGAGAGATTATAGAGAGGAAGTGAAGGTCTCGGTTGGAGGTAGAAGTGGAGAGATAGCTCGCAACTTGAGAAATGTTGGGGAGTGAATGTACGGGATGCCTTGGAAGAAAAGGCATGAAGAGTTTTAGGAGACTCGGTATGTTTATGGGGAGAAGATTATCATGGTTGCTCTGAGATGACGTGAGATTGATGCTTGATAGGAGATGAGAGTATGCCTTGCCTCTATTTATACTAGACTTATCAGAAAATACGGAGAAAGAGGTGAGGTTTCTATGAGATCTCCGGTGATAAGTAGTAAAGGAAGCGTGTCAGCTTTTTGTGCATGTTTCCCTTGTGTGTTCTTTACTAGGAGTGTGTCTTTGAATAGATACCTCTTGGTATTAGCTCATATTCTTATTCACATCACGATCCATGCTCACAACACTTTAAAGATTGTTGATTCAAATTTGTTTGGTAGATTGTGTTCAAGGAATACAACGTGAAAGAGAGAGAGAGAGAGAGAGAGAGAGAGAGAGAGAGAGAGAGAGAGTGGAGAGGAGAGGACTTCCCTTAGAAGGAGAAATGGGGTGTTCCCTTTTTCGTGGAACCATTTTTTCATCAAAAATATGTGTTACAATTGGGATCCACCAAAAAGGTCTCTTTTACATCCTGAAGCCCTCCTATTAATAGAAGATAAGAGAAGTAAAATGCTTACAAGAAATACAAATTTATCCATGAGTTGAAGAGAAAAGCAAAACACTTTGGTCCATTTTATTTTGACCATTGATTCACTCAAGATCGATGCAGACATTTATGTCCATGTTTGTCGGCCGGTTAAAGTAAAGTGGCCGAGGGAGAGAGCTTGGCTGGTCGACTGAAGTGAGGTGGTGAGGGAGAGAGCTTGGCCGGTCGACTGAAGTGAGGTGCTGAGGGAGAGAACTTGGCCAGTCCACTGGTTGACTACTGAACTGTTTCGACTTTCGTGCAGACCATTTTTGAATTTATACAAAAATTCTGGATTTAGCAAAAAACCTTCTCAAATGATGCCCAAGAGTCCTTGCTTTTTTTTTTGCTAATTGTTATATTTTTAAACGAATTTAATATGAATTGTAAAGATGCATCTACTTGGATTGTAGTTTTCAACGGCAAACCATAATTTTGATAATTTACTTTTTTTCCATCATAGTTTTATAGAAACTAATCAAATAATTTAATTGAGTAATAAAAGAATTTGAAGCAGACAAATTGAATTTTAACTGAATGGAGAAAATCGTCATTTATAGAAGCATTAAATTTTAATGGAGTGGATTATCTTATCTATTTTAGCACCACAAGTTATTAAAAATAACAAAAATCTAGTTCCATCCCAACAATTGGTCGATAAAAAAACTTGTCGTATTTTTAGTAGTCTGCTTCGATTGATGGTGATGTGGTCTACTTCGATTGATGGCGATGTGGTCTGCACAAATGCTTTTTTAAAGAAAGAAGGGGCGATTTGGGATAAAAATTGTCCAGACTCCGGACCTAGCTTTATATATAGACTCCAGTAATATAGCGCAATATTTTCTAAATCGGACTCACCTAATAAATTAACTGTAAAAATTATTGGACTGGAACCGCTGTCTTCAATAATCCCAAAATAACACCGAAATAATCCTGAAATAAACTTCGCGGTATTTTTCAGTGTTACTAAAGTAGAATATATGGCTTTCTATCAATAACACCGAAATAATCACCACTGTGTTATTTCGGGGTTATTGAAGTGGAATAACACTGAAATAATATGTGGTGTTATTTCAAGATTATTGAAGTAGAATAACACTGAAATAATACTGAAATAACAACGAAATAACCTCCGCGGTTTGAAGTTGAATATATGAGTTTATTTTCAATAACACAAAAATAACCTCAGCCGTGTTATTTCACGTTTCCATTACCCTCAATAGCCTCATAATAACTCCATAATAACCCCTAATAACATTCATTGTTTCACTTCAATAACCCAATAATCTTTAAGATGTATCATACGCGACGGCTTATTGTTGGAAGTCCGCACGTACAGCTATGTCTAAAGCCCAGACAAAAAATTGTCCTCGTTTGGGATGCTTATTATTTTTATTGTATTTATTTAGTACCTTTTTTATATTTTTATTTTTTACTCTTAAAATAAATTAATGTACTTTTGAAAACACTTAAAATAAACTTTTAAGGATTTTGATTGTTTTTAGAAATAAATATGGTTTAATTAAATACTCAAATAAATATTTTATTTTAAAAAATAAAAAACATATATATATATATATATATATATATTTATTTATTTATTTATTTATTTATGGATATATATAAATAGTTATATTAGTTGCACACGCAAAACACGATATATATTTCCAACTAATATAACTATTTATATATATTCATAAATATATATTAATTGAACAAGTAAAGCACCCTCCCTTCGCATGCATATATATATATATTAATTGCACACGTAAAGCACCCTCCCTTGGCGTTTCCTTTCGACCAACTAAATAAAAAAGAAAAAAAAAAAAAAACAAACAAACAAACAGATAAAAAAAAAAAAGAGAGCAGCTTCATGATTCGTTATGAGCCCATTTTGTCCGGTCCTCGCCTCATGCGTGAGTCACCTCGCCATAAAGAACGTTCTCACAAAGATATTGGAGATTTTGATGTTCCACTGCAAGATATCGACGAAGCCACTTTTTTCGGCGTCTAGAAGGTACGGACAAAATAGGCTATCTATCCATTTAATTTTTTTTTAATTGTGACCTTTAAAATTCGAATCTGGGCACCAACGAACATGATAGCTACAGTACTTTCGGAGCTTCTTTTTTTTTTCCCCCTCCATTATACATTATATGAACGCACCGATGTCGTCAGCTGATTTTGGGCTATGAAGGAGAAGCCGATTTCCCCAAATTTTGTGCCATGGCATTGGAGTTCAGTTGTGCCGACCAAGCCTTTCATTTGGGAAAAAAAATGAAAATTAACATTTTCAAGCTGCTTAGTAAGAGGGTGGGATACACGGAACGTTTCGAGTCAGAATAAAAGAAAATGTAGAATTGCTTATGATGTTATAAAAAAAATACTAAAACCCTTTCAATTAATGAGGATGTGGGCCCTAAATTAAATTTCATTCCTCAAACACTATTAGAATATATGTATTTTAATAGTATGAAATCTTTTAATATTCTATCCAAACCAATCTTGTAGGACTTGAGGGGTACAAATAGACACAACTATCATAAGCAGTCACATCCTATCACATTCATTAAATTCGAATACTATAAATATGACAAGCAACATTTGGGATAACAATAACAATTTAGCCTTAAGTAGGCATGTACACCAGTAATACATCAGCACGAATATCAAAGACATCTTGTGGACCAGAAGACAAGCAAGGTCAAAGATGGCCTACCAGAAGTCAAATGTCATATCAACATGAACACATTAATCCCAATTCTAACCATGCTCGCGCTATGAATATGTACAAAACTTGCTAACGATAGCCCCATGAATAGGGCATACCCAACCAAGAAAGTGGATCAGCCAAGTTCCTCAAAATGACATAATGAATCATCTTAGAAAAAATTTCAAGACCCTTGGAGACCACTAGCACCCATGGCAGGACCAACACAAATTCATGTTACTTTCCTATTATAAGGATGGAACTACATGTTGGCTTATGACTTAATGCCCTTTGCCCTACAATCTTGCCTCATCTTGACAATATGAATCCCACTCAAAGGAGACAAGGACTAATAATCAGGCCAAGGGAGTCGGCTGAAGACTCTCAGGCAAAAAGACTAAAAAGCCCCAACATAGCTGACCGAAGACCGTCGTTTGGGCTGTCCAAAGACACTTGGTCAGGCTGATTGAAGGCCCTCAGCCAAGCCGACTGAATGTCTTCAGCCAGGTCAACTAAATGCTTTAACCTAATCAATCGTCTGCTCTGACTAAGTTAAATGAACGAGAGATCTTGATCGACTCTAAAGCCACTAGTACTTGACAATCGAATGATGGAGCTGTTAGGTCAGAGACCATTTATTGATTTATTTATCTATTTATTTATTCATGTATTTATTTATGACTAAAATATCCAGCCATCCTTTGTCAAGCAGGGGAAACAAAGTTATTGTACATTTCATACCCCCTGAGTCTAAAAATTGGAGGCCAATTCTACATTAAAGGCTAAATGAACCATTTAAATTAATCTCACTTGTTACTTCTCTCTATATCACTCTAGATATATATATATATATATATATATATATATATATATATATATAGATATATATATTATTTCGTGGGACAAGAAAATCTCAGATATAATATCTTGAAAGGTGAGGTGAGCATGGAGTATGCTTTTAAAAAAAAAGAGGAGCACAACATAGAGATGCAACCCATTTGAGAGACAGAAAATATGAACTACACTAAGGAGTTTGTCCAGTAATAAAATCAAGAATTGTGGGTCCATATGTTAAGTCAAATGGAGGAGTTGAATTGAGTAGTGCTTGGAAGTAGGGAGCAATTTTTTTGGGTATAGAGTAACCGAGAGAAATAACCTAAATCACAAGACTGCCAAGTGGCTCAGGAGCCGGTAAGATTCACAGACTCCCAATTCCATGAGAGTGTTAGGTTAGTGATCCACCCTAATGATTATGACTTGTATGTAATTCCTGGTCATGAAACTAGAAACTTGATTTGCTTCCTAACTAATTGATTAAGTCCTTAAAATTAGGCATTATTACTCACTGGGGTTTCTCACTAGAGTATAAGTAGCATTTCAGTAATATCGGTTTTAAATAAGTCTGAAATGTTGATCCCATAGGAAAGGGGAGGTTGATAATTCCTAAGGCGAAGTTTTAGTCTACTACTTTCAGGTACGAGTTTGGAATGTTATTAGAGGTGATTTTTCTAACAACTACTCCGAAGTTAAGACTCTATGACTATGTTAAACCTATCTAGATCAATAGTTTAGGTGAAATTCAAGTTTGCTAAAGTATTTTCTCTTGTGATTTACAAGGTAGGTTATAGGTGTAACAACTAGAAATTATAATTTATGTAGTGACGAATAGAAGAATAAATCTATTTCCCCTCTATCGAGCGCGAAAGTAAGTATGGTTCAAGTTTGGTCCTTCCTTCCGGCTCTCACCCTAGAAAATCCATGTTCAAATCCTTTCAACATATCTCCAAGTATTTATAGCGCCTCCTGACTACTTCACCATAACCAATTAAACAAATCGAATAACCTAGTCGTGTCACCACCTCTCTTTCGAGTTCTAATGGGTCACTATTGATTTTAACAAGTCAAATGGCCGCTACAAATTGTGAATGAAGAATAGTATAATACTCATCACATTTTAATAGATAAACGAATGCATAGCATTCAACATTCTACAAGTTCTACCTAACAATTAAAAGATAAAAGTGCAGCCATTCCACTCACGAAGTACGTTTAAAACCACAAATAATTTAATTGAATCAAAGAAAATTCACTAAATATGTTTTTACAATCAAGTACAAGACAATAAAAACACAATACTTAGCTTTTCTCCCGTGAGAAAGAGATATAAATCCCACTAACAAAGCCTTCTATTGATGCTTGCAATGCTGATACAAATCACTTACAAAATTCACTCAAATCTGCATCTTTAATCAAGTATCCTAAAAGAGATGTAAATCTGCTACCAGGAATTTTCATATCCTAAATATGCAAGTATAACAGTTTAAAAACAAGGAGTAAAAAGAAATTAAATTCAATTTTTTAGTTTTCTTCATAAAATAAAAATTTTAAAAGACTTCTACAGTAGTGGAGGTTTTCAAAACAAATACACACCAACTTTAACATGACTAAAATCACAACAACATTAGATAATATATGGTAGCATATTTTGAAGACTTTAAACATGCAATATAAATTGGTGTTTCTAATAGTGTTCTAAATTTTCCTAACATTTTTGGAATTAAAATATACACTACTAAAAAATCAAACACAATATACACATTTAAAACATTTACTACCACAAACATATCATAAACATACAACATAAAACATCAATTTATCATATAAACATCAGAATGTGCATAAAATAAATAGTCCCAACAATTCTCTACACAATATCAGAGTTCATATTAAAAATACATTACATAAAAATTTAATCAACACAACACATGTGAAAACATCATATAAAAACATCACAACATATAAAAAAATCACATAACAACATCACAAACTCAACACAACAACCCTAATCATCATCCTCATCATTATCATCTTCATTCTAGTCTCTAGATGGCACATAAGGTATATAAAAAGGATGAGGGGGCATCTCAGCACTGTGATCACCTCTAATCACTCTGTACATGTATTGATAATAATTCTCCTCGTACACATCATGTTTCACAATATACATTTAAATATTTTCTATCTTACCATCCATATCTCTAACAAGTTCTCTGGTAAGACTTACTTTCTCTAAAATCTTTCTTCATAATCCAGATTGTAAATCTCTTGAAGATGATGCATGTGAAGTAGAAGCGCGAGAAGTAGAGGCAGCAGAAGCAGAAGCACTGTAAGATCTAACAGATCCTCCTTTCCAACCAAATATTGAATGCACAGTGTAAGTGTTTGCATTTACATTGGTAATGGGTTTAAGTGGCTGAAGAACCTCTTCTCATGTTTCAAACTTAACACCAGACCGCTCACACAGTGAATGAATCAGGGAAGGAAATCCCATACCTGCAGTAGTAGCACCTTTGGCACAGTTGAGAATATAATAAAAAATAATATCTCCAATGTCCAAGGCTTTCCCTGCTAAATATAATGGTTCAAAATAGCCCTTTCTCTCGTTACTTCACTAACATGACTTGAAGGCAACAACTTTGATGAGATAAAGTAATGTCATGCCTTTGAGGTGGCCTTCAACTTGGAGGCCTGAAAAATTTGCTCTTCATTCATTTGTTATCTTCCATAATCCTCTTCCATCAGTAAGAGAAGACATTATCTCATCTAACTCTCCCTCAGAAGGACGATAGTTGGCATAAAAACAAAATATCTCAGCAGGTAATCAGTAAAAAGTATTAATTCTCGCAAACGAAAAATCTACTTGCTAACCTTTAACCATCACTATATTTTCTCCTGCTGCTGGCAAGTTTGCATAAAACTCTCTAACAACAGAAACAATAGCAATAACGAAGTAGCAACATTAATTTTCCCAAGTTCTTCTAATAATCATTTCTTTAATCTCTCCCCCTGGTTTACTAAAAACTCATTTAGGAATTAATTTACGCGACGAAAGTGCATCACCATATCTATCCTCCACTCTAGAACTGAAAAAATTTGTTGGAATCAAATCTCACCTTCTCTCTGAAGCGCTTCGACTTTGGAGCCATCTCTAAAAATTCACAAAAAATTCACCATAAATTCCAAAATCAAACTAAGCTTGCTAATTTAACTTCCAAATGTAATTTCTACTAAATCCAAGCAATTTTTAATGCTTTTCCTCAGATTTTCACAATGAATAGTGAGTTTTGGATTTTTCATTAATGTACTCAAAATACATGGTAAAAATTAATAATTTTTTACATATGAGAAGTGCTCATACCTCATGGAACTCAAATCTAACAAATTTCGGTGAAAATTTCTCTTAAATGATCCAACTTAGTGATGCCCTAGGATTCTATTTCACAAAACCGAGAGGTTCAAGGTGATGGGGGGTTAAAATGAAAAATTTTAGGGTTTTTAAATGCAAAAAACTGATTTTTGCGAAGCGCTGCCTGTGCGCAAGGCATATGGTGCAGAGCCGCGAAATTTAGCGCTTAAGCGCAACAGTTTGGCGCTTAGCAATCAGTACCCAAAATTTGAAAATTAATATTAATGGCACAAAATCACTTAGTTAATCTCCCTCAATCACTTATAATACTTATTTCTCCCCATAAACTCTTATAATACTCCAAAATTACACAAAAATTTCCATTTGATTCCAAACAAATTTCACCCAAACACAAACTTATATTTCATTAATAACAAACTACACATAATACAAACTAAAAATTTCTATCCAAACATTTTTGATGAAATTCCCCAATAAATAAGCTCATAACACATTTCATAAACACAAACATACATCATTAAGATGTAACAAAAATTAAATTAAAGTGCAACAAAACACAAACATAACTAACAAACACAAAACATTTAACAAAGAAAACCAAATCACAAGAATACACTTAATTGAATTCCAATCTCCTGTAGGTGGATTATATCCAGAACCACCATTAGTTTCATTTGAACTATATGGAAAATAAATCTGATAAAACAATCGATGATTAAAACATCTTACATCTTCTTCTTCTAACCATTTGTTCCTTAGATACATCACTCTATTTGCTTTTTCCACGTGTCTTGTATGAATGAATTGCATTTTGAGTTGCCATCCAATATGCGCTAAATGAGCGTTAGTTTCATTTAACTTTGCTTCAATTGATTCCACATCTGCTTCAATCTTTGCAATCCTTTCTGTAGTTCCTTGAATACTAACTGCTAGGAATCCGTTGAATAACTCTTACGCACTTTCACTAATAAACTTCTTCTCATTGGCTTCCTTTTTTTTCTTAACTTCTCTTTCCCAAAAAGACATTTTAGCACCGGCGACTTCACCACGACTTAGGCATCTAGAAACCATTTTTTCATGTTTTTTGTAACTCCAGCGCCTAAGCGCCAATCTGCAGCACATAGCCGTCAATGCTCAATTTAGCACAGGTCTACCAAACATCAAAATCTTAATTCTAACTCCTCTAAGTCATCAAATAAGGTCCAAATAACACCACTATAGCATAAAAATTCAAATTACTATGACATAATCATAAAAACAAACCAAACAAAGCTCACACATCAAACATAAAATAAACCACGCCTATAACTATGGGTTGCCTCCCACAAAGCGCTTGGTTTAACGTCTTTAGCCGACATACCTAGAGCTTATTCTGAGTGACCCAACATCATATTATTATCAAGTTTAAGTTGATCTACTAAAAATAATGGCTTAAGTCTATGACCATTACCTTTAAATATTTTTCTAGTCTTAGGATCTTAAATTTCCACAACTCCAAAGGAATAAACTTTCATTAGAATAAATCGGCCCGTCCACCTAGGTTTAAATTTTCCAGCAAATATTTTTAATTTAGCATTATACAAAAAAACTTTTTGTCCTAGCTTAAGATTTTTAGTAAGAATCTTCCGATCATGCCACAACTTCATCTTTTCTTTATAAATCTTAACATTTTCATAAGATTCATTCCTTATCTCTTCAAGCTCATTTAATTGCAATAATCTCTTTTCTCTAGCATCTTTCAAATTATAATTAAACTCTTTAATAGCCCAATATGCTTTATGCTCATGTTCAACCGGTAAATGACAAGCTTATCAAAAAATTAGCCTATATGGACTTATTCTTATAAGAGTTCTGTAAGTAGTCCTATAGGCCCACAAAGCATAATCCAATTTAATTGACCAATCCTTTCTGTTTGGATTAATGGTCTTTTCCAATATTCTTTTAATTTCATGATTGGATAATTTAACCAAACCACTTGTCTGCGAATGATAAACAGTAGAAATGTGATGGTTAATACAATTTTTTTTGTTAAATTTTTCATAATCGCATTTCTAAAATGACTTCCTCCATCAGTTATTAAACTCTTGGTATTCCAAATCTACAAAATATATTCTATCTTAAAAACTTTGCGACACTTTAAGCATCACATCGAGGTAAAGTAGCAGCTTTTTTCCATTTGGATACATAGTCTACTGCTATCAAAATGTATAAATTTCCAAAAGATGGTATAAATGGTGCCATGAAATTTAATCCCCAAACATCAAATATTTCAACTTCTAACATATAATTGAAGGGCATCTCATTTCTTCAAGAAATATTGCCTACACGTTGACTTCTATCACATTTTTTAATATAAGCATTAACATCCTTAAAAATTGTAGGCCAATAAAATCTAGATTGTAAGATTTTATATGCAGTTTTATCAACTGCAAAATACCCCCCATAATCAGAATTATGACATTTTTGAATAATTTCATAAGTTTCTTCTAATGATACATATTTTCAAATGATTAGATCCTTTCCTTATTTATATAGAAATGATTCATCCCAAAAATAAGTCTTAGCTTCAGATACAAATTTATTTTTATCATGGAATGTCAAACCATAGGGTATAATACCACTAACAAAAAAGTTTACAATGTCGGTATACCACAAAACACGCCACTCATTAACAGTGAATAATTTTTCATCATGAAAATTTTCATTAATTTCTTCAGCATCAGAGAGAGATATTTCATTTCCAAGCCTGAACAGATGATCAACAATTTTATTATCAGCACCCTTTCTATCTACTATCTTAAATTCAAATTTTTGCAACAGAAGAATCCATCTTATCAGTCTTTGTTTTGCATCTCCTTCTTCAATAAAAATTTAATAGCAGAATGATCAGTATGCACCACACATTTAGCTCCAATTAAATATGATATAAATTTATCAAAGCAAATACTATAGCTAAAAACTCTTTCTCAGTAGTGGTATTATTAATTTCAGCATCATTAAGAGTATTACTAGCATAATAAATTAGTTTAAAAATTTTATTATATTTCTGACCTAAAATAACTCCAATAGCATAATCACTAGCATCACACATTAATTCAAAAGGTTTTTCCCAATTTGGTGAGACTATAGAAGGTGCAGTGATTATTTTTTCTTTTTATGTTTCAAAAGCTTTTAGGCATTCATCATCGAAATAAAAAATTACATCTTTTTTCAGTAAACGACATAAAGGTTTTGAAATTTTTGAAAAGTCTTTAATATAACACCTGTAGAATCGAGCATGTCCTAAAATACTTTTAATTCCCCTTTGTTAACCTCATTTTTTATGAGGTCTTTTCTTCCCTATTTAGTGTTTAGGATCTAGGCTTAGGCTTTTCCTTTGACTATCTTAGAGGACTAGAATTGGGACCCATCCCTTAGAAATTTGAACCACTTCTTGCCTCCATGCAAACCTCACAAGCTTGATTGTAGACCCCTAATCACCTAGAGGGTTGAAATCAAAAGTGAAGGTTTAAAGGATGAGTTCCATATAGGACTCTTTGGCCTTAGGAACACCCAGGTGGCTTGGTCTGGTGAGGGTTGACTTACACACTCACTACACTCATACTCTACACTCTCACACACACAATCCAAATCCTAAAACCACACCCATACCCAACTTGACTCCTTGACTCATGAAAGTAATTCATATGGATGGACCTTAACCCCTAAGCCCTGGCTAAGAGGGTTAGGAACAACATAGTGAATGCCTCAAATGAGTCCTCTCATGGCTCATATAGGCTTAATATGGCTTCATGGCTCAATCAAAGTGATTCCATATTACTCATATTTGATCAATCATCATTTTTCCAAAATTTCAATTTTTGGCCCCGGGGACCCTACACCTATCAAGCCTACCAAAAGCCCTTAAAATTGCCCAAATCCTCCAAAATTTCCAAATCACCCAAAATTCCCCAAAATTAACCTTGAACATTTCCTCACCAATCAAATTGATCATCCATAGCCAAAAATACCAAAAATTCCAAAAATAACCCCCAATACCCTCCAAAGACCCAAAATGCCCCTCTTAGCCAAAAAAATCCAAAAATTCATAAAATTCCCAGAAAATTCCAGAAAATCCCAAATATTCCCAATTTCATTTTGTCCAACTACACCATGGGCCAATTTTGTCAATTTACCCACCTTTACCAAAACCCCCAATTTAGCCCAATTTGGACTCATGACCCAAACTTAGCCCAAACCAAACCAATTAAACTCCAATTGACCCCAAACCTTTTCTAAACCTTCCCTAACATCCCCAAAAACAAAACACTAACATAATTTGCCCAAAATTTGGACCCAAACCCCATTCAAATTCAACCCAAAACCAAAATGCCCAATTTTGACCTAAACCCAAACCTAACCCAAATAAGCCCAAGTCCCAAAACAAAAATTCAACCAAAGTTAAAACATCTTTGAAACACTCCCATAAACATTTCCCAACATTAATTTTACATCAACTTTAACCCTAGCCCAACATTGGCCCAAGTTAGCCCAATTTGACCTACATTGGCCCATTTACCAAATAAACCCAAATTCAACCCAATTCAATTCCAAACCACCTCAAATTTGCGTCAAATCATTCAAGACACATCCTTAAACTAAACCTAAAATTTATTTGGCGTGGCCCTTTGCAAAATTTTCATCTAAAAGCCCACTTCCAAAGGACATTCAAAAACCCATTCCTAACCAAACTCAAAAGCCCAAGCCCATCCTAAAGCCCACATTACAATCTCATCCCATCATCACTTAATTAAAATCATTCCTAAGTCCTAAATCAGCAATCAAATCTTTCTAAACAAAGCCATATGACAAACCATCCAAATTTTACACCAAAATAGCAAAATTCCTTAAACCCATTTCCATGAAACCAAGCCAACTTTTCCCAAGCCAAATATGAGCCATGAAGCCATTCTTAAGCCACATGCAAGCCATGTGAGTTGTTTACATGTGACCTTACCACATTGGGCAAAAGGAGGAGGTCCTTTAAGCACTTCCTAAAAGTCATTAACCTTACTCATGATTCCCCTTAACCCAAATTTAATCCAAATATTCTTGGATGGAGACTTCTCCACTTAAGACCAGCTGACCCAACTGATTCAACCAGCCCAAAACCATGTCATGGGGAGGTGAACCAAGCCCAAAATCATGGGTTAAATAATTTGAGCCCAAAATGAGCCCTTACCCTTTCCATTTCAAGTCATCCTCTTTACACATGGCAACCATCAATTGAACTCACAGGAACCAAGCTTTGACCTCCCTGACCTTGAGGGTGACCTATGCATGGCCGGTCAGCCACTACAGCCGCCGGAAAACACCATGGCTGAGACCTTGGAAGGAGCCAAACATTGAAATTCTCTCTTGCTGAGCTGCCTCATGCCCAGTGGCCGTTGGAACTGTTCTTCCCTTGTCCAGAGCAGCTGATCCCAGCAATTAACCCCTCTGGGAGGCCCTCAAGACAGCTCTATTTAAACACCCCTCCTCTCGGCCAAAAAAGAGGTGCTGAAACAAACCTTAAAGAAACTCTGCCAAAATTGTTCAAGACTACTTCCCACACTTAGAGCAATTGATCCCCATTGACAATTTGCCCTAATCCCCACCAACAGAACCCAATTTCTCAGCCAAAATTCCACCCAAAACCAGGACATCTCCAAATTCTCCACCAAAATCAAATTAAACTCACCCACACCTGCACAAGACCAAGAGAAGGAGTTCCCAGATGGAAGCCCCTCTCCGGACCACCCAACTGTTCCAGACTCCAAAGGTTGTGATCGAGCTTGGTCAAAATCATACCTAGACAATTCACCAGGCTAAGAGACTTCATCTGGAGCTTGCTTGGACCCAATCGAACGTGACACGACTCTCAGATTGAAGCCACACTTCTCTGAGCTAAGGTATGAGCTAATTCTTTATCCCGAGCTTCTGGGGATTCTCTATTTCAAATGCCTTAATTTCAATGCATTATCACCGTATAGATGTATTCGTCTCTTCGAGACGAATCCATAGAACCTAATAACACAAAAATTCATTAAGTATTGAGTGAGATATTAAGGATTTAGTGTGGACGGTTCTCAGCTGAGAGCGATTGGGGACGAAGAATGGATGTCGTTCATCTCCGCGTGTATTGGACGGACGGCTCGGATTGCGTCGGACCAGGAGATCGTGCGTGAACCGCGGGACCTGTGGCAGCTGACTCAGATGGCGGCGCCGAACCAGGAGACGCCGCGTTTCCTTTCGGATCCGCTAAGGTTGACGCAGCGCCGCGTAGGATAAATATAAAATTATGGATTTTTCTTATTTATTAAATGCCCAGAACTTTAAAAATCCATAACTTTGTGTAGAAAAATCCTAAAAATAAAATAAAAATACCCCCTTACTCAGTGAACAGAGGAGAATAATGTGGAAAAGAAATCAAGTAATTTCATTAAGTATTTTATTTTTAATGATTTATTTACTTTGTGCATTGTTTTAATTCTCCATTTGCATAGGCAATTCATCATGGCATGAGACCATAGGGCTTTTGAAGCCTCTGAACTTGGGAAAATTCCCTGAATTTTTTAAGGTCAGAGGCCATCCCTATGAGAAGTTATTGATTTTCCAAGTTCATGTTGCTGTTTTGAGTATTTTAATTCCAATAATTAGCATGTTGAGAAATAAATTCTAGGAAAATTTGGTGATGTTTCTTGTGACCAGAGGAACCTAGGAAAAGCAAGTTTTGAGATAATTCAATTGGAACAACCCTTATTGGCCTAAATACCCAAAATTAAAATTTAATTAATTAGGGTTAACCACACATCAAATTAACTTAAAAACAATCCTCCATTGTCCTCTAGGGATAGGAGAACACCACATAAAAATTTGAAACCAATTGGACTTGATTAACCCCACCAAATGGGTTGATTAAGCCTCTTAAGCAAAATGAGTAAAATTAAACTTTAAAAATTCATAACTCACAAAATACTTTTCAAAAATTCACAAAAAAATGATTTTGGAGCTTCTCTGATATCAGAGGAACTTAGGAAAATTAAAATTTTAATTTTCTAAAAAAAGTTGATTTTATCATTATTTTAATATTTTTCGTAATTAAAAAATAATAAAAATCATAAAAATATTAAAAATCAACAAAATGTCACATTTTGACTCCTAATCATCTAGGAATAAACCAAATTTTTTTTCTAAGTCCCTAGGGTAAGATATTGAATTTTAAAGGCTTAATGTAATTTTTAATATTAAAAAAATGTATTTTCCAACCTTTTCACTAAATAAATTCTAGTAAATCAAAGAAAAATCAAAAAAATATAAAATTTGTTTCTCTAAACTCCTTGAGGTCAGAGAGATTTAAGAAAAATATAAAATCAATTTTTTAACTTTAATTTTATTTTAAAATTAATTAATACTCCAAAACTCAAAACAATTCTAATAAATAAAATATAATTCTAAAAATCACCAACATTGGTCCAATTGGTCCTCTAGTCATTAGGAATATCCCATAATTTTCTTAAAGACATAAACATTTCCTTGGTCATGTTATTGAATTTTCCTTGAAAATCCTTATTTTTTATAAAAAATAATCACATAAATAAATTAAATACAGAAAAATCACATTTTCTCCTTTAATGTCTTAATTGACATGTAAATGAGGTCACACAAAAATTTCAATTTCATTTGCGCTTAATTTAGTGAGTTATAAAATTATTAAGCTTGGAGGGCAAAATGGTAATTGAAATTTTCAACCTTTAATTAAAAATTTAGGATTAATCAAAAGGGGGAGGGTAAAATATTTTATTTAAACTGATTTTGGATGATTGAAACTTAAATGGTTAAAGGTAAGAACCCACCAATCATTTTAAGAATAATTAAAGTAAACCTTAATTAATTAATTAATCAAATTTGGAAGATTAATGGAAAATTGAAATTATTAAAGTAGAGATATTATTTAAGAGGATACTTATTCTTTAATTTAAAAATCCCTAAACAAATCACTTCAATAATACTTAAGTCTTAATTAAAAAAAAATAATAATTAAAAATTAAAAGAATAATCTCAACTAAATTAAAATTGAGATTAAATTAAGATCAAATTAAATTAAATTAAAAGAAAAATAACTTGAGATCAAATTAAGTTAAAGTAAGTTAAATTAAACTAAATTAAATTAAATTAAAATTAAAATAAATTAAAATTAAAAATTAAATTAAATTTAAATTAAGTTAAAATTAAATTGAAATTAAATTAAATTAAAATTAAATTAAATTAAATTAAATTAAATCAAAATTAAACTAAGTTGAATTAAATTAAATTAAAATCATTTAATAACAAACCTAAATGAAATCATTAAGAATTAAATCTAAAATAACTTGAACACTATTCCAAACTTAAACTAATTTTTTATAATTAAATCAAAATTAAAATTAAATCACTAAGTTTAAATCATTAAAATATTTAATAATTTGATTTGCCCTTTTAAAGCTCTTATTATTATAACTCTTAAATGAGGCATCAAGTGAAGTGTTGCCTCACTTATAGGATATTCAAATATCCTAGTTCACTGAGCAAAAAGAACAAAACTTAAACTCCCGGATGATTAATTCACTTGTATAATTAAATTCTCTTGGACTTAAAACAATCCTAGAGATATTGAAAAGATGTTTAAGATTCGTCTTAAGCACTTCCTCAATATGATAGGATGTTTATAAGAACAATTGAATTTAATTGTTCTTTGAAGAAGAAAATCGTCCTTAAACCAAAACACAAGAACCTAGACGTCATAGGAGATGACTAGCTATAGGATTAAGACTTTGGCAGACAACCAAAACCTTTCACTTAGCTTTACCTAGGTACTTGTTGGAATATTTAAATGCCTTAACATGTGTTTTAAGTGCAACTTGGGATGACGGGAAGACCCTCTAGGTATGCTTTTATTTTATTGTAATTTACTTTATTACAATTTACTGTACTTTTCTTGCATGATAAACAATTGTTGCATGAAAATCAAAACCTTTAGGATAGTCCCTGAACTGAAACCAAAACTAAATTAAAAGTCATTACAAGATAAAAATCACCGCCACAACATTTTAAAATATAGAACAACTCAAAATTTAATCACAAACATAACAGAAAACTACAATTGCATCTAAATTAAAACGTCTTGTTGAATGATCGGGAATACCTCAGATGATGTAACCCACATGTTGCTAACGGGATTTCCCACGGTCTAAATGAAGGTGTGGAACTCATTCTGTTGAGTTTAGCAAATTCATCTGGACTAAGTGAATTCGATGAAAATAACGGTGCCGGGATGGCGGAACCGTGGGATCTTAATCGGTTCTATTTAATCAATCTTAAGATTTGTTTTAATTAAAATATTAAAAAAAAACACTTGAATTTTAAGATTTTCTCTAAACCAAAACACTTTTCTCATCTCCTGATTTATGACTTCTAAAACTAAACCTCTGCAACAATAAGGAGCTCGGAGCATGGTGGGCAGCATGGCCATCGTCATCAAGAAACATGAGTCTACGTCGCAATATCGTCCTAGAATTTAAACAACAAAGCCATAGGATTTCGAGGTAGTTTGCCTAGTGCAACATAAATCCTCAATTCTTCGTTAGGCATTTGCATAATCATGTTACGTAAATTAAGCCCTAACCGGTCTTAGTACTCCGAGGTAGTTGTTTGGTACTACATAAACCCTCACATCTTCGAGGTTATTCGTATGATTATGCCATACGAATATAAGTCCTAATTCACTAAAATTGGCAAGATTGAAATATCAGATAATATTAGGATTTTCTCAAATCTAAGCCAAACAATAGGATAGTTTGGGAAGTTGCCAAGATTCTTCTTGGATCCTCAGCTTCTCCTACTTCTCTTCCTTTCGATTCTCAAAAATAAATTGTTCCAAATTTCGAGTCATTCCTTTTGAATTTCCAAAATCCAATCCTTTGAAAACTTCAAACTTTGAGATTCTTGAGAGCAAAACCACTGATCATTATCGATAGTTTTCTTAAATGATTCCCGTCATTTAAGATGTAATTAACTATAGGGGCTTGCCTCTATAGGGAACTTCAAGAACCCAGGTAATATAAACCCTGCTTAATTAATTTATATTAAGCAGGGGAATTTGTCGGCTTATAAAATTGGTTCGCAGACCAAACGGATGTCATAAATCTACTAGTTTATTTAATCGAGCCCCATCATCAAGCAGTGTGTCAACTCTTCGGGATAGATACACAGTTTGTGGTGCGGTGCTCGTTTATATAAACTATTTGGGATGTGAAATCGGTTTGATTTCATATCTTAAAACCTTTAAACTTAAAAATTATTTTCAAAATCAAATACTACTTTCTAAACCAAATATACATATTTAAATTAAATTTAAAATCTAAAATTCGCCGACAACTTCTGTAGGCGACCCCTTTTTCCAAAATAAAACACCTAACCTAAAAATATGCCAACAACTTCTGGCGACTCCGCTGGGGAGTAGTTCCTCTCTCCATTTTGATCAGATGGGTTTGCTTTCATAAATCGGTAGTGAGTCCATGCCCCTAGTGGACCAAACTGCCATTCTTTCCGTTGGAATACCCCGTTCATTTCTGTCTTGAACGAGTATAGTCAACTCCTCTCAGATTTAGGAGCCACTGTTTAGACACCCCTAAACAGAGAGGTTCTGAAATCCTTTTGCCTCTTTTCTAAGGTAGGGTGGACCCCCAATAGGTGTTATTTTAGGAGTGATCCTTCGAGTCGAGAAGTCTTGCATAAGACTTTCTTTTTCTTTCCAATTTTGAATCGGATTCCTTACCTTCTCTACACCTTTGAACATTCCGTTCTTAATAATCAAGCCCTCTAATGAATGACTCTTTTAACAAATAACTCCTTTTTTCTTTTTTATAAATACATGAACAAAAATGTGTTCGGACTCTTTTTTGATTCCTTTCTCTTCGTCCTGATGAGAAGAAGCATAACTTGGGACTGACAATCAGCTGCCCCAAAGCTGATTTTCTCCTTCACCAATGGACTGGACTTCGTTGTTTACAAGGATGAGCTGCCCGACAATGGGATCATCCATTTTGGACAAGGATTTGGCAACACAGATGTCAAGATTACTGACGTCACCCTTTTCACACTTACAGACAAAGTATCTGAAACTGAAAGACCTTTGATTGAGTTCAACCTTAAGTCAACTCAAGAGTTCCCTCCCCTGCAAAGGGTGCCAGCTGAGAGGAATACTACTGTCCATAGGAGGACTGTTATCTCTACCCCCACTAGTTTAGTCGTCTCTGCACCTACCCCGGCTTCCGCCAAACTGAAGGGGAAGGAAATTCAAATTTGTAACGAGCATGTTACCGTGGAGGGTACAGATTTCCGTGCAAGACCTTCTGTTTTCGAAATTGGGACCAGCTCAAGGGTTCCACCCCTAACATGGACTGAGAGAAGAAACAGAGGTAGAAAGATTACCAGAAATGCCAGAGACGCTGAAGTCGCTTTCTTGGAAGAGATCCCTGAATACACACCATTACCTGAATACATACCATTGCCTGAGTATACACCGCTTTTGGAAGGAACTAGCCTCCATTCCCTTTCCGCCGCAGCCGACGAGGAAAATGTCCGCAAGATTGCTTCTAAATTACCTCGACCCGCATACTATAGCGACAACCAAAAGAAAAGGGCTAGGGTTACACCATTTTGCCCGACTACAGACTGTGATAGAGAAGTTAGCAAAGAAAGACAGATGTCCTGTATCAGAGATTTTAAGAAGAATAGGGCGGGTGCCGCCCAAGTCCCGTCTTGGGCCGCGAGTAGAACCCGTTATCGCCACGTAAAAGCCGAATAAGAAGATGAAGGCTAGTCCACACCGTTGTCTCAGTGCTTACGGATCGGGGAGGATACCACCTTCCAAAGCATTCGACCGACATACCATCCGGTCCTAGGCCTTCTATCGCTAGAAGGATGGTATGGCGTCCTACTACCGGCCAATTAAGACCAAAACAACGACCAGAAAGGGAAAGTCTCGTCAGGAGACTCGAGTCCGAAGAGAGCGCCACTGCAATGAAGGGGACTCCCAAGAAGGAAACCCAACAGCCATCGCATGATAACTGTGAAACCGTACGAAAAAGACCATTGGAAGATTCTATGGAAATGCTAAGAACCGACATTCAACGATTAGCAAGAGAAAGAGAAGAAATGTTTGGAGATGAAGTTGACTCGTCGGAGTTCATGGATGACGAATATGTGGAGATCAACATGGTGGAGACACGAGCATCGTCAGCTTCGCAAGGTGCCCCGTCAGCTACGGAGAGAGATGAACCAGAAGCATTAAGAGCACAAATTCGAGAAAAAGATGATACAATCTCCCAAATGGCAAAAAGGATGGAAGAGATGGCTGCAGCCCTCGCCACTCTTCAGAGTCAGGCTCATCCCCGAAGAGAGACGCCTCCAGAAGTTATTCATATTACAGATGGAGGAAAAGAGATTACATCCGTTAACTGGAGACGATCACCGAAGAAAGATTCTACCTGAATATGATTCCAGAGAAGGACATCAAGAACATGGTAGAACAGCAGGTGCGAGAAGCCTTAGTACACTCTAAGAGCGGAACATCTATTCAGACGGGTAGACCTTACCCCGAAGAATTTGATGAAGTACAATACCCAAAAGGCTTCGTACCACCTCTGTTCAAGACCTTTGATGGTACCGGAAACCCTCGACAGCATGTTGCACATTTTTGCGCTAGTTGTTGCAACTCCGATGGAAGTGACGCCTTACTCTTCCGACACTCGTCGCCGACTCGTCGTGGATCGCCTTCGATTGGTACGCAGAGTTACCGAACCGTTCGGTGAAGACATTTTCAGAATTAGAAAACCTCTTCGTGAAACGGTTTGCCGGAGCTCAGCACCATATCACCATCGGTGACTTAGTGGTGGAGAAACAGAAGCCGAACGAAACTTAAGTGGATTACATACTTCGATGGAGAAATTTAAGCATGAAGTGTGAGCCACAGCTACAAGAGCAGCATGCAGTCGGCATCTTGCTTAAAAGCATTCACGGCCCGGTAGCACTTCTCCTTAAGGGATTTATGATTAAGACTTTCGAGAAGTTGTTAAGTAAGGCCGGAAGCTTGCAAGAGGAAGCAAAACAACTAGTTTCATCAACAAGACAAACAAACAGAAGCCTGTGAAGACATTTGAAAAGAAATCCGAGATCGTCGCGACAGTCGATAAGGGCAAGCAGCCAATGCAAATACAGCCGGAGTAGCCGCAGCCCACTTATCAACAACCTCAACAGAACTACTAACAACCTCAACCCGGTTATCAGCCAACTCAACAATATGACCAACCGCCCGCCCACGCCGCACGTTAAAGGAGCTTATAAACAGAGAATATCCATTCAAGAATGAGGCAAGGCTAAAGATGTTCCGCAGCTTGATGAAGACTTCGATTTTCGACCGCGTAACCCATGAAGCCGAAGAAGTCAACAAGAAAGACCATCCCAACTACCGTCCTTACCACCGCATGCTTAGACATAAGATGGAGGATTGCATCACCTTCAAAAGTCGGCTCGACAACAATCTCCAAAAAGGGAACATAACGATCCCAAAGGAATACATGAAAGAACCCTAGAAAGGAGGTTCTGTCAATGTTATTTCAACGGATCCCATTGTTCCGATAGACCCTTACACGACCGATGATGGATGGAGTACCGCTTGGACGAAGTCATCAAAGAAAATTTAAGATCGCATCCAAACTGCTTCGGCGCGTGCTTCAATTCAAAGTTTGAAACCTGTCAAGCCGGCGCTATCGCTTGCAATTGAAGAACCGCCCCAGGAAGAAAAGATCATAGAAAAGAAGGAGATCGAAGAAGAAGAAAAGACCGAGGCTCCCAAGGCTAGACTAGGGGCTGCTTATCCTAGGATGGTTGTTTCCGATTCGGGGAAAAATTCCTCGAACCTCCGACTCGTATGATTATTTGTTCGCTCCGGCGGGATTTGATAATGATAAGAGTTATGGCGTTGGCTACGTTTTGACTATTTCTAACGATTACGTAACTAACGACAACCAATCTTATCCGGATCTCGATTTTGATACAAATAACAATTCTCAAATCATACACAACCTCGACAATCACGATGACAAAGAAGACATTCACCAAGAAGGCTACAAAAGTTCAACAAGCAATGAATCTATTTGTGAATTCCAAGGAACTCTAATCACAATAGAGTTAGAGCTTTCAGATTCCGAAACAACTCTAGAAGAACCTGTCATACTGATTCAAAAGGAGACAACAGTAAACTTAGTACCAGATTCAGAAGAAGTCACAGAAGTCAACTTAAGGAGCGGAAAGGTTCTACCTCCGAGAATGGGTCCAAGAGACAAGGGAAAACAGGTGGTTGCTCAGGAAGAATCAACCCCAGCAGAAGAATTGCCCATTCGGGAAGAAACTGAAACACATGGTAACAAAGTGGACTATAACGTGCTAGCCCATCTTAGGAAACAACTGACCAAACCGAGCATCTACGATGCTCTCATCTTATCAAAAGAGATGTAGGAAGCTCGATCAAGGCCTTACTTGATCCAAAGATTTGTTTAGCTCGTATGGTCGAGTTTCCTTAGACGAGGTTTGCTCGTTAAAGGAACAAGCCGAGGTGTTATCTTCACTGACAGATGATCTACTACTTGGGACAACTCGATCATAACCGACCATTGTACATTTCGACCACAAACGGGAAGTTTACGCTCTCCGCAGTATTGGTGGATCCAGGAGCGTCAATCAACATAATGAATCTTCTGACGCTAGGATACTTGGAAATTGATGCTCGTAAGCTCGAAGCGTACAAGATGTTACTAAGAGGATTCAACCGGAAAGGAGAAAGAGCCCTTGGATCAATAACACTATTAATGAAGACCGATGACTTAGCAAAGACAACTGCAAAATTCCACATAATTGACTCTGAGACATCGTTCAACGCTCTACTGGGCCGGCCGTGGATCCATGAAAACCGGATGGTACCATCGTATCTACATCAGTGTATAAAATACTACGAAGGAGGAGAACAATGCATTAAAAGTGATTTGCAACCTTTCTCCGTACATGAAATTGGAATGCATGAAGATGCAGCTTATTACGCACCTCCGAAGAAAACAATCTTCTCCGAAACACCGTGCCAAATGAGGCAAAAGAAATTCGAGACAATGAAGAGCTCTGAAGTTCTAGTCCAACAGCCACTCACCACTCCCTTACGGCGAGATGGTGAAGGTTTCTCCGTAACTCGCATCCGAGGTCGAGGCCGGGGATGAGGTCGTGGAAGAGACACCGAGACAACTGGACGAAAAAGCCGATGATCAATGTTGATCGGGAGAACAACTCGAGGAAGAAGAGGAAGTTAAGAAAGAAGCAAGCTACAATAAACCGAAGAAACCACAATTCAAGATTTCTCTCGAAGATGAGAAGAACGAAGAATACAAATCAATGTACGAGAAGATTAACCACTATGTACACACTATGACCCTGACCCCGATCCAGTCTAATAAGATCGAGGGTATGGTGGTTAAAGAAGTACATAGCAGCGGTGCAAAGCCAATCAAATTTTACCGTGGCACTTCTTCTTCCAATACTAAAAAACAATGTACAATTTGAAGATGTCATTTCTTCCGAATTAATGGAATTACCTTTTGAGTGGTACTCTCCCTGTGTTCAAAATTTAATTCAACGTGGTGTCTTACCTCGATAATGGACAAAAGGTCGATCACAACACTTCGAAAAATTATGGAATAATGCCGGTCGGCCTCCCAATTCAAAAGATGGTCTCAGATTCGGCACGGTAGGTTCAGTTGACGATACAGAATTTTGTTTGGTTGTCACTTGCGAACCTAATGAAGACTGCTTGGAAACTACATATGAGATTGAAGATCTGCAAATTGGAGACGCTTCACCAGAATTCGAAGAAGAAATCAAATCTACAATAGATGAGTTAATGGAAGTTAACTTAGGTACTAGCGAAAAGCCTACACAAACCTTTGTTAGCTCCTTACTCAATAAAGAAGATTCCGAGGAAATGATCGAGCTATTAATGGAATTCAAGGACTGTTTTGCTTGGAGTTACGATGAAATGCCAGGATTTGCTCCAGAAGTCGCAGTTCACAGACTAGGAGTGGATCCTACTTCTGTTCCAGTAAGACAAGCTTCAAGAAGAATGCGTTTGGAAATTGAACAACAAGTAATAGCCGAAGTTAAGAACCTAATCGACGCTAAATTTGTCCGTGAGGAACAATACCCTACTTGGCTAGCCAATGTGGTACCAACCAGAAGAAGAATGGTCGATCGAGATCCGCATGGATTTCGCAGAATTGAACAAAGCATGTCCAAAGGATGAATTTACACTACCAATTCCAGCAGTTAATGATCGACATCGCTTCGACACATGAAATATTCTCTTTCATGGATGGATCTTCGTGATACAACCAGATAAAGATGGCACCAGAAGACGAAAAGCTCACGACATTCAGAACACCAATCGGAGTGTATTGCTACACAGTAATGCCATTCGGACTAAAGAATGCAGGAGCAACATACCAAAGAGCAATGACAAAGATTTTTTATGATCTCATTCACAACCAAGTCGAGTGCTACGTGGACGATGTGGTCATCAAAAGCAAACTGAAGGAAGGTCACCTGTATGATTTGAGAATTGTTTTCGAGCGACTGAGGCAATACAATCTTAAGATGAATCCCTTAAAATGCGCCTTCGGCGTCACCTCCGGGAAATTCTTAGGATTTGTTTTTCTACATCGCGAAATCGAAATTGATTCTGAAAAGATTAAAACTATCTTAGAGATGACGCCTCCCAAAACCTTAAAACAGCTACAATCCTTTCAAGGGAAGTTGGCATATCTTCGACGCTTTATTTCGAACTTGTCAGGTAGGTGTCAGCCCTTCTCGGCATTAGTTAAAAAGGACGCCAAATTCGTTTGGGAAGAGAAATGCCAACGGGCCTTCGAGGACATTAAGCAATACTTGATGAGACCTCCCGTCTTAGCAGCCCCGCCTCGTGTAGACCGTTGATACTTTATACCACGGCTCTAGACGACTCCTCTGAGCCCCGCTAGCCTGTGTCAATGATGATGGAAAAGAAAATGCTCTCTACTACATAAGCCGTCGTTTGATTCCGATGGAAGTAAAGTATCCTCCAATTAAGAAGCATTGTTTGGCCCTGATCTTCGCCGCACAAAAGCTCAGACATTACATGCTCTCTCATAAGGTCAACCTTATCTCGAAAGTTAATCCGTTGCAATATTTGATGACCCGTCCAACACTTTCCGGCGTACTTGCCGTGTGGTCGATGATACTATCGCAATTCTACATAACTTTTGTTCCTCTTCGTGCCGTAAAGGGATAAGTTCTAGCCGATTTCTTGCAAGACACCATTTACCGGCAGATTCGCCTCTCGACGACGACTTGCCAGACGAACAAATAATGAGCCTAGAAGACACTGATGATCAACGTTGGGAACTATACTTCGACGGAGCGTCCTCAGCACAGAAATACAAAGAATTACAAACGATAGTGCCCGGTAAAGCAGGAATCGGATTAATCTTTATAACACCGGAGCGGGGATGTTAAGGTACTCCTACCACCTAACGAGTCGTGCACAAACAACGAGGCGTAATACGAAGCCCTCATAACGTGACTAGAACTGACTATTCAAATGGGAATAACGGATATCAATATCTACGGAGATTCTCAGTTGATCATTCAACAGGTCGCCGGATAATACAAAATCTTAAAGCCAAGACTCGAGCAATACTTTCGCATGCCATGAAACCGTTGGAACAAATTCCGAATGTAACAATATACAAGATCCCCGTAAGAGAAAATGCTCTCGCGGATGCGCTAACTCGCCTCGCAAAAGAATTTGCCCGCTCACAAGATGAGTCGACTGAAGTGTTAGTTCAAGGACGACGAGTCCTATCACAGCTCGACATGGGTATGATACAAAAATCGAAAAAGCAGAGGAATCAACTAGCAAGCAGTTGATGGAAAATACGAAGATCGGCGTCACCGCTAATGACTACCTGCAAACAGGGAAATTACCAGACGATAAGTCATTAACACATCAAATCAAGAAAAGAACTCTGTCTTACGCATTAATAAATAGTACATTATACAGAACGTCTTTTGATCAAATGTGGTTAAGATGCCTGAACGGGTCCGAGGCTCGTGAAATTGTCAAAGAAGTGCATTCGTGACTTTGTGGCGCTCAACGACGGTCCGAAAATGAAAATGAAAATTAAAAGACTAGGGTATTACCGACCCTCAATGATGACCGATTGCATGAAGATTGCCAAAAGTTGTCACCGATGCCAAGTGCACGGAGTGGTTCTACACCAACATCCAAATGTGCTACATCCGACAATCGCATCGCGGCCATTCGAGTGTCGGGGCACGTATATAGTGGGTCCGATGAACCACCTTCTTCAAGAGGACATCGCTTCATCCTTGCAGACTACGTACTATTTTTCTAAATGGGCGGTAGCGGCTCCACTCGTAGAAGTAAAGGCACACCACGTGCTGCAGCTTTTCAAAAATCAAGTCGTCTACGGTTTCGAGTACCGTGCGTAATCATTTCGTATAATGGGTCCGCATTTAGAAGTACAAAGATCAACAATTTTGTCAGAAGACATGGAATCGATTGGCGATACTCAACAATCTACTACCCAAGAGCAAACGGCTTGGCCGAGGCTTTTAATAAAACTCTCGTTCAATTTTTAAAGAAACCGTTGGATGACAACAAGAGAAATTGGCACGAGAAGTTGTTAGAAGCCTTATGGGCCTACAGGATGACTTTCAGGACTCCTTCTCAGTCTACACCTTATGCTTTAGTATACGGGTCCGAGGCAGTGTTACCATTGGAAGTTCAACTTCCATCACTCGTGGTCGTTAGCTTGCAAATAAAATTACTACGAAGAAAATGCCGATTATGACCGGAAGAACTGGAAAACTTGAAGGAAAAAGACTTGCGCGCAACAAAATTTGGAACTCGTACCAAGCTAAGATGATCCGAGCCCATGATAAACTAGTCCGCCCGAGAACTTTCAAAGTTGGTGACTTAGTTCTTGTTCTCGTAAGACCTATTCTTGCACATCGCAAGATAGGAGGCAAATTTGAACCGACTTGGGAAGGGTCGTTTGTGGTCGAGGCAGTCTACTCGTGAGGCTCCTACCAACTTGTGAATTACCAAGGAGAACGACAAATGCTTCCAATCAATGGACGATATTCGAAGAAGTATTACGCAACCCGATGTTTCGAAGGGTGGCCTCTAAAATAGAGTCTTATCCCTAGAAACACGGGTGAATCAATCACTCTGTGACTGGGATCGAACCCAAAAACATAAAAATGGATAAAATAATAAAAAAAATAATAATAAATGTACTAAAAATAAAATACGTGAAAATCATAATAATAAAGTTTTACCCTTCCTTTCAAATCAAATCTTTGTCCTGATCTTTCTTTATCTTTCCTATTTTCCTTAATAATTAAAATTGGAATAAGTGAATAAAAAATATTCAGATGATAATACTTTCTTAATGTTCTTGTTCTTAGTATGTCCCCGATCCTTTCCTTGTCTTCTTGTAGGAAATGTCGAACGGCGGTTGGTCCTAAACTTTAAAAATGGCGTGAGTCTCGCACTCGATGAAAAGAGGGTGAAGGATGGAGCAGTGATAGAAATTGATTCTGACTTCACACCAGCCAACCTACAGTATGAAGAAAATGATTGGGTCCTAGTGGACCGAGAAGAGCTTCATAGCCAGACAGTGATGAAGATGGGTGGCCCAAGCTGCCAATCCAAAGAACAAGAAAAGAAAGGCAAACACCGAGGAAAGCAAGAAAATCAAGTCAGTAGTTTCCACGGCAGAGGGTAGGCTCGTCAGCGCCGCGCCCGCAAAAATTCAAGAAGTAAGGAGAGCTACGCTCACTGCTACTCAAAGAAGGAATAAAAATCGCCGTATCTGCAAGATGTTGGCTAAACTTGCAGCAGATCAACACGAGGAAACAACCACCTTCACAGACACACACATTTTAAAGATACCGGTTCATCAGGAACCTGAAAAGAGAGAACAAGCTCCAAGAACAACAGAAAGGATAAGGAAACTCTGAAAAGATAAGAGGCAGAGAGATCGCCTCGACGTCAAACAGAGATACCATATCAGAAGAACCTTGTTGCAGAAGCAACCCTGGAGAATGTCCCGACAGAAACAATCCCCGAGGAGCCAAGGTATGCAGGAGAACGTGACGGGATTGAGCCATACATCCCGTAATACGTTACTAGGCCTCGTCACTTGCAAATCATCCCAGAATATGAACTAGAAAGAATGCAAAATGTCGAGAAGAAGACTTTCGAATACTTTGAAAGGATTAGAGGCGAAGAATCAACATTTTGGAAGGCCTCGAGTTACACACGAGTGTATTCTAAGAGTACGAGCAACGGCAGATTGTGGATTGCATTTTAGAACTTCGAAGATTGGTCGAGCAGGGCCGTCCGAGAGAAAAGACTTATTCGAACCCCGAAATGGATGCCAGGGAAAGGAAGAGTCACAATACAATGCGGATGTTGCTATAACTTCGCAGAGGACAGAAAAGAAAATCCACCAGGGATACTCCGTCACGGTGAGGTGGATCCAATGCCGAGAATAATTAAAAGAATGGTGAAAAGAATGATAACGTGGAGGGTACTGCTAGCAGATCGCATACCCAACAGCTTGCATCATCAACATTTATCGAAGGGCGACCGCATACCTCCACACATAGACCACCATGACTTTGTCGACCTTTCGCACAGCCTCATTCGTCAACCAATTCAATATCATGTTCGGATCCGACCTCCGGATAGCGAGCCCGGTAAGTTCCGAGGGCCGGTGGAGATACCACTTTCGGTAGGTTCCGTCATGATATTACAAGGAAATGGAGCAGACATCGCAAAACATTGTATACCGGGAGTACCAATGGAGCGGATCTCCGTCACTTTTAGAAGGATGGACGACAGAAGGGCACCTTACCACTTCCAACCAGATCCATAATTAGAGAATCTCGGGCCCTACGAGCTATGAGTTACATGGGAAATAACACACCTCCAATGCACATCCATGCGGCATTCCTGCCAAGGATGGCTTGGAAGGTGATGTTATTGACCGTGCATCTCATTATTCAGACATGGATTTAGCAGATATTTATTGGATGGATCAACAAGAATCATACATAGTCCGTTTTGAGTCATGGATTGTATGAGAAATATTTCAGATCGACTTGTATGATGTATCGTCAACAAGATTGGAATGAAAGTGACCATGTTACATTTTGCCTTCACCTATTTTTGTGCAAATTGACTGGAAAACGCCATTAAAGTTAAATGAACTTCGAATAAAGAACATAAAAGGAAAAGAAAATAAATAAGAACTCTAATCCATAAAAACCCAAGCATTAAAAAGAATTTCAAATGCACATGAACACAAAATAAACAAAAAAATGGGATAATTAAAGAACAAACAAAACAAATCTAAAGCTCAAATTGAATTCCAGTTTACGTCCATCTTTTCAAATCCTCCAATCCTTCTTCAAATCAAGATCTATCATAGACCTCCTCTGAAACCCTCTCTCAGGATGATTTCAGAATTACGAGGAATCTTCAATTTGATTTGAATGGCATAGGTTCGTACCCTTCGCCAAGTAATCAGACTTTGATTGATTTCCATGGGATATGGAGCACTTTCGTATCTCATTTCGATCTCAGCATAATCCAAATCTCGGTAAAATTCTTCATAGTCATAAGCATAAATCAAATATCAACAAAATCTTTCACAACCACTCGCATAAACAAAATCTCAAGCATTCGGGATAAGCTTCCGCCCTACTCCCATCTCAAGAAATCTCGGCATTCGGGATAGGCTTCCGCCCTACTCCCATCTCAAGAATCTCAAGCATTCGGGATAGAGCTTCCGCCGTACTCCCATCTAAGCAATCTTAGCATTCGGGATAGAGCTTCGCCCTACTCCCATCTCAACGAAATCTCAACATTCGGGATAGGCTTCCGCCCTACTCCCATCTCGACGAATCTCGACGATTCGGGATAGGCTTCCGCCGTACTCCCATCTCAACAAATCTCGACATTCGGGATAGGCTTCCACCCTACTCCTATCTCAGCAATCTTAGCATTCGGGATAGGCTTCCGCCCTACTCCCATCTCAGCAAATCTCATCACTCGGGATAGGCTTCCGCCCTACTCCCTTCTCAGCAATTCTCAGCAATTCTCAGCACTCGGGATAGACTTCCACCATACTCCCATCTCAACATATTCTCTGTAATTCTCAGCTCTCGGGATAGGCTTCCATCCTACTCCCTTCTCAGCGATTCTCAGCACTCGGGATAGGCACAGTCCCACTCCTTTCTCAGTAATCTCAAAGTTTGATCCTCTCAGAAAGAAATTGAAATTAAAGCACACTGCATTTCGGATAGGCTTTGTCCTATTCTTCCTCAAGCATTTGGATAGGCTCGATCTAATCCTTCTCAGATACACATATGGCATAGGCTTTGTCCTATTCTTTCTCAGCATACAAATGCATTCGGGTGGGCCTTAGCCCTACTCTTTTATCCGCATAAAACCAAAATTGAAACTCAAATCGAAATTCAAACTCAAAATTAAAACTTGAAATAAAAATGAAACGAATCTAAGATCCAATCTCTTAAAATCTTGTGATATGAAATTCACCTCCTTTTTCCCCAGCGAGAGTTCTGAAATCTTCGGCCTTGAGATTTACCTGATACTCCCTAGCGGAAATTCTTCTACTTCGTCCTAAGTTTGTCACTTGGACATCTGTTTTGGTTTTGTTGATTTCTTCGATCAACGCCAATACGCGCGGTGAGCTTGGTTAGCACACAACACCTATTGGGGGTCCATTTGTTGACCTCATTTTTAATGAGGTCTTCTCTTCCCTCTTTAGTGTTTAGGATCCAGCCTTAGGCTTTTCCTTTGACTATCTTAGAGGACTAGAATTGGGACCCATCCCTTAGAAATTTGAACCACTTCTTGACTCCCTGCAAACCCCACAAGCTTGATTGTAGACCCCTAATCACCTGGAGGGTCGAGATCAAAAGTGAAGGTTTAAAGGATGAGTTTCATATAGACTCTTCGGCCTTAGGAACACCTGTAGTGGCTTGGTCCGGTGAGGGTTGACTTACACACTCACTACACTCATACTCTACACTCTCACACACACAATCCAAATCCTAAAACCACACCCATACCCAACTTGACTCCTCGACTCATGAAGGTAATTCATATGGATGGACCTTAACCCCTAAGCCCCCGGCTAAGAGGGTTAGGAACAACATAGTGAATGCCTCAAATGAGTCCTCTCATGGCTCATATAGGCTTAATATGGTTTCATGGCTCAATCAAAGTGATTCCATTTTACTCATATTTGATCAATCATCATTTTTCCAAAATTTCAATTTTTGTCCCCGGGGACCCTACACCTATCAAGCCTACCAAAAGCCCTTAAAATTGCCCAAATCCTCCAAAATTTCCAAATCACCCAAAATTCTCCAAAATTAACCTTAAAAATTTCCTCAGCAATCAAATTGATCATCCATAGCCAAAAATACCAAAAATTCCAAAAATACCGCCCCAATACCCTCCAAATACCCAAAATGCCCCTCTTAGCCAAAAAATCCAAAAATTCAGAAAATTCCCAGAAAATTCCAGAAAATTCCAAATATTCCCAATTTCATTTTGTCCAACTACACCATGGGCCAATTTTGTCAATTTACCCCACTTTTACCAAAACCCCCAATTTAGCCCAATTTGGACTCATGACCCAAACTTAGCCCAAACCAAACCAATTCAACTCCAATTTACCCCAAACCTTTTCTAAACCTTCCCTAACATCCCCACAAACAAAACACTAACATAATTTGCCCAAAATTTGGACCCAAACCCCATTCAAATTCAACCCAAAGCCAAAATGCCCAATTTTGACCTAAACCCAAACCTAACCCAAATAAGCCCAAGTCCCAAAACAAAAACCCAAACAAAGTTAAAACCTCTTTGAAACACTCCCATAAACATTTCCCAACATGAATTTTACATCAACTTCAACGCTAGCCCAACATTGGCCCAAGTTAGCCCAATTTGACCTACATTGGCCCATTTACCAAATAAACCCAAATTCAACCCAATTCAATTCCAAACTACCTCAAATTTGCTTCAAATCATTCAAGACACATCCTTAAACTAAACCAAACATTTATTTGGCATGGCCCTTTGCAAAATTTTCATCTAAAAGCCCACTTCCAAAGGACATTCAAAAGCCCATTCCTAACCAAACTCAAAAGCCCAAGCCCATCCTAAAGCCCACATTACAATCTCATCCCATCCTCACTTAATTAAAATCATTCCTAAGTCCTAAATCAGCAATCAAATCTTTCTAAACAAAACCATATGACAAACCATCCAAATTTTACACCAAAATACCAAAATTCCTTAAACCCATTTCCATGAAACCAAGCCAACTTTTCCCAAGCCAAATATGAGCCATGAAGCCATTCTTAAGCCACATGCAAGCCATGTGAGTTGTTTACATGTGATCTTACCACATTGGGCAAAAGGAGGAGGTCCTTTAAGCACTTCCTAAAAGTCATTAAACTTACTCATGATTCCCCTTAACCCAAATTTAATCCAAATATTCTTGGATGGAGACTTTTCCACTTAAGACCAGCTGACCCAACTGGTTCACCCAACCCAAAACCAGGTCATGGGGAGGTGTACCAAGCCCAAAATCATGGGTTGACCAATTTGAGCCCAAAATGAGCCCTTACCCTTTCCATTTCAAGTCATCCTCTTTACACATGGCAACCATCAATTGAACTCACAGGAACCAAGCTCTGACCTCCCTGACCCTGAGGGTGAGCCATGCATGGTCGGTCAGCCACCACAGCCGCCAGAAAACACCATGGCCGAGACCTTGGAAGGAGCCAAACATTGAAATTCTCTCTTGCTGAGCTGCCTCATGCCCTGTGGCCGTTGGAGCTGTTCTTCCCTTGCCTGCAGCAAGCTCGATCCCGACCATTAACCCCCCCTGGGAGGCCCTCCAGCCAGCTCTATTTAAACACCCCTCCTCTCGACCAAAAAAGAGGTGCTGAAACAAACCTTAAGGAAACTCTGCCAAAATTGTTCCAGACCACTCCCCACACTTAGAGCAATTGATCCCCAGTGACAATTTTCCCTAATCCACACCAACAGAACCCAATTTCTTAGCCACAATTCCACCCAAAACTAGGACATCTCCAAATTCTCCACCAAAATCCAATTAAACTCACCCACACCTGCACAAGACCAAGTAAAAGGAGTTCCCCAGTGGAAGCCCCCTCTCCAGACGACCCAGGTGTTCCAGACTCCAAAGGTTGTGATCGTGCTTGGTCAAAATCATACCTAGACAATTCACCAGGCCAAGAGACTTCTTCTGGAGCTTGCTTGGACCCAATCGAACGTGACACAACTCTCAGATTGAAGCCACACTTCTCTGAGCTAAGATATGAGCTAATTATTTATCCCGAGCTTCTGGGGATTCTCTATTTCAAATGCCTTAATTTCAATGCATTATCACTGTATAGATGTATTCGTCTCTTCGAGATGAATCCATAGAGCCCAAGAACACAAAAATCTGTTAAGTATTGAGTGAGATATTAAGTATTTAGTGTGGACGGTTCTCGGCTGAGAGCGATTGGGGACGATAAATGGATGTCATTCATCTCCGCGTGTATTGGACGGATGGCTCGGATTGCGTCGGACCAGGAGATCGTGCGTGAACCGCGGACCCGTGGCAGCTGACTCAGATGGTGGTGCCGAACCAGGAGACGCTGCATGGCCTTTCGGATCCGCTAAGGTTGACGCGGCGCCGCGTAGGATAAACAAAAAATTATGGATTTTTCTTATTTATTAAATGCCATAACTTTGTGTAGAAAAATCCTAAAAATAAAATAAAAATACTCTCTTGCTCAGTGAACAGAGGAGAATAATGTGGAAAAGAAATCAAGTAATTTCATTAAGTATTTTATTTTTAATGATTTATTTACTCTCTGCATTGTTTTAATTCTCCATTTGCATATAGCAATTCATCATGGCATGAGACCATAGGGCTTTTGAAGCCTCTGAACTTGGGAACATTCCCTGAATTTTCCAAGGTCAGAGGTCATCCCTATGAGAAGTTATTGATTTTCCAAGTTCATGTTGTTGTTTTGAGTATTTTAATTCCAGTAATTAGCATGTTGAGAAATAAATTCAAGGAAAATTTTGGTGATGTTTCTTGTGACCAAAGAAACCTAGGAAAAATAAGTTTTGAGATAATTCACTTGGAACAACCCTAATTGGCCTAAATACCCAAAATTGAACTTTAATTAATTAGGGTTAACCACACATCAAATTAACTTAAAAACAATCCTCCATTGTCTTCTAGGGATAGGAGAACAACACATAAAAATTTGAAACCAATTGGACTTGATTAACCCCACCAAATGGGTTGATTAAGCCTCTTAAGCAAAATGGGTAAAATTAAACTTTAAAAATTCGTAACTCACAAAATACTTTTCAAAAATTCACAACAAATGGTTTTGGAGCTTCTCGATATCAGAGGAACTTAGGAAAATTAAAATTGTAATTTTCTAAAAAAAGTTGATTTTATCAATATTTTAATATTTTTAATAATTAAAAAATAATAAAAATCATAAAAATATTAAAAATCACCAAAATGTCACATTTTGACACCTAATCATCTAGGAACAAACCAAATATTTTTTTCTAAGTCCCTAGGGTAAGATATTGAATTTTAAAGGCTTAATGTAATTTTTAATATTAAAAAAATGTATTTTCCAACCTTTTCACTAAAATAATTCTAATAAATCAAAGAAAAATCAGAAAAATATAAAATTTTGTTTCTCTGAACTCCTTGAGGTTAGAGAGATTTAAGAAAAATATAAAATCTATTTTTCAACTTTAATTTTATTTTAAAATTAATTAATAATCCAAAACTCAAAACAATTCTACTAACTAAAATATAATTCTAAAAATCACGAAGATTGGTCCAAATGGTCCTCTGGTCATTAGGAATATCCCATAATTTTCTTAAAAATAGAAACATTTCCTTGGTCATGTTATTGAATTTTCCTTGAAAATCCTTATATTTTATAAAAAATAATCACATAAATAAATTAAATACAGAAAAATCACATTTTCTCCTTTAATGTCTTAATTGACATGTAAGTGAGGTCAAACAAAAATTTCAATTTCATTTGAGCTTAATTTAGTGAGTTATAAAATTATTAAGCTTGGAGGGCAAAATGATAATTGAAATCTTCAACCTTTAATTAAAATTTTAGGATTAATCAAAATGGGGAGGGTAAAATAATTGATTTAAACTGATTTTGGAAGATTGAAACTTAAATGGTTAAGGGTAAGAACCCACCAATCATTTTTAGAATAATTAAAGTAAACCTTAATTAATTAATTAATCAAATTTGGAAGATTAATGGAAAATTGAAATGATTAAAGTAGGGATATTATTTAAGAGAATACTTATTCTTTAATTTAAAAATCCCTAAACAAATCACTTCAATAATACTTAAGTCTTAATTAAAAAAATTAATTAAAAATTAAAAGAATAATCTCAACTAAATTAAAATTGAGATTAAATTAAGATCAAATTAAATTAAATTAAAAGAAAAATAACTTGTGACCAAATTAAGTTAAAGTAAGTTAAATTAAACTAAATTAAATTAAATTAAAATTAAACTAAATTAAAATTAAAAATTAAATTTAAATTAAATTAAGTTAAAATTAAATTGAAATTAAATTAAATTTAAATTAAATTAAATTAAATTAAATTAAATCAAAATTAAACTAAGTTGAATTAAATTAAATTAAAATCATTTAATAACAAACCTAAATGAAATCATTAAGAATTAAATCTAAAATAACTTGAACACTATTCCAAACTTAAACTAATTTTTTATAATTAAATCAAAATTAAAATTAAATCATTAAGTTTAAATCATTAAAATATTAAATAATTTGATTTGCCCTTTTAAAGCTCTTATTATTATAACTCTTAAATGAGGCATCAAGTGAAGTGTTTCCTCACTTATCGGATATTCAAATATCCTACTTCACTGAACAAAAAGAACAAAACTTAAACTCTCGGATGATTAATTCACTTGTATAATTAAATTCTCTTGGACTTAAAACAATCCTAGAGATATTGAAAAGATGTTTAAGATTCGTCTTAAGCACTTCCTCAATATGATAGGATGTTTATAAGAACAATTGAATTTAATTGTTCTTTGATGAAGAAAATCGTCCTTAAACCAAAACACAAGAACCTAGACGTCAAAAGAGATGACTAGCTATAGGATTAGGACTTTGGTAGACAACCAAAACCTTTCACTTAGCTTTACCTAGGTACTTGTTGGAATATTTAAATGCCTTAACATGTGTTTTAAGTGCAGCTTGGGATGACGGGAAGACCCTCCAGGTACGCTTTTATTTTATTGTAATTTACTTTATTGCAATTTACTGTACTTTTCTTGCATGATAAATAATTGTTGCATGAAAATCAAAACCTTTAGGATAGTCCCTGAATTGAAACCAAAACTAAATTAAAAGTCATTACAAGATAAAAATCACCGCCACAACATTTCAAAATTTAAAACAACTCAAAATTTAATCACAAACAGAAGACAAAACTACAATTGCAACTAAATTAAAGCATCTCGTTCAATGATCGGGAATACCTCGGATGATGTAACCCACGTGTTGCTAACGAGATTTCTCACAGTCTAAATGAAGATGTGGAACTCATTCAGTTTAGTTTAGCAAATTCATCTGGACTAAGTGAATTCGATGAAAATAACGGTGCCGGGATGACGGAACCGTGGGATCTTAATCGATTCTGTTTAATCAACCTTAAGATTTGTTTTAATTAAAATATTAAAAAAAAACACTTGGATTTTAAGATTTTCTCTAAACCAAAATACTTTTCTCATCTCCTGATTTATGACTTCTAAAACTAAACCTCTGCAACAACAAGGAGCTCGGAGCATGGTGGGCAGCACGGCCATCGTCATCAGCAAAACCTGAGTCTACGTCAGCAAAACTGTCCTGGAATTTAAACAACAAAGCCATAAGATTTCGAGGTAGTTTGCCTAGTGCAACATAAATTCTCAATTCTTTGTTAGGCATTTGCATAATCATGTTATGTAAATTAAGCCATAACCGGTCTTAGGACTCCAAGGTAGTCTTTTGGTACTACGTAAACTCTCACATCTTCGAGGCTATTCATATGATTATGTCATACAAATATAAGTCCTAATTCACTAAAATAAGCAAGATTGAAATATCAGATAATATTAGGATTTTCTTAAATCTAAGCCAAACAATAGGATAGTTTGGGAAGTTGCCAAGATTCTTCTTGGATCCTCAGCTTCTCCTACTTCTCTTCCTTTGGATTCTCAAAAATAAATTGTTCCAAATTTTGAGTCATTCCTTTTGAATTTCCAAAATCCAATCCTTTGAAAACTTCAAACTTTGAGATTCTTGAGAGCAAAACCACTGATCATTATCGATAGTTTACTTAAATGATTCCCGTCATTTAAGATGTAATTAACTATAGGGGCTTGCCTCTATGGGGAACTTTAAGAACCCAGGTAATATAAACCCTGCTTAATTCATTTATATTAAGCAGGGGAATTTGTCGGCTTATAAAATTGGTTCGTAGACCAAACGGATGTCACAAATCTACTAATTTATTTAATCGAGCCCCATCATCAAGCAGTGTGTCAATTCTTCGGGATAGATACACGGTTGTGAGTGCGTGCTCGTTTATATAAACTATTTGGGATGTGAGATCGGTTTCGATTTCATATCTTAAAACCTTTAAACTTAAAAATTATTTTCAAAATCAAAACCTACTTTCTAAACCATATATACATATTTAAATTAAATTTAAAATCTAAAATTCGCCGACAACTTCCGTGGGTGACCCCTTTTTCCAAAATAAAACACCTAACCTAAAAATATGCGACACCCTTACATTGGTTGGGTAAGGTAAATTAAAGATTACTTGAATTTTTACAGGATCTACCTCTATACCATTTTCTGATATACGATGTCCTAAAACTATTCCTCCTGCTACCATAAATTGGCATTTTTCTCAGTTAAGGACCAAATTAGTATTTTCGCAGCATTTTTAAAACTTTAGAAAGATGTTCTAAACATGATTCAAATGAAATTCCAAACATTAAAAAGTCATCCATAAGAGCTTTAATTCTCTTTTCATTTAAATCACAGAAAATTGGCATCGTACATCTTTGAAATGTAGCAGGGGCATTACATTAACCGAAGGTCATTCTTTTAAAAGTAAATGTATCATAAGGACTGGTAAACATTGTTTTCTCTTGATTCTCAGGAGCAATCTGTATTTGGTGGTAACCAGTATATCCATCCATAAAACAAAAATATTTATGCCCAGCTAGTCTATCCAACATCTAATCTAGAAAGGGAAGGGGAAAAAGGTCTTTCCTTGTAGTAGGGTTTAATTTTCTATAATCAAAACATATTCTCCATCCTGTAACTTTTCTTGTTGGTATAATCTCATTGTTTTCATTAACAGTCACAGTAACTCTTCTTTTCTTAGGAACACAGTGAAAGGGCTAACCCATGCATTATTTGAAATAGGGTCGATAATTATAGCATCCAACCACTTTAAAATTTATTTTTTAACAACTTCTTTCATAATAGGGTTTAATCACCTTTGAGGATCAGCTCGAGGTTTACAGTTATCCTCCATAAGGATTCTATGTATACAAATTGAAGGATTGGTTCCTTTAATATCAGCTATTGTCCATCCAAAGGCTTTCTTATATGTCTTTAAAATTTCAAGCAAACTCTCTTCTTTTTTCTCAGTCAATTGAGAGGAAATTATAACTGGCAAAGTTGAGGAATCACCTATGAAGGCATACTTTAAATGGTTAGGAAGAAACTTTAAATCATGTTCAAGAGGTTTTTCAATTGATGGACCAAAACATTCATCTTTTTTAGTCATGTCGAACATTTAAAAATTTCCACAAACATAATTAAAATCTTCCTCGTGAAAATCTTCAGAGTGTTGTAGTTCATTTTGTTTCTCATGTTCGACTTCTTCACTTTCAGATGTTTCTTCATAAGCTGATTTGAAATGACATTCGCTTAAATATCTGATAACATCATCCTATATCATCCATCATCTTTACCTCTAGCAGGATATTTCATTAATTTTAAAATATTTAATGTAACAATTTGATCATTGACTCTCATTGCTAATTCCTCTTTTTGCACATATGTCATTGCTTTACCTGTGGCCAGGAAAGGTCTCCCTAATATTATGGGTATCTCTTTATCTTCCTCCATATCTAGCACAATGAAATCAATAGGAAAGATAAATTGATCCACTTTCTGCAAAACATCCTCTATAACTCCTTTAAGATATGTGATTGAACAATCCGCTAATTGCAGAGTTACAGTAGTAGGGGTTATTTCTCCTAATCTCAGTCTTTTGAATATTGATAATGGCATAAGGTTATAGCTTACACCCAAATCACATAAAGCTTTTCCATTAAATTGGTCTCCGATTGCACATGGAATTGTGAAGCTACCATGATATTTAATCTTTTTAGGATGCTTTTTTTAAAGTATTGCACTTCACTCTTCACTAAGTGCAATAGTTTCATTATCTTCAAACTTCCTTTCTCTAGTGAGAATATGCTTCATAAATTTCACATAGGTTAACATTTGTTCTAAAGCTTCAACAAATGGAATAATGATTTTAAGCTTCTTAAATATCTCCAAGAACTTTAAAAATTGTTTATCCAACTTTTGTTGACGAAGTCTTTGAGGAAATGGAAGTAGTGGCTGTTGACCTCATTTTTGGTGAGGTCTTTTCCTTTCCTCTTAGTTCTTAGGGTCTAGCTATAAGACATCTCCTTGTGACTATTCTAGAGGACTAGAGATGGAACCCACCTTATTTTAGAAACTCGAACCGACTCTTTACTCGTTTTGAAGTTCCTCATGTATAGTTGCCGACCTCTAACATTTAAATGGTCACTATTAACATGACGGAGCTCAAAATGAGTTCCCATAGGATCATTAAGCCTTAGGGTTTCCTTGTGCACGATTCACACTGCCGCACGCACGAATTTCACAATTCAGATCCTTAACACTTTTAAACATTGAAATTCACATCAATCAAACATTTATTTGCTTCACAATTAATCAGACTCGAAATTAAATTTTGAAAAAATCGATCGCGAATCGAAATTTTGATGAAATTGAATTCAACATATTTTTTTGAAGCGACCGTCGACTTGGTTTTCCAAATGACCTCGGATGATGAAACAGACTGCGACGTTGAGTCCGGAATGTTGAAATTACCTAAGAAGGACACTAATTTTGATATGGTTTTGTGCGGGGTCGAATTTTGTCCGAATCAACGTAAAATTGAATAAAACACTAATTAAAAAAAGGAAATAAAATAAAGAAAATACCTAAAATCGCTAAACTCACGCACACAGCACCGTCGCTCCCCTCTCGCATTCACGAATGGAGCCCTAGACGAGCCCCTCTTTTCTTCGCCAAACTCTTCTCCTTTGTCGCGAAGCTTCCCCGAGGTCCCCTCCCCGTAGTCTGGAAAAGCTTCCAAAGCTTCCACCTACTCCTCTGCTGCCCTGCACACTCTCTGTCGTGACCCTTGTCGCTTCTGCCCCGCTCTTGTCGTGTTTGACTTGCTCCTCTGGTAAGCCAATGTAAGTCTCTTCTCCTCCTTGGCCTATATAAAACACCATTTGAAGGAGATCGAGAGGTTGGCTGAAATTTGAGGGTGAGGGAAGGTGTTGCCAAAATTTTGGCTTGCTCGGCATTCTTGCTTGTCCGCCCTGTGTTCTTGTTGGTTTTTTGCTCGACATCCTTGCTAATTTACTCGATATTTCTATTTGAATGCTTGTTGAAATGCTTATTTATTTTTTTATTCCAGCAGAATCGTTCTATGGTTCTTAATTTAATCATGCGCATTCTTCTTAATGCTTGTTCTAGCCTCTTTAGTGAATCACAACTTTGTGTCCCTGATTATTAGTGGATAGGTTTGTGAGATTTTCATGAAGATCGTTTGACTTTTTCGGAGAGTTGGATTAATATTTTTCTTTATCTTAAGATTGAGATTTATGTTCCTCCCACAACCTCCAAAAAATTGTTTTATATTTTGTGGCATATTCCCACAAGATCATCCGTTTGGTAAAAATGATTTAGTCCGAATATGGATTGCATTTGGTTTCATTCAGGAATCTTCAATTGAAAAAGAGACTCTAGTAGTCAGTGGAGGAAGGTATATTAATGTTTTGGTCAGAAAATCTCATTTTGATGAGTTTCAGGGAGATAAAATATATTATATGATGCCTGATTTATTGAAGGATTTAGCACAGTCTATTTCTTTAGAGGAATGTTTCAGAATTTTTAAAGATAATGTCTTATCTCTTAAATTTCCTAAAAACTATTTGACACTTATTTGCTTAAACTGAAGATTTGGAAGTGTCGAGATTGATCAAAGTTGTTAAAAATCTGCATTCTTTTTTTTTATTCCAGTAAAAGGCATGGTCACTGTTTTACTGAAATACTTCCTGAAATTTTGAAGCATGGAGAAGGATTCATTTGTTAGTATGCTTTCCATGGTAGAAAAAATGTATGAGGCTATTAGAAAGTTTTGAGCATCTTCATTATTTGAATCTTTCTGTAAATCTCACTCAGATGCTGAAATCACTAAGTAGTCTTTATCATCTGCGGTTCATAATCTATAAATGTGGCTTGGGGTTTTTGCTCTGATGATTTAATTGCTTAGTGACGCGAGTAATCATCCCAACCTGCATTACTTGGAATTGCTCCCAAATGCATTTCGTAGTGTTCCTGGAATTGTGAGATTAAGGTCATGGCAAGAGCTAAATGAGTTTAATGTGAAGAATGAAAATGGTTACAGAATTGGGAAGTTGAAGCATATGAGGGAGTTGCGCAAATTTAAATACATTTTCTGGAGAGTGTTAAGGATGTTAGAGAGGCTCTCATTGTGAAATTTTTTGAAACAAGAAAACTCACAAATTTATTCTTGAATAGGAGCACTTACATATATACCACACGATTCTTATATATTTACATATCTAACACCTAAAACTTTACTTTTTTACATCTGTAACACCCGAATCTTGCTTAAACGCATAGGTGTTACATATATATAAATATATAAAGAATTGAGTGGTATGTTTGTAACTCTTCTTTATCTGTTGAGAATGACCTAGGCTGAAACTTCTCAAGTATCCCATATTGACACGTACGGTGTGCCATGGGAGGTTTAATTTCATGAGAATTTAATTGTATGTGAGTGAATCAACTTTTGTTTTAGTAATGGATTCCCTTTCTTGTTCTTCGGTGAGGGAAGTGATGGTGAATCATTTATTTGCATAGAACTGCAGTTGTACAAAATGAAAATTCATTTTAACTATTTAGTTATAGCAATCTAATTGAAGTGAAGTTTCATATGCTGCATCAAAGCAAAGCTTGAAAGGTAGGAGAGGAGGGGAGGAATACCCTTCCTTGGTCATCTCTTTTGATTATAATTTATGAGCCAATATAAGTGGGCCATGAAATGATAAATATGTGATTAAATTTTGATATTGTATGCCCTTCTTCTAAAACAAAAATTGTTGCATCAATTGTTCTTTTGTTCGTGAATGTATTATGTGCTTGAGTGCACTACAGTCTTACACGCTTCATTTTTACTTGTATGGATTTCTATCAAGGAGTTGCATGCTTCCCCCTTTTTTTATGTTTAATCATAATCTCCAGTAAGTTTCTTGGTATACTTTTGCGAGGTAAATCCGGGCTTGTCTCGATGTTAGCTACTCCTCACAAAGCTATGTAAAGAGAAGGCTAGCGAGCGTGATAGCTGAGTCGAACCATTCTTTGTGAAGCTATAATTCCGCTCATAACGAATTTCGTTTATACATTCACATTTATGAGTTTTATATCGTGAAATTCTTCATTATAAATTTATTTATGGCATAGATTTTAGCTTAATGATTGAATTTAAATTAAAGAGTGCGAGCCTCAAATGATGGTGAAAGTTCAGTCAGCCATGAGTAATTGATATGTACGTTGGGATCAATACTTCGTTGTGGTTACTTTGAGACTCTTTTGCTTTAGTTAGCAAGATGTTTGGATTAATTTTTGATGAAGCTTCCGATCTTTTGATATTTCTTTTAATCATAACTATTAGGATGAAGTTGAGATTAGCAAAGACATTTACTATCCTAGGAAGAACTGAAAGCAGTTTTAATTTGAGAAAAGTATTGGAACTCAAAAACTTACTATTTTGAGAATTACAAAATCTTCATACCTTTTGAGTTATGAAAGTTTAGAAGTCTTCAAAACTTTATTTTGGGAATTATGAAGTTAATGTGAATTTGATTCATAGAAAAAGTTTGGAGACACACAAACTATTGTTTTTGAAAAAATCTAGAATTGTTTTATGAAAAGATTTGGGTAACATGAATTTAAAAGGAGTAAAATTTAAGAATGCGATATATAAAACACTTATGAGTTGTGTAGAATAAGGGCTTGAAACGATCTTATTTAGTTCAAATCCTTTTGTACCTTTGTAATTACAATCACATGTTTCAATTCTCATATAAATTTCTCGGTGCGCCTTTGAGAGGTACATCCAATCATGGTCAAGACATTGAAGGATTGCCAAACTACTCCAAGGCGGATAAAACAGACAACATCATACTTCATTTGGGTGAGATCCATCCAAATTTTATTTTATGTGAGTAAGGTGACATGAAAATTTCATGATCATTTGAGCTTAATTTGATGAATTGTGAGATGAATAAGCTTAAGAGGGCATTAAGGTAATTAAAAGGCTTTAACCTTAATTAATGTTTAGGCTTAACCAGAGGGAGGGGTAAAATACTTGATCATAACTTTCCATTTGGATGATTGAAACTAAAGTAGTTAAGGGTTGGAAACCCGTTAATCACCTTGAACATTTAAAAGAGAAGCCTTAATTAATCAAATCATTAAACTTTGGAAGTTAATTAAGAAATGAATTATCAAGGTTAAGGGATTTAATATAGGAAGATTCTAATTCATTCAAATTTAATCCCTAATCAATGATTGATCAAACATCACCTAACTTTTATTAAATGAAATTGTGACAAATAATGTTTGAAATTAAAAAGAGGAATAATCTTGAAATTTTATAATTAAATTGAAAGCTTAAAGATACTTAAGTTAAGGAAAGATGATTTAAAGATCAAATTAAGATAACTTAAAATATTAAAACTAATCTGAAATCACTCATAACTAAGACTGAAACAAAACTGGAATATTAAAGTCAATTTAAAAAAACAATTCATGATCAAGGCATTAAAATTAAACCAATTAAAAATTAATTCAAAAACATCATAATTAAGTTACAAGAAGCTCAAGTAAATAAAAATTAACTGAACCAAAAGATACTTTTCCCGCTTAAAATAATTTCAAACATTTAAAACATTTAAAAAGACCAACTAAAACCTTATAACTAAATTAAATCACCTTAAACCATTAACTCAAACTTCAATCAAGAATGGTTAAATTCCTTAATGAACCAACTTGCCCCTTAAAGGCTTTCATTATTATAACTCTTAAATGAAACATCAAATGAAATTGTCACCTTACTCATAATGATAGTCAAACATCCTAATTCACTGAGCAAGAGTGACCTGGATGAGTGATTCATCACCACAATGAAACTAACTGAACTCAAAATAATCCTTAAAGTATTTAGGAAGATGTTCAGAATTCAGTTCCGAGCACTTATCTAATTTGATGGGATGTTTTTAAAGAACAGTGAGACTTCATTGTTTTTTTATGAAGAAAATCATCCTTAACAAAACACAAGAACTTAGACGTCATAGGAAGTGACTAGTGACCCGATATAAATATATGCGTACTAAAATCTTCTTCTCTGGAAACGGCGCCAAAACCTTGACCCGAAGTCCTTTGAAGATCAACTTACTAATTAATGCTTTCAAAAATATATGTTATAAATAATAATAGCGGCTAGTGTATATAAATATAATTTTATGGAAAATATTTTACACACTAGGGGTACTACGCAAGTATACGTATCGTATCAAGCAATATAAGGCTTTGAAACAAAGACCCCAGTATCGCTCCGCGAGGAGAGAGTTATAGATCTTTAAATATTTTTATTTTAAAGTATTTCTTTTAGAGTCAAAAATAAAATATCTTTACTTTACTAGATGCAATAATAAAGCAGAAATGAAATGATTTATGTAAATAGTAATAAGAAAACAACTTTCTCCCTTTCAATTAATCCAAGATTTTCTAAGATAATAATAATATTCGTGGAGAATATAAATTTATGGTATTGTGCTAAATAGAAGCATTCCTATTCTTTATCTTTGCTCGATAATATAAAGAACATTGGCTAGCTTATAGATTAGGTCCGGATGTATTGTTAGTAGAATGGATTAATCTAGGCTCACACTACTTAGATGTCCAAGGGTGGCTATGGTCGGCCCTACTAGCGACCCTTTCCTTTTCTATAAACCAAATCATAAGAATTTAGTCTGTCACTCTAAAAACTTATCAATTCTATGCCTAATATAAAATATCTTCCTATTTATTTGCACTTCACCTTGAATAACCCGCACAAGGCCTTCGACTATCCAAGGATTCATGTGATATCTACAAGTTAAGAATTCATCTCCTTCTAGGTCTCAAAACACTTCAACAGGTTTTAACAATTAAATGACCAATTTAAATAGTAAATTAAGAACTGGTATTAATATCATCACAATTTTTAAAAATATATGATTTTTAATTCTTTGACGAATTTTGTATTATCTTATTTATCTTTTCATAATTGAAAGGAGAAAGTAAAGTAACTACTCAGAACACATTGAAATTAAATAACAAAACATAATAAATAAACTTTGAATCAAAATAAAAATACTTATCTTAGATGTTTCTCCTATCGAACTTCGATTCCTACCGACTCACGACGTAATGAACTCCGGATGCACCAACTCTTTCAAACTCTAAATACAAACTCTAAAATAAAATCACTAATTTATGAAGGAAAGAAAAAAGGTGGCCCTAATATTATCTCTCTAATTCTCTCTCTAGGTTGGGCATTTTTCTCTGAAGGAGTACCCTCCTATTTATAGTTTTCAAGGGTTGCCTCAAGGCACCTCTTCAAAATATGTCCAAATTCAATGAATCTTCTAGAAGGTGTGTCTGGCGCCTAGGCGCCGGAATCTAGCACCTAGGCGCCGGACACCGCGTCCAGTTCTTCGCACCTCTTCATTTTGGATCACACCTCTTCACGATTAAAACTGTTTTGAAGTGTCCAAATACATTGTATCATATGTCTTATAAACCAATAACAACTGCTAGTCTTCTAGAAGGTCCAATAACCGCTCACACAGTCAAAATAACCGCCCATAAGTTGTCAAAAACTTAACAGTTTTCTGTATCGAGCTGGCGCTTAGGCGTTGTACTCTGGCGCCTTGACACCAGGCCAGTAATTTCCACAATTTTGCATTATACCTCTATTTTTGCTCCTTTTTGCTCCTTTTTGCTCCTTTTTCATATTTTTCTCCTTCTTGAACATTTTTGCATCACCTACATCCAAAAACACAAAAATACCTTTCATTAAAGCATAATATCCTTAAAATTTAATAAAAATCAAGGCATAAAAATAGGTATTTTTTCTTGGATCAAAATCCCCAAACTTAAACATTACTTGTCCTCAAGTAACCCTTTTTACTATATAAAATGTATAACATTTGGAATAAAAGGTAAATATTTAAGATTCCTTATGATTTTTGATTTTATCAAGGCTTTAGTAAATCATTAATCAAATTTCACTAACTAAGTTTAATTTTATGAATTTAAAAAATATTCTAACTACCAAATCATAAGACTTCAAAAATTTTTCATTCACTTCAAAAATAATTGTAGTTTATTATATTAAGATCACACAAATTATTCACAAGAAAAAGATCTTCATGAAATTCTTTTTTAATAAAAATACATGCATAAAAAATTAAGTAATATATGTAATCAGTTTTCTTTTTATAAGTTAATTCAAGTGAAGCCAATTTTTGATTAGGCATTTCCTCATGCTTCTCGTCTCTTTTTCTCTTTTCTATCTTTTCTTTTTACCTTTTTTAAATTTTTTTTAAAGAGAGAGGATTACTGTATCTGGATAGCCTGTTAATGGTTTTGAACTTCACTATCCTTAACTTATATTTTCAAACATACACATTTTCACTTAATTATTATAACATAAATAGATTTCAAAAAGATTTTCAATCTATTCTTTTTCAAGTTATAATTTTTTATTTCTTAATACTTCTAAAATTCAATTATCTCAACAATGAATAGAAAATTTTCTTAATCTTATTCTTCCTTAAGTAGAATAATTCTATTCTTAAAATCAATCAAAGTTATTAAAATTTTTGGTTAAGTCCACTAAATTATTTATAATTTAAAAAATTTAAGTGATCTTAAATAGATTCTTCATTCCTCATGTTATGTTAAAATTTTTATTTTACAAAAATATTAGTTTTTCAAGGACAAATAAAATTTAAATTTGATTGTATTTTCCCTTTCCCCCAAACTTAAGTTTTGGTCTATCATGAAAATTTTTTAATGTATGAGAGAAAGAAAAACATAATTTTAAAAAGGAATTTTTATAAGTATGTAAAAAAAAATTCTAGAAAGAAAAAATTACTTCTACACATGCTTTAATGAATAATACTGAAATAATGAAGCAGGTATAAAAGTAAGTAGGCTCATTTGTAATTAATTTAAATGACTATACTACTTATAATAACAGAAACAGAACAACAATACTAACTACTAAACAGTAGGCTAAAACATAAATAAACTTAAATTCATCCAAATTTCAATCTTAAACAAAATACATTAAAAATACTCTAACAACAGTCTCAACACCAAACAATCCACACAAAGTACATAAACAAATCTAAACTAACAAACAACAAACAACAATCAATACTACCAAACAAACTAAACTAACAACAGACTTAGCACATCTCAGTGGTAAATCGGGCTACTAATCACTGTCTGTAGCCTTATCATCGTCATCATCACCAAAAGAAAACTCAACTTCCTTAGGATCAACATATGGTGAGAATCTAGGAAAGGTAGGAAAATGAACATCATGCTCTCCCTTTAGGAATCTAACGAGAGCTTCATCATACTCAGCATCGTAACTACTCTTCCTCTGGGTATACTCAGATAAATGATCAATTTTCTTATCAATAGAATCAACTCTGCAGTGAGTTTGAAATAACTCATCGTCGTGCTCTATAAACTGATCATGCATCGATTCCCAAAAACTAGATGGTGGCTCAGCAGTAGAAGTAGAAGGTCGAGAAGTAGAAGGTCTACTTGAAGTGGGTGCAGAAGTAGAAGGAGCGGTCGATCTCTTCCCTCGAAGATGATCATATATGCTAACACTCTCCTGCCCAATTGGTTTGGTAGTTTTTAGCTTCTCCTCAGAAATATCAACAGTAACTCCATTGCTAACACATAAAGAATAGATCAAAGATTGGAATCCCAGTCCCATAAAAGTGTTGGATCTAGCAGTAGACTCCATAGAATCATAAATGATACTGCCAACATCTGTCAGCTTCCTCTCCTGAATGCAATAGTTTAAGATAACACGATCTCTAGTGACTTCGCTCAAGTGGTGGGAAGGTAGAAGTCTACCAGAAATAAATTAATGCCAAGCCTTGGAAATACCATTTAACTTAGAAGATTTGAAATTTACCCGTTTGTCATTCCGGATCTTCCAGGCTCCAGTGTCGTCAGTCAAATAAGCAATGATCATCTCAAGATCACCCTCAGATGGAGACAATCCAGAATAGTGGCACTCATTGGTAGGTGGCAGTCCATAAAACACATTGATCCTCTCCAGAGTAAATCCAACTCCGACACCTCTAACGAAGACTTAGTAGTCTTCCACATCTAAAAAGTTAACATAAAATTCACGAACGACTGGAATAACAGCAACAGCAGTGAAATAACAGAATAGTTGCCAGTTGTGCACAACGATTGTGTTCTCGATCATTTCACCCGGATTGTAAAAGCTTCGCTCCGAGATAAACTTTGTCGACGTCGCAAATTCGTGATATCAAAAATGCGCTGCCGCAGTCGCGAACTTGCTACTGTCAAAATTTTCTCGTCCCTTCCCTCGCTTAGATTTCGGTGCCATCTAAATGTGAAAGAAAACAAGAACAAATTTAGCAATCAAATATTTAAACTCTTTTTAAGTTTAAGAATCTTAAAATAAGTTTAAAAATCCAAATAGAATACCTAAAAATCAAAATTTTTCTCAAAATTTTGATTTTAAGCAAAACATAGGAAAAACTATGTTGAACATCGAAAATAAATGGATTAGAGTGTAGATCTAACCTCGAGACAAAGAAATCAAGTGATTTCGCTCCCAAATACTTGATGTTTTGACCTCAAAATGGATCTAAGAGGTGTATTTTCGCGAAAATGGGGAAGGAGATCAAGCTTAAGCGTCATCCATGGTTAATGGGATTTATATGTTAATTTTTTTAAGCAGGCTGAACCGATGCTTAGGCGCCGAATTCTGGCGTCTAGGCGCCAGACACGCCTTTCACAAAAATCACTCTAAAAATTTTATTTTCCACCAAAATTCATAAATTCAACTTCCAATTACTCATATTAGAGAAGGGCTTCAGTTTCTAACTTCGAAAACATTTTCCAAAAATTTTAAAAATTAAATATTAAATCCACCAATCAAACACAAGGTTTAAATCAAACTCCTCTAATTTCCTTTTATAATCTTCAATATTGGCTCAATACACTTCAGATAAGTATAATATAATGATTCAAGTCCTAACTTACAATCAAACAACACAATTTGAAAACAAATACAACACACATTGAACATGAAAGCAAATACACAAACAAACACAATCAATTCACTAAATCGACACAACGACTCACTAGATAAATCACGATCTCACCAAATCACTATCTTATTTCCATTATCTTGGCAAGGAAAACTATTCAGCCTACTTGGGAAGAACACTAATGCTCTCAAAAAATCCGTAGCCGTCTTCTCGTCAATCCATTTGTTCTTCACATACATTTCAACTTGAGCATCTTGATAAGCCGCTAGATGATCAAATTGGAGTTTCGCTTGCCATTCCAGATGTTCAATCTGATGATACATCTCATGAAGGCGATCTCCAAATCTGCTTCAAATTTATCAAGACGACTAGAAATTTTCTCCAAACTTACAGCTATGAAACCATTGAAGTAGGGTTGAGGATCTTTCGGTCCTTTGTCTCTAGCCTCTTCTCCAAGATTTCTCCTCTCCATTTCTTCAAAAATCCTCTCTAATCTCTCAGGAATGAAGTGTAAGGGTCTAAATATTGATTTCTTAGGGATTGGGGACGAAGATGGGTTAATTTAAAGGTGAAAGTTGTGTGAAAAACTGAAAATTTTTTGTTTTTACACGACCCAATAACCGTGGCGCTTAGGTGTCGGACCCATCGAGACACAGCTTATTCTGGCGCTTAGGCGCCGAGTTCTGGCGCCTAGGCGCCAGAACCATGTTCGTCTCCGTTTTGCCTAACGTTAATTTTCAAATTTTCATTCTAAAAAAATAGGTAAATTATAATGGTAAGATCAGAACAAACTCAGTAACACAAATATACATAATCTCAATGAAGGTTAACTTGATCTCCTTTTTACTCACATATGAAATGGAGTGATCCAAAGTCCAAACTTTATATACTTAAGAATAATTTTTAATTTTCTGAAGTTATATAAAATTAGTCAAGACCGACGCATAACCTTACATTAAAAATGTAAAAACACACTAAAAATAAAATATATGGGTTTGTCGGCATATTTTTATGTTGAGTGTTTAATTTTGAAAAGGGGGTCGCCTACAGAAATTGTGGGCGAATTTTAATTTAATTTAAATAAATAATTTGAAAAGTAGTATTTGTTTTTTAAAAATAATTTTAAATTTGAAAATTTTAAGATATGAAAGCAAACTGATCTCACATCCCGAATAGTTTATATAAACGAGCACCGCACCACAAACCGTGTATCTATCCCGAAGAATAGACACCGCTGCGACAATGGGGCTCGATTAAATAAACTAGAAAGGTTTGTGACATCCGTTTGGTCTGCGAACCAATTTTATAAGCCGACAAGTTCCCCTGCCTAATATGAAAACACTAAACAGGGTTTATATTACATGGGTTCTTAAAATTCCCTATAAGGGCAAGCCCCTATAGTTAATTACATCTTAAGTGACGGGAATCACCTAAGAAAACTCTCGTTAATAATCAGTAGTTCTGCTCTCAAGAATTTCAAAGTTTAGGTTTTCAAGGGATTGAATTTTAGAATTTCAATAGGGAATGGATCAAATTTGGAACATTTTATTTTAGGAATTCAGAGGAAGAAAGGTAGGAGAAATCACAGATTCGAAGCGAACTTCGGTAATTTCCCGACTATCCTATTGTTTGGCTTGGATTTAGGAAAGACCTAATGTTTATTTAATGTTTTGATCTTACCAATTTTAATTAATTTGGACTTATATTTGTATAATAAAATCATACAAATAGCCTCGAAGATGTGAGGGTTTATGTCGTACCGAACGATCACCTCGGAGTCCTAAGACCGGTTAGGGCTTAATTTACATGACATGATCATGCAAATGCCTAACAAAGAGTTGAGGATTTATGTTGCGCTAGGCAAACTACCTCGAAGTCCTATGGCTTGGTTATTTAATTCTGAGAAAGTTTTTGCTGATGACGATGGCCGTGCTGCCCACCATGCTCCGAGCTCCTTGTTGTTGCAGAGGTTTAGTTTTAGAAATCATAAATCAAGAGATGAGAGAAGTGTTCTGGTTTAGAAAAGGAATTAATTTCCAAGTGTTTTTATGTTTTAATTAAAACAAATCTTAAAGTTGATTATAACAACACCGGTTAAGATCCCACGGTTCCATCCTTCCGGCATCGTTATTTTTATTAGATTCACTTAGTCCAGATGAATTTGCTAAACTCAACTGAATGAGTTCCACACTTTCATTTAGACCGTGGGAAATCCCGTTAGCAACACGTAGGTTACAACATCCGAGGTATTCCCGATCATCTAACAAGACGTTTTAATTTAGTTGTAGTTGTAGTTTTGTTGTTTTGTTTGTGATTAAACTTTGAGTTGTTTTATATTTTGAAATGTTGTGGCGGTGAATTTTATCTTGTAATGAATTTTAACTTAGTTTTGGTTTCAGTTTTAGGGACTACCCTAAAGGTTTTGGTTTTCATGCAATAGTTGTTTATCATGCAATAAAGGTAAGTGCGATGCGATTAAATAAAGCAATAAGGTAAATTGCAATAAAATAAAAGCGTACCTGGAGGGTCTTCCCATCATCCCAAGCTGCACTTAAAACACAATTAGAATATTTAAGCATTTAAAGCAAGTTCCTAGGTAAAGGTAAGGGAAGGGTTATGGTTTTCTACCAAGGTCCTATTCCTATAGCTAGTCACCTCCTATGACGTCTAGGTTCTTGTGTTTTGGTTTAAGGACGATTTTCTTCATCAAAGAACAATTAAGTTCAATTGTTCTTATAAATATCCTATCATATCGAGGAAGTGCTTAAGACGAGTCTTAAACATCTTTTCAATACTTCTAGGATTATTTTAAGTCCAAGAGAATTTAATTATACAAACGAATTAATCGTCCGAGAGTTCAAGTTTTGTTATCTTGCTCAGTGAACTAGGACGTTTGAATATCCTATGAATGAAGTGACACTTCACTTAACGCTCCATTTAGGAGTTATGACAACAAAAGCTTTCGAGGGCAAATGGATGTTCAAGTGATTTGTGATTTAATTTAATTTCAATTAATGGGTTTAAGTTTGGAATAGTGTTCAAGTTGTTTTAGATTTATTTTTGAATTCTTTATGTCTTAGGTGATGTTATTTTTAATTCAATTTAATTTAATTTAATTTTATTTTGATTTGGTTTAGTTTTAATTTTAATTTAATTTATTTAATTTAATCTAATTTTAATTTTAACTTGATTTTATTTTTTATTTTAATTTAATTTAATTTAATTTAATTTAATTTAATTTAGTTTAATTTAATATGATTTAATTTAATTTAATTTAACTTAATTTAATTTAATTTAATTACATTTAATTTAATTTAATTTGATTTAATTTGATTTAATTTAATATGTTTTAATTTAATATTATTTAATTTAATTTAATTTAATTTAATTTAAATTTTATTTTAATTTTATTTTTAATTTTAATTTAATATTTTATTTTTTATGTTTTAAAGATGATTTAATTTTAATTTTTAAAGTATTAATTTAATTGAAATTTTAAAAGGATTTAATTTAAATAATTTAACTTTAATTTAATTTAATGATCAAGTCTTTTAAGCATTTTAAATTTGAATTTGGATTATCATTTTAATTAGGAATTAAATATTATCGAGGTGATTAATTTAGGGATTCTTAAATTAAAGAACAAATCTCTTCCTAATAATATCCCTATTTTAATAAGTCCAATTTTTCATTATTCTTCCCAATTTAATTAATTATTTAATTAAGGTTTATTTTAATTATTTTTAAATTATTTGGTAGGTTTCTACCCTTTAATTGCCTAAGTTTCAAACATCCAAAATCAACTTAGTATCAAATATTTTACCCACCCTTTTAATTAAACCTAAAATTTTTAATTATAGGTTAAAATTTTAATTACCATTTTGCCCTTTAAACTTACTGATTCCATAACTCACTAAATTGAGCTCAAATGAATTTGGAATTTTTATGTGACTTCACTCATATGTCAATAAAGACATTAGAGGAGAAAAATGTGATTTTTCTGTATTTAATTTATTTATGTAATTATTTTTGTTGGAAAATAGGGATTTTCAAGGAAAATTTAATAATATGATCAAGGGAAAGTTTTTGTCCTTAAGAAAATTATGGGACATTCCTAATGAACAGAGAACCACTTGGACCCATTTTGGTGATTTTTTGGAATTATATTCTTTTTATTATAATTATTTTGAGTTTTGGAGCATTAATTAATTTAAAAATAAAATAACGATTGAAAAATGAATTTTATATTTTTCAAAAATCTCTCTGATATCAAGGAAATCAGAGAACCAATTTTTATAATTTTCTGATTTTTCTTTGATTTATTATAATTATTTTAGTGGAAATACTAGAAAATACATTTTTTTTAATTTTAAAATTACCCTAGGGCTTTAAAATTTAATATCTCATCATAGAGACCTAAGAAAAATATGGGGTTTGTTCCTAAGTGATTAAAATTCAAAATGTGACATTTTGGAGAATTTTATTATTTTTGTGATTTTTATTGTTTCTTAATTATTAAAAATATTAAAATAATGAAAAAAAAATCAACTTTTTTTAGAAAATTGCATTTTTAATTTTCTTAAATTCCCCTGATATCAGAGAGGCTCCAAAACCAATTTAGTGAATTTTTGAAAAGTATTTTGAAAGTTATGAATTTTTTAAGTTTAATTTTGGCTAAGTGGCTTAATCAACCCATTTGATAGGGCTAACCAAGTCCAATTGACTTCAAACTTTTATGGTGGGTTCCTCTGATCCTAAAGGTCAGTGGAGAATTTATTTCAAGTCAATTTAATGTATGAAAAGCTCTAATTAATTAAAGATCAATTTTGGGTTTTTAAGCCATTTAGGGTTATTCCAAGTGAGTTAACATAAAACCTATTTTTCCTAGGGTCCTCTGGTCATAATAAACATCACCAAATTTTCCTAGAATTTATTTCACAACATGCTAATTATTGGAATTAAAATACTCAGAATAGTGACCTAGAATTGAAAAATCAATAACTCTTCATAGGGATGACCTCTGACTTTGGAACATTCAGGGTATGTTCCCAAATTCAGAGGCTTCAAAAGCCCTATGGTCTCATGCATGGTGAATTGTATACATGCATGGAGAATTGAAAATGTGCAGAGAGTAAATAAATCATTAAAAATCAAATACTCAATGAAATTAAATGATTTCTCTTCCACATTATTCTCCTCTGTTCACTGAGCAAGAGGGTATTTTTATTTTATTTTTCTGATTTTTCTACAGAAAGTTATGCATTTTTGAAGTTTAGGGAATCAAAATAAATAGGAAAATAGCCTATTTATCTACTTATCCACGTGGCGCCAACTCAACCTAGGTATCTCCGAAGCCTCACGCGTCGTCTTCTGATTCGGTGCCGCCATCTGACTGGGATACCACGCGGCCCGCGGTTCATGTTCCGTTGCTCCGTCCGGCGCGATCCTGGCCGTCCGCTCGATACACACGCAATCCGACGGCTCCTGGTCATCGTCTACGACTGGAGTGAACCCGTGACCGTCAACCTTCTAACCCTAATTTCTCACTCGATTCTCAACAGATTTTTGTGTTCATATGCTCTATGGATTCATCTTGAGGAGACGAACACATCCATACGATAAACATGTATTTAAATTGACTCAAATTAAATGGAGAATCTCTGTAAGCTCGAGAAGAAGAGTGAGTCCATACCTTTGCTCAGAGAAGTGAAGCTTCGATCTGAGAGTTGTGTCACCTTCGATTGGGTCCAAGCAAGCTCCAGATGAAGTCCCTTGGCCTGGTGAGTTGTCTAGGTAAGATTTCGACCAAACCCGATCACAAAGCTTGGAGACTGGAAGCAATGGCTGGCCTGGTGAGGGGGCTTTTGCTGGTAAACTTCTTCTTTTGGTCTGGTGAAGGTGTAGGACCAATCAATTTGGGGATTGGTCCACTGTGAAGAAGTGTCCTGGTTTTTATCTTTGAAATTTGAACTCAAAATTGAGCTCAGCTGGAGGGAATTTGGGCTGGAATCCAGTGGGAATCAAATGCTCTATGTGTGGAGAGTGGTCTGGAATGATTTTGGCAGAGTTTCCTTAAAGTTGGTTCAACACCTCTTCCATGGCTGAGAGGGGTGGTGTTTAAATAGGAGAGGCTGGAGGCTCTCCCGCGGGAGTTAGGATCGGTATCGACTGCTCTTGGCAAGGGAAGAACAGCTGCAATGGCCATTGGGCATGGGGAAACTTAGCAAGGAGGAATTTCAATGCTGGCTCACATGTGAGCTCTCGGGTGTGGTGTTTTCCGGCGATCCAGGCGGCTGGCCGGCAGGCATGGGTCACCCTCAGGTTCAGGTGGGTCAGGGCTGGAGGTTTGTGCAGTCAATTGAGCTTTGCCATGTGTCAAAGGCTTGGATTAAAATGGCATGGGGAAGGCCAATTTTGGCTTGATTTGGGTCAACCCATCATTTTGGGCTTGGTTCACCCTTCAAGGTGGCTTTGGGTGTTACTGGGAGTCAATGGAATCAGCTGGTTTGGCATGGAGAGTCCTTATCCAAATATATTTGGATTAAATTTGGGTTAAGGTGAAACATGCTTAAGGTTAATGACTTTTAGGAGGTGCTTAAAGGACCTCCTCCTTTTGCCATTTAAGGAGGGTTGACAACTTAGAGATCCTCATGGCTTGCCAATGGCTTGCCAATGGCTTGCATGTGGCTTCATGGCTCCATGTGGCTTGGGAAAAGATTGGGTCAATTTCATGAAAAGGGATTTTATGGATTTTGGCATTTTGATGGAAATTGTTATGGGGCTTGATTTGGAATTGTTTAATTGATAAATTAGGACTTTAGGAATGATTTTAAATTGAATGTGTGATGAAGGAAAGTGTCATGTGGGCTTTAGATTGATTTGGGCTTTTGAATTTGATGGAAGTGGGCTTTTAGGAAGGTTTAAGGGAGTGGGCCTTTAGGTTTAAGAGTGAGTTCATGGATGGGAATTTTTGTAAAAGGTTGGGCCAAATAATTGTTGGGTTTACTTTAGGGATATGTCATGAGTAATTTGAAATAGATTTGAGGTGATTTGGGTTTGAATTGGGTTGAATTTGGGCTTCTTTGGTAAAGGGGTTAATGTAGGTCAAATTTGGCTAACTTGGGCCAATGTTGGGCTAGGGTTGAAGTTGATGTAAAATTAATGTTGGGAAATGTTTATGGGAATGTTTCAAAGAGGTTTTGACTTTGGTTGGGTTTTGATTTTGGGATTTGGGCTTATTTGGTTTAGGTTTGGGCTTAGGTCAAAATTGGGCTTTTTAGCTTTGGGTTGAATTTGAGTGGGGTTTGGGTCTAAATTTTGGGCAAATCATGTTAGTGTTTTGTTTGTGGGGATGTTAGGGAAGGTTTAGAAAAGATTTGGGGTTAGTTGGAGTTGAATTGGGTGAGTTTGGGCTAAGTTTGGGTCATGGGTCCAAATTGGGCTTTAAGGTCCAAAATGAAATTGGGTCCAAATGCCAATCAAATTGGACTTGGATCTGGTCTAGATTGGTGTTGGGGATGTTGAATTCAAGTTTAGAATTGAATTGGACCAGAATGTGGGTCAACTGGGTAGGTTTGGTTTGATATTGGGTTCACTTTGGGTTAAAATGGGTCAAATTGGGGATTTTGACAAAAGTGGAGTAAATTGACAAAATTGGCCCATGGTGTAGTTGAACAAAATGAAATTGGGAAAATTTGGCTTTTCTGGAATTTTTTGGGAATTTTCTGAATTTTTGGATTTTTTGGCTATGAATGATCAATTTGAGTGGTGTGGGAATGTTTGGGATTGGTTTTGAGGAATTTGGGTGATTTTGGAGAACTTTGAAAAATCTGGGTAATTTCAAGGGTTTTGGGTAGTCTAGGCGGGTGTAGGGTCCCCGGGGTCAAAAATTAAAATTTTGGAAAATTGAAGATTGGGTAAATGTAAGTAAAATGAAATCATTTTGGTCGAGCCATGAAGCCATGTTAAGCCCATATGAGCCATGAGAGGACTCATTTGAGGCATTCACTATGTTGTTCCTAACCCTCTTAGCCAAGGGCTTAGGGGTTAAGGACCATCCATGTGAATCACCTTCATGAGTCAGGAGGTCAAGTTAGGTATGGGTGTGGTTTTAGGCGGTGTGTGAAAGTGTAGTGTATAAGTGTAGTGTGTGTGTAAGTCGGCCCCTTCACCAGACCAGGCCACCCAGGGCAGTCCTAAGGCCAAAGAGTCCTATAGGAACTCATCCTTTAAACTTCCACATTTGATCTCAACCCTCTGGGTGTTTAGGGGTCTACAATCAAGTTAGTGGAGTTTGTAGGGAGTTAAGAAGTGGTTTGAATTTCTAAGTGGTGGGTCCCAATTCTAATCCTCTAGGATAGTCAAAGGAAAAGCCTAAGGCTAGATCCTAAGTAATAAAAAGAAGAAGAGAAGACCTCATCAAAAATGAGGTCAACAAATGGACCCCGATAGGTGTGGTGTGCTTAACCAAGCACACCGCGCGTATTGGCGTTGACCGAAGCGATCAACAAAACCAACACAGATGTCCAAGTGACAAACTTAGGACGAAGTAGAAGAGTTTCCGCTGGGGAGTGTCAAGTATATCTCTGAGATTGGAGATTCCTGAACTCTCGCTGGGGAAAGGAAAAGGAGGTGAATCCCAAATCACATGATCTGGGGGAATTCAATTTAGATTTCAGTTGTTTCAGTTTAAATTTTGATGTGTGAGTTTAGATTTTAGCTTGAGTTTTAATTTAGATTGAAGTTTTGTTAAAATTAATTTGAAGGGATTTGAACTTGAAATGAAAATTGAAATTTTGTGGTTTTAGATATAACATCTTCAACCTCAAAAGAAAATTGAATTGATTGGATTGAATCATTACAATGAGGAGAGATCTCAGAGCAATGCGGTATTGGATGTAAAATCCTTAACCTCAAGAGTTTGATTTGGTGTGCTTCATTGCAATAGGGAGAGAACCTAAAGCAATGCGGTATTGGATGTAAAATCCTTAACCTCACACGTTTGATTTGGTGACCTCAAAAGTTTGATTTGGTGTGCTTCATTACAATAGGGAGAGAACCTAAAGCAATGCGGTATTGGATGTAAAATCCTTAACCTCAAAAGTTTGATTCTGATGTATTTCATTTCAATAGGGAAAGAACCTAAAGCAATGCAGTCTCGGATGTAAAATCCTTAACCCCAAGAGTTTGATTTTGATGTATTTAATTGCGATAGAGAAAGAACCTGAAGCAATGCAGTCTCGGATGTAAAATCCTCAACCCCAAAAGTTTGATTTTGATGTATTTCATTGCGATAGGGAAAGAACCTAAAGCAATGCAGTCTCGGATGTAAAATCCTCAAGCCCAAGAATTTGATTTTGATGTATTTCATTGCGATAGGGAAAGAATCTAAAGCAATGCAGTCTCGGATGTAAAATCCTCAACCCCAAGAATTTGATTTTGATGTATTTCATCGCGATAGGGAAAGAACCTAAAGCAATGCGATCTCGGATGTAAAATCCTCAACCCTAAGAATTTGATTTTGATGTATTTCATTGCGATAGGGAAAGAACCTAAAGCGATGCGAGTCTCGGATGTAAAATCCTCAACCCCAAAAGTTTGATTTTGATGTATTTCATTGCGATAGGGAAAGAACCTAAAGCAATGCAGTCTCGGATGTAAAATTCTTAACCCCAAGAATTTGATTTTGATGTATTTCATTGCGATAGGGAAAGAACCTAAAGCAATGCGATCTCGGATGTGAAATCCTCAACCCCAAGAATTTGATTCTGATGTATTTCATTGCGATAGGGAAAGAACCTAAAGCAATGCAGTTTCGGATGTAAAAACCTCAACCCCAAGAATTTGATTTTGATGTATTTCATTGCGATAGGGAAAGAACCTAAAGCAATGCAGTCTAGGATGTGAAATCCTCAACCCCAAGAATTTGATTCTGATGTATTTCATTGCGATAGGGAAAGAACCTAAAACAATGCAGTTTCGGATGTAAAATCCTCAACCCCAATAATTTGATTCTGATGTATTTCATTGCGATAGAGAAAGAACCTGAAGCAATGCAGTTTCGGATGTAAAATCCTTAACCCCATGAATTTGATTTTGATGCATTTCATTGCGATAGGGAAAGAACCTAAAGCAATGCAGTCTCGGATGTAAAATCCTCAACCCCAAGAATTTGATTTTGAATGGTCATCGATTTTGCAAAGATTTGTAGTGTTGATTTGAAAAGTGTGGAATTTTGGTGTTTCGAGAATTTCATGAAAGTTGTTGTCGGCATATTTTTAGGTTATGTGTTTTGCAAAGGGGTCGCCTACAGAAGTTGTCGGCGAATTTTAAATTTAATTTACATATATATATAATTTGGAAAGTAGTGTTTTGATTTTGAAAATAATTTTAAAAAATTTTAAGATATGAATTCAAGCCGATCTCACATCTCAAATAGTTTATATAAACGAGCACCGCACCACAAACTGTATATCTATCCCGAAGAATAGATACATCGCTTGATGATGGGGCTCGATTAAATAAACTAGGAGATTTGTGACATCCGTTTGGTCCGCGAACCAATTTTATAAGCCGACAAGTTCCCCGCTTAATATAAATGAATTAAGCAGGGTTTATATTACCCGGGTTCTTAAAGTTCCCTATAAGGGCAAGCCCCTATAGTTAATTACATCTTAAGTGACGGGAATCACCTAAGAAAACTCTCGATAATAATCAATAATTCGCTCTCAAGAATTTCAAAGTTTAAGTTTTCGAGGATTGAATTTTTGAATTTCAATAGGGGATGGATCAAATTTGGAACATTTTATTTTAGGAGTCCAAAGGAAGAAGGGTAGGAGAAATCACAGATCCAAAGCGAACTTTGGTAATTTCCCGATTATCCTATTGTTTGGCTTGAATTTAGGAAGGTCCTAATGTTTATTTAATGTTTTAATCTTGCCAATTTTAATTAATTAGGACTTATATTCGTATGATAAAATCATACAAATAACCTCGAAGATGTGAGGGTTTATATCGTATCGGACGACTACCTCGGAAATCCTAAGACCTGTTAGGGCTTAATTTACATGATATGATCATGCAAATGCCTAACGAAGAGTCGAGGATTTATGTTGCCCTGAGCAAACTACCTCGAAGTCCTATGGCTTGGTTGTTTAATTCTAGGAAAGTTTTGTCGATGTAGATTCAAGTTTTGCCGACGACGATGGCCGTGCTCGCCCACCATGCTCCGAGCTCCTTGTTGTTGCGGAGGTTTAGTTTTAGAAATCATAAATCGTGGGATGAGAAAAGTGTTTTGGTTTAGAGAAGTCTTAATTTCCAAGTGTTTTTGTGTTTTAATTAAAACGGATCTTAAAGTTGATTAAACGGAACCGATTAAGATCCCACGGTTCCGTCATCCCGCACCGTTATTTTCATCGAATTCACTTAGTCCAGATGAATTTGCTAAACTCAACTAAATGAGTTCCGCACTTTCATTTAGACCGTGGGAAATCCCGTTAGCAACACGTGGGTTACATCATCCGAGGTATTCCCGATCATTCAATGAGACGTTTTAATTTAGTTGTAGTTGTAGTTTTGTTGTTTTGTTTGTGATTAAATTTTGAGTTATTTTATATTTTGAATGTTGTGGCGATGAATTTTATCCTGTATTGTCTTTTAATTTAGTTATGGGTTTCAGTTTTGGTTTCTGTCCTAAAGGTGTAGGTTTTCATGCAACTGTTGTTTATCATGCAAGAAAGGTAAGTGCGATGCGATTAAATAAATTGCGAGTAAAGTAAATTGCAATAAAATAAAAGCGTACCTGAGGGTCTTCCCGTCATCCCAAGCTGCACTTAAAACACAGTTAGAATATTTAAGCATTTATAGTAAGTTCCTAGGTAAAGCTAAGGGAAAGGTTATGGTTTTCTACCAAGTTCCTAATCCTATAGCTAGTCATTTCCTATGACGTCTAGGTTCCTTGTGTTTTTGGTTTGAAGACGATTTTCTTCATCAAAGAACAATTAAGTTCAATTGTTCTTATAAATATCCTATCATATTGAGGAAGTGCTTAAGAAGAATCTTAAACATCTTTTCAATATTTCTAGGATTGTTTTAAGTCCAAATGAATTTAATTATGTAGATGAATCGATCGTTCGAGGTTTTCAAGTTTTGTTAACTTGCTCAGTGAAATAGGATATTTGAATGTCCTATAAGTGAAGTAACATTTCATTTAATATTTTGTTTAGGAGTTATGATAACTAAAGCTTTTTAGGGTAAATTGGTGTTCAAATGGTTTGTGATTTAGCTTAATTTCAATTGAAGGGTTTAAATTTGGAATAGTGTTCAAGTTATTTTAGGCTTATTTCTTTATGTCTTTGGTAATGTTATTTTTAGTTCAATTTAATTTAATTTAACTTAATTTAATTTGATATGGTTTAATTTAAATTAGTTTAACTTAAGTTGATTTAATATAATATGATTTAGTTTAATTTAATTTAATTTAATTTAATTTAATTTAATTTTCTTTTAATTTAATTTAATTTAATTTAATTTAATTTAATTTAATTTAATTTAATTTAATATAATTTAATATAATTTAATTTAATTTAATATAATATAATATAATTTAATTTAATTTAATTTGATTTAATTTAATTTAATTTAATTTAATTTAATTTAATTTAATTCTTAATTTTTAATTTAATTTTTAATTTTAAAGGAATTTGTTTTAAATAATTTAACATTAATTTAATTTAATGATTAAGTCTTTTAGCATTTTAAATCTTAAACTTGAATTATCATTTTAATTAGGAATTAAATATTATTGGGATGATCAATTTAGGGATTTTTTAAATTGAAGAATAAATCTCTTCCTAATAATATCCCTATTTTAATAATTCCAATTTTATTATTCTTCCAAATTTGATCAATTATTTAATTAAAGTTTAATCATTTTAAATTGCTTAATGGGTTTCTACCCTTCAATTATTAAATTTCAATCATCCAAATCAGATTAGGATCAAATATTTTACTTGTTAATTTTTATTAAACCTAAAGTTTTAATTAAGGATTAAAAAAAATTTAATTACCACTTTACCCTTTAAGCTTAATAATTTCATAACTCACTAAATTGAACTCAAATGAACTTGAAATTTTTATGTGACTTCACTCATATGTCAATAAAGACATGAGAGGAGAAAATATGATTTTTCTGTATTTAATTTATTTATATAATTATTTTTGGTAGAAAATAGAGATTTCCAAGGAAAATTTAATAACATGACCAAGGGAAAGTTTCTGTCCTTAAGAAAATTAGGGGACATTCCTAATGACCAGGGGACCACTTGGACCAATTTTGGTGATTTTTTGAATTGTATTATTTTTATTATAAATATTTTAAGTTCTGGAGTGTTAATTAATTTAAAAATAAAATAAATGTTGAAAAATGAATTTTATAATTTTTAAAATTCTCTCTGATATCAAGGATTCCAGAGAACCAAATTTTACAATTTTCTGATTTTTCTATGATTTATTATAATTATTTTAGTGAAAATGTTAGAAAATACATTTTTTTAATTTTAAAATTACCCTAGGGCTTTAAAATTTAATATCTCATTAAATAGACCTAAGAAAAATATGGGGTTTGTTCCTAAGTGATTAAATTTCAAAATATGACATTTTGATGAATTTTATTATTTTTGTGATTTTTATTATTTTTTAATTATTAAAATATTAAAATAATACTAAAAAATTAAATTTTTTAGAAAATTGAAATTTTAATTTTCTTAAATTCCCCTGATATCAGAGAGGCTCCAAAACCAATTTGGTGAATTTTTGAAAGGTATTTTGAAAGTTATGAATTTTTAAAGTTTAAAATGACTAAATGGCTTAATCAACCCATTTAGTAGGGCTAACCAAGTCCAATTGACTTCAAACTTTTATGGTGGGTTCCTCTGATCCTAAAGGTCAGTGGAGAATTGATTTCAAGTCAATTTGATCTATGGTCAACTCTAATCAATTAGGGGTCAATTTTGGATGTTTAAGCCAATTAGGGTTATCTTCGAGTGAATTAACTCAAGTCCTATTTTTCCTAGGGTTCTCTGGTCATAAGGAACATCACCAAATTTTTCTAGAATTTATTTCACAACATGCTATTTATTGGAATTAAAATACTCAAAACAGTGACATGAATTTGAAAAATCAATAACTCTTCATAGGATGGCCTCCGACTTTGGAAAATTCAGAGAATGTTCCCAAATTCATAGGCTTCAAAAGCCCTATGGTCTCATGCCATGGTGAATTGTATACATGCATGGAGAATTAAATGTATGCAGAGAGTAAATAAATTATAAAAAATAAAATGCTTAATGAAATTAAATGATTTCTTTTCCACATTATTCTCCTCTCGTTCACTCGAGCAAGAGGGTATTTTTATTTTATTTTTCCGATTTTCCTACACAAAGTTATGAATTTTTGAAGTTTAGGGAATTAAATAAATAGAAAATAACCTAATTTCCTACTTATCCACGCGGCGCCGCGTCAACCTCGGCAGCCTCCGAAGGGGGTACGTGTCGCGTTGTGATCGAGCGCCGCCATCCGAGTCGCCCGTCCCGGACCCGCGGTTCATGCACCATCGCTCGGTCCGTCGCAATCCGAACCGTCCGCTCGATACACGCGCGATCCAACGGCTCCCGGTCATCGTCTACGACCGGTGTGCACCCGTGACCGTCAACCTTCTAACCCTAATTTCTCACTCGATTCTCAACGGATTTTCGTGTTCTTATGCTCTATGGATTCGTCTTGAAGAGACGAACACATCCATACGGTAAAGATGCATTTAAATTGACTCAAATTAAAATGAGAATCTCTGGAAGCTCAGGAAGAAGAGGGAGTCCATACCTTTGCTCAGAGAAGTGAAGCTTCGATCTGAGAGTTGTGTCACCTTCGATTGGGTCCAAGTAAGCTCCAGATGAAGTCCTCGTGGCTCGGTGAATTATCTAGCTATGAAAGTGACCACAGCTCGATCACAAAGCTTGGAGGCCGAGCAACCGGGTGGCTCCAGAGATGGGGCTTTCAGTGGGAAACTTCTTCCCTCGGTCCAGTGAAGGTGTAGGACCAATCAATTTGGGAATTGGTTCACCGCGAGGAGATGTCCTGGTTTTTGGGTGAAATTTCAGCTGAGAAATCGGATTCCGTCAGTGGGGATTAGAGCAAATCGACACCTGGGGATCAACTCGCTCTAAGTGTGGAGTAGGGTTTGGAACAATTTTGCGCAGTTTCGGCAAGGTTTATGCAACTCTCTTCCATGGCCGCGAGGGGGTCGGGTTTAAATAGAGGTGGCTGGAGAGCCTCGCGGGGATGGCCGAGGGTCGGGATCGACTGCCTGCAGGCATGGGAAGAACAGCCATGGTGGCCATTGGGCATGGGGCAGCTCAGCAAGGTGGAATTCCAAGGTTTGACTCCTCCCCAAGTCTCGGCCATGGCGTTTTCCGATGATCCAGGCGGCTGGCCGGCAGGCATGGGTCACCATCTTGACCAGGGAGGTCAGGGCTTGGCAATGGTGAAGTCAATTGGGCTTGGACATGTGTAAAGTGTTTGGATTAAAATGGTATGGGGGAGAGGCCACTTTGGCTTGAAATTGGTCAACCCATTGGTTTGGGTTGGGTTCACCTCCCCATGGCCGGTCTCTGGGCTAAGAAGATCGGCTAGGCTAGCTGGTCAAGAGGTGGTGATGTCCTTATCCAAGAATATTTGGATTAAATCTTGGTTAAGGGGAAACATGCTTAAGGCTAATGACTTTGAGGAGATGGTTAAAGGACCTCCTCCTTTTGCCATTAATGGCATGGTCACATGCCAAACTTTCATGGCTTCATATGGCTTGTGAATGGCTTATCCTTGGCTCCATTTGGCTTGGGAAAAGCTTGGGTCAATTTCATAAAAAGGGATTTAAGAAAACTTTGATATTTTGATGGGAATTTGTATGGGGCTTGATTTGGAATTGTTTAATTGATGACTTTGGAACTTAGGGACAATTTTGATTAAATGGATGATGATGGGAAGTGCCATGTGGGCTTTGGATGAATTTGGGCTTTTGAATTTGAAAGAAGTGGGCTTTTAGGAAAGTTTAAGGGGAAATGGGCTTTTTGATTTTAGGATGGGCATTTGGGTAAAGATTTTGTGAAGGACCTTGTCAAATAAATGTCATAATTGGTTTAGGGATGTTCTATGAAGGGCTTGGAGTCAATTTGGTGTGATTTGGGTTTGAATTGGGTTGGATATGGGTTTATTTGGTAAGTGAGCCTATGTAGGTCAAATTGGGCTAACTTGGGCCAAAGTTGGGCTAGAGTTGAAATTGATGTAAAATTAATGTTGGGAAATGTTTATGGGAGTGTTTCAAAGAGGTTTTGGCTTTGGTTAGGTTTTGATTTTGGGATTTGGGCTCATTTGGGTTAAGTTTGGGTTTAGGTCAAAATTGGGCCTTTTAGCTTTGGGTTGAATTTGAGTGGGGTTTGGGCCTAAATTTTTGTCAAATCATGTTAGTGTTTTGTTTATGGGGATGTTAAGGAGGGTTTAGAAAAGATTTGGGGTTAATTGGAGTTGAATTGGGTGAGTTTGGGCTAAATTTGGGTCATGGGTCCAAATTGGGCTTTAAGGCCAAAAGTGAAATTGGATCCCAATTCCAATCAAATTGGGCTTGGATTTGGTCTAGATTGGTGTTGGGGATGTTAAATTGAAGTTTAGAATTGAATTGGACCAGAATTTGGGTCAATTGGGTAGGTTAGGTTTGACATTGGGTTCACTTTGGGTTAAAATGGGTCAAATTGGGGGTTTTGATAAAAGTGGGGTAAATTGACAAAATTGGCTCATGGTGTAGTTGAACAAAATGAAATTGGGAATATTTGGGATTTTCTGGAATTTTCTGGGAATTTTCTGAATTTTTGGATTTTTTGGCTAAGAGGGGTATTTGGAGGGTATTTGGAGGGTATTGGGAGGTATTTTTGGAATTTTTGGTATTTTTGGTTATGGATGATCAGTTTGAGTGATGTGGAAATGTTTGGGAATGATTTTGGAGCATTTTGGGTGATTTGGAAATTTTTGAGAAATTTGGGTTATTCGGGGCTTTGGGTAGGTTGGCGGGTGTAGGGTCCTGGGGTCAAAAATTAAAAATTTGGAAAATGGAAGATTAGGTGAATGTAAGTGGAATAAAATCATTTTGGTTGAGCCATGAAGCCATATCAAGCCCACATGAGCCATGAAGGGACTCATTTGAGGCATTCACTATGTTGTTCCTAACCCTCTTACCAAGGGCTTAGGGGTTAAGGACCATCCATGTGAATCACCTACATGAGTCAGGAGGTCAAGCCGGGTATGGGTGTGTTTTTTTTAGGAGGTGTGTGAAAGTGTAGTGTGTAGGTGTAGTGTATAAGTGTAGTGTATGTGTAAGTCAGCCCCTCACTGCACCAGAGCCACCTGTGAGCGATCCTAAGGCCACAAAGTCCTATAGAACTCATCCTTTAAACTTCCACATTCGATTTCAACCCTCTAGGTGATTAGGGGTCTACGGTCAAGTTTGTGGGGTTTGCGGGGAGTTTAGAAGTGGTTTGAATTTCTAAAAGGTGGGTCTCAATTCTAATCCTCTAAGATAGTCAAAGGAAAAGCCTAAGGCTAGATCCTAAGTACTAAAGAGAAGAAGAGAAGACCTCATCAAAAATGAGGTCAACAGTTGTAAAAGACTTTTGTGGAAAAAAACAGATTAGGAGGGAATATGTAGATGCTACATATCCCATTCAAAAGAGTTGATCAAAAGTTGCTGGTTTGGATTGGATACAATTCCTCGCCATCAGATCCAAATCGAAAACCTCGTGGCTCCGTGTCAATGGAATCGACCACTTCCATCCCAGACAAGGGAGAGAGTAGAACGGATTGGATTTCAGATTTGGAAATTTGAATTTAAATTTGATTGAGATTTGATTTGAGATCTGGAAGGTTGAATTTGAATTTGATAGAGATTTGATTTAAAATTCGTGTTCATTTTGTTTGTCCTTTAACGATTCAAATTTGCTTTATCGTTCATTTAATGTTCATGTGAATTTGGCGTTCATCATTTTTTAGATTTTTAAGGAAAGTTTTCTTTTATTCTTTTGTTTCTTTTCTGTTCTTTGTTCTAAGTTCATTTAACTTTAATGGCGTTTCCCAGTCAACTTGCACAAAAGAGGTGAAGGCCAAAAATGTGACATGGTCACTTTCATTCCAATCATGTTGAAGATACATCATACAACTCGATCTGGAATACATCTCATACAATCCATGTAGACTCAAAACGGACTATGTATGATCTTTGTCGATCCTTCCAAAAGGCATCTGTCAAAAAATCCATGTCTGAATAGTGGGGTACATGGTCAATAACATCGCCTTCCAAGCCATCCTTGGCAAGGATGTCGTATGGATGTACGTTGGAGGTGTGATATTTTCCATGTAACTCACAGCTCGTAAGGCCGGAGACTCTCTAGCTCCGAGTCTGGCTGGAAGTGGTAAGGTGCTTTCTTGTCATCCATCCTTCTAAAATTAACTGAGATCCGCTTCATTGGTACTCCCGGTATGCAATGTTTAGCGACATCTGCTCTGTTTCCCTTTAGTATCATGACGGAACCTACCGGTAATGGTATCTTTCATCGGCCCTCGGAACTCACTCGGGCACCGTTATCCGGAGGTCAGATCCGAACATGATATTACATTCGTTCGAAAAGAAATTGTGCGTAAGGTCCGACAAAGTCGTGGTGATCTATGTGCGGGGGTATGCGATCACCCTTCTTGTAAATGTTAATGATGCAAGCGTTGGGTATGCAATACTGGCGGTACCCTCCATGCTATCATTCTTTTTACCATCCTTTTGATGACTAATGACATTGGATCCACACAGCCATGACGAAGTATCCCGGTGGGTTCCCTTCCTGTCTTCTGCGAAGTTGTAGCAGCATCCACATTGTATTGTAATTCTTCCTTTCCCTGGCATCCACCTCCGGGGTTAAGTGTTTCCTCTTAGGCGGCCAGCTAGGCCCATTCTTTTCAAATCCCGGATGCAGTCCATGATTTGTTGTTGTTCGTATTCTGAGAACACGTCTGTGTAGCTCGAGGCCTTCTAGTATATTGATCCTCCTCGCCTCGATTCTCTCGAAGTATTCAAAGTTTTCTTCTCGACATTCCGCATTCTTTCGAGCTCGTACTCGGAATAATCTGCAAATGGCGAGGCACTGTGACGTACTGTGGGATATATGGATCAATCCCTTTGCGTTCTCCTGCATACCTCGGCTCCTCGGGGATGGTGTCCGTCGGGACATCCTCTGGGGTTGCTTCTGCAACAAGGTCATGCATTACTGGTGGCTTTATCTGGTGGCGTGGTAGCCTTCCTTCTTCTGATCTTTTTGAGATTTCCCTTGTCTCTTCTGTTATCCTTGGAGCTGGCCTCCTTCCTTTAGGTTCCTGGCGAACCGGTATCCTTGAAGTATATGTACTGGCAGTAGTGACTGCTCGTCGCGCTGGTCCGCTGCTAGTTTAGTTAACATCTTACGGATACGGCGATTTTTATTTCTTCGCTGAGTTGCTGTGAGAGTAGCTCTTCGTACTTCCTGAATTTTTGTGGGCGCGGCGCTGACAAGCCTGCCCTCTGCTGTAGCGACTACAGACTTGATTCTCTTATCTTCTTCAGTGTTTGTTTTTCTTTTCTTGCTGCTGGATTGGTGGCTTGGGCCACCCACTTTCATTATCGTCCTGACCGGCGGTTCCTCTCGATCAATCGGGACCCGAGCCACCTTCCTCGTAGTGCGGGCCGCTGGTGCGAGGTCCGAGTCAATCTCATTATCGCTCCATCTTTCACCCTCTTTTCATCGAGTGCAAGGCTTACGCCATTTCTAAAGTTCGGGACCAACCGCCCATTCGACATTTCCCTGCGAAAAGATAAGGAAAAGGATCAGGGGCTGTACTAAGAACAAGAACATTAAGAAAATGTTTATTAGAGACAGAGTTTTCTTTTTTTTTTATTATTACTTTTGTACTTTTTAAATTCAACAGGAAAGAAATGGGAAAAGAACAGGAAAAAGATTTTGATTTGGAAGAGAAAACAAGGAAAACATATTATCATGATTTTATTTATTTTAGCACATTTTTTATTATTTTTGTGTTCGGACCCAGTCATAAGTAATTACTTCACCCGTGCTTCTAGGGATGAAAAATTCATTCTTTCGAAACATCAGGTAGCGTAATACTTTTTCAAGTATTGTCCATTGATCGGAAGCATATGTCGTTCTCTTTGGCAATTCACTAGCTGGTAGGAGCCTCCTGAGTAGACTGCCTCAACCACAAACGGCCCTTCCCAAGTAGGTTCAAATTTTCCTCCTATCTTGCGGTGCAAGGATAGGTCTCTTGAGAACGAGAACTAAGTCACCAACCTCGAAGGTTCTCGGGCGGACCCGGTCCGTCATGGGCTTGAACCATCTTAGCTTGGTATAGTTCTAAATTCTCGCTGCTGCTGCAAGTCTTTCCCCTTCCGAGCTTTCCAATTCTTCTAGTCGTAATTTGGCATTCTCTTCCGTCGTGATTTTGTTCGCAACTCGCAACCCCGAGTGAAGGAAGCCGGACCTCTAAAGGTAACACTCGCCTCGGACCCATACAGCGGAGCGCACGGTGTAGCTTCGAGTAGGAGTTCCGAAGGTTGTCCGTAGGCCCATAAGGCTTCTAATAACTTCTCGTGCCAATTTCTCTTATTATCGTCCAAGTTTTCTTTAAAATTTGAACGAGTGTTTTATTAAAAGCCTCGAACGTGACCAGTTTGCTCTTGGGTAGTAAATTGTTGAATACCGCCAGTCGATTCCGTGTCTCCTGACAAAATTGTTGATTTGCGTGCTTCTGAATGCTGACCCATTATCTGAAATGATCCTTCACGGCACTTCGAAACGGTAGACAACTTGGTTCTTGAAAAACTGTAGCACGTGGTGTGCTTTCACTTCTCTAAGTGGAACTGCCTCTGCCCACTTGGAAAAGTAATCTGTGGCCGCAAGAATGAAGTGACGTCCTTTTGAAGATGGTGGTTTTATCGGACCCACTATATCCGTGCCCCAACATTCAAATGGCCACGACGCAATTGTCGGATGTAGCACATTTGGAGGTTGGTGTAGAACCACTCCGTGCACTTGGCATTGGTGACAGCTCTTGGCGATTTTCATGCAGTCGGTCATCATCGAGGGCCAGTAATACCCTAGTCTTTTGATTTTCATTTTCATCTTCGGACCCGACTGGTGAGCGCCACAGAGTCCTGAATGCACTTCTTTAACAAATTCACAGGCCTCGGACCCGCTTAGGCATCTTAGCCACATCTGATCAAAAGACCTTCTAAATAATGTGTTATTTATTAATGCGTAGGACAAAGTTCTTTTCTTGATCTGATGGGCTAACGACCTATCGTCTGGTAGTCTTCCTGTTTGCGGTAGTACATTAATGGTCGTCGCCAATCTCTCAGTGTTTTCACGTCACCGTTGCAATCGATTCTTCTTCTTTTTCTGATTTTTGTATTGTGTCTATGTCGAGTCGTGATAGGACCCGACGTCCGTGAACCGACACTTCCATCGATTCATCTTGTAAGCGGTGCAAATTCTTTTGCAAGGCGGGATAACGTATCTGCTAAAGCATTTTCTTTTCTGGGAATTTTGTAGATCGTCACATTCGGAATCTGTTCCAACAGTTTCATGGCATACTGGAAGTATTGCTCGAGTCTTGGCTTTAAAATTCTGTATTGTTCTGTGATTTGTTGAATGATTAACTGCGAATCCCCGTAGATGTTGATGTTTGTTATCCCCATTTGAATAGTTAATTCTAGTCCGATTACTGAGAGCTTCATATTCGCTTCGTTGTTTGTACACGGCTCGTTAAGTGGTAGGAATATCTTAACATCCCCCGCTCCGGTGTTATAAAGATTAGTCCGATTCCCGCCTTACCGGGCACTATCACTTGCGATTCTTCGTCTTTGTGTGCCGAAGATGCTCCGTCGAAATATAATTCCCAACGCCGATCATCGTGGTCTTCTAGGTTCATTATTTGTTCATCCGGCAAGTCGTCATCGAGAGGAGATCCGCCGCAAAGGGTGTGCCGCGAGGAAGTCCGCTAGGACTTGTCCCTTTACGGCACGAAGAGGCACGAAAGTTATATCGAATTGCAATAATATCATTGACCACCTGGCAAGTCTGCCAGAAAGCGTCGGACGGGTCATCAAGTATTGCAATGGATAATACTTCGAGATAAGGTTGACCTTATGAGAAAGCATGTAGTTCCTGAGCTTTTGAGCGGCGAAGAACAGGGCCAAACTATGCTTTTCAATTGGAGGATACTTTATTTCCGTTGGAAGTAAATGACGGCTTAGGTAGTAAAGAGCATTTTCTTTACCTTCGTCATTGACCTGGGCTAACAGGGCTCCGAGAGAGTCGTCTAAAGCCGCGGTATAAAGTATCAACGGTCTACCTGAGACTGGGGCTGCTAAGATAGGAGGTGCCATTAAATATTGTTTAATGTCCTCGAAGGCCCTCTCGGCATTTCTCTTCCCAAATAAATTCGCGTCCTTTTTAACTAATGTCGAGAAAGGCCGGCACCTACCTGACAAGTTCGAGATAAAGCGTCGAAGATATGCCAACTTCCCTTGAAAAGATCGTAGATGTTTTAAGGTTCTGGGGTGGCATTTCTAAGATAGCTTTAATCTTTTCCAGGTCGATCTCAATTCCACGATGTCGGACAACGAATCCTAAGAATTTCTCGGAGGTGACGCCGAAGGCGCATTTTAAGGGATTCATCTTAAGGTTAAATTGTCTTAATCGTTCGAAAACAATTCTCAAATCATACAGGTGGTTTTCCTTTACTTTGCTTTTGATGACCACATCATCCACGTAGCATTCGACTCGATTGTGGATGAGATCATCAAAAATTCTTGTCATCGCTCTCCGGTAGGTCTGCTCCGCGTTCTTCGACTCCGAATGGCATCACCGTGTAGCAATATACTCCGATCGGCGTCTCGAATGCCGTAAGTTTTTCATCTTCTCGGAGCCATTTTTATCCGGTTGTATCCGGAAGATCCATCCATGAATGAGAATATTTCATTTGTCGAAGCAATGTCGATCATTAATTCCGGGATCGGTAGAGGGAATTCATCTTTTGGACATGCCTTGTTTAAATCTCTCGAAATCCACACAAATTCCGATCCGACCATTCTTCTTCCCGACTGGTACCACATTGGCTAACCAATTCGGGTATTGTTCTTCACGGACAAATTTAGCGTCTATTAGCTTTTTAACTTCAGCTATGACTTGTTGTTCGATTTCTAGACGCATTCTTCCGGGACCTCGTCCGGTCGGAACGTAGCAGGATCCGCTCCTAGCTTATGGATCGCGACCTCCGGAGCTAATCCGGCATCTCATCGTAGCTCCAAGCAAAACAAGTCTTTAAATTCCATTAATAACTTGATTATTTCTTCGAGTCTTCTTTATTGAGTAAGGAGCTAACAAAGGTAGGTTGAGGCTCTTCGCTAGTACCTAAGTTAACTTCCGTTAACTCATCTATTGTAGATTTGATTTCTTCTTCGAACTCTGGTGGAGCATTTCCAATTTGTAAATATTCAAGTTCTTATGTAGCTTCCATGCAGTTTTCATTAGACTCGCAAGTGACAACCAAGCAAAATTCAGTATCGTCAACTGATCCTACTGTGTCGAATCCGAGACCATGCTTTGAATTGGGTGGACGATTGGAGTTATTCCACAAATTTTCAAAATGTTGTGATTGACCTTTTGTCCATTGTCGAGGTAAGAAACCACGCCGAATTAAATTTTGAACACGAGGAGAGTACCACTCAAAAGGCAATTCCATTAATTTCGATGAAGTAGCATCTTCAAATTCTACATTATTTTCAGTTTTGGAGGAAGGAGCACCACGGTAGAATTTGATTGGCTTTGCACCGCCGCTACGTACCTCTTTGACGACCATACCCTCGATCTTATTAGAATGGATCAGGGTCAGGGTCATAGTATGTACATAGTGGTTAATATTCTCGTACATAGATTTATATTCCTCGTTCTTTTCATCTTCGAGAGATATCATGAATTGCGGCTTCTTCCGACTTATTGTTGTTGCTTCTTGCTTGATTTCTTTTTCTTCTTCTGAACTATCTTCCCAATCAACATTGATGGCTGGTTTCCTCTGTCCAACTGTCCTAACGTCTCTGCCACGACCTCGTCCCCGGCCTCGACCTCGGATGCGAGTTGTTGAGAAACCTTCACCATCTCGCCGTAAGGGAGTGGTGAGTGATCGTTGGACTAGAACTTCGGGTTCTTCGTCGTCCCGAACTTCCTTTGCTTCATTTGTTATGGTATCTCCGGAGAAGATTGTTTTCTTCGGAGGTGCATAATAAGCCGCATCTTCATGGTTTCCAATTTCATGTACGGAGAATGGTTGTAAGTCACCTTTGATGCATCGTTCCCCTCCATCGTAGTATTTAATGCACTGATGTAGAGATGATGGTACCATCCGATTTTCATGTATCCATGGTCGGCCCAGTAGAGCGTTGAACGACGTTTCTGAATCAATTATGTGAAATTTCGCGGTTTTCTTTGCTAAGTCAGCGGTCTTCATTAGTAGTGTTATTGATCCGAGGGCTCTTTCTCCTTTCTGGTTGAATCCTCTTAATAACATTTTGTCCTCTTCGAGCTCGCGAGCGTTAATTTTCAAGTATGCTAGCGTTCAAAGATTCATTATATTGATTGATGCTCCTGGATCCACCAATACTCTGGAGAGTGTAAACTTCCCAATTGTAAGTCGAAATGTACAACGGTCGGTTGTGGTCCGACGTCCCAAGTAGTAGGTCATTGTCGCGTGAAGGTAACACCTCGTTGTTCTTTAACGAGCAAACCTCATCTAAGGAATCTCCGGCCATTTGAGCTAAGCAAATTTCTAGGTCAAGTAAGGCCTTGATCAGAGCCTCTCTCATCTCTTTTGATAAGATGAGAGCGTCGTAGATGCTCAGTTTGGCTGGTAGTTTCCTAAGATGGGCTAGCACGTTGTAGTCCACTTTATTTTCATGTATCTCATTTTCTTCCCAAATGGGCATTTCTTCTGCCGGGGTTGGTTCTTCCTGAACAACCGCCTGCTTTCCTTTGTCCTTTGAACCCATTCTCGGAGGTAGAACTCTTCCACTTCTTAAGTTGACTTCTGTGATTTTTTCTGAATCTAGTATTGAGTTTGCTGGTGTCTCCTTCTGAATTGGAATGACAGGTTCTTCAGGATTAGCTTCGGAGTCTGAAGGCTCTAACTCTATTGTGACTGGAGCTCCTCGAAACTCGCAAATAGATTCGTTGCTTGTTGAACTCTAATAGCCTCCTTGATGGATGTCTTCTTTGTCATTGTGATCGTCGAGATTGTGTATGATTTGAGAATTGTCATTTGTATCGGAATCGGCGTCCGGATTAGGTTGATTGTCGCTAGTTACATAACCGTTAGAACAGTCAAAACGTAGCCAACGCCAAAAACCTCATCATTATAAGATCCCACCGGAGTGAGCAAATAATCATACAGAGTCAGAGGTTCGAGGGATTTCTCCCCTGAATCAGAAACAACTATCCTAGGATAAGCAGCCCCTAGTCTAGCCTTAAGAGCCTCGGTCTTTTCTTCTTCATCAATTTTCTTCTTTTCTTCAATCGTCTCCTGTTGAGGTTGTTCTTCTATCGCAAGTGATAGTGCCGACTCGACAGGTTTCGAACTTTTAATTGAGGCTCACACCGAAGTGGTTTGGATGCGATCCAAAATCTTCTTCAAAGACTTTGTCCAAGCGGTAGTCCATCCATCATCAGTCGCATAGGGATCTATCGGAACAATGAAATCCGTCGAGATAACATTGACGGAACCTCCTTTCTGGGGTTCCTTCATGTATTCCTTCGGGATAGTTATGTTCCCTTTTCGAAGATTGTCGTTGAGCCAACTATTGAAGGTAATACAATCTTCTATCTTGTGTCCAAGCATCCGGTGGTAAGGGCAAAAGTTGGGATCACCTTTCTTGTCGACTTCTTCTGGTCTCTTAGGCTCTGGCAGCTAGAAATCTGGAGTCTTCATCAGACTGCGGAACATTTTCGGCACTGCCTCATTCTTGAATGGATATTCCCTGCTCAGAAGCTCCCTTAACGTACGTTGTGGACAAGGCGGTTGTTCATACTGTTGAGATGACTTATAGCTGGGTCGGGGTTGCTGGTAATTCTGTTGAGATTGCTGCGGCCGTTCTGACGGTATTTGTATCGGCTGCTTTCCTTTATCGACTGCTGCGACGATCCCGGACTTCTTTTCATAAGTTTTCACGGGCTTCGTTTGTCTGTTTTGTCGGTGAAACTTAATTGCTTCGCCTCCTCTTGCAAGCTTCCGGTCTTGCTTAACAACTTCTCGAAAGTCTTAATAGTAAATCCCTTGAGGAGAAGTCTTATCGGGCCATGAATGCTCTTAAGTAAAATGCCGGCCGCATGTTGTTCTTGTAGTTGTGGCTCACACTTCATACTTAGATTCCTCCATCGAAGTATGTAGTCGACAAAGTTTCGTTCGACTTACGCTTCTCTACCACTAAATCACCTATAGTGATGTGGTGCTGAGCTCCGACAAATCACTTGATGAACAGGTTCTCTAATTCTAAAAATGTCTTCACCGAACCGTTCGGTAATTCTGCATACCAATCAAAGGTGATCCCTGATAGGCTGCTGACAAATTGTCGGAAGAGTAAGGCATCACTTCCGCCGGCATTGCAACAACTGGCACGAAAATGCGCAACATCTCTGCCGAGGGTTTCCGATTCCATCAAAGGTCTTGAACAGAGGTGGTACAAAGCCTTTCGGATATGGGACAGCGTCGAATTCTTCGGGGTAAGGTCTACCCGTCCGAACGGATGTCCCGCTCTTTGATTGTGCTAAGGCTTCTCGCACCTGCTGTTCCACCATACTCTTGATAACCTTTTACGGAATCATATTACGGGTAGAATCTTTCTTTGGTCGATCATCTCCGTTAACGAGATGTAATCTCTTTTCCTCCATACGTAATATGAATAACTTCGGAGGCGTTTCTCTTGGGGGTTGAGCTTGACTGCGAAGAGTGGCTAGGAATGCGGCCATCTCTTCCATTCTTTTTGCCAATTGAGAGATTATATCGTCTTTTTCTCGAATTTGTGCTCTTAATGCTTCTGGTTCATCTCTTTCTGCAGCTGCCAGAGCACCTTGCGAAGCTGACGATGCTCGTGTTTCAACCATGCTAATTTATGCATATTCATCATCCATGAACTCTGACGAGTCAACTTCATCTCTAAACTTTTCTTCTCTCTCTATTGCTAATCGTTGAGTGTCGGTTCTTAGCTTTTCCATAGCGTCTTCCAATGGTCTTTTTTGTGCGGTTCTTAGCTTTATTGCTGTCGGGTTTCCTTTTTGGGAGTCCCCTTCATTGCGGTGGCGCTTTCTTTGGACTCAAGTCTCCTGACGAGACTTCCCTTCTCAGGTCATTGTTTCGGTCTTAATTGGCCGGTAGTGGGATGCCATATCATCCTTCTAGCAGCAGAAGGCCTAGGACCGGATGGTCCGTCGGCTGAATGCTTGGAAGGTGGTATCCTCCACGATCCGTAAACACTGAAACAACAACGGGTGGACTAGCGTTCATCTTCTTATTCGGCTCTTCGCGGCGATAACGGATTCTACTCGTGGCCCGAGACGGGATTTGGCGGCACCCGTCCTATTCTTCTTAAGATCTCCGATACTGAGGGCATTTCTCTTTCTTTGCTAGCTTCTCGATCACGGTACTGTAGTCGGGCGAATGGTGTAATCCTAGCCCTATTCTTTCTGTTGTCGCTATAGTATGCGGGTCGAGGTAATGTGGAGGCGATCCTGCGGACATTTTCCTCGTCGAGTGCACGGCGGAAAGGGGATGGAATCTACTTCCTTCCAAAAGGGTGTATATTCGAGCAATGGTATGTATTCGGATAGTGGTGTGTACTCGGGGATTTCTTCAAGAAAGCGACTTCGGCGGCTACGGCGCTTCACGGCGATCTTCACCGCCTCTGTTTCTCCTCGAGTCCGTGTTAAGGGTGGAACCCTTGAGCTGGACCCAATTTAAAAAATAGAAGGTCTTGCACGGAAATCTGTACCCTCCACGGTAACATGCTCGTTACAAATTTGAACTTCCTTCCCCTTCAGTTTGGCGGAAGCCGGGGTAGGTGCAGAGACGACTAGACCAGTGGGGGTAGAGATAACGGTCCTTCTATGGACAGCGGTATTCCTCTCAGCTGGAATCCTTTGCAGAGGAGGAAACTCTTGAGTTGACTTAAGGTTGAACTCGATCAAAGGTCTCCCAGTTTAAGATACTTTGTCTGTCAGTGCGAAACGGGTAACATCAGTGATCTTGACATTTGTGTTCTCGAATCCTTGTCCAAACTGGATGATCCCATTGTCGGGCAGCTCATCCTTGTAAACAGCGAAGTCTAGTCTGTTGGTGAAGGAGAAAATTAGCTTTGGGGCTTCCATTTCTGCAAGGTAGATTCTGATTGTCAGTCCCAAGTTATGCTTCTTCTCATCAGGACGAAAAAAAAGGAATCGAAAAGAGTCTGAACACATTCTTGTTCATGTATTTATAAGAAGGAGTTATTTATTAAAAGAGTCATTCATTAGAGGGTTTGTTTATTAGGAACGGAATGTTCAAAGGTGTAGAGAAGGTAATGAATCGATTCGAGTTGGAAAGGAAAAGAAAGTCTTATGCAAGACTTCTCGACTCAGAAGGACCACTCCTAAGCTAACACTTATTGGGGGTCCGCCCCACCTCGGAAATGAGGTAAAAGGATCTTGGAACCTCTCGTTTAGGGGTGTCTAAACGATGGCTCCTAAATCCGAGAGAATGTTGGCTATACTCGTTCAAAGTAGAAATGAACATAGTATTCCAACGGAAAGAAGGGTAGTTTGATCCATTAGGGACATGGATACACTACCGATTCTTGAAAGCAGAACTATCTGATTAAAAATGGAGAGAGGAATTTTTCCCAGCGGAGTCGCCAGAAATTGTCGGCATATTTTTAGGTTGAGTGTTTAATTTTGAAAAGGGGGTCGCCTACAGAAATTGTCGGCGAATTTTAATTTAATTTAAATAAATAATTTGAAAAGTAGTATTTGATTTTTAAAAATAATTTTAAATTTGAAAATTTTAAGATATGAAATCAAGCGATCGACATCTACGAATAGTTTATATAAACGAGCACCGCACCACAAACCGTGTATCTATCCAGAAGAATAGACACTGCTGCTTGACAATGGAGCTCGATTAAATAAACTAGAAAGGTTTGTGACATCCGTTTGGCTGCGAACCAATTTTATAAGCCGACAAGTTCCCTGCTCTAATATGAAAACATTAAACGGGGTTTATATTACACAGGTTCTTAAAATTCCCTATAAGGGCGAGCCCCTATAGTTAATTACATCTTAAGTGACGGGAATCACCTAAGAAAACTCTCGATAATAATCAATAGTTCTGCTCTCAAGAATTTCAAAGTTTAGGATTTCAAGGGATTAAATTTTAGAATATCAACAGGGAATGGATCAAATTTGGAACATTTTATTTTAGGAATTCAGAGGAAGAAAGGTAGGAGAAATCACAGATTCGAAGCGAACTTTGGTAATTTCCCGACTATCCTATTGTTTGGCTTGGATTTAGGAAAGACCTAATGTTTATTTAATGTTTTGATCTTACCGATTTTAATTAATTTGGACTTATATTTGTATAATAAAATCATACGAAATAGCCTCGAAGATGTGAGGGTTTATGTCGTACCGAACGATCACCTCGGAGTCCTAAGACCGGTTAGGGCTTAATTTACATGACATGATCATGCAAATGTCTAACGAAGAGTTGAGGATTTATGTTGCGCTAGGCAAACTACCTCGAAGTCCTATGGCTTGGTTATTTAATTCTAAGAAAGTTTTGCTGAAGTAGACTCGAGTTTTCTTGATGACGATGGTCGTCTTGCCCACCATGCTCCGAGCTCCTTGTTGTTGCGAGAGGTTTAGTTTTAGAAATCATAAATCGAGAGATGAGAGAAGTGTTCGGTTTAGAGAAGGTCTTAATTTCCAAGTGTTTTTATGTTTTAATTAAAACAAATCTTAAATTTGATTATAACAACACGGTTAAGATCCCGCGGTTCCATCCTTCGGCATCGTTATTTTTATCGGATTCACTTAGTCCGGATGAATTTGCTAAACTCAGTTGAATGAGTTCCACACTTTCATTTAGACAGTGGGAAATCCCGTTAGCAACACGTAGGTTACATCATCCGAGGTATTCCCGATCATCCAACAAGACGTTTTAATTTAGTTGTAGTTGTAGTTTTATTGTTCTGTTTGTGATTAAATTTTGAGTTGTTTTATATTTTGAAATGTTGTGGCGGTGAATTTTATATTGTAATGACTTTTAATTTAGTTTTGGTTTCAGTTTTAGGGACTACCCTAAAGGTTTTGGTTTTAATGTAACAGTTGTTTATCATGCAAGAAAGGTAAGTGCGATGCGATTAAATAAATTGCAATAAGGTAAATTGTAATAAAATAAAAGCATACCTGGAGGGTCTTCCCGTCATCTCAACTGCACTTAAAACATAATTAGAATATTTAAGCATTTAAAGCAAGTTCTAGGTAAAGCCGAGGGAAGGGTTATGGTTTTCTACCGAGGTCCTATTCATATAGCTAGTCACCTCCTATGACGTCTAGGTTCTTGTGTTTTGGTTTAAGGACGATTTTCTTCATCGAAAGAACGATTAAGTTCAATTGTTCTTATAAATATCCTATCATATCGAGGATGTGCTTAAGACGAGTCTTAAACATCTTTTCAATACTTCTAGAATTATTTTAAGTCCAAGAGAATTTAATTATACAAACGGATTAATCGTCCGGGAGTTCAAGTTTTGTTATCTTGCTCAGTGAACTAGGACGTTTGAATATCCTATGAATGAAGTGACACTTCACTTAACGCTCCGTTTAGGAGTTATGACAACAAAAGCTTTCGAGGGCAAATGGATGTTCAAGTGATTTGTGATTTAATTTAATTTCAATTAATGGGTTTAAGTTTGGAATAGTGTTCAAGTTGTTTTAGATTTATTTTTGAATTCTTTATGTCTTAGGTGATGTTATTTTTAATTCAATTTAATTTAATTTAATTTAATTTTAATTTGACTTGGTTTAGTTTTAATTTTAATTTAATTTATTTAATTTAATCTAATTTTAATTTTAACTTGATTTTTATTTATTTTAATTTAATTTAATTTAATATAATTTAGTTTAATTTAATATGATTTAATTTAATTTAATTTAATTTAATTTAATTTCATTTAACTTAATTTAATTTAATTTAATTTAATTTAATTTGATTTAATTTGATTTAATTTAATATGTTTTAATTTAATTTTATTTAATTTAATTTAATTTAATTTAAATTTTATTTTAATTTTATTTTTAATTTTAATTTAATATTTTATTTTTTATGTTTTAAAGATGATTTAATTTTAATTGTTAAAGTATTAATTTAATTGAAATTTTAAAAGGATTTAATTTAAATAATTTAACTTTAATTTAATTTAATGATTAAGTCTTTTAGCATTTTAAATCTTGAATTTGGATTATCATTTTAATTAGGAATTAAATATTATTGAGGTGATTAATTTAGGGATTCTTAAATTAAAGAACAAATCTTGTCCTAATAATATCCCTATTTTAATAAGTCCAATTTTTCATTATTCTTCCCAATTTAATTAATTATTTAATTAAGGTTTATTTTAATTATTTTTAAATTATTTGGTAGGTTTAAAACATTCAAAACCTAAAATTTTTAATTATAGGTTAAAATTTTAATTACCATTTTGCCCTTTAAACTTACTGATTCCATAACTCACTAAATTGAGCTCAAATGAATTTGGAATTTTTATGTGACTTCACTCATATGTCAATAAAGACATTAGAGGAGAAAATGTAATTTTTCTGTATTTAATTTATTTATGTAATTATTTTTGTTGGAAAATAGGGATTTTCAAGGAAAATTTAATAATATGACCAAGAGAAAGTTTTTGTCCTTAAGAAAATTATGGGACATTCCTAATGACTAGAGAACCACTTGGACCAATTTTGGTGATTTTTTGAATTATATTCTTTTTATTATAATTATTTTGAATTTTGGAGCATTAATTAATTTAAAAATAAAATAAAGATTGAAAAAGGAATTTTATATTTTTCAAAAATCTCTCTGATATCAAGGAAATCAGAGAACCAATTTTTATAATTTTCTGATATTTGTTTGATTTATTATAATTATTTTAGTGGAAATACTATAAAATACATTTTTTTAATTTTAAAATTACCCTAGGGCTTTAAAATTTAATATCTCATCATAGAGACCTAAGAAAAATGTGGGGTTTGTTCCTAAGTGATTAAAATTCAAAATGTGACATTTTGGTGAATTTTATTATTTTTGTGATTTTTAATATTTTTTAATTATTAAAAATATTTAAATAAAGAGAAAAAAATCAACTTTTTTAGAAAATTGCATTTTTAATTTTCTTAAATTCCCTTGATATCAAAGAGGCTCCAAAACTAATTTAGTGAATTTTTGAAAAGTATTTTGAAAGTTATGAATTTTTTAAGTTTAATTTTGGCTACGTGGATTAATCAACCCATTTGATAGGGCTAACCAAGTCCAATTGACTTCAAACTTTTATGGTGGGTTCCTCTGATCCTAAAGGTCAGTGGATAATTGATTTCAAGTCAATTTGATGTATGATTAGCTCTAATTAATTAAAGCTCCATTTTGGGTGTTTAAGCCAGATTAGGGTTATTCAAGTGAGTTAACTCGAAACCTTATTTTCCTAGGGTCCTCTGGTCATAATAAACATCACCAAATTTTCCTAGAATTTATTTCACAACATGCTAATTATTGGAATTAAAATACTCGGAATAGTGACCTAGAATTGAAAAATCAATAACTCTTCATAGGGATGGCCTCTAACTTTGGAAAATTCAGGGAATGTTCCCAAATTTAGAGGCTTCAAAAGCCCTATGGTCTCATGCCATGGTGAATTGTATACATGCATGGAGAATTGAAAATGTACAGTGAGTAAATAAATCATTAAAAATCAAATACTCAATGAAATTAAATGATTTCCTTCCACATTATTCTCCTACGATTCAGCTGAGCGAGAGGGTATTTTTATTTTATTTTTCGATTTTTCTACACGAAGTTATGCATTTTTGAAGATTAGGGAATTAAATAAATAGGAAAATAGCCTATTTATCTACTTATCCACGCGGCGCCGACTCGACCTAGGTATCTCACGAAGCCCGCGCGTCGTCTTCGATTTGGCGCCGCCATCCGGCTGGGATGCCGCGCGGCCGCGATTCATGTTCCGTTGCTCCGTCCGGCGCGATCCTGGCCGTCACGCTCGATACACGCGCAATCCGAGCGGCTCCACGGTCATCGTCTACGACTAGTGTGAACCCGTGAGCGTCAACCTTCTAACCCTAATTTCTCACTCGATTCTCAATGGATTTTTGTGTTCTTATGCTCTATGGATTCGTCTTGAGGAGACGAACACATCCATACGGTAAACATGTATTTAAATTGACTCAAATTAAATGGAGAATCTCTGTAAGCTCGGGAAGAAGAGTGAGTCCATACCTTTGCTCAGAGAAGTGAAGCTTCGATATGAGAGTTGTGTCACCTTCGATTGGGTCCAAGCAAGCTCCAGATGAAGTCCCTTGGCACAGTGAATTGTGCAGGTAAGATTTCGACCAAGCCGATCACAAAGCTTGGAGGCTGGAAGCAATGGTCGGCTCGGTGAGGGGGCTTTTCGTTGGTAAACTTCTTCTCTTGGTACGAGTGAAGGTGTAGGACCAATCAATTTGGGGATTGGTCCACTTGTGAAGAAGTGTCTCGGTTTTTATCTTTGAAATTTGAACTCGAAATTGAGCTCGAGTTGGAGGAATTTGGTGGAATCCGAGTGGGAATCAAATGCTCTATGTGTGGAGAGTGGTCGGAATGATTTTGGCGAGTTTCCTTAAGGTTGGTTCGATACCCCTTCCATGGCCGAGAGGGGTGGTGTTTAAATAGGAGAGGTGGAGAGCTCTCCGGGGGAGTTAGGGGTCGGGATCAGTTTGCTCAGCGAGGAAGAACAGCTGCAATGGCCAGCTGGGCATGGGAGCAACTCAGCAAGGTGGGATTTCAATGCTTGGTTCACATGTGAGCTCTCGGGTGTGGTGTTTTCCGGCGATCCGGGTGGTGGCCGGCGAGCATGGGTCACCCTGCGGTTCGAGTGGGTCGGGGCTGGAGGTTTGTGCGATCGATTGAGCTTTGCCGCGTGTCAAAGGCTTTGATTAAAATGGCATGGGGGAAGGCCGATTTTGGCTTGATTTGAGTCAACCCATCATTTTGGACTTGGTTCACCCTTCGAGGTGGCTTTGGGTGTTACGGGGAGTCGAAGGAATCGATTTGGTTTGGCATGGAGAAGTCCTTATCCAAATATATTTGGATTAAATTTGGGTTAAGGTGAAACATGCTTAAGGTTAATGACTTTTAGGAGGTGCTTAAAGGACCTCCTCCTTTTGCCATTTAAGGAGGGTTGACAACTTAGAGATCCTCATGGCTTGCCAATGGCTTGCATGTGGCTTCCTGGCTCCATGTGGCTTGGGAAAAGATTGGGTCAATTTCATGAAAAGGGATTTTATGGATTTTGGCATTTTGATCGAAATTGTTATGGGGCTTGATTTGGAATTGTTTAATTGATAAATTAGGACTTTAGGAATGATTTTAAATTGAATGTGTGATGAAGGAAAGTGTTATGTGGGCTTTAGATTGTTTTGGGCTTTTGAATTTGATGGAAGTGGGCTTTTAGGAAGGTTTAAGGGAGTGGGCCTTTAGGTTTAAGAATGAGTTCATGGATGGGAATTTTTGTAAAAGGTCAGGCCAAATAATTGTTGGGTTTGCTTTAGGGATATGTCTTGAGTAATTTGAAATAGATTTGAGGTGGTTTGGGTTTGAATTGGGTTGAATTTGGGCTTCTTTGGTAAAGGGGTTAATGTAGGTCAAATTGGGCTAACTTGAGCCAATGTTGGGCTAGGGTTGAAATTGATGTAAAATTAATGTTGGGAAATGTTTATGGGAATGTTTCAAAGAGGTTTTGACCTTGGTTGGGTTTTGATTTTGGGATTTGGGCTTATTTGGGTTAGGTTTGGGCTTAGGTCAAAATTGGGCTTTTTAGCTTTGGGTTGAATTTGAGTGGGGTTTGGGTCTAAATTTTGGGCAAATCATGTTAGTGTTTTGTTTGTGGGGATGTTAGGGAAGGTTTAAAAAAGAGTTGGGGTTAATTGGAGTTGAATTGGGTGAGTTTGGGCTAAGTTTGGGTCATCGGTCCAAATTGGGCTTTAAGGTCCAAAATGAAATTGGGTCCAAATGCCAATCAAATTGGACTTGGATCTGGTCTAGATTGGTGTTGGGGATGTTGAATTGAAGTTTAGAATTGAATTGGACCAGAATTTGGGTCAATTGGGTAGGTTTGGTTTGACATTGGGTTCACTTTGGGTTAAAATGGGTCAAATTGGGGATTTTAACAAAAGTGGGGTAAATTGACAAAATTGGCCCATGGTGTAGTTGAACCAAATGAAATTGGGAATATTTGGGATTTTCTGGAATTTTCTGGGAATTTTCTGAATTTTTGGATTTTTTGGCTATGAATGATCAATTTGAGTGGTTTGGGAATATTTGGGATTGGTTTGAGGAATTTGGGTGATTTTGGAGAATTTTGAAAATTTTGGGTAATTTCAAGGGTTTTGGGTAGGCTAGGCGGGTGTAGGGTCCCTGGGGTCAAAAATTAAAAATTTGGAAAATTGAAGATTGGGTAAATGTAAGTGAAATGAAATCATTTTGGTCGAGCCATGAAGCCATGTTAAGCCTATATGAGCCATGAGAGGACTCATTTGAGGCATTCACTATGTTGTTCCTAACCCTCTTAGCCAAGGGCTTAGGGGTTAAGGACCATCCATGTGAATCACCTTCATGAGTCAGGAGGTCAAGTTAGGTATGGGTGTGGTTTTAGGCGGTGTGTGAAAGTGTAGTGTATAAGTGTAGTGTGTGTGTGTATGTCGGCCCCTTCACCGGACCAGAGCCACCGTGGGCGATCCTAAGGCCAAAGAGTCCTATAGGAACTCATCCTTTAAACTTCCACATTTGATCTCGACCCTCTAGGTGATTAGGGGTCTACAATCGAGTTAGTGGAGTTTGCGGGGAGTTAAGAAGTGGTTTGAATTTCTAAGTGGTGGGTCCCAATTCTAATCCTCTAGGATAGTCAAAGGAAAAGCCTAAGGCTAGATCCTAAGTACTAAAAAGAAGAAGAGAAGACTTCATAAAAAATGAGGTCAACAGGGTTGCCTCCTATGAAGCGCTTGGTTTATCGTCGTCAGCCCGACTTAAGTAATTCTTTAATCAGGTTGACTCAATTCATAAGCATCTTTATAAATCTTTTTAATGTCACCCAAATAAGGCTTCAATCTTAATCCATTAACTTTTAAAAATTTTCCCATTTTGGGGTCTTTAATATCCACAGCTTCATATTGGTATGCTTTTTCAATTATCTTTAGGCCCATCCATTTTGATCTCAATTTTCCAGGAAAAAGTCTTAAAAGAATATTAAATAGTAATACTTCTTTTCCAGACTCAAATATTTTTCCTGAAATCTTTTTATCATGTAATACCTTCATTTTCTCTTTATAAATTTTGCATTATCATATGATTCATTTCTTATTTCATCCATCTCATTTAGTTGCAATAATTGTTTTTCTCCTGCAATATTCAAATCAGAATTAAACTCCTTTATCGCTAAATAAGCTTTATGTTCAAGTTCAACAGGTAAGTGACACTGTTTACCAAAAACTAACTGGTAAGGTGACATTCCGATTGGTGTCTTATAAGCTGTTCAATAAGCCCATAATGCAGAATCAAGTCTATCAACCCAATCAGTTATTTTAGGATTAACAGTCTTCTCTAAAATTCTTTAATTTCTCTGTTTAATACTTCAGCCATTCCACATGTTTGTGGGTGACAAGCAGTTGCAATTTTATGTTTGATTCCAAATTTTTGCATTAATGATTGAATTCATATATTTCTAAAATGACTTCTACCATTTGTGATAATTACCTTAGGCATTTCAAATCTTGAAAAAATCATCTTCTTTAAAAATTTAGATACACTTTTGGAGTCACAGTTAGGTAAAGCTACAGCTTCAATCCACTTTGAAACATAATCAACTGCTAATAAAATATAAATTTTTCCAGATGATGGTACAAATGGTCCCATAAAGTCTAAACCCCATATATCAAAAATTTCAATTTCCAATATATAGTTTATAGGTATTTCAACTTTCTTACATATATTTCCCATCCTTTGACATCGATCACATGTTTTAATATAATGTCTCACATCTCTGAATAAGGTAGGCCAATAAAATCCTGAATTTAAAATTTTAAATGCAGTTTTATCTACTCCAAAGTATCCTCCAAAATCGGAATCATGACATTTTTGAATAATAGCAAAAGTTTCTTCATATGGTACGCATCTCTGAATTATAGAATATCTTCCTAATTTAAATAAATGAGGATCTTCCCAAATATAACATTTAGCATCATTTTTAAATATCTTAATAAATATTTCATCCAATCCATAAGGTAGAATATTGCTAACTAAATAGTTAACTATATTCGCATACCAAGGTGTTTGGCATCCTTGAATAACATATAAATGTTCATCAGGAAATTTCTTATTTATCTTTTCTTCAGTAATAACATCATTTTTAATTCTAGACAAATGATCAGCAATTTGGTTGTCAGTTCCTTTTCTATCCACTATTTGAAAATCAAATTCTTGTAGAAGTAAAACCCATCTTATTAGTCTAGGTTTAGCATCCTTTTTTGACATTAGATATTTAATAGCGGAATGATCAGTATGAACTATGCATTTAAAACCAAGAAGATAAGGTCTAAATTTATCAAAGGCATATACTATAGCTAGAAGCTCTTTCTCAGAAGTACTGTAATTTCTTTGTGTTTCAGTGAGAGTTTTACTAGCATAATATATAAATTTGAAAATTTTCTCATATTTTTATCCCAATACAGCTCCAATTGCAAAATCACTTGCATCGCACATTAATTCAAAAGATTTATTACAATTAGGTGCAACAACGATAGGTGCGATTATTAATTTTTCTTTTAAAATATTAAAAGCATTAACACGATCTTTGTTAAATTCAAATTTCGCATCTTTTTCCAATAAATGACAAAGAGGTTTAGCAATTTTAGAAAAATCATTTATGTATCTTCTATAAAATCCAGCATGACCTAGAAAACTTCTCACATCAGTAACAGTAGTAGGTGGTTGTAATTCAGCAATAATTTTCACTTTTGTTTGATCTACTTCCATCCATTTTTTTGAAATCTTGTGACCAAGTACAATGCCTTCTGTGACCATGAATTGACATTTTTCCCAATTAAGAACTAAGTTTGTTTCTTCACATCTTTTCATAATTTTGGAAATGTTTTCCAAACAAGATTCAAAAGAAGTTCCAAAAACTGAAAAATTGTCCATGAATATTTCAATTCCTTTGTCAATCAAATCACAAAATATTGACATCATACATCTTTGAAAAGTTGCAGGTGCATTACTTAAACCAAAAGGCATTCTTCTAAAGGCACATGTTCCATAAGGAGTTGTAAATGTTGTTTTCTCTTGGTCCTCAGGAGCGACAGGTAATTGATGATAACCAGAATATCCATCCAGAAAATAGAAATATGTGTGTCCAGCTAATTTATCAAGCATTTGATCCAAGAAAGGTAAAGGAAAATGATCCTTTCTAGTGGCGTCATTTAATTTCCTATAATCAATGCAAATTCGTCATCCAGTGACTTGTCTTGTAGGAATTAGTTCATTTTTATCATTGACAATGATAGTTACTCCTCATTTCTTTGGAACACAATGAATAGGACTTACCCATTGGCTATCCGAAATAGGATAAATAATACCAGCATCTAACCATTTAACAATTTCTTTTTAACAACCTCTTTCATGATAGGATTTAATCTTCTTTGTGGTTCAATAGTAGGTTTAAAATTTTCTTCCATTAAAATTCTATGCAAACAAATGGACGGGCTTATTCCTCTTATGTCAGCAATTCTCCAACCAAATGCTTTTTTATAATTCTTTAACACTCCTATCAATTTTTCTTCTTGATCTTTACTTAGCTCGAAGAAATAATAACGAGTAAAGTTAATGAATTTCCCAAAATGCATACTTTAAATGTGTAGGTAACATTGTTCAGGGGCTTTTTTAATTGAGGGTAAAAGTATATCATTTTGAGTTATGTCCAAAGTTTCCCAATTATCTTTAGTATAATGAGTTTCTACTTCTTTTAGTTCTTCATCTACATCGGTTAATAATTCAAATTTTTCTTCAGAAATGACTTAATATTTTTCTTGATAATGTTTCTCAATTAAATAATCAATTATATCCATTCGATAACATTTTTCTTTGTGAGTGTACTTCATTGATTTAAGGACATTAATTTTAATCTCTTGATCATTAACTTTCAAGGTTAATTCTCCTTTTCGCACATCAATCATAGCTCGTCCGGTCGCTAGAAGAGGTCTCCCTAAAATAATTGGTATTTCTTTATCTTCTTCCATATCAAGTACAATGAAATCTATAGGGAAGATAAATTTATCTACTTTAACAAGAACATCCTCTATAACTCCTTTAGGGTAAGTGATAGATCTATCATCTAACTGAAGGGTACAGTGGTGGGAGTAATCTCTCCTAAATTCAACCATCAAAAAATAGAAAATGGCATGAGATTAATACTCGCTCCTAAATCACATAAAGCTTTTCCACAAAACTTTTCTCCAATTGCACAAGGTATAGTAAAACTTTCAGGATCTTTAAGTTTTTAAGGTAATTTCTTTTGAATTATTGCACTACATTCTTCACTTAATGCAATAGTTTCAAAAGCTTCAAATCTTCGTTTCTTACTTAAAATATCCTTCATAATTTTTTCATAAGTTGGCATCTGTTCCAAAGCTTCAGCAAAAGGTATGTTTATAGTAAGTTTCTTAAAAATTTCAAAGAACGTAGAAAATTGATGATCAAGCTTCAGCTGTTTAAGTATTTAAGGAAAACGTGTTGGTGGTTTTTCAACCTCCATATTAATAGAAATCTCAGTTTGATCATTATTAGGATGAGTTTCTTTAGATTTTTCAATCTCTTTAACCTTAATCTCTTTTTCAATTTCATTCTGCATTCTTTCTTTTAATTCCTTTCCACTTCTATGTTGTACAACTTTAACATGTTCATGTTCTTTTCCAGTTTCTTTAGGATTGATTTCAACATTACCAGGAAGTGTTCCTGAGGGGTCTATAATTAATTAAATTAGCGATTTTTCCCATTTGATTCTCAATATTAGAAATAACAGTATTTTGATTTTGTAATTGATTACTTAGTTGTGAAATTAATTATTCTATTGATAACTTTTTATGTTAATTGTTAAATCCAGGTGGTTTATAGCTTGAATTAACTTGATTATTCCAATTTCCAGTGGGATGAGATTGATTATTACCCCATTGTTGTGAATTACTCCAGTTAAAATTAGGATGATTATTCCATCCAGGATTATAATAATTTGAATAAGGATTATTTTTACTAGCAATAGCTTGTAGAGTTTCAATAGTTTGAGAATCTTCAATATTAGCAGAGTTATTATGTGATATAGTAATAGCAAAACTATCTAATTTCCTAGACATTGCTGCTACATGTGAAGCTAAAATAGAAAAGGCTTCATTATCATAAATACTTTTCATTCTTTTAGGATTAATCCTTTCATAAGGCCATTGAAAATTATTGTTAGCCATTTCATCATTTAAAGTGTAAGCTTCTTCAAATGATTTAGACATTAAAGAACCTCCAGCAGCAGCATTAATAATTGATTTTAAAGATCCAATTAATCCATTATAAAATGTTTGAATAATTAACTAATTAGGTAAAGCATGATGAGGACATTTTCTTAATAATTCTTTAAATCTTTCCCAAGTTTCATAAAATGTCTCTCCGTTAAATTGACTAAATGAAGTGATATCATTTCTTAATTTAGCAGTTTTAGAAGGAGGAATATATTTAGCAAGGAATTTTTGTGTCATTTCACCCCATTTTTTAATAGAACCTGTTGCTAAAGAGTTCAGCCACATCTTTGCTTTATCTCTTAAAAATTAAGGAAAGAGTCTATGCCTAATAGCATCATCAGAAACATTGTTATATTTGAAGGTAGCACAAAGTTCTAAAAAACTAGCAAGGTGTAAATTTGGATCCTCATTTGGTGTTCCACCAAATTGATTGTTTTGAACCATTTGAATAATAGATGGTTTATGCTCAAAAGAATTAGCATCTATAGTGGGTATTTGAACACTACTATGAAGTTCATCGATTGTAAGGTTAGCATAATCCCTTAATAGTTTATAAACATTTTGATCATTAATTTCAATTGGATTTTGTAAATTATTATTTAAATTAGTAATTTCTTGAAAATTTTAAATTTTTTTTCCTTTTTTAATTCTTCTAACAGTTCTTTCTAATTTAAAATCTAAATGTAATAATCCTTTAGGTCCAGAACTACGCATAAAAAGTAAATTAGCAAGAATTAAAATAAATATTATTATTATTTTTATTCAATTTATGTTTTTTTATATTATATATTTATTTTTTTATTTTTATTACAATTTTTTTTACAATAAAGAAAAATGAATAAAATAAAAATACTTAAAATCTAAAAATTTGCCTCTGCTCTCCCCAGCAACGGCGCCAAAAACTTGACCCGATATAAATATATGTGTACTAAAATCTTCTTCCACAGCAACGGCGCCAAAAACTTGACCCGAAGTCCTCTGAAGATCAACGTACTAATTAATGCTTTCAAAAATATATGTTATAAACAATAATAGCGGTTAGTGTATATAAATATAATTTTATGTAAAATATTTTACACACTAGGGGTACTACCCAAGTATATGTATCGTATCAAGTAATATAGGGCTTTGAAACAAAGACCCCAGTATCGTTCCCACGAGGAGAGAGTTATAGATCTTTAAATATTTTTATTTTAAAGTATTTCTTTTACAATCAAAAATAAAATATCTTTAATTTACTAGATGCGATAATAAAGCGTAAATAAAATGATTGATGTAATTAGCAATAAGAAAGCAACTTTCTCCCTTTCAATTAATCCAAGATTTTCTAAGATAATTATAATATTCTTGGAGAATATAAATTGATGGTGTTGTGCCAAATAAAAGCATTCTTATTCTTTATCTTCGCTCGATAGTATAAAGAACATTGGCTAGCTTTTAGATCAGGTCCGGATGTTTTGTTAGTAGAATGGGTTAATCTAGACTCACACTACTAGATTTCCAAGGGTGGCTATGGTCGGCCCTACTAGTGACCCTTTCCTTTTTTATAAACCAAATCATAAGAATTTAGTTTTTCACTCTTAAAAATTATCAATTCTACGCCCAATATATAATATCTTCCTATTTATTTGCACTTCACCTTGAATAACCCGCACAAGGCCTTCGACTACCCAAGGATTCATGTGATATCTACAGGTTAAGAATTCATCTCCTTCTAGGTATCAAAACTCTTCAACAGGTTTTAACAATTTAAATGACCAATTTAAATAGTAAATTAAGAACTGGTATTAATATCATCTCAATGTTTTAAAAATATATGATTTTTAATTCTCCGACGAATTTTGTATTATCTTATTTATCTTTTCATAATTGAAAAGAGAAAGTAAAGTAACTACTCAGAACACATTGAAATTAAATAACAAAACATAATAAATAAACTTTGAATCAAAATAAATATACTTATCTTAGATGTTTCTCATACTGAACTTCTGATTCCTACTGACTCCATAGCGTAATGAACTCCAGATGCACCAACTCTTTCAAACTCTAAATACAAACTCTAAAATAAACTCACTAATTTATGAAGGAAAGTAAAAAGGTGGCCCTAATATTATCTCTCTAATTCTCTCTCTAGGTTGGGCGTTTTTCTCTGAAGGAGTACCCTCCTATTTATAGTTTTCAAGGGTTGCTTCAAGGCACCTCTTAAAAATTTGTCCAAATTCAATGAATCTTCTAGAAGGTGTGCCTAGCGCCTAGGCGCTGGACACCGCGTCTAGTTCTTCGCACCTCTTCACTTTGGATCGAACCTCTTCGCGATTAAAACCGTTTTAAAGCGTCCAAATACATTGTATCACATGTCCTATAAACTAGGAACAACTGCCAGTCTTCTTGAAGGTCCAATAACTGCTCACACCGTTAAAATAACCACACAAAAGTCGTCAAAAACATAACAGTTTTCTGTATTGAGCTGGCGCTTAGGCGCCGGACTCTGGCGCCTAGGTGTCATGCCAGTAATTTTGACAATTTTGCATTTTGGCTCTATTTTGCTCCTTTTTGCTCCTTTTTGCTCCTTTTTCATATTTTCTCCTTCTTGAACATTTTTGCATCACCTACATCCAAAAACTCAAAAATACCCTTCATTAAAGCATAATATCCTTAAAATTTAATAAAAATCAAGGCATAAAAATAGGTATTTTTTTCTTGGATCAACTAGCAATAGGATTAGGGTTTTAGTAGACAACCAGAACCTTCACTTAGCTTTATCTAGGTACTTGTTGCAAATATATAAATGTCTTAACTTGTACTTTAAGTGCAGGTGAAAATGATGGGAGTGCCCACCAAGTATGCATTTAAGTTTATTGCAATTTACATTTAACAAATTATTAAATGTCTTACTATCCTGTACTAACAAATGCATGAAAATGATCGAACCCAGCATGTTTAAACAACTTCAAATTTAACCACCAACTAAAATAAAACTGAATGTACAACTAAAATTAAAACATCTCGTTGGATGATCGGGAATACCTCGGATGATGTAACCCACGTGTTGCTAACGAGATTTCCCACTGTCTAAATGAAAGTGTGGAACTCATTCAATTGAGTTTAGCAAATTTATTTGGACTAAGTGAATCCGATGAATAAAGCGGTGCTGGGATGACGGAACCGTGAGATCTTAATCCGTTCTTCTTAATCAACCTTAAGATTTGTTTTAATTAAAACACTAATCCATCTCAATTTTAAACTTTTCTAAACCAAAACACTACTCTCATCTCTTGATTGCCACTTCTAAAACTAAACCTCTGCAACAATAAAGAGCTTGGAGCACAGTGGGCAGCACGAACATCTTTGTCAGCAAAACTTGTGTCTACTTCAGCAAAAACTTTCTTAGAATTAACTAACAAAGCCATATGATTTTGAGGTAGTTTGCCTAGTGCAACATAAATCATCAACTTCTCTTCAGGCATTTGCATAATCATGTTATGCAAATTAAGCCCTAACCGGTCTTAGGACTCCTAGGTAGTCATGTGGTACAACATAAACCCTCACATCTTCGAGGCTATTTGTGTGATTATATCATACAAGCATAAGTCCTAATTAACTAAAATTGGCAGGATTGAAACATCAAATAAACTCTCTAAATTGAAGCTAAACAATAGGATAGTCGGGAAGTCACCGATGTTCACTTCAGGTCCGTGTCATCCCCTACTTATCTTCCTTTAGACTCTTAAAAATAAACTTTTCCAAATTTGAGTTATTCCCTATTGAAATTTCCAAAATCCAATTTGTTTGAAACCTTAAACTTTGAAATTCTTGAAAGTAAAACCACTGATCTTTATCGAGAGTTTTTTTTAGTGTCTTCAGACATTTAAGATATAATTAACTATAGGGGCTTGCCCTTATAGGGAATTTTAAGAACCCAGGTAATATAAACCCTGCTTAATTCCTTTATATTAAGCAGGGGAGCTTGTCGGCTTATAAAATTGGTTTGCAGACCAAACAGATGTCACAAATCTTCTAGTTTATTTAATCGAGCCCCGTCATCAAGCAATGTGTCTATTCTTTGGGATAGATACACGATTTGTAGTGTGGTGCTAGTTTATATAAACTATTTGGGATGTGAGATCGGTTTGCTTTCATATCTTAAAAATTTCAAACTTAAAATTATTTTCAAAATCCAATGCTACTTTCCAAATTATACATATTTAAATTAAATTTAAAATCTAAAAATTCATGGATAACTTCTGTAGGCGACCCCCTTTTTTAAAAATACAACACTCAACCTAAAAATATGCCGACATTGGCTATTCTAAATCAATCTTAGGTACAGAAATAGGTCTTTCCAAACCTCTCAGAGCGTCGTCTTTTGGTTTTTCAATCTCTTCGTTTTCTACTTCAATCTGTTTTTGAATTCTAACTTACAACTCTCATCTACTTCTCAGTTGAATTGCTTTTACTTGCTCTTTATTCTTATCTATTGGATTTACTTCAATATTACTAGGAAGCAATCCTTAGGATCTATTACTTAATAAATTGGCAATTTTTCCCAATTGATTCTCAATATTTCTGATTGTAGCTCTTTGGCTTTGCAATTGATTTCCCATTTGTAATACCACTTCTTCAATAGATAACTTCTTATCCTTAAATTGTGAAGTATTATTAAATCCTAGAGGATAGGTTAGTTTATAATTTTTACTCCCTTGGTTGTTCCAGTTCCTCAATGGGTTTACTTGGTTGTTCCCCCATAGTTGATTACTACCACCTTGATTATTGTTATTCCAGTTAACGTTTGAATGGTTTTTCTAACCTGGATTATAATAATTGGAATATGGGTTATTAAGCTTACTTATAGCATTCAAATATTCTAGTGAAGTTCGAGAATAAACCATTTGGCCTAATGAATTTTCTTCAATCATGGAAATTGGCTGATAAAATTTCATTCCAAATTGGTCTATCTTTCTTGAAATAACAGCAACTTGATTTGCTAGCATTGCAAAGCATCATTATCATGAATATTGGCTACCTTTTTAGGATTTAACCTTTCAGAAGGTCATTAAAAATTTTTAGTAGTCATTTCTTTAATTAAAGCATAAGCATCAACAAACTTTTTAGACATTAATAAACCACAAGCAGCGGCATCGATAATAAATCTAAGAGATCCAAATAATCCATTATAAAAAAGTTTGAATTATTAAAAAATCTGGTATCGAATGATGTGGACACTTTCTTAGGAGATCTTTAAATCGATCTCATGCTTCATATATGGATTCAACTTCAAACTGACAAAAAGATGGAGATCATTTATAAGCTTCACTGTCTTTGATGGTGGAAAATATTTAGCAAGGATTTTTTGTGCTAAATCACTCCAAGTTTAGATAGATACAGGTTCTAATGAATTTAACCATATCTTAGTCTTATCCCTCGGTGAAAAAGAAAAAGTCTAAGTCTAATAGCATCATAAAAAACACCATGATATTTAATAATAGCTCATAATTCTAGAAAATTGGCAAGATTTAAATTATGATCTTCAGTTGGTTCTCCCCTAAACTAATTAATAGATGCCATTTGGATTATGACAGGTTTATGTTCAAATGAATTAGCAACTACAGCAGGGTGTTGAATACTACTATGAAGTTCATCCACTGTAGGGTTAGCATAATCCCTTAAAGGTTTGAATTCTGGATGCATGTTAACATTTTGATTTTCTTAATTTTCCATTTCTTGAATATTTTTATCTTCTTAGTATCTTAAATTTTTTTGATTTTTATGATAGTTCTCTCTAATTCAGAATTTTAAGGCACATGCCCTTCAAAACCTAAACTACGCATACAAAAATAAAATAAGATAAAGTAAAACACACTAACAAAAGCAAAGAAAAGTAAATTTTTTTATTTTTCTTAATCTTATTTTTATAAATTTTAATTAACTTCCTCGACAACGGTGCCAAAAAACTTGATTCTGGAATATTTACGCCTACTTTTTTCACTTTGATATTTCATTTCATTGATATTATCTCTTTCTTTGCAACGGAGCCAAAAATTTGATTCTGAAGCAAATAAGAAATATATTTTAATTGTTTTATAATATAGGATTCTACGCAAGTATACATATTGTTTATCAAGTAATATAGGACTTTCTGATAAGCCCTGAGATATCGAACCCACAAAGAAATGTTTAAAAATATAAATAATTAAGAAAATTAACTTTTTACTTCTTAAATTGATTTTGTAAAGTATGTTTTAAAATAGATAATTTGAAAAATATTTTTAATATTTTTTTATTAAAAGGTAAGCAAGAAACTAAAATTAACAAGACTACTAAATGATATGAAAACAATGAGAATAAAACATCTTTTTCCTCTTTTAATGAATCAGTAATAATTATGGAATTTTGTTGTGGAAGTATTTAAATGTGTTGTGCCAAATATGAACAATTATAGTCTTTACCTTTACTTTGTTCTATAAAGAAAATTTGTTAATTTGAAACTTTGAAATTTTGTAAATGTGTTAGGTAGGGAAGTTACCAGCTGTCACTCTAGAGTTCCCTCTATTCCCTCTACTTGGGGGCTAACATCTCATAACAAAATTTTTCACCTCAAACTAAATTAGTGGGCTTTAGTCTGTCACTCTAAAGTTCTCTAATTTTACATCCCATTAAAACATATCTTCCAATTTATCTGCATTCAATTATATGGATAATAATTCTCATCCATACAATTGCATGTGATTCTTTTCAATTGTTGATTGAGACAATATCGCATTGGATCTTACATAATCTCCAAGAAATTTTAACATCATAATTGGCCAAATCAAGAAGAGAATTAAGTGCAAGGAAATAAATCAGCACAACTTCTTACAACATTAAACTTTTATACTTCACACAACTTCCTTCCATAATAATCATTTAAAAGGTAAAAGATAAAGAAAACTACTCATAACTCATGGGGAAAACACAAACACAACTTGATTTAAAAGTAGAAATCATAGTGAAAACATAACAAGTTTTACTTAAAAGCTAAATGTAAAAACAAAGATAAACACTTATCTGATAATCCTCTCCACAAGACTCTGGAAATTCCTTTGTCATTTTTCTTTCCAGTAAAAGACTGCACAGTGGTTGGTGCTCCACTCTGTTGACTCTAACTGTAACTTTAGACTCTAATTCAAACTAGACAAATCGATGAAATAAAAGTGGTGAGAAGAAGGCTTCACACCAATCCTTTTCTCCTTTAAACTCTCTTAAACTAAAAGATTTAACTAACTGACTATAAATAGTAAAATGTAGACTCTAAATAGACTAAGGAGGACTCCGAGAAGACTCATAAGGACCACAAGAAGACTCTAAACTGATTCCATGTCTTCATTTTAATAATTCTCCAAAATGTGCTTTGGTGCCTCTTCAAATCATGTCCATATTCAATGTACCCGCCAAAGATTGCATCTCTCAATCCAAATATGACGCCCAAAGTAAGTTAAGGATGTTACCACCAAAATTTGCTTCAAGCACCCTTTAAAAATGGCGCAAAATTAATTTAATTCGTATTTTTAAACTGTCGGTCCTAGGCATCAATCATGTGGCGCTTAGCCGCCATAGGTCAAATTTTCACATAACACATTTTTGCTCCAAATTTGATCCTCTTTTGCTCCTTTTTATTGTAATCAGTCATTTTAATCATACCTGCAAGAAAAACACAAAAATACTTTCAATTAAAGTGCAATATCGTTAAAAGTAAATATAAAAATGTGCATAAAAATACTATATATTTTAGGTGTATCACCCACCATCTTTTTTTGAGTTTGGTACTACATAAAAGGCTATTCCACTGATCAAGTCACAAAAAAAGGAATCACCACTAAATGATTTTTAGAGTCGTCAATGTCTAAGCTGCCAAGTTAGTCACTATCAAGGAGATTCTTCAGCCAAAGGAGCTCAGTGAGCCTTAGACCTCTCCTCTCCTCTAAGAGAGTATGTTTTACTCATTGATAGACACAGTGAGGATACGAGTCTTCATAGGATTAATGCTACTCTATTGGTATGTCATGGTCACTTGTGATGATAGGGAGAAACCCGCTTTTATCACCCGAGTTTGCGCTGTAATTTAGAGGTTAGTCGAAAAAGTGGGGTGTCTAGTTGCCGATTTACTTAAGAGACTGGGCTGCGCGATGTCAACAAGAATGAGGAAAGAAATTTTGAGACAAGTTAAAGCTGCCTAACAATCAGACAGTTCAATTGAGGTAAAGCTTGTTTGTGTTCTTGCTAAACTCTATTTGGGAGGCCATGTTGATACTGTTCTCTCTGCTACAGATGATACCACTATTGTCCCAAAGCTTATAGGATGTAGATCAGTCAAGTCTCACCTGGGTCTAAGAATACCATTTCTTGTTATTCGTAAGAAGCTTCTGAAAAAGGATAAAGGGAAGAGATCATTTGTCGATGTACATGGTCTACACTTTAGAGAGCACACTTCCTCCCGACCCGTTAATGTCACAACCAAAGCACCCCACCCCAAAGCATTAATTCTTAGAAAGAATGTGTGGCTACCTAAGGGTGTTGTACCAGTACTTTCAGACAAGATGGGGGACCATTTCTGCAAAATGATCATGAGTCTGATGCTCTAGTTACCGCTGCTTCAGAGTCTTTTACAGAAAGAATGATGTACAGAAAAAGCATACAGCTCTTGATACACCTAAAAGATATAGTATTTCAATGCAAATTTATATACCTATTTTTAATGATATTGCACTTTAATGGAAGGTATTTTGTGTTTTTCTTGCAGTATGATGAAAATGGATGGTCATGATGAAAGGAGCAAAATTGGATTAAATTTAGAGCAAAAAAAATGAAAAATGAAAATTTGGGCCTTGGCGGCTAAGCGCCGCTGGGCAGTCGCCTAGCTGCCACAGTTAAAAGTAGAGTTTCAATTGAATTTGGCACCATTATCAAAGGGGATGGGATGCAACTCTTAGTGGTAACTTCCATAACTTACTTTGAGTGGCAAGTTTGAATGAAGGGGTGCATTCTTTGGTAGATACGTTGAATCTGGACACATTTGAAGAGACACCAAGGCACCTTTTGTTTTACTATTTAAAGAAAGTCTTAAGAAATATATGGGAGGCTCTTCCTTTGCATTTTGAAGGGTTCTTTCTTTCTTTGGAGGCTCTTCCTTTGCATTTTGAAGGGTTTTTTTTTTCTTTGGAGGCTCTTCCACTGCATTTTGAAGTGTACTTCCACATTTCTTCCACTGCATTTTGAAGAGAGTTTTAATTAAGAGTAGGAGTAGAGAGTAGAAATGAGAAAAGTGTCGGAGTGAAGTCTTCTTCTTCCCACTTCTTTTCTTTATTTTAGTTTAGTTTTTATTGAAGTGTAAAGCCTGTATTCTGAGTAATCAGAGTTGGGAGACTTGCTCTGAGGAGTAGTTTAGCGAAGAGTCAAAGTTTCAGAGGAACTTCCAGAGTCTTGTGGAGAGGATTTTCATATAAGTGTTTACTTTTGTTCTTACATTTAGTTTTTTTAATTAATAATTGTTTTCGTTTGTTGTTTTTCACATGGTTTTTAATTTCAAATCAATGTGTTTTTGTATTTTCTCAATGCATTCTGAGTAGTTTACTTTATCTTTTTCTTTTCTAAATCGAGAAGTAATTAGTTTATGGAGAATTGTTGGGGAAAGTATAAGTGTTTAAAGTTGGAAGAAGTTGTGAAGATTGATTTTGAAAACTTTGTTTACTTCTTAATTTGGCCTGTTAAGTTGTAGAATTTCTTGAGATTATGTAAGATCCAATGCTGTATTGTCTCATAAAAGTTAGTAAGAATCACATGCAATTATATGGGTGAGAATTGTAGTCCATATAATTGAATGTAATATTAGAAGATATTTTTATGGAAGGGAGTAAAATTAGAGGATTTTAGAGTGACAAGCTAAAACCCTCTAATTTGGTTTGATTTTTTGAGTTTTGTTATGAGAAGTTAGCCCCCAGTTGGTGGGAATCGAGGGAACTCTAGAGTGAGAGACTGATATCTTCCACCGCTAACCCTGTTCAAAATGATAAAAATTTCAAATTAACCTATGTTCTTTATAGAACCAAGTAAGGGTCTATGTGTCACAACAAATTTAAATACTTCCACAACATTAGTTTTGTAATTATTACTACTTCCTAAAAGGAAAGAAAAATATATTCTAGTTAATAGTATTTTACATAAAGTGTTATTAGTTATTATAATTTTAATTTCTTGCTTAACATTTTATTAAGGAAATTTCAAAAGACAAACCAACTATCAAAACTTTTCAAAATCAAGACATACTTTTCAAAAAACCATTAAAAAGGTAAAATTATAATTTTTTGATTCCTTTAAAGATTTTAATACTCTCCCTGTGGGTTCGATATCTCGGGGCTTAATCAGAAAGTCTTATATTACTTGATAAATGATATGTATACTTGCGTAGTATCCCATATTATAAAATAATAATTTTTATATCTAAATCATCAGCACATATATATATTTGGTGTGGAGTCAAGTTTTTGGTGCACATATATTTATCGGGGATCAAGTTTTTGGCTTCCGTTTGCCCGGGAAGAAAAGAAAAATAATTAAATTGCATTTTAAAGAGAATTAATAAATTTTAAATTTTTACTTTTCTTTATTTTTGTTAGTGTGTTGTGTCTTGTTTTGTTTTATTATTTTATGCGTAGTTCTGTTTCTGAAGGACTTGTGCCTTATGATTCTGAATTAGAAAGAACTATCAGAAAAATCAAAACAAAAATTAAAAAAAAAAGATAAAAATATTCAAGAAATGGCAAATCATCAAAATAAAAATGTAGGCATCCATCATGAATTAAGACCTTTAAGAGATTATGTTAACCCTAAAATAGATGAACTTTGTGCTAGTATTCAAAACCCTACTGTAGCTGCTAATTCAAAACCCTACTGTAGATTTCTCAAAGTTTCAATCATCTGAGAGAAAATTAAAATCAGATATTTTACCCCCATTTTGATTAAACCTAAAGTTTTAGTTAGGGGTTAAAATCTTTTAATTACCTTTATGCCCCTTTAAGCTTATTTATTTTATAACTTATTAAATTAAGCTTAAATGAACTTAAGATTTTTATACCACTTCACTCACATGTCAATTAAGACATCAGAGGAGAAAATGTGATTTTTCTGAATTTATTTTATTTATATAATTATTTTGAATGGAAAATAGGGGTTTTCAAAGAAAATTCACCAACATGACCAAGGTAAAATTTCTGTCCTTAATAAAATTATGGGATATTCCTAATGACCAGAGGACCACTTGGACCAATTTTGGTGATTTTTTGAATTATATTTTATTTATTATATTTATTTTAAATTTTAGAGTGTTAATTAATTATAAAATAAAATAAAAGTTGAAAAATGAATTTTATATTTTCAAAAATCTCTCTAACCTCAAGAAAGTCAGAGAAATAAATTTTATATTTTTATGATTTTTCTTTAATTTATTAGAATTAATTTAGTGGGAAGGCTAGAAAATACATTTTTTAATTCAAAAATTGTTTTAAGGCTTTGAAATTAAATATCTTAACCTAGAGACTTAGGAAAAATATTTGATTGGTTCCTAAGTGATTAGGGGACCAAATATGACATTTTTATGATTTTTATTATTTTTATGATTGTTATTATTTTTTAATTATTGAAAATATTAAAATATGCTTAAAAATGAAAATTTTTAGAAAATTCCAATTTTATTTTTGTTAGACTCCTTTAGTATCAGAGAAGTCCCAAAATCAATTTGGTGAATTTTTGAATTGTATTTTTGAAGTTATGAATTTTTAAAGTTTAATTTTGATTATGTGGCTTAATTGATCCATTTAATATGGTTCAACAATTCCAATTGACTTCAAATTTTTATGTGAGGTTCCCCTGATCCTAAAGATCAGTGGAGAATTATTTTCAAGTGATTTTAATGTGTGATTAACTCTAATTAATTAAAGGTCAATTTAGAGTGATTAGGCCAATTAAAATTATTTTTAAGGAATAAAATCAACCATAATTTTCTTAGGGTCCTCTACTCCTAAGATACTTCACCAAATTTTCCTGGAATTTTCTAAGCAACATGCTAATTTTTTGAATTAAAATGTCAAAAACAGTGACATAAATTTGAAAAATACATAACTTATCATAGGGTTGGCCTCTCACCTTGAAAAATTCAAGGAATGTTCCCCAAGTCAGAGGCTTCAAAAGCGCTATAGTCCCATGCCATGGTGAAATGTCTATGCAAATGGAGAATTGAAATACCAAAATAAGTAAAAAATTAATTAAAAATAAAATACTCATCAAATTAACTCAATTCATTTTTTGCATTATTCTCCTCTGTTCACTGAGTAAGAGGGTATTTTTGTTTTATTTTTGTGATTTTTCTATGCAAAGATATGAATTTTTTAATTTCTGGCTATTTAATCAAATCAGAAAAATCCTATTTTCCTACTTATCCACATCAGTGCCGCGTCAAACTACGGTGGATTGAACTCCACGCGTCGTCTTCTGGTTCGGCATCGCCATCCGACTCAGCTGCAACGCGGCCTGCGGTCCACGTTCCATCTCCTCGTCCGACGCCATTGTTGACCTCATTTTTTATGAGGTCTTCTCTTCTTCTTTTAGTGCTTAGGATCTAGCCTTAGGCTTTTCCTTTGACTATCTTAGAGGATTAGAATTGGGACCCACCTTTTAGAAATTCAAACCACTTCTAAACTCCTGCAAACTCCACAAACTTGATTGTAGACCCCTAATCACCTAGAGGGTTGAAATCGAATGTGGAAGTTTAAAGGATGAGTTCTCATAGGACTCTTTGGCCTTAGGAGCGCCTACAGGTGGCACTGGTACGGTGAAGGGTTGACTTGCACACACACTACACCTACACACTACACTTTCACACACTTCCTAAAAACACACCCATACCCGACTTGACCTCCTCACTCATGTAGGTGATTCACATGGATGGTCCTAACCCTCAAGCCCTTGGTAAGAGGGTTAGGAACAACATAGTGAATGCCTCGAATGAGTCCCTTCATGGCTCATGTGGGCTTGATATGGCTTCATGGCTCAACAAAAATGATTTCATTCCACTTACATCCACCCGATATTTAATTTTCCAAATTTTCGATTTTTGACCCCAGGACCCTACACATTAACTGCCCAAGCACCGAATAGCCAAATTTCTCAAAAATTTCCAAATCACCCAAAATTCTCCAAAATCATTCCCAAACATTTCCACATCACTCAAATTGATCATCCATACCCAAAAATATCAAAAATTCCAAAAATACCTCCCAATACCCTCGAATACCCAAAATACCCCTCTAGCCAAAAATCCAAAAATTCGAGAAAATTCCCAAAAAATTCCGAGAAAATCCCAAATGTTCCCAATTTCATTTTGTTCAACTACACCATGGGCCAATTTTGTCAATTTACCCTACTTTTGTCAAAACCCCCAATTTGACACATTTTAACCACTAAGTGAACCCGATGTCGAAACCTAACCTACCCGATTGACCCAAATTCTGGTCCAATTCAATTCGAAACTTCAATTCAACATCCCCAACACCAATTTAGACCAAATCCAAGCCCAATTTGATTGAAATTTGGATCCAATTTCACTTTTGGCCTTAAAGCCCGATTTGGACCCATGACCCAAGCTTAGCCCAAACTCACCCAATTCAACTCCAATTAACCCCAAATCTTTTCTAAACCTTTCTTAACATCCCCATAAACAAAACACTAACATGATTTGCCCAAGATTTTGATCCAAACCCCACTCAAATTCAACCCAAAGCTAAAAGGCCCATTTTTGACCTAAACCCGAACCTAGCCCAGAATGAGCCCAGAATCCCAAAATCAAAACCTAACCAAAGCCAAAACCTCTTTGAAACACTCCCATAAACATTTCCCAACATTAATTTTACATCAATTTCAACTCTAGCCCAACATTGGCCCAAGTTAGCCCAATTTGACCTACATAGGCCCACTTACCAGATTAAACCCAAATTCAAACCAATTCGAGTCTAAATCACACCAAATTGACTCCAAACCACTCATGACACATCCCTAAACCAAACTCAACAATTATTTGGCCCAACCTCTTTACAAAATTTCTATCCATAAATTCATTTTCAAACCTAAAAGCCCACTTCCCTAAACCGTCCTAAAAGCCATTTCCACCGAAATACAAAAGCCCAAAATTGGCCACTAAAGCCCACATGACATTTCCATTTGCCATCCATTTAATCAAAGCCATTCCCTAAGTTATAATTCCATCATCAAACAATTCCAAATCAAGCCCCATACAAATTCACATCAAAATATCAAAATTTTTCTTAAATCCATTTACATGAAATTGACTTGACTTTTCCCGAAGCTAAAGGTGAGCCATGAAGCCATGCATGAGCCACATGGAAGCCATGAGAGCCTCTTTACATGTCACCATACCATATTGGGTAGGAAGGAGGGCCCCTTTCCTTAATCCCTAAAGCTCATTAGCCTTAATCATGATTCACTAAACCTAAATTTAATCCAAATATATTTGGATGGAGACTTCTCCATGCCAGACCAGGTGATCCCTTTGATCCCCCACAACACCCAAAGCCACCTTGAAGGGTGCACCAAGCCCAAATGGGTGAGTTGACCCATTTAGACCCAAAAACTAGCCATGCCCCATTCTACTTTGGATCAAAGCCTTTACACTTGGCATTTGCCGATTGCTTGCACAAACACCTGACCACGACCCACGACCACGAGGGTGACCCTTGCCTGCAGGCCGGCCACCCCGATCGTCGGAAAACTCCATGGCCGAGAGGTCAAGTCAATCCGAGCTTGGAATTCTCACTGCTTGAGCTGCCCCATGCCAGGTGGCCATTGCGGTTATTCTTCACTTGCCATGAGCGGTGATCCCGGCCCTCGGCTCCCCCAGGAGGCCCTCCGGCCACCTGTATTCAAACTCCCCACCTCTCGGCCATGAGGAGGTCTTGAACCGAACCATACCAAAACTGCGCAAAATCACTCCTCACTCCCCTCTAAACTTAGAGCAATTGATCCCAGCTGTTCTCTTGCTCCAATACCCATTGATTGAGCTCGATTTTGAAGCTCGATTCTCGGAGCGGAACGAGGACATTCCTGAATCCTTCACCAAAATCAAATTAAACTCACCTACACCTTCACCGAGGCCGAGAAGAAGTTTTCCGGTGAAAGCCCCCTCTCCGGGCCACCCGGTTGTTCCGGACTCGAAGGTTGTGATCGGCCTTGGTGGAAACTACACCTGAGCGATTCACCGCATCCCGGGGCTTCATCCCTAGCCTCCTGCCGGCTCCAACGAACGTGCCAAACATCTCGATCGAGGCTTCACCTCTCGAAGCAAAGGTATGAACTAATTCTTCATCCCGAGCCTGCGGAGATTCTTCATTTCAAATGCTTTAATTTCAATGCATAGTAGCTTAGTATAGATGTGTTCGTCTCTTCGAGACGAATCCGTAGAGCATAAGATCATGAAAATCCATTGAGTATCGAGTGAGATATTAGGGATTTAGTGTGGACGGCTCTCGGGTGAGGACATTTGGGGACGATGAACGGATGCGCGTCCATTTAATACACGCGCGCACGGACGGCGGGGATCGTGCGGATGAGGAGACGGAACGATACGGCGGGCCCGGGACGGGCGACTCGGATGGCGGCGCCCAATCACGGCGCGACACGTACCCCTTCGGAGGCTGCCGATGTTTCGGCGGCGCCGCGTGGATAAGTAGAAAATTAGGGGTATTTTCTATTTATTTAATTCCCTAAACTTCAAAAATTCATAACTTTGTGTAGGAAAATCATAAAAATAAAATAAAAATACCCTCTTGCTCGGTGGACGAGAGGAGAATAATGTGGAAAAGAAATCATTTAATTTCATCAAGTATCTTATTTTTTATAATTTATTTACTCTCTGCATACATTTAATTCTCCATGCATGTATACAATTCACCATGGCATGAGACCATAGGGCTTTTGAAGCCTCTGAATTTGGGAACATTCCACGAATTTTCCAAAGTCGGAGGCCATCCTATGAAGAGTTATTGATTTTTCAAATTCATGTCACTGTTTTGAGTATTTTAATTCCAATAAATAGCATGTTGTGAAATAAATTCTAGGAAAATTTGGTGATGTTCCTTATGACCAGAGAACCACTAGGAAAAATAGGTTTTGAGTTAGTTCATTTTAAACGACCCTAATTGGCTTAAACACTCAAAATAGGTCTCTAATTAATTAGAGTTAACCATAGATCAAATTGACTTGAAATCAATTCTCCACTGACCTTTAGGATCAGAGGAACCCACCATAAAAGTTTGAAGTCGATTGGACTTGGTTAGCTCTATTAATTGGGTTGATTAAGCCAATTTAGTCATTTTAAACTTTAAAAATTCATAACTTTCAAAATACCTTTCAAAAATTCACCAAATTGGTTTTAGAGCCTCTCTGATATCAGGGGAATTTAAGAAAATTAAAATTTCAATTTTCTAAAAAAGTTGATTTTTAATATTATTTTAATATTTTTAATAACTAAAAAATAATAAAAATCACAAAAATAATAAAATTCACCAAAATGTCACATTTTGAATTTTAATCACTTAGGAACAAACCCCATATTTTTCTTAGGCCTATTTGGTGAGATATTAATTTTTAAAGTTCTAGGGTAATTTTAAAATTAAAAAAATGTATTTTCTAGCATTTTCACTAAAATAATTATAATAAATCATAGAAAAATCAGAAAATTGCAAAATTTGCTTCTCTGGTTTCCTTGATATCAGAGAGATTTTTGAAAAAGATAAAATTCATTTTTTAACATTTATTTTATTTTTAAATTAATTAATACTCCAGAATTTAAAATAATTCTAATAAATAAAATATAATTCAAAAAATCACAAAATTTGGTCCAAGTGGTCCTCTGGTCATTAGGAATGTCCCATAATTTTCTTGAGGACAGAAACTTTTCCTTGGTCATGTTATTAAATTTTCCTTGGAAATCTCTATTTTCTACCAAAAATAATTATATAAATAAATTAAATACAGAAAAATCACATTTTCTCCTCTCATGTCTTTAGTGACATATGAGTGAAGTCGCAAAAAAATTTCAAGTTCATTTGAGTTCAATTTAGTGAGTTATGAAATTATTAAGCTTAAAGGGTAAAGTTGTAATTAACTTTTTTTTTAATCCATAATTAAAACTTTAGGTTTAATAAAAAATTAACAAGTAGAATATTTGATCCTAATCTGATTTGGATGATTGAAATTTAATAATTGAAGGGTAGAAACCCATTAAGCAATTTAAAATGATTAAACTTTAATTAAATAATTGATTAAATTTGGAAGAATAATAAAATTGGAATTATTAAAATAGGGATATTATTAGGAAGAGATTTATTCTTTAATTTAAAAAATCCCTAAATTAATCATTTCATTAATGTTTAATTCTTAATTAAAATGATAATTCAAATTTAAAACATTGAAAGACTTAATCATTAAACTAAAATTAAATAATTGAACTCTTTAATTAAAATAAAAATGAATTAAATTAAATTAAATCAAATTAAAAATTAAATTAAATTAAATCAAATTAAAAATTAAATTAAAAATTAAATCAAATTAAAAATTAAATTAAAAAATTAAATTAAATTAAGAATTAAATTAACTTAAATTAAATTAAAAATTAAATTAAATTAAATAAATTAAATTAAATTAAATTAAATTAAATCAAATTAAATTAAAAATTAAATTAAATCAAATTAATTTAATGTAACATCAAACCAAACTAAATTGAATTAAATTAAATTAAATTAAATTAAATTATATTAAATTAAATTAAATTAAATTAAATTAAATTAAATTAAATTAAATTAAATTAAAAAGTAAATTAAATTAAATTAAATTAAATTAAATTAAATTAAACTAAATCATATTACATTAAATTAACTTAAGTTAAATTAAATTAAATTAAACCACATTACATTAAATTAAGTTAAATTAAATTAAATTAAATTAAATATAAAGACATGAAGGATTTAAAATAAATCTAAGATAACTTGAACACTATTCCAAACTTAAATCATTAATTTGAACTTAAATTTGAATCACAAATCATTAAATATCATTTTGCCCTTAGGAGCTTTTACTATTGTAACTCCTAAATGGAGTATTAAATGAAATGTTACTTCACTTATAGGACATTCAAATATCCTAGTTCATCGAGCGAGGTTAACAAAACTTGAAAACCTCGGACGATCGATTCATTTACATAATTAAATTCTCTTGGACTTAAAACAATCCTAGAAATATTGAAAAGATGTTTAGGATTCTTCTTAAGCACTTCCTCGATATGATAGGATATTTATAAGAACAATTGAACTTAATTGTTCTTTGATGAAGAAAATCGTCTTGAAGCTAAAAACACGAGGAACCTAGACGTCGTAGGAAATGACTAGCTATAGGATTAGGAATTTGGTAGAAAACCCTAACCCTTACCTTAGCTTTACTAGGAACTTGCTTAAATATTCTAAGCGTGTTTTAAGTGCGGCTTGGGATGACGGGAAGACCCTCCAGGGTACGCTTTTATTTTATCGCGATTTACTTTCCTGCAATTTACTTTCTTGCAATTTACTTTATTGCAAATGCACTTTATTTTTCTCGCATGATAAAACAAGCTGTTGCATGAAAACCCACACCTTTAGGATAGTCCACTAAAAGCTGAAACCAAAACTAAGTTAAAAGTCATTGCAAGATAAAATTCACCGCCACAACATTTCAAAATATAAGACAACTCAAAATTTAATCACAAACGGAACAACAAAGCTACAACTACAACTAAATTAAAACGTCTTATTGAATGATCGGGAATACCTCGGATGATGTAACCCGCGTGTTGCTAACGGGATTTCCGCGGTCCAAATGAAAGTGCGGAACTCATTTAGTTGAGTTTAGCAAATTCATACGGACTAAGTGAATTCGATGAAAATAACGGTGTCGGGATGACGGAACCAGTGGGATCTTAATCGGTTACGTTTAATCGACTTTAAGATCTGTTTTAATTAAAATGTTAAAAACACATGGAAATTAAGACTTTCTTTAAACCAAACACTTCTCTCATCTCCGATTTATGACTTCTAAAACTAAACCTCTGCAACAACAAGGAGCTCGGAGCATGGTGGGCGGCACGGCCATCGTCGTCAGCAAAACTTGAACCCACTTGAGCAAAACTTTCCTAGAATTAAACAACAAAGCCATAGGACTTCGAGGTAGTTTGCCTAGTGCAACATAAATCCTCAACTCTTCGTTAGGCATTTGCATTGCAAATTAAGCCCTAACCGGTCTTAGGATTCAGAGGTAGTCGTCCGATACGACATAAACCCTCATATCTTCCAGGCTATTTGTATGATTCTATCATATAAATATAAGCCACTAATTAACTAAAATTGGCGAGATTAAAACATTAAATGAACATTAGGACTTTCCTAAATCCAAGCCAAACAATAGGGTAGTCGGGAGATTACCGAAGTTCGCTTCGAATCTGTAATTTCTCCTACTTTTCTTCCTTTGAATTCTCAAAATAAAATGTTCCAAACTTGATCCATTCCCTATTGAGATTCAAAAAATTCAATTCTTTGAAAACTTAAACTTTGAAATTCTTGAGAGCGAATTATTGATTATTATCGAGAGTTTTCTTAGGTGATTCCCGTCACTTAAGATGTAATTAACTATAGGGGCTTGCCCTTATAGAGAATTTTAAAGAACCCGAGTAATATAAACCCTGTTTAATGTTTTCATATTAAGCAGGGGAACTTGTCGGCTTATAAAATTGGTTTGCAGACCAAACGGACGTCACAAATCTTCTAGTTTATTTAATCGAGCCCCATTATAAGGCAGTGTGTCTATTCTTAGGGATAGATACACGGTTTGTGATGCGGTGCTCGTTTATATAAACTATTTGGGATGTGAGATCGGTTTGATTTCATATCTTAAAACTTTTAAACTTAAAATTATTTTCAAAATCAAATGTTATCTTTTAAACAATATATTTAAATTAAATTTAAAATATAAAAAATTCGCCGACAATTTCTGTAGGCGACTCCCTTTTCAAAATAAAACACATAACCTAAAAATATGCCGACAGCCATCTGAGCCGTTCGTTAGATACACGCGCAATCCGACGGCGGCCGATCATCGTCTCCGACTGGGACCGTCGACCTTCTAACCCTAAAATCTCCCTTGATTCTCAATGTATTTTCAAGTTTTTATTCTCTATGGATTCGTCTTGAGAAGACGAACACATTCATACGGTTAACATGCCATAAAATTAAGCCAAATTAAATGGAGGATTCATAGAAGCTCGGGAGGAAGGTAAAGTTCATACCTTGGTTCTGAGAGGTGAAGCCTCAATCAGAGATGCTTGGAAAGTTCGTTGGAGTCCAAGAAGGCTAGGGATGAAGCCTGGAGCTGTGGTGAAATGCCTAGACTTGATTTCCACCAGGCCCGATCACAAAGCTTGGAGGCTGTAACAACTGGGTGGCCTGTGGAGGGTGCTTTCACTGGGGAACTCGTTCTCTACCTCTGGTGAAGGTGTGGGAAGAGTTAATTTGGATTTGGTGGAGTTTCAGAGAGTATCCTATTTTTTGGACTGAAATTGAACTAAAAAATTGAGTTCAACCAGTGGAGGAGGACGCAGGAAAGCAGTAGGGCTGAGCTTCTCTCGGCTAGGAGGAGCTCTGGGAACAATTTGGAGGGCTTCTGTTGAGAAAATTTTCAACACCTCTCTCATGGCCGAGAGGTGGTGCTTAAATGTCCAGAGCCATTCAGCAGGGTTTGGGTCCAATTGAAGGGTGGATTCAGTTGCTTAGGTGGAGGGCAGAGAGGCTCCAATGTTTAATTTGGCTGAGGTGGCCATTTTGTGGAGTTTGGGTGAGTTTAGGTGGGTGGTGGCTCTTGGTTTTGACCCCCTCCGGCAGCTAGGCCGGCCGGCAAGGACAGGGGAGCTGGTCCCTGAGGTCAGGTGAGTCATGGAGAGATTAAATGGTGATTAGTAGTTGTGGGGATGTTTTGGGGTAAGGCAAAAGAGGATTTATCCACTTAAGGGAAGAGATCCCTTAAAATGGGCAACCCTTGGTCCATGGCTCACTTAGCTTGGGCTAGGTGGATCTAGGGTGGTTCCTAGGGTTCACTTGGTGGCTGTGGAAAGGTTGGTTTAGCCACACTTGGTTCAATTTGGTTTGATTAGGCCATAGGTTAAAATTGGCTCACTTGGGTTTGGGTTAGGCTAACTTGGGTTTGGGTTTGATTTAGGTCCCAGTGTCTTGAGCAACATTATAGAAATGATTGCCACGAAAAACTTTCATGAAGACATGGAATGGTTTTGAGTTCAATTAGAAGATCAATTTGGTGGATTTTGGTATTTTGGTTAATTTAGGCAAGGTTGAATCAACTTGGGTCGAAGTTGGGTTAAGGTGGGGTTTAGACCCAATTGAAAGTTTCAAATGGTCTAGGGGAATGTATTGAAGAGTTCCCAACCTTAATTGGGAAGAAATTTTAGGGTTTGGCTAATCAATTTGGTAGGTTTGCATGGATTCACTTTAGGCTAAAATGGGGGTATTTTTGGTTTTCAAATAGATTTAGGTTAAGCTTAGGCTCAAATTAGGGCAATTGAAGGTTGCATAGGTTTTATGGGCATGTTATGGAAAGTTTAGGATTGAAATTTAGGGGGGAAAAAAGTTGGTATTATGTTAATTGGGGGTTTTGGATTAATTAGGCAAAATTGGGGATTTTGGATTTCAAATGGAATTGAACTCAAATATGAATCAAATTGGGCTTGGATTTGGTTTAGATTGATAGTAATGTTCTTGAATTGAAATTTAGAATTGAAATTGGGCAAAATTGAGGTCAAATGGGTTGGTTTGGTGTGACATTGGGTTCATTTAGGTTAAAAATGGGTCAATTTAGTTATTTTAATAAAAGTGGGTTATTTTTGAAAAATTGGGCTATGGTGTAGTTGAACAAAATGAAATTGGTAATATATGGGAATTTTAGGAATTTTTTGGGAATTTTTGGAATTTTGTGCCAAAAGGGTATTTTAGGGTATCAAGAGGTTATTTGGAGGGTATTGGGGTATTTTGGTGAATTTAAGAGGTGGGAATTGTTTCAAAATGATCTTTAGGATCTTTGGGAATTTTGGTAATTTTTGGAAGTTTTTGGAAAATTTGGGGCAATTAGGTAATTTCAGGTAGGTTTGAAGGACCCAATGTCAAAACCAGGCATTTTGGCAAAAGTTGGATTTTGATCATGATGAAGCTTAAAGTGAGCCATGGACCAAGAAATGTCCACCCTGAACATCTCATGGGTTTTTCCCAACCCTCTTTGCCAAAGAGCTAGGGGTTTGGACTTAGCCAAATGAGAGCTCCAATGAACCAGGGGGGAGAATTGGGTAAGGATGGTGTGTGTGAGAGTCCAATGTGTGTAAGCCAGACCTCACCAGGAACAGGCCACCCAGGGTAATCCTAAGGCTTGAACAACCTTATAGGAGCTCACTATTAGTTCTCCATATGGTGGTCTTAACCTTCTAAGGTAATTTAGAGGTTTGAAACCATCCAAGTGGGATCCCAAGAGGAGTCAAGAAGTAGCTAAATTACTAAAGGGTGGGTCCTAATTCTAGTCCTCTAGGATAGTCAAGGAGAAAACCTTATGGATAGATCCTAAGCACTCAGGAGAGAAGAAAAGACCTCACCAAAAATGAGGTCAACAAATGGATCCCCAATAGGTGTGGTGTGCTGACGGAGCACATCGCGCGTATTGGCGTACGTCTAAGTGACACACTTAGAACAGAGTAGAGAAAAAAAATTCCGCTGGGGAGTGTCAGGCAAATTTCTAAGACTGAAGATCTCTGAACACTCGCTGGGGAAGAAGGAGGTGAATTCCAAATCACAAGACTTGGAGAGATTAGATTTTGGATTGGTTTCATTTTCTATTTCAAGTTTCAATTTTGAGTTTCAGTTCCAAATTGATTTGAGTTTCAATTTTATTTAAAGTTCGATTTAAGATTGATTTTAAGGTGGACCTCGTTGAGATTCAGAACTTGGAATGAGAATCAGAACCTAGGTTCTAACCTCGGAATTTAAAAGAGAACTAGAATTTAGGCTCTAGTCTTGACGAAAAGAGTTGGAATTTAGGCTCCAACCTCGGAAAGAAGATCAAAATTTAGGTATTGATCGAAAGGAATGAGGACCGAAATTTAAGTACCAGCCTCGGAGAGAGAATTAGAATTTAGGTACTGATCTCTGTACGGCTTATTTTTAGGTTAAGTGTTGTATTTTGAAAAGAGGTCGCCTAACAGAAATTGTCGGCAAATTTTTAATTTAAATAAATAATTTGAAAAGTAGTATTTGATTTTGAAAAATAATTTTTTTTTTAAATTTGAAGATTTTAAGATATGAAATCAAACTGATCTCACATCCCGATTAGTTTATATAAACGAGCACCGCACCACAAACCATGTATCTATCCCGAAGAATAGACACCCTGCTTGATGATGGGGCTCGATTAAATAAACTAGGAGATTTGTGACATCCGTTTGGTCTGCGAACCAATTTTATAAGCCGACAAATTCCCTATTTAATATGAAAACATTAAACGGGGTTTATATTACACAGGTTCTTAAAATTCCCTATAAGGGCAAACCCCTATAGTTAATTACATCTTAAGTGACGGAAATCACCTAAGAAAACTCTCGATAATAATCGGTAGTTCTTCTCTCAAGAATTTCAAAGTTTAAGTCTTCGAGGATTGAATTTTGGAATTTCAATAGGGAATGGATCAAATTTAGAACATTTTATTTTGGGAATTCAAAGGAAGAAAGGTAGGAGAAATCACGGATTCGAAGCTAACTTCGGTAATTTCCCGACTATCCTATTGTTTGGCTTGAATTTAGGAATGTCCTAATGTTTATTTAATGTTTTGATCTTGCCAATTTTAATTAATTAGGACTTATATTTGTATGATAAAATCATACAAATAGCCTCGAAGATGTGAGGGTTTATGTCGTATCGGAAGACTACCTCGGAGTCCTAAGACCGGTTAGGGCTTAATTTACATGATATGATCATGCAAATGCCTAACGAAGAGTTGAGGATTTATGTTGCACTAGGCAAACTACCTCGAAGTCCTATGGCTTGGTTATTTAGTTCTAAGGAAAGTTTCTTTGAAGTAGACTCGGGTTTTGCTGATGACGATGGCCGTGCTTGCCCACCATGCTCCGAGCTCCTTGTTGTTGCGAGAGGTTTAGTTTTAGAAATCATAAATCGGGAGATGAGAGAAGTGTTTTGGTTTAGAGAAGTCTTAGTTTCCAAGTGTTTTTTATGTTTTAATTAAAACAAATCTTAAAGTTGATTATAACAACACGGTTAAGATCCCACGGTTCCATCCTTCCGGCATCGTTATTTTTATCGGATTCACTTAGTCCGGATGAATTTGCTAAACTCAATTGAATGAGTTCCACACTTTCATTTAGACCGTGGGAAATCCTAGTTAGCAACACATAGGTTTCATCATCCGAGGTATTCCCGATCATCCAACAAGACATTTTAATTTAGTTGTAGTTGTAGTTTTGTTGTTACATTTTGTGATTAAATTTTGAGTTGTCTTATATTTTGAAATGTTGTGGCGGTGAATTTTATCTTGCAATGACTTTTACTTTAGTTTTGGTTTCAATTTTAGGGACTATCCTAAAGGTGTGGGTTTTCATGCAACAGTTGTTTATCATGCAAGAAAAGTAAGTGCGATGCGATTAAATAAATTGCAATAAGGTAAATTGCAATAAAATAAAAGCGTACCTGGAGGGTCTTCCCGTCATCCCAAGCTGCACTTAAAACACAATTAGAATATTTAAGCATTTAAAGCAAGTTCCTAGGTAAAGCTAAGGGAAGGGTTATGGTTTTCTACCAAGGTCCTACTCCTATAGCTAGTCATCTCCTATGACGTCTAGGTGTCGGTATTTTGGTTTGAGGACGATTTCCTTCATCAAAGAACAATTAAGTTCAATTGTTCTTATAAACATCCTATCATATCGAGGAAGTGTTTAAGACGAATCTTAAACATCTTTTCAACATTTCTAGGATTATTTTAAGTTCAAGAGAATTTAATTATACAAATGAATTAATCGTCCGGGAGTTTAAGTTTGTTATCTTGCTCAGTGAACTAGGACATTTGAATATCCCATAAGTGAAGTAACACTTCACTTAACGTTCCGTTTAGGAGTTATGACGACAAAAGCTTTCGAGGGCAAATTGATGTTCAAGTGACTTATGATTTGATTTCAGTTAATGGATTTAAGTTTGGAATAGTGTTCAAGTTGTTTTGGATTTATTTTTAAATTCTTTATGTCCTAGGTGATGTTATACTTAATTTAATTTAATTTGATGTAATTTAATTTAATGTGGTTTAATTTAATTTAATTTAAATTAATTTAATATAATATGATTTAATTTAATTTAATTTAATTTGATTTGATTTAATTTAATTTAATTTAATTTAATTTAATTTAATTTAATTTAATTTAATTTAATTTAATTTAATTTAATTTAATTTAATTTAATTTTAATTTTTTAATTTGATTTAATTTAATTTAATTTAATGTGTTTTAATTTAATTTAATTTAATTTAATTTAATTTTTTAATTTTAATTTAATATTTTATTTTAAAAAAGTTTGATTTAAATAATTTAACTTTAATTTAATTTAATGATTAAGACTTTTAGCATTTTAAATCTTAAATATGAATTATCATTTTAATTAGGAATTAACTATTATTGAAATGATTAATTTAGGGATTCTTAAATTAAAGAACAAATCTCTTCCTAATGACATCCCTATTTTAATAATTCCAAATTTATTATTCTTCCAAGTTCAATTAATTATTTTAATTAAAGTTCATTTCAATTATTTTTGAATTGTTTAATAGGTTCCTACCCTTTAATTATTTAAATTTCAATCATCCAAATCAGATTAAGATCAAATATTTTACTCTTTCATTTTATTAAGCCTAAAGTTTTAATTAAGGGTTAAAATTTTAATTACCATTTTTCCCTTCAAGCTTAATAATTTCATAACTCACTAAATTGAGCTCAAATGAACTTGAAATTTTTACATAACTTCACTCATATGTCAATAAAGACATTAGAGGAGAAAATGTGATTTTTCTGTATTTAATTTATTTATGTAATTATTTTTGGTGGAAAATAAGGATTTCCAAGGAAAATTTAATAATATGACCAAGGAAAAGTTTCTGTCCTTAAGAAAATTATGGAACATTCTTAATGACCAGAGGGCCACTTGGACCAATTTTGGAGATTTTTTGAATTATATTATTTTTATTATAATTATTTTGAGTTTTGGAGTATTAATTAATTTAAAAATAAAATAAAGGTTGAAAAATGAATTTAATATTTTTAAAAAATCTCTCTAATATCAAAGAAATCAGAGAATCAATTTTTATAATTTTCTGATTTTTCTTTGATTTATTAGAATTATTTTAATGGAAATGCTAGAAAATACATTTTTTTATTTTAAAATTACCTTTGGGCTTTAAAATTTAATATCTCATCATAGAGACTTAAGAAAAAAATGGGGTTTGTTCCTAAGTGATTAAAATTCAAAATGTGACATTTTGGTGAATTTTATTATTTTTGTGATTTTATTATTTTATTAATTATTAAAATATTAAAATAATACAAAAAATCAACTTTTTTAGAAAATTGAAATTTTAATTTTCTTAAATTCCCCTAATATCAGAGAGGCTCCAAAACCAATTTGGTGAATTTTTGAAAAGTATTTTGAAAGTTATGAATTTTTAAAGTTTAAATTGGCTAAATGGCCTAATCAACCCATTTAGTAGGGCTAACCAAGTCCAATTGACTTCAAATTTTTATGGTGGGTTCCTCTAATCCTAAAGGTCAGTGGAGAATTGATTTAAAGTCAATTTGGTGTATGATTAGCTCTAATTAATTAAAGAGCTATTTTGGGTGTTTAAGCCAATTAGGGTTATTCCAAGTGAATTAATTCAAAACCTATTTTTCCTAGGGTCCGCTGGTCATAAGAAACGTCACCAAATTTTCCTAGAATTTATTTCACAACATGCTAATTATTGGATTTAAAATACTCAAAACAGTAACATGAATTTGAAAAATCAATAACTTCTCATAGGGTTGGCCTCGACTTTGGAAAATTCGGGGAATGTTCCCAAATTCGGAGGCTTCAAAAGCCCTATGGTCTCATGCCATGGTGAATTTCCTATATGCATGGAGAATTAAAACAATGCGGACGAGTAAATAAATCATTAAAAATAAAATACTTGATGAAATTAAATGATTTCTTTTCCACATTGTTCTCCTCCGTTCATCTGAGCAAGAGGGTATTTTTATTTTATTTTTCTGATTTTTCTACACAAAGTTATGCATTTTTGAAGTTTAGGGAATTAAATAAATAGAAAAATAACCTATTTTTCTACTAATCCACGTGGCGCTGACTCATCCTAGGCAGCTCCGAAGCTCCACGCGGCGTCTCCTGATTCGGCGCCGCCATCTGACTCAGCGATCCAGGGCCCCGTGGGTCACGTACCAACGCGCCGTCCGACTCGATCCGGACCGTCCACTCGATACACGCTCGATCCAGACGGCTCATGGTCATCGTCTACGGCCGGGTGTGCACCCGTGACCGTCAACCTTCTAACCCTAATTTCTCACTCGATTCTCAACGGATTTTCGTGTTCTTATGCTCTATGGATTCATCTTGAGGAGACGAATACATCCATACGGTAAACATGTATTTAAATTGACTCAAATTAAATGGAGAATCTATGTAAGCTCGGGAAGAAGAGTGAGACCATACCTTTGCTTAGAGAAGTGAAGCTTCGATCTGAGAGTTGTGTCACCTTCGATTGGGTCCAAGCAAGCTCCAGATGAAGTCCCTTAGCCTGGTGAATTGTCTAGCTATGAAAGTGACCACAGCTCGATCACAAAGCTTGGAGAGGCCGGGACAATCGGGTGGCTCGGAATGGGGCTTTCAGTGGGAAACTTCTCCTCTTGGTCTGGTGAAGGTGTAGGACCAGTCAATTTGAGGATTGATCCACTGTGGAGAAGTGTCCTGGTTTTTGTGCTGAAGTTTGTGCTCAAAATTGAGCTCAGCTGGAGAGAATTGGGGCTGGAATTCAGTGGGGATCAAGTGCTCTATGTGTGGAGAGTGATGCGGAATGATTTTGGCGAGTTTCCTTAAGGTTTGGTTCGAGCACCTCTCATGGCCGAGAAGGGGTGGTGTTTAAATAGGAGAGGGTGGAGGGCCTCCCGGGGGAGTTAGGGCTTGGGATCGACTTGCTTAGGTCGAGGGCAGAACGGCCATGGTGGCTATGTGGGCATGGAGCGACTCGGCGAGGTGGAATTCCAAAGTTTGGCTCCTCCCAAGGTCTCGGCCGTGGTGTTTTCCGGCGACCCAGGCGGTTGGCCGGCAGGCATGGGTCACCCTCAGGTCCAGGTGGGTCAGGGCTGGGGTTTAGTGCAGTCAATTGGGTCTTGCCATGTGTAAAGGGGATGGCTTGGAATGGAATGGGGAAGATGCCATTTTGGCTTGGTTTGGGTCAACCCATGTGTTTGGGTTGGGTTCACCTCCCCATAACCTGGTTTTAGGCTGAGAGAATAAGTTAGGTCAGCTGGTCAAAGGTGGTGAGGTCTCTTTCTAAGAATATTTAGATTAAATTTGGGTTAAGGGGAATCATGGTTAAGGCTAATGACTTTAGGAGATTAAGGAAAGGGTCTCCTTCTTTTGCCCAAAATGGCATGGTGACATGTAAAGAGGCTCTCATGGCTTCCTTGTGGCTCATGCATGGCTTCATGGCTTGCACTATGGCTTAGGATGGCTTGGCTTGATTTCATGGAAGTAGAATTTAGGAATTTTGGTACCTTGGTGGAGAATTTTCATGAAGCTTTATTTGGAATGGTTTAATGATGATTTTGAAACTTAGGGGTGATTTTGATTAAATGGATGATGAGGGGAAGTGTCATGTGGGCTTTGGATGAATTTGGGCTTTTGAATTTGAAGGAAGTGGGCTTTTTGGAAGGTTTAAGGGAAGTGGGCTTTTTGATTTTAGGATGGGCATTTGGGTGAAAATTTTGTGAAGGACCATGTCAAATAAATGTTACAATTGGTTTAGGGATGTTTCATGAATGGTTTGGAGTCAATTTGGTGTGATTTGGAATTGAATTGGTTTGAATTTGGGTTCACTTGGTAAGTGGGCCAATGTAGGTCAAATTGGGCTAACTTGGGCCAATGTTGGGCTAGGGTTGAAATTGATGTAAAATTAATGTTGGGAAATGTTTATGGGAGTGTTTCAAAGAGGTTTTGGCTTTGGTTGGGTTTTCATTTTGGGGTTTGGGTCTATTTGGGCTAGGTTTAGGTTTAGATCAAAATTGGGCCTTTTAGCTTTGGGTTGAATTTGAGTGGGTTTTGGGTCTAAATTTTGGGCAAATCATGTTAGTGTTTTGTTTATGGGGATGTTATGGAAGGTTTAGAAAAGGTTTGGGGTTAATTGGAGTTGAATTGGGTTAGTTTGAGCTAAGTTTGGGTCATGGGTCCAAATTGGGCTTTAAGGCCAAAAGTGAAATTGGATCCAAATGTCAATCAAATTGGACTTGGATTTGGTCTAGATTGGTGTTGGGAATGTTGAAATGAAGTTTAGAATTGAATTGGACCAGAATTTGGGTCAATTAGGTAGGTTTGGTTTGACATTGGGTTCACTTTGGGTTAAAATGAGTCAAATTGGGGGTTTTGATAAAAGTGGGGTAAATTGACAAAATTGGCCCATGGTGTAGTTGAACAAAATGAAATTGGGAATATTTGGGATTTTCTGGAATTTTCTGGGAATTTTAGGAATTTTTGGATTTTTTGGCTAAGAGGGGCATTTTGGGTATTTGGAGGGTATTGAGAGGTATTTTTGGAATTTTTGGTATTTTTGGGTATGGATGATCAATTTGAGTACTGTGGGAATGTTTGGGATTGATTTTGAGGAATTTTGGGTAATTTAGGTGATTTTGCAAATTTTGGGTGGTTTCGAGGGTTTTGGGTAAGTTAGCGGGTGTAGGGTCCGGGGGTCAAAAATTGAAAATTTGGAAAATTGAAGCTTGGGTGAATGTAAGTGGAATGAAATCATTTTTGTTGAGCCATGAAGCCATATCAAGCCCACATGAGTCATGAAGAGACTCATTTGAGGCACCCACTATGTTGTTCCTAACCCTCTCAGCCAAGGGCTTAGGGGTTAAGGACCATCCATGTGAATCACCTGCATGAGTCAGGAGGTCAAATTGGGTAGGGTGTGCTTTTAGGAGGTGTGTGAAAGTGTAGAGTATAGGTGTAATGTGTGTGTAAGTCAGCCCTTCACCAGACCAAGCCACCCAGGGCAGTCCTAAGGTCAAAGAGTCCTATAGGAACTCATCCTTTAAACATCCACATTTGATTCCAACCCTCTAGGTGATTAGGGGTCTACAATCAAGTTTGTGGAGTTTGCAGGGAGTTAAGAAGTGGTTTTAATTTCTAAGTGGTGGGTCCCAATTCTAATCCTCTAGGATAGTCAAAGGAAAAGCCTAAGGCTAGATCCTAAGTACTAAAGAGAAGAAGAGAAGACCTCATCAAAAATGAGGTCAACAATCTCGAAAGAGATGAGAATTGAAATTTAAGTATCAATCTCAAAAGAGAGTCAGAATTTAGGTACCGATCTCACAAAGGATGAGAATCAGAATTTAGGTACTGATTTCAAAAGAGATGAGAATTGAAATTTAGGTATTAATCTCAAAAAGAGAGTCAGAATTTAGGTACCGACCTCGAAAGGAGAGAACTAAAATTTAGGTACCAGTCTCGCAAGAGAATCGAAATTTAGGTTTCGATCTCAGAAAGAGAGTTGGAATTTAGGTACCGACCTCAAAAGGAGAGAACTGGAATTTAGGTACCAATCTCGCAAGAGAATCAAAATTTGGGTATCGATCTTGGAAAGAGAGTCAGAATTTAGGTACCGACCTCAAAAGGGATGAGAATCAGAATTTAGGTACTGATCTCGAAAGAGATGAGAATTGAAATTTAGGTACCAATCTCAAAAAGGAGAGAACTAGAATTTAGGTACCAGTCTCGCAAGAGAATCAAAATTTAGTTATCGATCTCGAAAAGGAGAGAAGTGGAATTTAGGTACCAGTGTCGGAAGGTTGACGATTGATTCGTGCAGATTTCAATGATTAGAAGCGCAGTAGAAGATTGGAATGGGACATGAAAGTGTTTCACGTCCCGAAGGATTTCATCAAAGGTTGAAAATTTGGCGAAGGAAGTGAATCCACGCCATCAGAACCAAATATAGAATCTTGTGGTTTTGTGTCAGTAGATTCAGCGACCATCTCAAAAGAGGGGAGAAATCGCAGAGAGTCGAAAAGAATTCAAGAACAGCCAGAGGCTGGGGATATCGGATTCGAGAATTTGTTTTCATTATTCATTGCTTTTAGTGATTTGATTTTTTTTTAAGTTTCATTTTCGATTGAAATTTCACTTTGATTCGGATTTTCATTGATTTACTTGGTTCACATCTTGAAGTTTTAAGTTGATATGTTTTGAGTTTTGCTTTGTATTTTATACAGACTTTGAATTCAAATTTTATTTTGTTGTTATTATTTCATTCAAATCGTTCTTCGTCCAACATTCTTTTTAAACCGAGTTAAACTCAGATCTAGTGGTGTTTGCAGTAAATTGCACCGAACTTAAGGTAAAACACAAAGTTTATCTCCACTAAAATGTCGAAGATACATCAGGTGATTCCATCAAAAAATTTTTGATGACATTCTTCTGAAAACAAACTTTTACAATAGTTCATATATATATCTGAACACAGACTGCAATGATATCTTTGTGTACTCTGACAAAATTGTCTATTCGATTCATCCATGTCTAAAAAGTAAACTACATAGGTAATAACATCACCTTCTAAGCCACTTTCCGGAGGAGAATCCCACGTAAGTGTGTTTTAGAGGTGTGCTACTACTATGTAGCTAGCTCGTAGGGCTGCAAATTCTCTAGTTCTGGATCTGGCTGGAAGTAGACCGGAATTTTACTCTCATCCATCCTTCTAAAGGTGATGGAGACTCGCTCGTAGGGAACTACCGGTATGCAGTGCTTCGCTACATCTGCACCATTTCCTTGTAGTACTAGAACAGAGCCTACCGGTAGAGGTATCTCCACCGGCCCTCGGAATTTTTTGGGGCCAATTATCTGGAGTTCTGTACCGAACATAATGTTGCATTAGATGATGAAGGAAACGGTACAAAAGGGCCTTAGAAAATCATGATGATCTATGTGAGGTGGGATGCAGTCTCCTTCTGCATAGATGTTGATAATACAGCTGTTCGGTATGCAATCAGCGTGTAGGACTCGCCAAGCCACCATCCTTTTTATCATTTTCTTAATTAAAACTGGCATTGGATCCACTTCATCATAGTGGAGTATCCCTGGTGGATTTCCTTTCGTGTCATCAGCGAAGTTGTAACAGCATCCAAATTGAATAGTAATCCTCCCCTTACCTCTTTTCCATTTATTTGGCTCGGAGTAGGTCCTGCTACGTAATCGTCCTACACGACCTTGTTTCTTCAGCTCATTGACGTAGTCTACAATTTCACTCGCTCGTAGTGAGAGAAAACATCCGTATGTAACTCTAGTCCTCCCGGGATGTTGACATATCCGCCTCCGACTCTCTGAAAGTATTCAAAATTCTGCTTCCGTACCCTCTGGATCATCTCCAATTCGTGCTCTGAAATTATCTGCAGCTGTCGGGGTCTAGTGACGTACTGTGGGATGTATGGCTCCACACCGACATGCTCTCCTGGGATCGTCACTATCTCAGGTGTAGGCTCTGTAGTAACCTTCTCCGGAACAACCTCTGCTACGGTGCCTCTGAGGACTGGCCTCCTTGGGGTAACTGCTACGGCCGTCGGGGCTTCTTCCTTGTCCTGCTCTTCTGTTAAATTTTTCAGCATCTTGGCGATACGGCGATTCTTGTTTCTTCTCTGAGTTGGGATCAGCGTGGATCTCCTCTCTCCCTGGATCTCGGTAGGGGCAGCACTGACAAGCTTTCCTCCTGCGGATGTTATCACTGATTTCATCTTGTTTTACTCGATCATATTGATCATCCTCTTCTTGTTTACAGCTTAGGGAGCCTTCTTGTTGAGCCTCATCACTGTCTTCCCATGGAACTGCTCGGGATCCACAACAGTCCAAGTTGTTTCCTCATATTCCAATTCCAACTGTGCAAGGTCCGAGCCAACCTCATCACAGTATCAGCTTTCAGCTCTTCTTTGTTAAGTGCAATACTTACGCCATCCTTAAAGTTCAGGAACAGCCGCCCGTTCGACATTTCCATGAAAAGAAAATAAGGAAAGGATCAGGGGTTGTACTCAGGATGAGAACAATAAGAAAATTTACTTATTAAAAAAAATTCTTATTTAATTATTTCAAATTTTATAAGAGTAAGAGAAGATAAGATAAGATCAGGAGTGAGCTCATCTCGAAAGGAAGAGTCAAAATTTTATTATTACTTCAATTGCATATGTTTTCCTTTAACACACATTTTTTTTATTTATGATTTTTATCATTCATTTTCTTTCGGGTTCGGATCCAGTTATAAGTGATCACTCTACCCGTGCTTCTAGGAATGAATTTTCATTCTTCGAAACATCAAGTTGTGTAATACTTCTTCAAATATCGTCCATTGATTGGAAGCATAAATCGTTCCCCACGGAAATTCACAAGCTGGTAAGAACCTCCTGAGTAGACTGTCTCAACCATGAACGGCCCCTCCCAAGTCGGCTCAAATTTACCTCCTATCTTGCGGTGCACAAGAATAGGCTTTCTGAGAACTAGGACCAAGTCACCGACTCTGAATGTCCTTGGGCGGACCAGTTTGTCGTGGGCCTGGATCATCTTAGCTTGATACAGTTCCATATTTTGTTGCGCTGCAAGTCGTTTTCCTTCCAAGTTTTCCAATTCTTCCAGCCATAGTCTGACATTTTCTTCTGTAGTGATCCTCTTCGCAAGCTGCAATTCTGAGTGATGGGAGCTGAACTTCCAAGGGTAGAACTGCCTCGGACCCGTACACTAGAGCGTAGGGCGTAGACTGAGTAGGAGTCCTGAAAGTCATTTTGTAGGCCCATAAGGCTTCCAACAACTTCTCGTGCCAATTCCTTTTGTTATCATCCAAAGTTTTCTTTAGAATTTGGACGAGAGTTTTATTAAAAGCCTCAGCTAAGTCGTTTGCTCTTGGGTAGTAGATCGTTGAATAGTGCCAATCGATCCCGTATCTTCTGAGAAAACTATTGATCTTCGTGCTTTTAAACACGGACCCATTGTCTGAGATAATTCTGCGCGGTATCCCGAAGCGGTAGGTGACCTGATTCTTGAAGAACTGTAGCATGTGATGTGTCTTCACCTCCCTAAGCGGTACTGCTTTTGCCCACTTGGAAAAGTAGTTTGTAGCTGCAAGAATGAAGCGATGTCCTCTTGAAGAAGGTGGTTCTATCAGACCCACAATATCTGTGGCCCAACATTCAAATGGCTAGGACACGATTGTCGGATGTAGCACATTTGGAGGTTGACGTAGAACCACTCCATGCACTTGACACTGGTGACAACTATTGGCGACCTTCATACAGTTGGTCATCATTGAGGGCCAGTAGTACCCTAGTCTTTTAATCTTCATTTTCATCTTCGGACCTGACTGATGAGCGCCACAAAGTCCTGAGTGTACTTCTTTAACGATTTCACGAGCCTCGGACCCGCTCAGGCACCTTAGCCACATCTGATCAAAAGACCTTCTGTATAACAAATTGTTTATTAATGCGTAAGACAGAGTTCTTTTCTTGATTTGATGGGCTAATGACTTATCGTTCGGTTGGTTTCCTATTTGCAGGTAATCTATTAATGGTCGTCGCCAATCTTCTGTATTTTCTGTTACTGCCGCAATTATTTCTTCTGCTTTTCCTAATTTGTGTATTGTATCCATGTCGAGCGAGATAGGACTTGTGGTCCTTGAACTGACATTTCAACTGACTCATCCTGCTAGCTGGCAAATTCTTTTGCAAGTTAGGCTAACGCATCTGCGAGAGCATTTTCTCTTATGGGAATCTTGTAGATCGTTATATTTGGAATTTGCTCCAACAGTTTCATGGCATACTGAAAGTACCGCTCGAGCCTTAGTTTCAAAATTCTGTACTGTCTGGCGATCTGCTGAATGAACAACTGCAAATCTCCGTAGATGTTGATATCTGTTATACCATTCTGAATGGTTAATTCCAATCCAGTTATGAGGGCTTCGTATTCTGCTTCGTTATTTATACACGGTTCTATTAGGTGATAGGAGTATCTTAACATCCCCCACTCCGGTGTTATAAAGATTAGTTTGATTCCTGCCTTACCGGGCACTATCGTTTGCGATTCTCTATCTTTCTATGCTGAAGATACTCCATCGAAGTACAATTCCCAATGCTGATCATCGGGATCTTGTAAGCTCATTATCTGCTCGTCTGGCAAGTTGTCATTGAGAGGCGATTCTGATGGCAAAGGATGTGCTACAAGAAAGTCTGCTAGGACTTGTCCTTTTACGGCACGAAGAGGAATGAAAGTTATATCGAATTGCAATAGTATCATCGACCACCTAGCAAGTCTGCCAGAAAGCGTCGGGCGGGTCATTAAATATTGCAACAGATTAGCTTTTGAAATAAGGTTGACCTTATGAGAAAGCATGTATTGCCTGAGCTTTTGAGCGGCGAAGATCATGGCCAAACAATGCTTCTCAATTGGAGGGTACTTTACTTCCGTCGGAATCAGACGACGACTTAAGTAGTAGAGTGTGGTTTTTTTACCCTCGTCATTGACCTGGGCTAACAGGGCTCCAAGGGAGTCGTCTAAAGCTGCGGTATAAAGTATTAGCGGTTTACCTGAGACTGGGACTGCTAAGACAGGAGGTGTCATTAGATATTGTTGAATGTCCTGGAAGGCCCGTTGGCATTTCTCTTCCCAAACGAATTTGGCGTCCTTTTTAATTAATGCCGAGAAGGGCTGACACCTACCTAACAAATTCGTGATAAAGCGTCGAAGATATGCCAATTTTCCTTGAAAGGATCGTAATTGCTTCAAGGTTTTGGGAGGCAGCATTTCTAAGATGGCTTTAATTTTTTCCAGATCGATTTCAATTCCGGGATGTCGAATAACAAATCCTAAGAATTTCCCGGATGTGACGCCGAAGGCGCATATTAAGGGATTCCTTAAGATTAAATTGTCTTAATCACTCGAATACATATCTCAAATCATACAGGTGATCTTCCTTCAATTTGCTTTTGATGACCACATCATCCACGTAGCACTCAACTTGGTCGTGAATGAGATCATCAAAAATCCTCATCATTGCTCTTTGGTAAGTTGCTCCTGAGTTCTTCAATCCAAAAGATATTACTGTGTAGCAGTATATTCCAATTGGCATTCTGAAGGCTGTGAGTTTCTCACCTTTCGGTGCCATCTTTATCTGATTATATCCTGATGATCCATTCATGAAAAAGAAGACTTCATGTGTTGACGCGATGTCGATCATTAATTCTGGAATTGGTAGCGGAAATTCATCTTTCAGACATGCTTTATTCAAGTCTCTGAAATCTACACAGATTCTGATCTGACCATTCTTCTTTCTGGCTGGTACCACGTTGGCTAATCAAGTTGGGTATTGTTCTTCATGGACAAATTTAGCATCTATTAGCTTCTTAACTTCAGCTATTACTTGTTGTTCAATCTCTAGACGCATTCTTCTTGGAGCTTGTTTGACTGGAACAATAGTGTGATCCACTCCTAACTAGTGAACTGCAACCTCTGGAGCTAATCCTGGCATTTCATCATAACTCCAAGCAAAACAGTCCTTGAATTCCATTAATATCTTTATTATCTCTTCGGAGTATTCTTTATTGAGTAAGGAGCTAACAAAGGTTGGCCTAAGCTCTTCGCTAGTACCTAAGTTAACTTCCATTAACTCGTCTATTGTAGATTTAATTTCTTCTTCAAATTCTGGAGGAGCATGTCCGATTGGCAGATCTTCGAGATCATCCGAAGCTTCCAAGCAATCTTCATTAGGCTTACTAACGACAACCAAGCAAAATCCTGTATCATCAACTGATCCTACTGTGCCGAATCCAAGACCATGTTTTGAATTGGGAGGCCGACTGGCACTGTTCCATAACTTTTCAAAGCGTTGTGATTGGCCTTTTGAACATTGCTTAGGCAAAATACCCTGCCGAATTAAATTTTGAACACAGGGAGAATACCACTCAAACGACAATTGCATTAATTCAGAAGAAGTAACATCTTCATATTGTACATCATTTTCAGTTTTGGAAGAAGAAGCACCACGGTAAAACTTGATTGGTTTAGTACCACAACCATGCACTTCCTTGACCACCATACCCTCGATCTTATTAGAATGGATCGGGGTCAGGGTCATAGTATGCACATAGTGGTTAATCTTCTCGTACATTGCTTTGCATTCTTCATTCTTTTCATCTTTGAGAGAGATCTTAAACTGGGGTTTCCCTTGGTTTACTATTGCTGCTTGTTTCTTGATTTCTTCTTCATCTTCAGAGCTATTCTACCAATCAACATCGATGACCGGTTTATTCTGTTCAACTATTCCACCATTTCTTCCACGACCTCGTCCCCGGCCTCGACCTCGGGTGCGAGTTCTGGAGAAACTTTCACTATCTCGTCGTAAGGGAGTGGTGAGTAACTGTTGAACTAAAATTTCAGGTTCTTTGTCATCTCATGCTTCTTTTTCTTGATTTGGTATGACATTTCTAGAGAAGACAATTTTCTTTGGGGGTGCGTAGTAAGCTGCATCTTAGTGGATTCCGATTTCATGCACAGAGAATAGTTGCAAATCATCTTTGATACACTGTTCTTGTCCTCCTTCATAGTACTTTATACACTGGTGTAGAGACGACGGTACCATCTGGTTCTCATGGATCCATGGTCGGCCCAGTAGAGAATTGAATGATGTCTCAGAATCAATTATGTGGAACTTTGCAGTTGTCTTGGCTATTTCACCGATCTTCATTAATAATGTTATCGATCCAAGAGCTCTTTCTCCTTTTTGGTTGAAGCCTCTTAGCATCATCTTGTCTGCCTCGAGATCACGGGCATCGATATCTAAATTGGCTAGCGTTTGAAGGTTCATTATATTAATTGATGCTCCTAGATCAACTAGCACCCTGGAGAGTGTGAACTTTCCAATGTGACTGAAATGTACAACGGTCGGTTGTGCTCTGCTGTTCCAAGTAGTAAATCATCGTCCATGAAGGTAACACCGTGCTGTCCTTTTAATGAGCAAACCTCGTCGAAGGAATTACCAGCCATTTGAGCTAAGTAAATTTCTGGATCAAGTATGGCCTTGACCAGAGATTCTCTCATCTCCTTTGACAGGATCAGAGCGTCGTAGATGCTTAGTTTGGCCGGTAGCTTCCTATGATGGGCTAGCACATTATAGTTTACTTTGTTACCAGGCTGTCCAATTTCTTCCCGAACGGGCAATTCTTCTACTGGGGTTAGCTCTTCCTGAGCAACCACCTGCTTTCCCTTGTCCTTTGGACCCAATCTCGGAGGTAGGACCTTTCTGCTTCTCAGATTGACTTCGGTAATTTCCCTTGAATCTTCCAGTGTCTCCTCTTGAATCGGAACAACTTGCTATTCTGAAGTTGCCTTGGCGTCTGATAGTTCTAACTCTATCGTGATCGGAGCTCCTCGGAATTCACAAATAGACTCAACACTTACTGAAATTTCGTAGCCATCTTTGTGAATGTTCTCCTCTTCGTCGTAGTTATCTAGGTTTTGTATGATTTGAGAATCGTTATTCGTATCGAAATCGAGATTCGGATTAGGTTGGTTGTCGTTAGTTACGTAATTGTTAGAAACAGTCAAAACGTAGCCAACGCCAAAACTCTTATTATTATAAGATCCCGCCGGGGCGAGCAAATATTCATACAGAGTCAGAAACAACCATCCTAGGAAAAGCAGCCCCTTGTCTACCTTTCAGAACCTCAGTCTTCTCTTCTTCCACGATCTTCTCCTTCTCCCGGGGCGGTTCTTCAATCACTAGCGATAGTGCCGGCTTGGCAGGTTTCAATTTTTGAGTTGAAGCACGCACCGAAGCGGACTGGATGTGATCCAAAATTTTCTTTGATGACTTCGTCCAAACTGTATTCCATCCATCGTTGGTCGTGTACGGGTCAATCAGAACAATAGGCTTCGTCAAGATAACATTGACGGAACCACCCTTTTGGGGTTCCTTCATGTATTCCGTTGGGATCGTTATGTTCCCTCTCCGAAGATTATCTTCCAGTCAGTTCTTGGAAGTGAAGCAGTCTTGATTTTATGTCCGAGCATCCTATTGTAGGGACAAAAGTTTGGATGAACCTTCTTGTCGACTTCCTCGGGCTTCCTGGGCTCTGACAACTGAAAGTCAGGTGTCTTCATCAAACTGCGAAACATCTTAGCCACTGCCTCAGTCTTGAAGGGGTATTCTTTGTTCAAAAGTTCCTTCAAGGGACGGAGCGGACGAGGCGGAGGCTGATCGTACTGCGGCGACTGATAACTCGGCCGAGGCTGAAAACTCTGCTGAGGCTGGTAATTATACTGAGGGTGTTGATAAGTATGTTGCGGTGGTTGATAACTCGGCTGCGGTCTCTCTGGTCGTATTTGCACTGGCTGTTTATCTTTGTCCACTGCTGCGACGGTCCTGGATTTCTTGTCAAAAGCTTTCACAGGCTTCTGCTTATCGGTTTTATCGATGAAACTTAGCTGTTTAGCCTCCTCTTGCAAGCTCCCGGCCTTGCTAAGCAACTTCTCGAAAGTCTTAATGGTGAATCCCTTAAGGAGAAATGCTATCGGGCCATGGATACTCTTAAGCAAGATATCGACCGCATGCTATTCCTGAAGCTGTGGTTCACACTTCATGTTCAGGTTCCTCCATCGAAGTATGTAATCCACCAAAGTTTAGTTCGGTTTCTGTCGCTCCACCACTAGATCATCGATAGTAATGTGGTGCTGAGCTCCGGCAAACCGCTTAACGAATAGATTTTCCGATTATGTAAAAGTCTTGACTGATCCATTCGGCAATTTTGCATACCAGTCGAAGGCGATCCCTGACAAACTGCTGACCAACTGAAGGAAGAGTAAGGCGTCGCTCCCACCAGCATTGCAGCAACTAGCACGAAAATGTGCGACATGTTGCCGGGGGTTTCCCGTTCCATCGAAAGTCTTAAACAGAGGTGGTACAAAGCCCTTCGGGTATTGAACTGCATCAAATTCTTCAGGGTAAGGTCTACCCATCCGAATATATGCTCCATTCTTAGATTGAGCTAAGGCTTCTCGCACCTGCTGTTCTACCATGTTTCGGCATATTTTTAGGTTATGTGTTGTATTTTAAAAAAAGAGGTCGCCAACAGAAGTTTTCGACGAAGTTTAAATTTTAAATTTAATTTAAGTATATATATATACAGTTTGAAAAATAGCATTTGATTTTTAAAAAAATTTTATGTTTGAAATTTTTAAGATATGAAATCAAACCGATCTCACATCCCAAATAGTTTATATAAACGAGCACCACACCACAAACCATATATCTATCCTGAAGAATAGACACACTGATTGATGATGGGGCTCGATCAAATAAACTAGATGATTTGTGACATCCGTTTGGTCTGCGAACCAATTTTATAAGCCGACAAGTTCCTATGCTTAATATAAAGAAATTAAGCAGGGTTTATATTACCTAGGTTCTTAAAGTTCCCTATAAGGGCAAGCCCCTATAGTTAATTACATCTTAAATAACGGGAATCATTTAAGAGAACTCTCTATAATGATTAGTGGTTTTGGTCTCAAGAATTTCAAAGTTTAAGGTTTTCAAAGGATTGAATTTTAGAATTTCAATAGGGAATGGATCAAATTTGGAACAGTTAATTTCAGGAGTTCAAAGTAAGATAAGTAGGAGAAGTTGAGGATCCAAGAAAAATCTTGGCAACTTCTCAAATTATCCTATTGTTTAGCTTCAATTTAGGAATTTATTTAATATTGCAATCCTGCCAATTTTAATTAATTAGGACTTATATTTGTATGACATAATCACACAAATAGCCTCGAAGATATGAGGGTTTATGTCGTATCAAACGACTACCTCGGAGTCCTAAGACTGGTTAGCGCTTAATTTACATGACATGATCATGCAAATGCTTAATGAAGAGTTGAGGATTTATGTTGCACTAGGCAAACTACCTCGAAATCCTACGGTTTGGTTGTTTAATTCAAGGAATGTTTAATTGATGTAGAGTTGTTTTGCTGACGAAGATGGTCGTGCTGCCCACCGTGCTCGAAGCTCCTTGTTGTTGTAGTAGTTTAGTTTTAGAAGTCATAGATCAGGAGATGAGAGAAGTGTTTTGGTTTAGAGAAAATCATAAAATCCAAGTGTTTTTAATATTTTAATTAAAACAAATCTTAAAGTTGTTTAAACAGAATCGATTAAGATCCCACGGATCCGTCATCCCAGCACCGTTATTTTCATCGAATTCACTTAGTCCAGATGAATTTGCTAAACTCAACTGAATGAGTTCCACACTTTCATTTAGACCGTGGGAAATCCCGTTAGCAACACGTGGGTTACATCATCCGAGTTATTCCCGATCATTCAATGAGTCGTTTTAATTTAGTTGATATTGTAGTTTTGTTGTTCTGTATGTTATTAAATTTTGAGTTGTTTTATATTTTGGAATATTATGGCGGTGAATTTTATCTTGCAATTACTTTTAATTTAGTTTCGGTTTCAGTTTAGGGACTATCCTAAAGGTTTTAGTTTTCATGCAACATTCTTGTTTAACATGCAAGAAAAGTAATGTACATTGCATGTAAGTAAATTGCAATAAAGTAAATTGCAAAAAAATAAAAGCGTACCTGGAGGGCCTTCCCGTCATCCCAGACTGCACTTGAAACACATGTGAAGGCATTTAAATATTTTGCAAGAAATACCTAGGTAAAGCTAAGGGAAAGGGTCTTGGTTGTCTACCAAATTCCTAATCCTATAACTAGTCATCTTCTATGACGTCTAGGTTCTTGGTTAGGTTTAAGGATGATTTTCTTCATCAAAGAACAATTAAATTCAATTGTTCTTCTAAAACACCCCGTCATATTGAGGAAGTGCTTAGGACAAGTCCTAAACATCTTTTCAATATTTCTGGGATTGTTTTTGAGTCCAACTGAATTTTTATTGTACAGATGAATTGATCATCCAAGAGTTTGTATTTTTGTTTTGTTTCTTGCTCAGTGAACTTAGGTATTTGATTACCTGATGAATGAAGTGGCATCTAACTTAATACTCTATTTAAGAGTTATAATAATTAAAGCCTTTAAGGGCAAGTTGGTTTATTGAGAATTTTAATCAAATTTGAGTTAATGATTTAAAGTGTTTTAGTTTGATTATGAGGTTTTAATTAATAGTTTTATGTTTGGAATAGTGTTCAAACTATTTTAGATTTAATTCTTAATGATTTCATTTAGGTTTGTTGTTAAATGATTTTAATTTAATCTAATTTTAATTTAATTTAATTTTATTTAATTTTATTTAATTTTAATTTAATTTTAAATTTTATTTAATTTTAATTTAATTTAATTTTTATTTAATTTAATTTTTTTATTTAATTTAATTTAATTTAATTTAATTTAATTTTTGATGTAATTTAATTTAATTTTAATTTTAATTTAATTTAATTTGAATTTTAATTGAATTTAATTTTAATTGAATTTAATTTTAATTTAATTGGATTTAATTTAATTTAAATTTTTATTTTAATTTAAATTTTAATTGTCTTAATATATTAAATATGATTTAATTTAATCGTTAAGGTGTTAACTTGATTTAGATTTTGATTCAATTTAATTTCAACATCTTAAATTTAATTTAATTTAATTGTTAAATTGTTTAGCATTTTAAATTTTAAGTTAGGATTATCCTTTTAGTTAAGGGTTAAATATTATTGAAGTGATTAATTTAGGGATTCTTAAATTAAAGAATAAATATCCTCTTAATAATATCCCTACTTTAATAATTCCAATTTTTATTATTCTTCCAAAATTTTAATTAATTAATTAATTAAAGTTTTATTTAATTAAATTTGAAATGATTAGTAGGTTTCTACCCTCAATCATTTAAGTTTCAATCATCCAAAATCAGTTTAAAATCAAATATTTTACCCTCCCCTTTTTGATTAATCCTAAAATTTAATTAAGGGTTGAAATTTTTAATTACCCTTTTTCCCTTTAAGCTTAATAATTCTATAACTCACTAAACTAAGCTCAAATGAACTTGAAATTTTTATGTAACCTCACTCACATGTCAATTAAGACATTAGAGGAGAAAATGTGATTTTTCAGTATTTAATTTATTTATGTAATTATTTTTAATGGAAAATAGGGGTTTTCAAAGAAAATTCAATAACATGACCAAGGAAATGTTTTTGTCCTTAAGAAAATTATGGGATGTTCCTAATGACCAGAGGACCATTTGGACCAATTTTGGTGATTTTTTGGATTATATTTTATTTATTAGAATTATTTTGAGTTTTGGAGTATTAATTAATTTAAAAATGAAATAAAGGTTGAAAATTGGATTTTATATTTTTCAAAAAAAATTATATTTTTTTTTATTTTTCTTTGATTTATTGGAATTATTTTAGTTGAAATGTTAAAGAAAATCATTTTTTAATTCAAAAATTGTTTTAACCCTTTAAAATTCAATATCTTACCCTAGAGACTTAGGAAAAATATTTAGTTTGTTCCTAGGTGATTAGAATTCAAAATGTGACATTTTGGTGATTTTTAATATTTTTATTATTTTTATTATTTTTTAATTATTAAAAATATTAAAATATGGTGGAAAATCATCTTTTTTAGAAAATTTTAATTTTAATTCTCATAGACTCCTCTGACATCAGAGAAGCCCCAAAACCATTTTTATGAATTTTTTAAAAGTATTTTGTGAGTTATGAATTTTTAAAGTTTAAATTTGGTTATGTGGCTTAATTAATCCATTTGGTGGGGTTAATCAAATCCAATTGACTTCAAATTTTTATGTGATGTTCCTCTGATCCTAAAGATCAGTGGAAAATTGTTTTCAAGTTAATTTGATGTGTAGTTAACCCTAATTAATTAAAATTTAGTTTTGAGTAATTAGGCCAATTAGGGTTGTTCCAAGTGAATTAGTTCAAAACCTATTTTTCCTAGGGTCCTCCGGTCATAAGAAACATCACCATATTTTCCTAGAATTTATTTCTCAACATGCTAATTATTGGAATTAAAATACTCAAAACAGTAACATGCAATTGAAAAATCAATAACTTCTCATAGGGATGGCATCTGACCTTGGAAAATTCAGGGAATGTTCACAAGTTCAGAGGCTTCAAAAGCCCTATGGTCTCATGCCATTGTGAATTGCCTATGTAAATGGAAAATTAAAATAATGCAGAGAGTAAATAAATCATTAAAAATAAAATACTTAATGAAATGACTTGATTTCTTTTCCACACTATTCTCCACTGTTGACTGAGCAAGAGGGTATTTTTATTTTATTTTTATGATTTTTCTACACAAAGTTATGAATTTTTGAAGTTCTGATAATTAAATAAATAGAAAAAAACCCTATTTTCCTACTTATCCACGCGGCGCCACGCAATCCTCGGCAGCTCTGAAAGGCCACGCGATGCGTTTTGATTCAGTGTCGCCATCTGAGTCAGCTCTCACGGGGCCCGCGGTTCACGTACCATCTCCTGGTCTGACGCCATCTGAGCCGTCCGCTCAATACACGCGCGATCCAATAGCTCTTGGTCATCGTCTACGACTGGTGTGCACCCATGACCGTCCACACTAAAACACTAAGATCTCACTCGATTCTCAATGAATTTTTGTGTACTTATGCTCTATGGATTCATCTTGAAGAGACGAACACATCCATATGGTTTATGTGGCATGAAATTAACCCAATCAAAATAGAGAATGTTCAGAAGCTCGGGAAGAAGATAGAGCTCATACCTTTGCTTAGAGAAGTGTGGCTTCGATCTGAGAGTTGTGTCACCTTCGATTGGACCTAAGCAAGCTCCAGATGAAGTCTCTGGCTCTGGGGAATTGCCTAGACCTGATTTCCACAGACCCAATTTCAACCTTTGGAGGCTAGAACAAATGGGTGGCCTGGAGAGGGGGTTTTCACTGGGGAACTCCTTCTCTTGGTCTTGTGCAGGTGTGGGTAAATTTAATTTGATTTTGGTTGAGGATTTGGGAGTGTCTTGTTCTGACCTGAGAATTGAGGTCCAAAATTAAGCTCAATGGCCATTGGGCATGGGGGCAGCTCAGCAGGTGGGAATTCCAAACTTTGGCTCCTCCCAAGGTCTCGGCCATGGTGTTTTCCATCAGCTGTGGTGGTCGGCCGGCCGAGGTCGAGTCACCATCTTGACCAGTGAAGGCAGGGCTTGGCAATGGTGAAGTCAATTGGAGTTGGCCATGTGTAAAGATGGTGGATTGAAATGGAATTGGGGGAAGGATATTTTTGGCTAAGTTTGGTCAAATACATGGGTTGGGCGAGTGCACCCTCCAAGGGACATTGGGTCGTCGTGGGAATCGGAGTAAGTCGACTGGTTTTGAGTGGAGAAGTCCCCATCCAAACTTATTCGGATTAATTTTTGGTTAAGGGTAATCATGGTTAAGGGTAATGACCTTGAGGGAATCTAGAAAGAGCTTCCTCCATTTGCCCAATGTGGTATGGTCACATGTCAAACCTTTCATGGCTCCACATGGGGCTTAAGGATGGCTTCATGGCTCTTATATGGCTTGGGAAAAGTTGGCTTGGTTTCATGGAAATAGGTTTTAGGAATTTTGGTATTTTGGTGTGAAATTTGGATGGTTTGTCATATGGCTTAGTATATAAAAGTTTGATTGTTGATTTAGAACTTAGGTATGATTTTAATTGAGTGAGGATGAGATGAGATTGTAATGTGGGCCTTAGGATGGGTTTGGGCTTTTAAAATTTGGTAAAGGTGGGCTTTTAAAGGCTTCATGGAAGTGGGCTTTTGGATTTTAAAATGAGCTTTTAGGATGAAATTTTTGTGAAGGACCATGTCAAATCAATGTTGCAATTGGTTTAGGCATGTGTCATTAGTGGTTTGGAACAAGTTTAGAGTGATTTTGAATTGAATTTGGTTTAATGTGGGGTCTTTTAGTAAAGGGGCCAAGGTGGGCCAAATTGGGCTAACTTCGGTTAAGGTTGGGATAAAGTTGGATTTGATGTAAAATTAATGTTGAGAATTGTTCATGGGAGTGTCACAAAGAGTTTTCAACTTGGGTTGGGCTTTGATTTTGGGACTTGGGCCCATTTGGGTTAGGTTGGGCTAAGTTTAGGTCATGGGTCAAAATTGGGCTTTAAGCTTAAAATTGAAATTGGATTCAAATGTCAATCAGATTGGGCTTGGGTTTGGTCTAGATTGATATTGGGGATACTGAATTGAAGTTTAGAATTGAATTGGACCAAAATTGAGGTCAATTGGAAAGGTTTGGTTTGACATTGGGTTCATTTGGGTTTGACTTTTGGGCAAATTGGGGGTTTTGGTAAAAGTGGGGTAAATTGGCAAAATTGACCCATGGTGTAGTTGAACAAAATATAATTGAAAATATTTGGGATTTTATGGAATTTTCTGGGAATTTTTAGAATTTTTGAATTTTTGGGTCAAGAGGGGCATTTTGGTAATTTGGAGGGTATTGGGGGTATTTTTGGAAATTTTGGTATTTTTTGGTTGTAAATGATCATTTTGATTGGTGGGGAAATTTTCAAGGTTAATTTTGGGGGGTTTTGGGTGTTTTGAAAATTTTGGAGGTTCTGGGTATTTTCAATGGCTTTTAGTAAGTTTGGTGGATCCGAGGCCCCAGGGGTCAAAAATTGAAATTTTGGAAAAATGAAAATTGAGCAAGTGTGAGTGAAATGGAATCATTTTGGTTGAGCCATGAAACCATATTAAGCCCATAGGAGCCATGAGAGTACTCATTTGAGGCATTCACTATGTTGTTCCTAACCCTCTTAGCCAGGGGCTTAGGGGTTAAGGACCATCCATGTAAATTACCTACATGAGTCAAGAGGTCATGTTGGGTGAGGGTGTGGGTTTTAGGATTTGGAATGTGTGTGTGAGAGTGTAGTGTATGTGTAAGTCAGCCCTCACCAGACCAGACAACCCAGGGTGATTCTAAGGTCAAAGAGTCCTATAGGGAACTCATCCTTTAAACCTCCACATTTGATCTCAACCCTCTAGGTTATTAGGGGTTTACAATCAAGCTTGTGGGGTTTGCAGGGAGTTAAGAAGTGGTTGAGTTTCTAAAGGGGTAGGTTCCATCTCTAGTCCTCTAAGATAGTCAAAGGAAAAGCCTAAGGCTAGATCCTAAGTACGAAAGAGGGAAAGAGAATACATCATCAAAATCGAGGTCAACAAATAGACCGCCAATAGGTGTGGTGTACTAACCAAGCACACCGCGCGTATTGGCGTTGAACGATGAGATCAACAAGACCAACACAAATGTCCCAGTGACAAACTTAGGACAGAGTAGAAAAATTTCCACTGGGGAGTATCAGGTATATTTCCAAGACTGGAGGTTCCTGAACTCTTGCTGGGGAAAGGAAAAGGAGGTGAATTCCAAATCACAAGATCTGGAGAATTCGATTTAGATTTCGTTTCATTTCATATTCAAGTTTTGATGTGTTAGTTTAGATATTTGATTTGGAGTTCCAATTTAGATTGAAGTTTGATTTAAAATCAGTTTGAGGAAATTTGGATTTGAAAAGAGAATTGAAACCCGAGTTCCAACCTCGGGATTGTGAAGAAAACTGGATTTTAGGTAGTAGCCTCAGAATAAGCATCCGAGTTTAAGTGTCGATTGAAAAGGATGAGAATCAGAATTTAGGTACTGATCTCAAAAGAGAACTGGAATTTAGGTACTAGTCCCACAAGTTTGGAATTGAAATTTAGATGTAAATTCGAAAGAGAATCGAAATTTAGGTATTGATTTCGAAAAGAGAGTCGAAATTTAAGTAATGATCTAGGAATGAGAACTGGAATGTAGGTACCAGTCTCAGAAATTTTGAATTGAAATGTAGGTATCAATTCAGATGAGAATCAAAATGAAGGTATCGATCTCGAAAGGAGAACTGGAATGTAGGTACCAGTCTCGGAAATTTTGAATTGAAATGTAGGTATCAATTCAGATGAGAATCGAAATGTAGGTATTGATCTCGAAATGAGAACTGGAATGTAGGTACTAGTCTCGAAATTTTGAATTGAAATGTAGGTATCAATTCGGATGAGAATCGAAATGTAGGTATCAATCTCGAAATGAGAACTTGGAATGTAGGTACCGGTCTCGGAAATTTTGAATTGAAATGTAGGTATCAATTCGGATGAGAATCGAAATGAAGGTATCGATCTCGAAATGAGAAGCTGGAATGTAGGTACCGGTCTCGGAAATTTTGAATTGAAATGTAGGTATCAATTCGGATGAGAATTGAAATGTAGGTATCGATCTCGAAATGAGAAGCTCGGAATGTAGGTACTAGTCTCGAAATTTTGAATTGAAATGTAGGTATCAATTCGGATGAGAATCGAAATGTAGGTATCGATCTCGAAATGAGAAGCTGGAATGTAGGTACCGATCTCAAAAATTTATAATTGAAATGTAGGTATCAATTCGGATGAGAATCGAAATGTAGGTATCGATCTCGAAATGAGAACTGGAATGTAGGTACCGATCTCGGAAATTTTGAATTGAAATGTAGGTATCAATTCGGATGAGAATCAAAATGTAGGTATCGATCTCGATATGAGAAGCCGGAATGTAGGTACCGGTCTCGAAATTTTGAATTGAAATGTAGGTATCAATTCAGATGATAATCGAAATGTAGGTATCGATCTCGAAATGAGAACTAGAATGTAGGTACCAGTCTCAGAAATTTTGAATTGAAATGTAGTTATCAATTCAGATGAAAATCTAAATGTAGGTATCGATCTCGAAATGAGAACTGTAATGTTGGTACCAGTCCCGGAAGGAGATGGGAATCAGAATTTAGGTACTGATCCCAAAAGCAGTATTTGAGTTGTGAAGATTCTGTGAAAATTTTAGTGGTGAAAGATTGGAATTAGGCCTGAAAGTGTTTCATGTCCCGAGGAAGTTGATCAAAGTTTGATTGTCTGGCGAAGGAAATGAATCCACGCCATCAGAACCAAATTGAAAACTTTGTGGTTCTGTGTGAGTAGATTCAGTTGACCTTCTCAAAAGGGAGAAAGAGAAATCGCCGAGAGTCGAAAAGAGTTCGAGAACAGCCGAAGGCTGGGGATTTCAAGTTAAGAGTTTCTCTTTTTTTTTTTGGTCCATTATTTTAGTGATTTGATTTTGTTTTGTTTTGATTTTCAAGTTATATTTTGTTTTATTTGGATTTTAAATTTGGATTCTTGCTTTAATTTTTTTTTTTAACATTTTTATTGATGAGATTTTTTTTTTCATCCATTTTATTTTGTTTTGTTTTGGGTTCGGTCCCAGTCACAAAGTGATTACTTCACCCGTGTTTCTATGGGTAAGATTCTATTTTAGAGGCCACCCTTCGAAACATCAGGTCACGTAATACTTCTTCAAATACCGACCATTGATTGGAAGCATAGGTCGTTCTCCACGGAAATACACAAGCTGGTAGGAACCTCCTGAGTAGACTGTCTCGACCACGAATGGCCCTTCCCATGTTGGTTCAAATTTGCCTCCTATCTTGCGATGTGCAAGAATAGGTCTTCTGAGAACAAGAACTAAGTCACCGACTTTAAAAGTTCTTGAGCGGACCACTTTATCATGGGCCTGGATTATTTTGGTTTTATACAATTCCAAATTCTGCTGTGCAAAAAGTCTTTTCCCTTCCATGCTTTATAATTCTTCCAGTCGTAGTCTGGTATTTTCTTCTATGGTGATCTTTTCTGCAATTGCAATTCGGAGTGAAGGAAGCTGAACATCCAGGGGCAAAGTGTAAGGTGTAGACTGAGTAGGAGTCCTAAAAGTCGTCCTGTAGGCCCATAAGGCTTCTAACAACTTCTCGTGCCAATTTCTCTTGTTGTCGTCCAAAGTTTTCTTTAAAATTTGAACGAGAGTTTTATTAAAAGCCTCGGCCAAGCTGTTTGCTCTTGGGTAGTAGATCGTTGAGTATCGCCAATCGATCCCGTGTCTTCTGACAAAATTGTTGATCTTTGTACTTTTGAATGCAGACCCATTATCTAAAATGATCCTGCGCGGTACCCCAAAACGGTAAACTACTTGGTTCTTGAAAAACTGTAGCATGTGGTGTGCCTTCACTTCTCTAAGTGGTATAGCTTCTGCCCATTTAGAAAAGTAGTCTGTAGCTGCAAGAATGAAGCGAAGTCCTCTTGAAGAAGGTGGTTCTATCGGACCCACTATATCTATGCCCCAACACTCAAATGGCCACGACGCGATTGTCGGATGTAGCACATTTGGAGGTTGGTGTAGAACCACTCCTTGCCCTTGGCACTGGTGACAACTTTTGGCAACTTTCATACAGTCGGTCATCATTGAGGGCCAGTAGTACCCTAGACTTTTAATCTTCATTTTCATTTTCGGACCCGACTGATGAGCGCCACAAAGTCCTGAATGTACTTCTTTAATGATTTCACGAGCCTCAGACCCGCTTAGGAATCTTAGCCACATCTGATCAAAAGACCTTCTGTATAGTGTATTGTTTATTAATGTGTAAGACAAAGTTCTTTTCTTGATTTGATGAGCTAATGACTTATCGTCCGGTAGGCTTCCTGTTCGCAGGTAGTCTATTAATGGATGTCGCCAATCTTCTATATGTTCTGTCACTGCTGCAATTGTTTCTTCTGCTTTTTCTGTTGATTTGTGTATCGTATTCATGTCGAGCTGTGATAGGACCCGTCGTCCTTGAGCCGACACTTCAGTCGACTCATCCTGCAAGCAGGTAAATTCCTTTGCAAGGCGGGCTAACGCATCGGCGAGAGCATTTTCTTTTCTAGGAATCTTGTAGATCGTTACATTCGGTATATGTTCCAATAGTTTCATTGCAAACTGAAAATACTGCTCGAGTCTTCGTTTTAAAATTTTGTACTGTCCGGCGATCTGTTGAATGATCAACTGAGAATCTCCGTAGACATTGATGTCCGTTATTCCCATTTGAATGCTTAGTTCCAGTCCTATTATGAGGGCTTCGTATTTTGCCTCGTTGTTTGTGCGTGGTTCTGTTAAGTGGTAGGAGTATCTTAACATCCCTCGCTCCGGTGTTATAAAGATTAGTCTGATTCCTGCTTTATCGGGCATAATCGTTTGCAATTCTTTGTTCTTCTGTGCTGAGGATGCACCGTCGAAGTATAGTTCCCAACGTCGATCATCGGGGTCTTCTAGGCTCATTATCTGCTCGTCAAGCAAATCGTTGTCGAGAGGCGAATCTGCCGGTAAAGGGTGTGCTGCAAGAAAGTCAGCTAGGACTTGTCCCTTTACGGCGCGAAGAGGAACGAAAGTTATGTCAAATTGCAATAATATCATCGACCACTCGGCAAGTCCGCCGCAGAGCGTCGGCCGGGTCATCAAGTATTGCAACGGATTAACTCTCTAAATAAGATTGACCTTATGAGAAAGCATGTAATGCCTGAGCTTCTGTGCGGCGAAGATCAGGGCCAAGCAGTGCTTCTCAATAGGAGGATACTTTACTTCCGTCGGAATTAGACGACGGCTTAATTAGTAGAGAGCATTTTCTTTCCCCTCATCATTGACCTTGGCTAGCAGGGCTCCAAGGGAGTCGTCTAAAGCCGGGGTATAAAGTATCGACGGTCTACCCGAGGCCAGGGCGACTAAGACGGGAGGTGTCATTAAGTATTGTTTGATGTCATCGAAGGCATGTTGACATTTGAAATCCCAAGTAAACTTGGCATCCTTCTTAATCGAAAGCGAGAAAAGGTCGACACCTTCCCGACAAATTTGATATAAAGCGTTGAAGATATGCCAACTTTCCTTGAAAGGATCGTATCTGTTTCAAGGTTTTAGGAGATGGCATTTCTAGGATAGCTTTAATATTTTCCGGATTAATTTCAATCCCGCGATGTCGGACAACAAATCCTAAGAATTTCCCAGAGGTGATGCCATTTGAGCTAAATAAATTTCTGGATCAAGTAAAGCCTTGATCAGAGCCTCTCTCATCTCCTTTGATAGGATCAGAGCATCATATATGCTTAGTTTGGCTGGTAGCTTACTAAGATGAGCTAGCACATTGTAGTCTACTTTATTACCATGTTCCACGGTTTCTTCCCGAATGGGCAGTTCCTCTGCCGGGGTTGGTTCTTCCTGAGCAATCACCTACTTTCCTTTATCCTTTGGACCCATTCTCGGAGGTAAAATTTTTCCACTTCTTAATTTTACTTCAGTTATTTCTTCTGAATTTGGTGTTGAATCCGCCGGTGTATCCTCATGAATTGGAACCACTGGCTCTTCTGATATTGCTTCGGTGTGTGAGGGTTCTAATTCTATCGTAATCGGAGGTCCTCGGAATTCATAAATGGACTCGTTGCTTGTCGAGCTTTCGTAGCCTCCTTTGTACACATCTTTTTCATCGTGGTCGTCGGGGTTGTGTATGATTTGATAATCATTATTTATATTAGAATCGAGATCCGGATTAAGCCAGTTGTCATTAGTTACGTAATTGTTAGAAACAGTCAAAACGTAGTCAACGCCATAACCCTTATCATTAGAAGATCCTGCCGGGGCGAGCAAATAATCATACAGAGTCAGGAGTTCGAGGGATTTCTCCCCCGAATCGGAAATAACCATCCTAGGATAAGCAGCCCCTAGTCTACCCTTCGAAGCCTCCGTCTTCTTTTCTTCCACGATCTTCTCCTCCTTCTGGGGCGGTTCTTCAATCGCAAGTGATAGTGCCGGCTCGACAGGTTTCAAACTCTGAGTCGAAGCGCGTACCGAAGCTGCCTGGATGTGATCTAAAATCCTCTTCGATGATCATGTCCATACATTACTCCATCCATCATCAGTTGTGTAAGGGTTTATCGGAACAATGATATCCGATGAAATAACATTGACGGAACCTCCTTTCTAGGGTTCCTTCATGTATTCCTTTGGGATCGTTATGTTCCCCCTTTGGAGATTGTCATCAAGCCAACTCTTGAAAGTGATGCAATCCTCTATCTTGTGTCCAAGAATCTGGTGGTAAAGGCAATAGCTCGGATGATCTTTCTTATTGACTTCCTCCGGCTTCTTGGGCTCTGGCAGCTGAAAATCCAGTGTCTTCATTAAGCTACGAAACATCTTTGCTACTGCTTCAGTTTTGAATGGGTATTCTCTATTTAGAAGTTCTCTTAAAGTACGTGATGAACGAGGCGGTTGTTCATAATGCTAAGGTGACTGATAGCTCAGACGAGGTTGCTGATAGCCCTGCTGAGGTTGCTGATAGCCCTGCTGAGGTTGTTGGTATGTTCGTTGCGATGGTTGGTAACTAGGCTGTGGCCGCTCTGACTGTATCTGCATTGGCTGCTTGCCCTAATCTACTGCCGCGACGATTCCAGATTTCTTTTCGAATGTTTTCACGGGGTTCTGCTTATCGTTCTTGTCTGCAAAACTTAACTGTTTTGCCTCTTCTTGCAAGCTCCCGGCCTTGCTAAGCAACTTCTTGAAAGTCTTGATTGTAAATTCTTTAAGGAAGAGTGCTATCGGGCTATGGATACTCTTAAGTAGGATACCGAATGCATGTTGTTCTTGAAGCTGTGGTTCACACTTCATGCTTAAGTTTCTCCATCGAAGTATGTAATCCACTAAAGTCTCATTCCGCTTTTATTGCTCCACCACTAGATCACCGATAGTGATGTGGTGCTGGGCCCCGACAAATCGTTTAACGAAGAGATTCTCCAGTTCTGAAAAGGTCTTTACTGAACCGTTCGGCAATTCTGCGTACTAGTCGAAGGCAATCCCTGAAAAACTGCTGATGAACTGGCGGAAGAGTAAAGCGTCACTCCCACCGGTATCGCAGCAACTAGCACAAAAATGTGTGACATGCTGCCGAGGGTTTCCTGTTCCATCAAAAGTCTTAAACAGAGGTGGTACGAAGCCTTTCTGGTATTAGACTGCATCGAACTCTTCGGGGTAAGTTTTACCCGTCTGAATAGATGCTCCACTCTTGGATTTTGCTAAAGCTTCTCGCACCTGCTGTTCCACCATATTCTTAATATCTTTTGCTGTAATCATGCTTTGTGTAGAATCCTTCTTTGGTGGTTCGTCTCCGTTGACGGATGTGATCTCCTTTCCTCCATCTGCAATTTGGATAATCTCTGGGGGTGTCTCTTTCGAGGTCGGGCTCGACTACGGAGAGTGGCTAAGGCAGCAGCCATCTCTTCCATCCTCTTTGCCATCTGGGAAATCGTATCATCTCTTTCCCGAAGCTGTGCTCTCAACACTTCTGATTCATCTCTTTCCGCAGCTGCCGGAGCACCTTGCGAAGCTAATGATGCTCGTGTCTCAACCATGTTGATCTCGGCATAGTCCTCATCCATGAACTCTGATGAGTCAATTTCATCTCCTTATTATTCTTCTCTTTCTTTTGTGAACTGTCGGATGTCGGTCCTCAACTTGTCCATGGCATCCTCTAATGTCCTTTTCTGCACGGTCTCGCAGTCGTCTTGTGATGGCTGTTGAACTTCCCTCCCTGGAGTCCCCTTTATTGTAGTAGTACTTTCTTCTGATTCAAGTCTCCTGACGAGACTTTTCTTCTCAGGACATTGTTTTGGTCTTAGCTGGCCGGTAGTAGGTCGCTACACCATCCTTCTTGCAACCGGAAGCCTAGGACCGGATGGTCTATCGGATATATGCTGGAAGGTGGTATCCTCCCTAATTTGTAGACCCGATACAACAACGGGTGAACTGGCTTTTATTTTCTTCTTTGGTTTCTCTGTGGCAGCAATAGGCTCTATTAGCTGTCCGAGGTGGGATTTAGCTGGCACCTGTCCTATCCTTCTTATGATTTCTGACACAGGGTATCTTTCTTTCTTTGCCAATCTTTCTATCACAGCTTGCAGTCGGGCAAATGGCTTAGCCTTATCCCTTTTCCTTTTGTAATTGTTGTAGTACGCAGGTCGGTGTAATGCAGTGGCGATCCTGTGAACATCCTCTTCATCTGATGCGGCAGAGAGGGGATGAAACCTGCTCCCTTCCAATAGAGGTATATACTCAGGCAGTTCTTCTCTTTCTTCATGAATTTCTTCTAGAAAAGCAACTTCAGTAGCTCTTGCTCTCTTGGTAATCTTCCTGCTTCTATTTCTTCTTTGAGTCTGAGTTAGGGGTGCAACTCTTGAACTGGACCCAATCTCAAAAATAGATGATATTGTAGCGAAATCTATACCCTCCACGGTGACAAGCTCATCACAGACTTAGATTTCCTTCCCCTTCAGTTTGGCAGAAGTCGGGGTAGGTGCAGAGATGACTAGACCGGTGGGGGTAGAGACAACAGTCCTTCTACGAACAGTAGTACTCCTCTCAGCTAGAACCCTTTGCAGGGGAGGGAATTCTTGAGTTGATTTCAGGTTGAACTCAATCACAGGTTTCTCAGTTTCTGACACTTTATCCATTAGTGTGAAGAGAGTGACGTCAGCGAACTTGACATCTGTGTTGCCAAATCCTTGTCCAAAACGGACGATTCCATTGTCGGGCAGCTCATCCTTGTAAACGGCAAAGTCCATTCCATTGGTGAAGGAGAAGATTAAATTTGGGGCAGTGATTTTCTGCAGGGCAGATTCCGAATGTCAGTCTCGAATTATGCTTCTTTCTGTCGTAAAGTTTAGGACGAAAAAGAAAGAGTCCGAACACATTTTCGTTTATCTTAGTGCATGTGTGATTTTTAAAAGAGATTGTTTATTAGGAGGTTCGTTTGTTAGAAACAAAACGATTGAGGGAAAAGGGTTGTAGAAAAGGTAAAGGGCCCAATTTAGAATTGGAAAGGAAGAAAAAGTCTTGTGCAAGACTTCTCGACTCGAAGGACCGCTCCTAAGCTAACACCTATTGGAGGTCCACCCCACCTCAGAAAAGAGATAAAATGATCTGTTGACCTCATTTTTGATGAGGTCTTCTCTTCTTCTCTTTAGTACTTAGGATCTAGCCTTAGGCTTTTCCTTTGACTATCTTAGAGGATTAGAATTGGGACCCACCTTTTAGAAATTCAAACTATTTCTAAACTCCCTGCAAACTCCACAAACTTGACTATAGACCCCTAATCACCTAGAGGGTTGAAATCAAATGTGGAAGTTTAAAAGATGAGTTCCTATAGGACTCTTTGGCCTTAAGACTGCCCTGGGTGGCCTGGTCTGGTGATGGGGCTGACATACACATACACTACACACACACTACACTTCCATACACCTCCTAAAAACACAAACACACCCTTACCCAACTTAACCTCCTGACTCATGTAGGTGATTCACATGGGTGGTCCTTAACCCCTAAGCCCTTGGCTAAGAGGGTTAGGAACAACATAGTGAGTGCCTCAAATGAGTCCCTTCATGGCTCATGTGGGCTTGATATGGCTTCATGGCTCAACCAAAATGATTGTATTCCACTTACATCCACCCAATCTTCAATTTTCCAAATTTTCAATTTTTGACCCCCGGGACCCTACACCCCGCCTAACCTACCAAATGCCTTTGAAACAACCCGAATTTCTCAAAAATTTCCAAATTACCCAAAACTCTCCAAAATCAATCCCAAACATTTCCACACCACTTAAATTGATCATCCATACCCAAAAATGCCAAAAATTCCAAAATACCCCCCAATACCTTCCAAATACCCAAAATACCCCTCCTAGCCAAAAAAATCCAAAAATTCAGAAAATTCCCAGAAAATTCCAGAAAATCCCAAATATTCCCAATTTTATTTTGTCTAACTATACCATGGGCCAATTTTGTCAATTTACCCCACTTTTATCAAAACCCCCAATTTGACCCATTTTAACCCAAAATGAACCCAATGTCAAACCAAACCCACCCAATTGACCCAAATTCTGATCCAATTCAATTCTAAACTTCAATTCAACACCCCCAACACCAATCTAGACCAAATCCAAGCCCAATTTGATTGAAATTTGGATCCAATTTCACTTTTGGCCTTAAAGCCCAATTTGGACCTATGACCCAAACCTAACCCAAACTCACCCAATTCAATTCCAATTAAACCCAAATCTTTTCTAAACCTTCCTTGAAATCCCCATAAACAAAACACTAACATGATTTGCCCAAAATTTTGATCCAAACCCCACTCAAATTCAACCCAAAGCTAAAAGGCCCATTTTTGACCTAAACCCAAATCTAGCCCAAATGAGCCCAAATCCCAAAATCAAAACATAACCAAAGCCAAAACCTCTTTGAAACACTCCCATAAACATTTCCCAACATTAATTTTACATCAATTTCAACTCTAGCCCAACTTTGGCCCATGGTAGCCCATTTTGGCCCACCTTAGCCACTTTACCAAAAAGGCCCATATCCAACCCAATTCAAACCCAAATCACCTCAAATTTGTTTCAAACCACTCATGAAGCATCCCTAAACCAAACTCAACAATTATTTGGCCCAAGCCTTTACCAAAATTTCATCCCAAAATCCATTTTAAAATTCAAAAAAGCCCATTTCCCTAAACCTCCCTAAAAGCTCATTCCCACCAAATACAAAAGCCCAATTTTGGCCCTAAAGCCCACATGACATTTCCATTTGCCATCCATTTAATCAAAGCCATTCCCTAAGTTCTAATCACATCATCAAATAATTCCAAATCAAGCCTCATGCCAAATCACCCCTAAATACCAAAATTTTTCTTAAATCCATTTCCATGAAATTGACTTGACTTTTCCCAAGCCAAATGGAGCCATGGAGCCATGCACAAGCCATATGCAAGCCATGAGAGCCTCTTTACATGTCACCATGCCATTTTGGGCAAAAGGAGGAGACTCTTTCCTTAATTCCTAAAGGTGATTAACCACTCCCATGATTCCCCTTAACCATGCTTATGCCTAATTGTGCTTGGATGGTGACTTGACCCTACTGATTATGCTGAGCCAAATCACTTTTCCCACAGACCAAAACCAAGCCTTGGGTGGTGCACCTAGCCCAAGTGGAGGGGTTGACCAATTTGAGCCAAAATAAGCCCTCTCCCATTCCATTCTAATCCAAGCCTTTTACAAATGGCATTTGCCAATCGCCTACACCAAACCCCGCCCGACCCACCTGAACAAGATGGTGACCAATGCCTGGCCGGCCAGCCACCAGGCCGCCGGAAAACACCATGGCCGAAACCTTGGGAGGAGCCAAACTTTGGAATTCTCTCTTGCTGAGCTGCCCCATGCCTAGTGGTCACCATGGCTGTTCTTCTCCTCACCAGAGCAGCTGATCCCAAGCCCTAACTTCCCACAGGAGGCCCTCCGGCCTCTCCTATTTAAACCCCTCACCTTCTCGGCCATGGGAGGTGCTGAACTAGACCTTGCGAAACTGCGCAAAATTGTTCCGGACTCCTCCCCACACACGGAGCACTTGATCCCAGGTGAGATCCCCCTGCCATTTCTTCTCGTGAGCTCGATTTCGGAGTTGAAATTCCACCCAAAACCAGGACACTTCTCCACGGTGGACCAATCCCAAAATTGATTGGTTCTACACCTTCACCGGACCAAGGGAAGGTGTCCACCGAGCAAAAGCCCCATCTCCGGGCCACCCGGTTGTTCCGGACTCCAAAGGTTGTGATCGGCTTTGGTGGAAATCACACCTAGGCAATTCACCACATCCCCGGGCTTCATCCCTAGCCTCCCGCATCTCCAACGAACGTGCCAAGCATCTACGATCGAGGCTTCACCTCTCGAGCTAAGGTATGAGTTAATTCTTCATCCCGAGCTTCGGGAGATTCTCCATTTCAAATGCTTTAATTTCGATGCATGATAACCGTATAGATGTGTTCGTCTCTTCGAGACGAATCTATAGAGCATAAGAACACGAAAATCCATTGAGTATCGAGTGAGATATTAAGGATTTAGTGTGGACGGCTCTCGGGTGAGGACACTTGGGGACGATGAACGGATGCGCGTCCATTTAATACACGCGCGGACGGACGGCCGGGATCGCGTCGGATTAGAAGATGGAGCGATACGGCGGGTCCGGGAGCGGCGACGCGGATGGCGGCGTCGAATGGGAGCGCGCCGCGTGTGCATTCGGAGGCTGCCGAGGTTGACGCGGCGCCGCGTCACTTAAATAGAAAATTAGGGATTTTCTTAATTTATTTAATTCCCTGAACTTTGAAAATTCATATCTTTGTGTAGAAAAATCCTAAAAATAAAATAAAAATACCCTCTTGCTCGAGTGAACGAGAGGAGAATAATGTGGAAAAGAAATTAATTAATTTTGTCCAGTATTTTATTTTTAATTAATTATTTACTCCCTACATTATTTTAATTCTCCATGCATTCATACAATTCACCATGGCATGAGACCTTAGGGCTTTTGAAGCCTCTGAATTTGGGAACATTCCCTGAATTTTCCAAAGTCAGAGGTCATCCCTATGAAGAGTTATTGATTTTTCAAATGCATGTTGCTATTTTAAGTATTTTAATTTCAAAAAATAGCATGTTGTGAAATAAATTTTAGGAAAATTTGGTGATGTTCCTTATGACCAGAGAACCCTAAGAAAAATAGGATTTGAGTTCATTCACTTAGATTAACCCTAATTGGCTTAAATACCCAAAATAGATCTCTAATTAATTAGAGTTAACTATAGATCAAATTGACTTGAAATCAATTCTCCACTGACCTTTAGGATCAGAGGAACCCATCATAAAAATTTGAGGTCAATTGGACTTGGTTAGCCCCACTAATTGGGTTAATTAAGCCGCTTAGTCATTTTAAATTTTAAAAATTCATAACTTTCAAAATATCTTTCAAAAATTCACCAAATTGGTTTTGGAGTCTCTCTGATATCAGGGAGTTTAGGAAAATTAATATTTCAATTTTCTAAAAAAGTTGATTTTTAATATTATTTTAATATTTTTAATAATTAAAAAATAATAAAAATCACAAAAAAAACAAAATTCACCAAAATGTCATATTTTGAATTTTAATCACTTAGGAACAAGTCCCATATTTTTCCTAGGTCTATTTAGTGAGATATTAATTTTTAAAGCTCTAGGGTAATTTTAAAATTAAAAAATGTATTTTCTAGCATTTTCACCAAAATAATTATAATAAATCAAAGAAAAATCAGAAAATTGTAAAGTTTGGTTCTCTGGAATCCTTGATATCAGAGAAAATTTTAAAAATTATAAAATTTATTTTTCAACATTTATTTTATTTTTAAATTAATTAATACTCCAGAACTTAAAATAATTCTAATAAATAAAATATAATTCAAAAAATTACAAAATTTGGTCCAAGTGGTCCTCTGGTCATTAGGAATGTCCCCTAATTTTCTTAAGGACAGAAACTTTCCCTTGGTCATATTATTGAATTTTCCTTGGAAATTTCTATTTTCTACAAAAAATAATTATATAAATAAATTAAATACAAAAAAATCACATTTTCTCCTCTCATGTCTTTATTGACATATAAGTAAAGTCACATAAAAATTTCAAGTTCATTTGAGTTCAATTTAGTGAGTTATGAAATTATTAGGCTTAAAGGGCAAAATGGTAATTAAAATTTTAACCATTAATTAAAACTTTAGGTTTAATAAAAATTTTTAACAAGTAAAATATCTGATCCTAATCTGATTTGGATGGTTGAAATTTAAATAATTAAAGGATAGAAACCTACTAAACAATTTGAAATAATTAAAATAAACCTTAATAAAATAATTAATTGAATTTGGAAGAATAATAAAATTGGGATTATTAAAATAGGGATATTATTAGGAAGAGATTTATTCTTTAATTTAAAAATCCCTAAATTAATCATCTCATTAATATTCAACTCTTAATTAAAATGATAACTCAAATTTAAAATATTAAAAGACTTAATCATTAAACTAAAATTAAATCATTAAACTCTTTCAAAAAATTTCAATTAAATTAAATTAAATTAAATTAAGATTAAAAATTAAATAAATTAAATTAAATTAAATTAAATAAAATTAAATAAATTAAATTAAATTAAATAAATTAAATAAAAATTAAATAAATAAATTAAATTAAATTAAATAAATTAAATAAATTAAATTAAATTAAATTAAATTAAATTAAATTAAATTAAATTAAATTAAATTAAATAAAATTAAATAAATAAACTAAATTAAATTAAACAAATTAAATTAAATTAAATTAAATTAAATTAAGTTGAATTAAATAACCTCACTTAAGACATAAAGAAATAAATCTAAAATAACTTGAACACTATTCCAAACTTGAATCATCAATTTGAACTTAAATTTGAATCACAAACCATTAAATACTATTTTGCCCTTAGGAGCATTTACTATTATAACTCCTAAATGGAATATCAAGTGAAATGTTACTTCACTTATAGGATATTCAAATGTCCTAGTTCATTGAGCAAGTTAATAAAATTTGAAAACCTCGGACGATCAATTTATTTACATAATTAAATTCTCTTGGACTTAAAACAATCCTAGAGATATTGAAAAGATGTTTGGGATCTCTCCTAAGCACTTCCTCAATATGATAGGATGTTTATAAGAACAATTGAACTTAATTGTTCTTTGATGAAGAAAATCGTCTTCAAACCAAAAAACACAAAGAACCTAGACGTCATAGGAAATGACTAGCTATAGGATTAAGAACTTGGTAGAAAACCAAAACCTTTCCCTTAGCTTTACCTAGGAACTTGCTTAAATATTCTAACTGTGTTTTAAGTGCGGCTTGGGATGACGGGAAGACCCTCCGGGTACGCTTTTATTTTGTTGCGAATTTACTTTCTTGCAACTTATTTAATCGCATCGCATTTACTTTTCTTGCATGATAAACAACGAGTTGCATGAAAACCTACACCTTTAGGACAGAAACCAAAACTGAAACCCATAACTAAATTAAAAGACACTACAAGATAAAATTCACCTCCACAACATTTCAAAATATAAGACAACTCAAAATTTAATCACAAACAGAACACAAAACTACAATTACAATTAAATTAAAACGTCTCATTGAATGATCGGGAATACCTCGGATGATGTAACCCACGTGTTGCTTAACGGGATTTCCCACGGTCTAAATGAAAGTGCGGAACTCATTTAGTTGAGTTTAGCAAATTCATCCGGACTAAGTGAATTCGATGAAAATAACGATGCCGGGATGACGGAACCGTGGGATCTTAATCGGTTATGTTTAATCAACTTTAAGATCTGTTTTAACTAAAATATAAAGAACACTTGGAAATTAAGACTTCTCTAAACCAAACACTTCTCTCATCTCCTGATTTATGACTTCTAAAACTAAACCTCTGCAACAACAAGGAGCTCGGAGCATGGTGGGCGAGCACGGCCATCGTCGTCGGCAAAACTTGAACCTACATCAACAAAACTTTCCTAGAGTTAAACAACAAAGCCATAGGACTTCGAGGTAGTTTGCCTTGTGCAACATAAATCCTCAACTCTTCGTTAGGCATTTGCATTGCAAATTAAGCCCTAACCGGTCTTAGGATTCCGAGGTAGTCGTCCGATACGACGTAAACCCTCATATCTTCCAGGCAATTTGTATGATTCTATCATATAAATATAAGTCCTAATTAACTAAAATTGGCAAGATTAAAACATTAAATGAACATTAGGACTTTCCTAAATCCAAGCCAAACAATAGGATAGTCGGGAAATTACCGAAGTCCGCTTCGGATCCGTAATTTCTCTTACTTTTCTTCCTTTGAATTTCCAAAATAAAATGTTCCAAATTTGAGCTAATCCCTTTTGAAATTTCAAAAATTCAATCCTTTGAAAACTTAAACTTTGAAATTCTTGAGAGCAGAATTATTGATTATTATCGAGAGTTTTCTTAGGTGATTCCCGTCACTTAAGATGTAATTAACTATAGGGGCTTGCCCTTATAGGGAATTTTTAAAGAACCCAGGTAATATAAACCCTGTTTAAATGTTTTCATATTAAACAGGGGAATTTGTCGGCTTATAAAACTGGTTCACAGACCAAACGGATGTCACAAATCTTCTAGTTTATTTAACCGAGCCCCACCGTCAAGCAGTGTGTCTATCCTTAGGGATAGATACACGGTTTGCGGTGCGATGCTCGTTTATATAAACTATTTGGGATGTGAGATCGGTTTGATTTCATATCTTAAAATCTTCAAATTTAAAATTATTTTCAAAATCAAATATTACTTTCTAAATTATATCTATATTTAAATTTAAAATTCGCCGACAACTTCTGTTAGGCGACCCCTTTTTTAAAATACAACACCAAAACCTAAAAAATAAGCCGTACAATTTCTGGCGACTCCGCTGGGGAAAATTCCTCTCTCCATTCTAATCAGACAATTCTGCTTTCAAAAATCGGTAGTGCACAATGTCCCTTATGGATCAAACTACCCTTCTTTCCGTTGGGATACTATGTTCATTTCCACCTTGAACAAGTATAACCAACATTCTCTCGGATTTAGGAGCCACTGTTTAGACACCCCTAAACGAGAGAGGTTCGAGATCCTTTTACCTCATTTCGAGGTGGGGTGGACCCCCAATAGGTGTTAGTTTAGGAGTGATCCTTCGAGTCGAGAAGTCTTGCTTAAGACTCTCTTTTCCTTTCCAACTCCGATTCAGATTCCTTACCTTCTCTACACCTTTGAACACTCCGTTCTAAATAAACAAACTCTCTAATAAATGATTCTTTTAATAAGTGATTCCTTCTTATAAATACATGAACATGAATGTGTTCGGACTCTTTTCAATTCCTTTCTTTTCGTCCTAAAGAAAAGAAGCATAACTTGGGACCGACAACTGAATCTACCTGCGGAAATGGAAGCCCCAAAGCGATTTTCTCCTTCACCAACGGACTGGACCTCGGCGTTTATAAGGATGAGCTGCCCGACAATGGAATCATCCGATTTGGACAAGGATTTGAAAACACGAACGTCGAGATCACCGACGTCTCCCTTTTCGCAGCGATGAACAAGGTATCCGAAGGCCGAGGAGCCGCTGCTCGAGTTCGACCTTAGATCGACCCAAGAATTCCCTCCTCTGCAAAGGATCCCGACTAGGAGGAGTACCGATGTCCATAGAAGGACTGTTATCTCTACCCCCACTAGTCTAGTTGTTTACGCACCTACCCCGACTTTTGCCGAATCAAAGGGAAAGAAATCCGGAATTATGATGGACCTGTTACGCGTGGAGGGTACGGATCTTCTGTAAGACCTTCGTTTTCGAGATCGGGTCCAGTTCAAAGATTCCGTCACTGACAAGGACCCAAAGAAGAAACAGAAGTAGAAGGATCGCTAAAGAAGCCAGAGCTGCTGAAGTTGCTTTCCTAGAAGAAATTCCAGAACTGCCAGAATATACACCGCTGCCTGAATACATACCACTCTTGGGAGGAAGCAGGTTTCATCCCCTCTCCGCCGCAGAAAATGAAGAGAATATTCGCAAGATTGCTGCCACATTACCACGACCCGCATATTACAACGATAGCCGCAAGAAAAGAACTAGAACTACGCCGTTTGCTCGACTGCAAACTTTGGTAGAAAAGTTAGCAAAGAAGGAAAACTGCCCCGTGTCAGAAATTCTACGAAGGATAGGGCGGGTGCCAGTCAAATCCCGTCTTGGGCCCCGAGTAGAACCCGCCATCATGACAGGAAAGCCAAGTAAAAGAATGAAGGCTAGTCCGCCCGTTGTCATCTCAGGATTACAAATTAGGGAGGATACCACCTTCCGGCATTTGGTCGACGGACCATCCGGTCCTAGACCTTCTGCTGCCCGGAAGGATGGTATGGCGTCCCACTGCTGGGCGGTTGAGATTGAAACGACGGCCGAGAAAGAAAGTCTCGCCGGGAGACTTGAATGCGAAGAAAGTGCTACCGCGATGAAGGGGACTCGTGAGAAAGGGACCCGGCGGCTATCGCACGACAACCATGAAGACACACGAAGGCCCCGCTAGAAGATGCCATGGAAAAGTTGAGAACCGATATCCGACGATTGGCAAAAGAAAGAGAAGAAAAGTTCGGAGACGAGATTGATTCATCGGAATTCATGGACGACGAATACGCGAGAAATCAACATGGTTGAGACACGAGCTTCATCGGCTTCGCAAGGTGCTCCTGCGGCCGCGAGAAGAGAGGAGCCGGGAATTGATGAGAAGGCAACTTCGGGAAAAAGACGACACGATCGCTCAAATGGCAAAAAGGATGGAAGAGATGGCCGTAGCTGCGGCCACTCTCCGGAGTCGAAGTACAACCACATGAGAGACACCCCGGAAGTCATTCACATTGTAGACGGAGGAAAGGAGATTACGTCCGTCAATGGGGATGATCGGCTGAAAAAGGATACAACACAAAGTATGATTCTCGAAAAGGATATCAAGAACTTGGTGGAACGGCGAGTGCGAGAAGCCTTAGCACAATCGAAGAGCGGGACATCCATTCGGACGGGTAGACCTTACCCGGAAGAATTCGACACCGTCCGATACCCGAAAGGCTTCGTACCACCTGCGTTCGAAGACCTTCGATGGAACCAGGAACCCCGACGGCATGTGGCACACTTTCGTGCCGGTTGTTGCAATGCGGCGGGAGCGATGCATTACTCTTCCGACGGTTCGTCGGCGATGCGTCGGGGATCGCCTTCGGCCGGTATGCGGGATTACCAAACGGTTCGGTTAAGACATTCTCGGAGCTAGAGAACCTCTTCATCGAGCGATTCGCCGGAGCTCAACACCACATCACTATAGGTGATTTAGTGGTAGAGAAGCGAAGCCGAATGAAACTTTGGTGGATTACATACTTCGATGGAGGAACTTAAGTATGAAGTGTGAACCACAAGCTGCAAGAACAACACGCAGTCGGCATTTTACTCAAAAGCATTCACGGCCCGATAGCACTTCTCCTCAAGGGATTCACTATTAAGACTTTCGAGAAGTTGTTAAGCAAGGCCGGAAGCTTGCAAGAAGAGGCAAAGCAATTAAGTTTCACCGACAAGACAGATAAACAAAAGCACTGTAAAGACTTTTGAAAAGAAATCCGGGATCGTTGCGGCAGTTGACAAAGGCAAGCAACCGATGCAAATACCACCAGAACGGCCGCAGCAACCACAACAGAATTACCAGCAACCCCGGCCCAGCTATCAGTCATCTCCGCAGTATGAACAACCGCCTCGTCCGCAACGTACATTAAGAGAGCTTTTGAGCAGAGAATATCCGTTCAAGAATGAAGCAAGTGCCGAAAATGTTCCGTAGTCGATGAAGACTCCGGATTTCCAGCTGCCGAGCCTAAAAGACCGGAGGAAGTCAACAAGAAGGGTGATCCCAACTTTTGCCCTTACCACCGGATGCTTGGACACAAAATAGAAGATTGCATTACCTTGAAAAGTTGGCTCGATGACAACTGCGGAAAGGGAATATAACGATCCCGAAGGAGTACATGAAGGAACCCCGGAAAGGAGGTTCCGTCAATGTTATCTCGGCCGATCCCATCATTCCGATAGATCCCTATACGACCGACGATGGATGGACTACCGCTTGGACGAGGTCTTCGAAAAGATTTTAGACGACATCCGGACCGCTTCGGTACGAGCTTCAATTCGAGTTTGAAGCACTGTTAGGCCGGTACTTATCACTTGCGATAGAAGAACCACCTCAACGGGAGACGATTGAAGAAAAGAAGAAAATTGACGAAGAAGAGAAGACCGAGGCACCTAAGGCTAGACTAGGGGCTGCTTATCCTAGGATAGTTGTTTCCGATTCGGGGGAGAAATCCCTCGAACCCACGACTACGTATGATTATCTCGCTCACTTCGGTGGGATCATATAATGATAAGGGTGATGGCGTTGGCTACGTTTTGATCGTTTCTAACGATTACGTAACTAACGATAGTCCGGATGTCGATTTCGATACCAACGACAATTCTCAAATCATACACCATCTCGACGAGCAAAATAACGAAGGAGACATCCATCGAGGAGGCTACGAGAGTTCAACAAGCAACGAATCTATCTGCGAGTTTCGAGGAGCTCCAGTCACGATAGAGTTAGAGCCTTCGGACTCTGAAGTTAATCCGGAAGAGCCTGTCATTCCGATTCAAGAAGAGACACCGGCAAGCTCGACAATAGATTCAGAAGAAATTACAGAAGTCAACTTGAGGAGTGGAAAAGTTCTACCTCCGAGAATGGGTCCAAAGGACAAAGGAAGCGGTGGTTGTTCGGGAAGAACCAACCCCGGCAGAAGAAATACCCATTCGAGAAGAAGCGAGAGACACATGAAAATAAAGTGGACTACAACGTGCTAGCCCATCTTAGGAAACTACCGACCAAGCCGAGCATCTACGACGCTCTCATCTTATCAAAGGAGATGAGAGAAGCTCTGATCAAGGCCTTACTTGATCCGGAAATTTGCTTAGCTCAAATGGCCGGAGAGTCCTTAGATGAGGTTTGCTCGTTAAAGGAACAACGAGGTGTTACCTTCACGGACAATGACCTACTACTTGGAACGACGAGACCACAACCGACCGTTGTACATTTCGAGTTACAATTGGGAAGTTTACACTCTCCGGAGTATTGGTGGATCCGGGAGCATCAATCAATATAATGAATCTTCGAACGCTAGCATACTTGGAAATTGATGCCCGCGAGCTCGAAGCGGACAAAATGTTATTAAGAGGATTCAACCAGAAAGGAGAAAGAGCCCTCGGATCAATAACGCTACTGATGAAGACCGGTGACTTAGCAAAGACAACCGCGAAATTTCACATAATTGATTCAGAAACATCGTTCAATGCTCTACTGGGCCGACCATGGATACATGAAAACGGGATGGTACCATCATCTCTACATCGGTGCATCAAATACTACGATGGAGGGGAACGATGCATCAAAGGTGACTTACAACCATTCTCCGTACATGAAATTGGAATCCACGAGGATGCAGCTTATTATGCACCACCGAAGAAAACGATTTTCTCCAGAGATACTATAACAAACGAAGCAAAGAAAGTTCGGGACAACGAAGAACCTGAAGTTCTAGTCCAACAGTCGCTCACCACTCCCTTACGGCGAGATGGTGAAGGTTTCTCTACAACTCGCATCCGAGGTCGAGGCCGGGGACGAGGTCGTGGTAGAGACGTTAGGACGATTGGACAGAGGAAACCAACCATTAATGTTGATTGGGAAGATAGTTATGAAGAAGAAAAAGAAATCAAACAAGAAGCAGCGATAATAAGTCGGAAGAAGCCACAATTCAGAATCCCTCTCGAAGATGAAAGAAACGAAGAATATAAATCGATGTACGAGAAGATTAACCACTACGTACATACTATGACCACGACCCCGATCCGTTCTAATAAGATCGAGGGTATGGAGGTCGAAGAGGTACGTAGCGGTGGTGCAAAACCAATCAAATTCTACCGTGGTGCTTCTTCCTCCAAAGCTGAAAATAATGTACAATTTGAAGATGCTACTTCATCGGAATTAATGGAATTGCCTTTTGAGTGGTACTCTCCCTGTGTTCAAAATTTAATTCAACGTGGTTTCTTACCTCGACGAGTGGACAAAAGGTCGATCACAACGTTTTGAAAATTTATGGAATAACTCCGGTCGTCCACCCAACTCAAAGCATGGTCTCGGATTCGGCACGGTAGGATCGGTTGATGATACTGAATTTTGCTTGGTTATCACTGCGAATCTAATGAAAGCTGCATGGAAACTACGGAAGAACTCGAAGATTTGCAAATTGGAGACGCTCCACCAGAATTCGAAGAAGAAATCAAATCTACAATAGATGAGTTAATAGAAGTTAACTTAGGTACAAGCGAAGAGCCCAGACCTACCTTTGTTAGCTCTTTACTCAATAAAGAAGACTCCAAAGAAATAATCAAGTTATTAATGGAGTTCAAAGACTGTTTTGCTTGGAGCTACGATGAGATGCCTGGTTTAGCTCCAGAGGTCGCAGTCCATAAACTAGGAGTGGACCCTACTTCTGTTCCAGTCAGACAAGGTCCCAGAAGAATGCGTCTGGAAATCGAACAACAAGTCATAGCCGAGGTTAAAAAGTTAATAGACGCTAAATTTGTCCGTGAAGAACAATACCCGACTTGGTTAGCCAACGTGGTACCAGTCAGGAAGAAGAATGGTCGGATCGAGAATTTGTGTGGATTTCGAGAGATTTAAACAAGGCATGTCCAAAAGATGAATTTCCTCTACCGATCCCGGAATTAATGATCGACATTGCTTCAACGGATGAAATATTCTCATTCATGGATGGATCTTCGGGATACAACCAAATAAAAATGGCTCCGAGAAGATGAAAAACTTACAGCATTCAGAACGCCGATCGGAGTATTTTGCTACACAATGATGCCATTCGGACTGAAGAACGCAGGAGCAACCTACCAAAGAGCAATGACAAGAATTTTTGATGATCTCATCCATAATCAAGTCGAATGCTACGTAGACGATGTGGTCATCAAAAGCAAAATAAAGGACAACCACTTGTATGATTTGAGAATTGTTTTCGAACGATTAAGACAATTTAACCTTAAGATGAATCCCTTAAAATGCGCCTTCGGCGTCACCTCCGGGAAATTCTTAGGATTCGTTGTCCGACATCGTGGAATCGAAATCGATCCGGAAAAGATAAAAGCCATCTTAGAAATGCCGCCTCCCGAAAACCTTAAAACAACTACGATCTTTTCAAGGAAGGCGGCATATCTTCGACGCTTTATCTCGAACTTGTCAGGTAGGTGTCAGCCTTTCTCGGCACTAATTAAAAAGGACGCCAAATTTATTTGGGAAGAGAAATGCCAGAAGGCCTTCGAGGACATTAAACAATACTTAATGACACCTCCTGTCCTAGCAGCCCCAGTCTCAGGTAGACCGCTAATACTTTATACCGCGGCTTTAGACGACTCTCTCGGAGCCCTGTTAGCCAGAGTCGATGATGAGGGTAAAGAAAATGCTCTTTATTACCTAAGCCGTCGTTCTTCGCCAACGGAAATAAGGTATCCCGCAATTGAAAAGCATTGTTTGGCCACGATCTTCGCCGCTCAAAGCTCGGGCATTACATGCTTTCTCATAAGGTCAACCTAATCTCGAAGTTTAATCCATTCGCAATACTTGATGACTCGTCCAACACTTTCCGACGAGACTTGCCGGATGGTCAATGATATTATTGCAATTCGATATAACTTTCGTGCCTCTTCGTGCCGTAAAGGGACAAGTCCTAGCGAGACTTCCTTGCAGGCACACCCTTTGCGGCAGAATCTCCTCTCAATGACGATCCGCTGGATGAACAAATAATGAACCTAGAAGACCTTGATGATCGACGTTGGGAATTATATTTCGACGGAGCATCTTCGAGCGCACAAAGACGAAGAATCGCAAGTGATAGTGCCGGTAAGGCGGGAATCGGGCTAATCTTTATAACACCGGAGCGGGGGATGTTAAGATACTCCTACCACTTGACGGAGCCGTGTACAAACAACGAAGCGGAATACGAAGCCCTCATAACGGGACTGGAATTAACCATTCAAATGGGGATAACGGACATCAACATCTACGGGGATTCACGGTTAATCATTCGACGAGATCGCTGGACAATACGGAATTTTAAAACCAAGACTCGAGCAATACTTCCGGTATGCCATACTGCATTGTTAGACAGATTCCAAATGTGACAATTTACAAAATTCCCGAAGAAAACGCTTTAGCGGATGCGCTAGCTCGTCTCGCAAAAGAATTTGCACTGTTTGCAAGATGAATCGATGGAAGTGTCAATTCACGGACGTCGGGTCCTATCACGGCTTGACATAGACACGATACACAAATCGGAAAAGGAAAAAGAATCAATTGCGGCGGTGACGGAAAACACGGAAGATTGGCGACGGCCATTGATGGACTACACCGCAAACGGGAAAGCTACCGGATGATAGGTCGTTAGCCCATCGGATCGAAAAGAACTACGTCCTACGTATTAATAAACAATACGTTATACAGAAGGTCTTTTGATCAAATGTGGCTAAGATGCCTAAGCGGGTCCGAGGCCCGTGAAATTGTTAAAGAGATACATTCAGGACTCTGTGGCGCTCACCAGTCGGGTCCGAAGATGAAAATGAAAATTAAAAGACTAGGGTACTACGGCCCTCGATGATGACCGGCTGCATGAAAATCGCCAAGAGCTGTCACCAGTGCCAAGTGCACGGAGTGGTTCTACACCGACCTCCAAATGTGCTACATCCGACAATTGCATCGTGGCCATTTGAATGTTGGGGCACGGATATAGTGGGTCCAATAGAACCTCCGTCGTCAAAAGGACATCGCTTCATTCTTGCGGCTACGGATTACTTTTCCAAGTGGGCGAGAGGCGGTTCCACTTGAGAAGTAAAAGCACACCACGTGCTACGGTTTTTAAGAACCAAGTTGTCTACCGTTTCGGGGTGCCGCGCGAGGATCATCTCGGATAATGGGTCGGCATTCGGAAGCACACAAATCAACAATTTTGTCGGGAGACACGGAATCGGCGCGATATTCAACAATTTACTACCCAAGAGCAAACGGCCTTGTCGAGGCTTTTAATAAAACTCTCGTTCAAATTTTAAAGAAAACTTTGGACGATAATAAGAGAAATTGGCACGAGAAGTTGTTAGAAGCCTTATGGGCCTACCGGACAACCTTCGAACACCTACTCGAAGCTACACCTTACGCTGCGGGTGTATGGGTTCGAGGCGATGTTACCTTTAGAGGTTCGGCTTCCTTCACTCGGAATTGCGAGTTGCAAATAAAATCACAATAGAAGAAAATGCCAAATTACGACTCGAAGAATTAGAGAGCACTGGAAGGAAAAGACTTGCGGCACAACAGAATTTAGAACTATACCAAGCTAAGATGGTTCAAGCCCATGATAAACTGGTCCGCCCAAGAACCTTTAAAGTTGGTGACTTAGTTCTCGTTCTCAAGAGACCTATTCTTGCACACCGCAAGATAGGGGGAAAATTTGAACCCACTTGGGAAGGACCGTTTGTGGTTGAAGCGGTATACTCAGGAGGTTCCTACCAGCTAGTGAATTGCCAGGGAGAACGACATATGCTTCCGATCAATGGACGATACTTGAAAAAGTATTACGCTACCGATGTTTCCAAGGAATGAACTTTCCATCCCTAGAAGCACGGGTGAAGTGATTACTTATGACTGGGTCCGAACCCAAAAATAACAAAAATGTGCTAAGATAAATAAAATCCCGACAATAAAATTTTCCTTGTTTTCTTCTCCAAATCAAAATCTCTTACCTGATCTTATCCCACTTCATTCCTGTTAAGTTTGAAAATATAAGAATAATAAAAAAAAATGTCTTTAATAAACATTTTCTTGATGTTCTTGTTCTTAGTACAGCCCCTGATCCTTTTCCTTGTCTTTTTGCAGGGAAATGTCGAGCGGGCGGTTGGTCTTGAACTTTAAGAACGGCGTAAGCCTTGCACTCGACGAGAAGAGGGTGAAGGATGGAGCGATAATCGAGATTGACTCGGATTTCGCACCAGCAGGCCTACAGTACGAGGAAAGTGACTGGGTCCCGGTTGACCGAGAAGAATTGCCTGGACATACAGTGATGAAAGTAGGTGGCCCAAGCCACCAATCCAGACGAACAAGAGAAGAAAGACAAACCTTGAAGAAGATAAGAAAATGAAGTACGCAGTCACTACGGCGGAGGGCAGAGCTTGTCGGCGCCGCGCCCGCGGAGATTCAGAAGTTCGGAGAGCTACTCTCACAGCTACGCAACGAAGAAATAAGAATCGCCGTATCCGTAAAATGCTAACAAAACTAACTGCGGATCAGCATGACGAGGCAGTTGCTAATGTCAGTGCATACACTTCAAGGACACCAGTTCACCAGGAACCAGAAGAAAGGAGGCCAGCTCCTAGGATGACAGAAAGAACCAGAGAAATCTCACAAAGACCAGAAGAGAGAAGGCTACCACACCGCAGAATAGAACCACCAATGACGCATGACCTTGTTGCAGAAGCAACCCCGGGGGATGTCTCGACAGGCATCATCCCTGAGGAGCCGAGGTATGCAGGAGAACGTGAAGGGATCGAACCTTATATCCCGCAATACGTCACTGAGCCTCGCCATCTGCGGATCATTCCGGAATACGAGGCTGGAGAGAATGCAAAATGTTGAAAAGAAAACCTTTGAATACTTTGAAAGGATTAGAGGCGAGAAGAATCAATATGCTTGGAGGGCCTCGAATTACATACGGACGTATTCTCGGAGTATGAGCGAGCGGCAAATCGTGGATTGCATCCGGGATTTGAAAAGACTGAGCCGAAGCGAGGCCGCTTAAGGGAAAACACATACTCAGAGCCCCGGAGATGGATGCCAGGGAAAGGAAGAATCACAATACAATGTGGATGTTGTTACAACTTTGCCGAGGACAGGAAGGGAAACCCGCCGGGAATACTCCGTCATGGGCAAGTGGACCCGATGCCATTAGTCATCAAGAGAATGGTAAAGAGATTGATAACATGGAGGGTACTCGGCGGATTGCATACCCAATAGCTGCATTATCAACATCTACAAGCGGGGTATTTGTATACCCCCACACATAGATCACCATGACTTTGTCGAGCCTTTACGCACAGTCTCTTTCCGAGCGAGTGTAACATCATGTTCGGATGCGACCTCCGGATAGCGAGGCCCGGAGTGAGTTCCGAGGGCCGGTAAAGATACCACTACCGGTAGGTTCCGTCATGATGCGAAGGGCAACGGAGCGGATATCGCTAAGCATTGCATACCGGGAGTACCGAGTGAAGCGGATATCGGTTACTTTCGGAAGGATGGACGACGGGAAGACACCCTACCATTTCCGGCCGGACCGGAGGCTGGAGAGCCTCCGGCCTTACGAGCTGTGAGTTACATGGAAAATATCACACCTCCAATGTACATCCATACGGCATCCTTGCCGAGGATGGCTTGGAAGGTGATGTTATTGACCATGTATCTCACTATTCGGACATGGACTTTTGACGGATGCTTCTTTAGATGAATCAACAAAGATCATACACGATCCGTTTTGAGTCTACATGGATTGTATGAAATATATTCCGAGATCAAGTTGTACGATGTATCTTCAGCATGATTGGAATGAAAGTGACTATGTCACATTTTTGGCCTTCACCTCTTTTGTGCAAATTGATTGGGAAACGCCGTTAAAGTTAAATGAACTTCGAACAAAGAACAGAAAAGGAATAAAAAAAAAGATAAAAGAAAACTTTCCAAAAAAAAAAAATCTAAAAATGATGACAAACACCAAATTCACATGAACATTAAACAAACGATAAAATAAAATTTGAATCATTAAAAGATAAACAAAATCAACATAAATGTTAAATCAAATCTCAAATCAAATTCTCAATCAAATTTCGAATCCAATCTCGATCAAATTTCAAATTCAATCTTTCCAAATTTCAAATCAAATCTTAAATCAAATTTCAACCGAGTTCAAACTCATCATTTCAAATTTCAAATTCAAATCTTTCCAAATTTTAAATCTCATCTCTACCAAATCTCAAATTTGATCTTCCAGATCTTAAATTAAATCTCAGTCAAATTTCAAACCCCAAATTCGATCTTTCCAGATCACACATCAAACCTACATCAAATTCAAACCTTTGGGTCGAGGATTTTACATCCAAGACTGCACTGCTTTAGGATTCTCTTCCTACTGCACTGAAATACATCGAATTCAAACCTTTGGGTCGAGGATTTTACATCCAAGACTGCACTGCTTTAGGATTCTCTTCCTACTGCACTGAAATACATCAAATTCAAACCTTTGGTTCGAGGATTTTACATCCAAGGCCCATTGCTTTAGGATTCTCTTCCTCATTGCACCGAAATACATCAAATTCAAACCTTTGGGTCGAGGATTTTACATCCAAGACTGCACTCGCTTTAGGATTCTCTTCCTATCGCATCTGAAATACATCGAATTCAAACCTTTGGGTCGAGGATTTTACATCCAAGACTGCCTTGCTTTAGGATTCTCTTCCTACTGCACTGAAATACATCAAATTCAAATTTCTGGGTCGAGGATTTTACATCCAAGACTGCACTGCTTAGGATTCTCTTCCTACTGCACTGAAATACATCAAATTCAAACTTCTGGGTCGAGGATATTACATCCAAGACTGCACCGCTTTAGGATTCTCTTCCTACTGCACTGAAATACATCAAATTCAAACCTTTGGGTCGAGGATTTTACATCCAAGATCGCACTTGCTTTAGGATTCTCTTCCTACTGCACTCGAAATACATCAAATTCAAACCTCCGGGTCGAGGATTTTACATCCAAGTACTGCCTGCTTTAGGATTCTCTTCCTCTGCGCATCGAAATACATCAAATTCAAACTTCGGTTCGAGGATATTACATCCAAGACCGCACTTGCTTTAGGATTCTCTTCCTACTGCCTTGAAATACATCAAATTCAAACCTTTGGGTCGAGGATTTTACATCCAAGACTGCATCGCTTTAGGATTCTCTTCCTACTTGCATCGAAATACATCAAATTCAAACCTTTGGGTCGAGGATTTTACATCCAAGACCGCACTTGCTTTAGGATTCTCTTCCTACTGCCTTGAAATACATCAAATTCAAACCTTTGGGTCGAGGATTTTACATCCAAGACTGCACTCGCTTTAGGATTCTCTTCCTACTTGCACCTGAAATACATCAAATTCAAACTTACGGGTCGAGGATATTACATCCAAGACTGCACTGCTTTAGGATTCTCTTCCTACTGCACTGAAATACATCAAATTCAAACCTTTGGGTCGAGGATTTTACATCCAAGACTGCACTGCTTTAGGATTCTCTTCCTACTGCACTGAAATACATCAAATTCAAACCTTTGGGTCGAGGATTTTACATCCAAGACTGCACTGCTTTAGGATTCTCTTCCTACTGCACTGAAATACATCAAATTCAAACTTCGGGTCGAGGATATTACATCCAAGACTGCCTTCGCTTTAGGATTCTCTTCCTACTGCCTTCGAAATACATCAAATTCAAACCTTTGGGTCGAGGATTTTACATCCAAGATCGCACTTTGCTAGGATTCTCTTCCTACGCACCGAAATACATCAAATTCAAACTTCTGGGTCGAGGATTTTACATCCAAGACTGCACTGCTTTAGGATTCTCTTCCTACTGCACTGAAATACATCAAATTCAAACCTTTGGGTCGAGGATATTACATCCAAGACTGCACTGCTTTAGGATTCTCTTCCTACTGCACTAAAATACATCGAATTCAAACCTTTGGGTCGAGGATTTTACATCCGAGACTGCATTGCTTTAGGATCATTTCCCTATCGCAATGAAATACATCAAATCAAACTCTTGAGGTTAAGGATTTTACATCCAATACTGCATTACTCTGAGATCTTTCCTCATTGTAATGACTCAATCCAATCGATTCGATCTTCTTTTGGGGTTGAAGATGTTACATCTAAAACTTCAAAATTCCAGTTTTCATTTCAAATCAAATTCTTTCAAATTAATCTTAACAAAACTTCAACCTAAATTGAAACTCCAAATTGAAATCTAAACTCACAACATCATGACTTGAACATGAAACAAAATAAAATCTAAATCGAAATTCTCCCAAATCATGTGATTTGGGATTCACCTCCTTTTCCTTTCCCCAGCGAGAGTTCAAGAATCTCCTGTCCCAGAGATATACTTGACACTCCCCAGCGGAAGCTCTTCTACTTTGTCCTAAGTTTGTTACTTGGACATACTGTGTTGGTTTTGTTGATCGTTTCGGTCAACACCAATACGCGCGGTGTGCTCCGTCGACTCACCACACCTATTGGGGGTCCATTTGTTGACCTCATTTTTGATGAGGTCTTCTCTTCTTCTCTTTAGTACTTAGGATCTAGCCTTAGGCTTTTCCTTTGACTATCTTAGAGGATTAGAATTGGGACCCACCTTTTAGAAATTCAAACTATTTCTAAACTCCCTGCAAACTCCACAAACTTGACTATAGACCCCTAATCACCTAGAGGGTTGAAATCAAATGTGGAAGTTTAAAAGATGAGTTCCTATAGGACTCTTTGGCCTTAAGACGCCTTACCAGGTGGCACAGTGCAGTGATGGGGCTGACATACACATACACTACACACACACTACACTTCCATACACCTCCTAAAAACACAAACACACCCTTACCCAACTTAACCTCCTGACTCATGTAGGTGATTCACATGGGTTGTCCTTAACCCCTAAGCCCTTGGCTAAGAGGGTTAGGAACAACATAGTGAGTGCCTCAAATGAGTCCCTTCATGGCTCATGTGGGCTTGATATGGCTTCATGGCTCAACCAAAATGGTTGTATTCCACTTACATCCACCCAATCTTCAATTTTCCAAATTTTCAATTTTGACCCCGGGACCCTACACCCTGCCTAACCTACCAAATCGCTTTGAAACTACCCGAATTTCTCAAAAATTTCCAAATTACCCAAAACTCTCCAAAATCAATCCCAAACATTTCCACACCACTTAAATTGATCATCCATACCCAAAAATGCCAAAAATTCCAAAATACCCCCCAATACCTTCCAAATACCCAAAATACCCCTCCTAGCCAAAAAATCCAAAAATTCAGAAAATTCCCAGAAAATTCCAGAAAATCCCAAATATTCCCAATTTCATTTTATTCAACTACACTATGGGCCAATTTTGTCAATTTACCCCACTTTTATCAAAACCCCCAATTTGACCCATTTTAACCCAAAATGAACCCGATGTCAAACCAAACCCACCCAATTGACCCAAATTCTGATCCAATTCAATTCTAAACTTCAATTCAACACCCCCAACACCAATCTAGACCAAATCCAAGCCCAATTTGATTGAAATTTGGATCCAATTTCACTTTTGGCCTTAAAGCCCAATTTGGACCTATGACCCAAACCTAACCCAAACTCACCCAATTCAATTCCAATTAAACCCAAATCTTTTCTAAACCTTCCTTGACATCCCCATAAACAAAACACTAACATGATTTGCCCAAAATTTTGATCCAAACCCCACTCAAATTCAACCCAAAGCTAAAAGGCCCATTTTCGACCTAAACCCAAATCTAGCCCAAATGAGCCCAAATCCCAAAATCAAAACCTAACCAAAGCCAAAACCTCTTTGAAACACTCCCATAAACATTTGCCAACATTAATTTTACATCAATTTCAACTCTAGCCCAACTTTGGCCCATGGTAGCCCATTTTGGCCCACCTTAGCCACTTTACCAAAAAGGCCCATATCCAACCCAATTCAAACCCAAATCACCTCAAATTTGTTTCAAACCACTCATGAAGCATCCCTAAACCAAACTCAACAATTATTTGGCCCAAGCCTTTACCAAAATTTCATCCCAAAATCCATTTTAAAATTCAAAAAAGCCCATTTCCACTAAACCTCCCTAAAAGCCCATTCCCACCAAATACAAAAGCCCAAATTTGGCCCTAAAGCCCACATGACATTTCCATTTGCCATCCATTTAATCAAAGCCATTCCTTAAGTTCTAATCACATCATCAAATAATTCCAAATCAAGCCTCATGCCAAATCACCCCTAAATACCAAAATTTTTCTTAAATCCATTTCCATGAAATTGACTTGACTTTTCCCAAGCCAAATGGAGCCATGGAGCCATGCACAAGCCATATGCAAGCCATGAGAGCCTCTTTACATGTCACCATGCCATTTTGGGCAAAAGGAGGAGACTCTTTCCTTAATTCCTAAAGGTGATTAACCACTCCCATGATTCCCCTTAACCATGCTTATGCCTAATTGTGCTTGGATGGTGACTTGACCCTACTGATTATGCTGAGCCAAATCACTTTTCCCACAGCCAAAACCAAGCCTTGGGTGGTGCACCTAGCCCAAGTGGAGGGGTTGACCAATTTGAGCCAAAATAAGCCCTCTCCCATTCCATTCTAATCCAAGCCTTTTACACATGGCATTTGCCAATTGCCTACACCAAACCCCGACCTCGACCCACCCGAACAAGATGGTGACCAATGCACGGCCGGCCAGCCACCGAGCCGCCGGAAAACACCATGGCCGAAACCTTGGGAGGAGCCGAACTTTAGAATTCTCTCTTCGTTGAGTCGCCCCATGCCTAGTGGTCACCATGGCCGTTCTTCTCCTCACCAGAGCAGCTGATCCCAAGCCCTAACGTCCCCTGGGAGGCCCTCCAGCCTCTCCTATTTAAACCCCTCACCTTCTCGGCCATGGGAGGTGCTGAACCAGACCTTACTGAAACTCTGCCAAAATTGTTCCAGACTCCTCCCCACACACAGAGCACTTGATCCCCAGTGAGATCCCCCTGCCATTTCTTCTCTGTGAGCTCAATTTCAGAGTTGAAATTCCACCCAAAACCAGGACACTTCTCCACAGTGGACCAATCCCAAAATTGATTGGTTCTACACCTTCACCGGACCGAGGGAAGGTGTCCACCGAGCAAAAGCCCCATCTCCGGGCCACCCGAGTTGTTCCGGACTCCAAAGGTTGTGATCGGCTTTGGTGGAAATCACACCTGAGCAATTCACCACATCCCCGAGGCTTCATCCCTAGCCTCCCTGCATCTCCAACGAACGTGCCAAGCATCTCCGATCGAGGCTTCACCTCTCGGAGCTAAGGTATGAGTTAATTCTTCATCCCGAGCTTCCGGAGATTCTCCATTTCAAATGCTTTAATTTCGATGCATGATAACCGTATAGATGTGTTCGTCTCTTGAAGACGAATCTATAGAGCATAAGAACACGAAAATCCATTGAGTATCGAGTGAGATATTAAGGATTTAGTGTGGATGGCTCTCGGGTGAGGACACTTGGGGACGATGAACGGATGCCGTCCATTTAATACACGCGCGGACGGACGGCCAGGATCGCATCGGATTAGAAGATGGAGCGATACAGCGGGTCCCGGGAGCGCTGACGCGGATGGCGGCGTCGAATGGGAGCGCGCCTCGTGTGCATTCGGAGCTGCCGAGGTTGACGCGGCGCCGCGTCACTTAAATAGAAAATTATGGATTTTCTTAATTTATTTAATTCCCTGAACTTTGAAAATTCATATCTTTGTGTAGAAAAATCCTAAAAATAAAATAAAAATACCCTCTTGCTCGGTGAAAAGAGGAGAATAATGTGGAAAAGAAATTAATTAATTTTGTCCAGGTATTTTATTTTTAATTAATTATTTACTCCCTACATTATTTTAATTCTCCATGCATTCATACAATTCACCATGGCATGAGACCTTAGGGCTTTTGAAGCCTCCGAATTTGGGAACATTCCCTGAATTTTCCAAAGTCGAGAGGTCATCCCTATGAAGAGTTATTGATTTTTCAAATGCATGTTGCTATTTTAAGTATTTTAATTTCAAAAATAGCATGTTGTGAAATAAATTTTAGGAAAATTTGGTGATGTTCCTTATGACCAGAGAACCCTAAGAAAAATAGGATTTGAGTTAATTCACTTAGATTAACCCTAATTGGCTTAAATACCCAAAATAGATCTCTAATTAATTAGAGTTAACTATAGATCAAATTGACTTGAAATCAATTCTCCACTGACCTTTAGGATCAGAGGAACCCATCATAAAAATTTGAGGTCAATTGGACTTGGTTAGCCCCACTAATTGGGTTAATTAAGCCACTTAGTCATTTTAAATTTTAAAAATTCATAACTTTCAAAATATCTTTCAAAAATTCACCAAATTGGTTTTGGAGTCTCTCTGATATCAGGGGAGTTTAGGAAAATTAAAATTTCAATTTTCTAAAAAAGTTGATTTTTAATATTATTTTAATATTTTTAATAATTAAAAAATAATAAAAATCACAAAAATAATAAAATTCACCAAAATGTCATATTTTGAATTTTAATCACTTAGGAACAAGTCCCATATTTTTCCTATGTCTATTTAGTGAGATATTAATTTTTAAAGCTCTAGGGTAATTTTAAAATTAAAAAATGTATTTTCTAGCATTTTCACCAAAATAATTATAATAAATCAAAGAAAAATCAGAAAATTGTAAAGTTTCGTTCTCTGGAATCCTTGATATCAGAGAAAATTTTGAAAATTATAAAATTTATTTTTCAACATTTATTTTATTTTTAAATTAATTAATACTCCAGAACTTAAAATAATTCTAATAAATAAAATATAATTCAAAAAATTACAAAATTTGGTCCAAGTGGTCCTCTGGTCATTAGGAATGTCCCCTAATTTTCTTAAGGACAGAAACTTTCCCTTGGTCATATTATTGAATTTTCCTTGGAAATTTCTATTTTCTACAAAAAATAATTATATAAATAAATTAAATACAAAAAAATCACATTTTCTCCTCTCATGTCTTTATTGACATATAAGTAAAGTCACATAAAAATTTCAAGTTCATTTGAGTTCAATTTAGTGAGTTATGAAATTATTAAGGCTTAAAGGGCAAAATGGTAATTAAAATTTTAACCCTTAATTAAAACTTTAGGTTTAATAAAAATTTTTAACAAGTAAAATATCTGATCCTAATCTGATTTGGATGGTTGAAATTTAAATAATTAAAGGATAGAAACCTACTAAACAATTTGAAATAATTAAAATAAACCTTAATAAAATAATTAATTGAATTTGGAAGAATAATAAAATTGGGATTATTAAAATAGGGATATTATTAGGAAGAGATTTATTCTTTAATTTAAAAATCCCTAAATTAATCATCTCATTAATATTCAACTCTTAATTAAAATGATAACTCAAATTTAAAATATTAAAAGACTTAATCATTAAACTAAAATTAAATCATTAAACTCTTTCAAAAAATTTCAATTAAATTAAATTAAATTAAATTAAGATTAAAAATTAAATAAATTAAATTAAATTAAATTAAATAAAATTAAATAAATAAATTAAATTAAATAAATTAAATAAAAATTAAATAAATAAATTAAATTAAATTAAATAAATTAAATAAATTAAATTAAATTAAATTGAATTAAATTAAATTAAATTAAATTAAATTAAATTAAATAAAATTAAATAAATAAACTAAATTAAATTAAACAAATTAAATTAAATTAAATTAAATTAAATTAAGTTGAATTAAATAACCTCACTTAAGACATAAAGAAATAAATCTAAAATAACTTGAACACTATTCCAAACTTGAATCATCAATTTGAACTTAAATTTGAATCACAAACCATTAAATACTATTTTGCCCTTAGGAGCATTTACTATTATAACTCCTAAATGGAATATCAAGTGAAATGTTACTTCACTTATAGGATATTTAAATGTCCTAGTTCATTGAGCAAGTTAATAAAATTTGAAAACCTCGGACGATCAATTTATTTACATAATTAAATTCTCTTGGACTTAAAACAATCCTAGAGATATTGAAAAGATGTTTGGGATCTCTCCTAAGCACTTCCTCAATATGATAGGATGTTTATAAGAACAATTGAACTTAATTGTTCTTTGATGAAGAAAATCGTCTTCAAACCAAAAACACAAAGAACCTAGACGTCATAGGAAATGACTAGCTATAGGATTAAGAACTTGGTAGAAAACCAAAACCTTTCCCTTAGCTTTACCTAGGAACTTGCTTAAATATTCTAACTGTGTTTTAAGTGCAGCTTGGGATGACGGGAAGACCCTCCAGGTACGCTTTTATTTTGTTGCAATTTACTTTCTTGCAACTTATTTAATCGCATCGCATTTACTTTTCTTGCATGATAAACAACGGTTGCATGAAAACCTACACCTTTAGGACAGAAACCAAAACTGAAACCCATAACTAAATTAAAAGACACTACAAGATAAAATTCACCTCCACAACATTTCAAAATATAAGACAACTCAAAATTTAATCACAAACGGAACACAAAACTACAATTACAATTAAATTAAAACGTCTCATTGAATGATCGGGAATACCTCGGATGATGTAACCCACGTGTTGCTAACGGGATTTCCCACGGTCTAAATGAAAGTGCGGAACTCATTTAGTTGAGTTTAGCAAATTCATCTGGACTAAGTGAATTCGATGAAAATAACGGTGCCGGGATGACGGAACCGTGGGATCTTAATCGGTTCTGTTTAATCAACTTTAAGATCTGTTTTAATTAAAATATAAAGAACACTTGGAAATTAAGACTTCTCTAAACCAAACACTTCTCTCATCTCCCGATTTATGACTTCTATAACTAAACCTCTGCAACAACAAGGAGCTCGGAGCATGGTGGGCAGCACGGCCATCGTCGTCAGCAAAACTTGAACCTACATCAACAAAACTTTCCTAGAGTTAAACAACAAAGCCATAGGACTTCGAGGTAGTTTGCCTAGTGCAACATAAATCCTCAACTCTTCGTTAGGCATTTGCATTGCAAATTAAGCCCTAACCGGTCTTAGGATTACGAGGTAGTCGTCCGATACGACATAAACCCTCATATCTTCCAGGCAATTTGTATGATTCTATCATATAAATATAAGTCCTAATTAACTAAAATTGGCAAGATTAAAACATTAAATGAACATTAGGACTTTCCTAAATCCAAGCCAAACAATAGGATAGTCGGGAAATTACCGAAGTCCGCTTCGGATCCGTAATTTCTCTTACTTTTCTTCCTTTGAATTTCCAAAATAAAATGTTCCAAATTTGAGCTAATCCCTTTTGAAATTTCAAAAATTCAATCCTTTGAAAACTTAAACTTTGAAATTCTTGAGAAGCGGAATTATTGATTATTATCGAGAGTTTTCTTAGGTGATTCCCGTCACTTAAGATGTAATTAACTATAGGGGCTTGCCCTTATAGGGAATTTTTAAAGAACCCGAGTAATATAAACCCCGTTTAAATGTTTTCATATTAAACGGGGAATTTGTCGGCTTATAAAAGCGGTTCACGGACCAAACGGATGTCACAAATCTTCTAGTTTATTTAACCGAGCCCCACCGTCGAGCGAGTGTGTCTATCCTTAGGGATAGATACACGGTTTGCGGTGCGATGCTCGTTTATATAAACTATTTGGGATGTGAGATCGGTTTGATTTCATATCTTAAAATCTTCAAATTTAAAATTATTTTCAAAATCAAATATTACTTTCTAAATTATATCTATATTTAAATTTAAAATTCGCCGACAACTTCTGTTAGGCGACCCCTTTTTTAAAATACAACACCAAAACCTAAAAAATAAGCCGTACATGATCTCGGAACCTCTCTGTTTAGGGGTGTCTAAACAGTGGCTCATAAATCAGAGAGGAGTTGGCTATACTTGTTCAAGACAAAAATGAACAGGGTATTCCAAAGGAAGAATAGTAGTTTTGGTCCACTAGGGACATGGATACACTACCAATTTATGAAAGCAAAACCATCTAATAAAAAAATGGAGAGACGAATTAATCCCCAGCGGAGTCGCTAGAAGCTGTCGGCATATTTTTAGGTTATATGTTGTATTTTAAAAAAAAGTGTCGCCAACAGAAGTTGTCGACGAATTTTAAATTTTAAATTTAATTTAAGTATATATATATACAGTTTGAAAAATAGCATTTGATTTTTAAAATAATTTTAAGTTTGAAATTTTTAAGATATGAAATCAAACCGATCTCACATCCCAAATAGTTTATATAAACAAGCACCACGCCACAAACCATATATCTATCCCGAAGAATAGACACACTGATTGATGATGGGGCTTGATTAAATAAACTAGATGATTTGTGACTTATGTTTGGTCTGCGAACTAATTTTATAAGCCGACAAGTTCCCCTGTTTAATCTAAAGAAATTAAGTAGGGTTTATATTACCTGGGTTCTTAAAGTTCCCTATAAGGGCAAGCCCCTATAGTTAATTACATCTTAAATGACGGGAATCCTTTAAGAAAACTCTCGATAATGATTAGTGGTTTTGCTCTCAAGAATTTCAAAGTTTAAGGTTTTCAAAGGATTGAATTTTGGAATTTCAATAGGGAATGGATCAAATTTGGAACAGTTAATTTCAGGAGTTCAAAGGAAGAGAAGTAGGAGAAGTTGAGGGTCTAAGAAAAATCTTGGCAACTTCTCAAACTATCCTATTATTTAGCTTCAATTTAGGAATTTAATTAATATTGCAATCCTACCAATTTTAATTAATTAGGACTTATATTTGTATGACATAATCACACAAATAGCCTCGAAGATATGAGGGTTTATGTTGTATCAAACGACTACCTCGGAGTCCTAAGACTGGTTAGGGCTTAATTTACATGACATGATCATGCAAATGCCTAACGAAGAGTTGAGGATTTATGTTGTACTAGGCAAACTACCTCGAAATCCTACGGTTTGGTTGTTTAATTCTAGGAATGTTTAGCTGATGTAGAGTTGTTTTGCTGACGAAGATGGTCGTGCTGCCCACCGTGCTCCAAGCTCCTTGTTGTTGCAGAGGTCTAGTTTTAGAAGACATAAATCAGGATATGAGAGAAGTGTTTTGGTTTAGAGAAAATCTTAAAATCCATGTATTTTTAATATTTTAATTAAAACAAATCTTAAAGTTGTTTAAACAAAACCGATTAGGATCCCACGGTTCCGTCATCCCGACACCGTTATTTTCATCGAATTCACTTAGTCCAGATGAATTTGCTAAACTCAACTGAATGAGTTCCACACTTTCATTTAGACCATGGGAAATCCCGTTAGCAACACGTGGGTTACATCATCCGAGGTATTCCCGATCATTCAATGAGACGTTTTAATTTAGTTATGATTGTAGTTTTGTTGTTCTGTTTGTGATTAAATTTTGAATTGTTTTATATTTTGGAATGTTGTGGCGGTGAATTTTATCTTGCAATGACTTTTAATTTAGTTTTGGTTTCAGTTTAGGGACTATCCTAAAGGTTTTAGTTTTCATGCAACATTCTTGTTTAACATGCAAGAAAAGTAAAATACAGTGCATGTAAGTAAATTGTAATAAAGTAAATTGCAATAAATGAAAAGCGTACCTGGAGGGTCTTCCCGTCATCCCAGACTGCACTTGAAACACATGTTAAGGCATTTAAATATTTTGCGAGAAATATCTAGGTAAAGCTAAGGGAAAGGGTCTTGGTTGTCTACCAAATTCCTAATCCTATAACTAGTAATCTCATATGACGTCTAGGTTCTTGGTTTGGTTTAAGGATGATTTTCTTCATCAAAGAACAATTAAATTCAATTGTTCTTCTAAAACATCCCGTCATATTGAGGAAGTGCTTAGGACGAGTCCTAAACATCTTTTCAATATTTCTGGGATTGTTTTTGAGTCCAAGTGAATTTTTATTTTACGGATGAATTGATCATCCAAGAGTTTGTATTTTTGTTTTGTTTCTTGCTCAGTGAACTTAGGTATTTGATTACACGATGAATGAAGTGACATCTCACTTAATACTCTATTTAAGAGTTATAATAATTAAAGCCTTTAAGGGCAAGTTGGTTTATTGAGAATTTTAATCAAATTTGAGTTAATGATTTAAAGTGTTTTAGTTTGATTATGAGGTTTTAATTAATAGTTTTATGTTTGGAATAGTGTTCAAATTATTTTAGATTTAATTCTTAATAATTTCATTTAGGTTTGCTGTTAAATGATTTTAATTCAATCTAACTTTAATTTAATTTATTTTTATTTAATTTTATTTAATTTTAATTTAATTTTAATTTAATTTTAAATTTTATTTAATTTTAATTTAATTTAATTTTTATTTTATTTAAATTTCTTATTTTATTTTATTTAATTTAAGTTAATTTAATTTAATTTAATTTAATTTTTTATTTAATTTAATTTAATTTTAATTTTAATTAAATTTAATTAGAATTTTAATTTAATTTTAATTTAATTGGATTTAATTTAATTTAAATTTTGATTTTAATTTTAATTTTAATTGTCTTAATATATTAAATATGATTTAATTTAATCGTTAAGGTGTTAACTTGATTTAGATTTTGATTCAATTTAATTTCAACATCTTAAATTTAATTTAATTTAATTGTTAAATTGTTTAGCATTTTAAATTTTAAGTTAGGATTATCCTTTTAGTTAAGGGTTAAATATTATTGAAGTGATTAATTTAGGGATTCTTAAATTAAAGAATAAATATCCTCTTAATAATATCTCTACTTTAATAATTCCAATTTTTTTTATTCTTTCAAAATTTCAATTAATTAATTAATTAAAGTTTTATTTTAATTATATTTGAAATGGTTAGTAGGTTTCTACCCTCAATTATTTAAGTTTCAATCATCCAAAATCAGTTTAAAATCAAATCTTTTACCCTCCCCTGTTTGAATAATCCTAAAATTTTAATTAAGGGTTGAAATTTTTAATTACCCTTTTGCCCGTTAAGCTTAATAATTCTATAACTCACTAAACTAAGCTCAAATGAACTTGAAATTTTTATGTAACCTCACTCACATGTCAATTAAGACATTAGAGGAGAAAATGTGATTTTTCTGTATTTAATTTATTTATGTAATTATTTTTAATGGAAAATAGGGGTTTTCAAAGAAAATTCAATAACATGACTAAGGAAATGTTTTTGTCCTTAAGAAAATTATGGAATGTTCCTAATGACCAGAGGACCATTTGGACCAATTTTGGTGATTTTTTGGATTATATTTTATTTATTAGAATTATTTTGAATTTGGGAGTATTAATTAATTTAAAAATGAAATAAAGGTTGAAAATTGGATTTTATATTTTTCAAAAATATCTCTAATATTAGGGAATCAGAGAACAAAATTTTTTATTTTTCTGATTTTTGTTTAATTTATTGAAATTATTTTAGTGGAAATGTTAAAGAAAATCATTTTTTAATTCAAAAATTGTTTTAAGCCTTTAAAATTCAATATCTTACCATAGAGACTTAGGAAAAATATTTGTTTTGTTCCTAGGTGATTAGAATTCAAAATGTGGCATTTTGGTGATTTTTAATATTTTTATGATTTTTATTATTTTTTAATTATTAAAAATATTAAAATATGATGGAAAATTATCTTTTTTAGAAAATTTTAATTTTAATTCTCATAGACTCCTCTGACATCAGAAAAGTCCCAAAACCATTTTTGTGAATTTTTGAAAAGTATTTTGTGAGTTATGAATTTTTAAAGTTTAATTTTGGTTACGTGGCTTAATTAATCCATTTGGTGGGGTTAATCAAATCCAATTGACTTCAAATTTTTATGTAATGTTCCTCTGATCCTAAAGATCAGTGGAGAATTTTTTTCAAGTTAAGTTGATGTGTAGTTAACCCTAATTAATTAAAATTCAGTTTTAAGCAATTAGGCCAATTAGGGTTGTTTCAAGTGAATTAGTTCAAAACCTATTTTTCCTGGGGTCCTCTAGTCATAAGAAACATCACCAAATTTTCCTAGAATTTATTTCTCAACATGCTAATTATTAGAATTAAAATACTCAAAACAGTAACATGCAATTGAAAATCAATAACTTCTCAAAGGGATGGCCTCTGACCTTGGAAAATTCAGGGAATGTTCCCAAGTTCAGAGGCTTCAAAAGCCCTATGGTCTCATGCCATGGTGAATTGCTTATGCAAATGGAGAATTAAAATAATGCAGAGAGTAAATAAATCATTAAAAATAAAATACTTGATGAAATGACTTGATTTTTTGTCCACATTATTCTCCTCTGTTCACTGAGCAAGAGAGTATTTTTATTTTATTTTTATGATTTTTCTAAACAAAGTTATGAATTTTTGAAGTTCTGATAATTAAATAAATAGAAAAAAACCCTATTTTCCTACTTATCCACGCGTTGCCACGCAATCCTCGGCAGCTCCGAAAGGCCACGTGACACGTTTTGATTCGGCGCCGCCATCTGAGTCAGCTGCCACGGGGCCGCGATTCACGTACCATCTCCTGGTCCGACGCCATCTGAGCTGTCCGCTCAATACACGTGCGATCCAACAGCTCCTGGTCATCGTCTACCACTGGTGTGCACCCGTGACCGTCCACACTAAAACCCTAAGATCTCACTCGATTCTCAACAGATTTTAGTGTTCTTATGCTATATGGATTTGTCTTGAAGAGACAAACACATCCATATGGTTTATGTGGCATGAAATTAACCCAATCAAAATAGAGAATGTTCAAAAGCTCGGGAAGAAGAGAGAGCTCATACCTTTGCTCAGAGAAGTGTGGCTTCGATCTGAGAGTTGTGTCACCTTCGATTGGACCTAAGCAAGCTCCAGATGAAGTCTCCGGCCACGAGGAATTGTCCAGACCTGATTTCCACCGGACTCGATTTCAACCATTGGAGGCTAGAACAAATGGGTGGCCTGGAGAGGGGGCTTTCACTGGTGAACTCCTTCTCTTGGTCTTGTGCAGGTGTGGGTGAGTTTAATTTGATTTTGGTGGAGGATTTGGGAGTGTCCTGTTCTGACCTGAGAATTGAGGTCCAAAATTAAGCTCAATCAGTGGGAGTTAGGGCAGGAGAACAGTGGGGATGGATTGCTCTTGACTAGGGGAAGCTTTGTGAGGAGTTTGGAGGGATTCTGTGAAGGTCTGGTTCAGCCACCCTTTTTGGCCGAGAGGAATGACTGGTTTAAATAGCCATGGCCATGGCTTCCCAGGGGGAGTTAATGGCTGGGATCAGCTGCTCTGGGCAAGGGAAGAACAACTCCAATGGCTATTGGGCATGGGGCAGCTCAACAGGTGGGAATTCCAAACTTTGGCTCCTCCCAAGGTCTCGGCCATGGTGTTTTCCGGCGGCTGTGGTGGCTGGCCGGCCAGGGTCAGGTCACCAACTTGAGCAGTGAGGGCAGGGCTTGGCAATGGTGAAGTCAATTGAAGTTGGCCATGTGTAAAGAGGGTGGAATGAAATGGAATGGGGGAAGGCTATTTTGGCTAAGTTTGGTCAAATACATGGGTTGGGCTAGGTGCACCCTCCAAGAGACTTTGGGTGCTATGGGGAATCAGGTAAGTCAACTCGTTTTGAGTGGAGAAGTCCTCATCCAAACATATTTGGATTAATTTTGGGTTAAGGGTAATTATGGTTAAGGCTAATGACCTTAAGGTAATCTAGAAAGAGCTTCCTCCATTTGGCCAATGTGGTATGTTCACATGTCAAACCTTTCATGGCTCCACATGGGGTTTAAGGATGGCTTCATGGCTCTTATATGGCTTGGGAAAAGTTGGTTTGGTTTCATGGAAGTAGGTTTTAGGAATTTTGGTATTTTGGTGTGAAATTTGGATGGTTTGTCATATGGCTTAGTTTAGAAAAGTTTGATTGTTGATTTAGAACTTAGAGGTGATTTTAATTGAGTAAGGATGAGATGAGATTGTAATGTGGGCCTTAGGATTGGTTTGGGCTTTTAAACTTTGGTAAAGGTGGGCTTTTAAATGCTTCATGGAAGTGGGCTTTTGGATTTTAAAATGAGCTTTTGAGATGAAAGTTTTGTGAAGGACCATGTCAAATCAATGTTGCAATTGGTTTAGGCATGTGTCATGAGTGGTTTGGAACAAGTTTAGAGTGATTTTGAATTGAATTGGGTTTAATGTGGGGTCTTTTAGTAAAAAGGCCAAGGTGGGCCAAATTGGGCTAACTTCGGTTAAGGTTGGGATAAAGTTGGATTTGATCTAAAATTAATGTTAAGAAATGTTCATGAGAGTGTCACAAAGAGTTTTCAACTTGGGTTGGGCTTTGATTTTGGGACTTGGGCCCATTTGGGTTAGGTTTGGGATAAGTTTAGGTCATGGGTCAAAATTGGGCTTTAAGCTTAAAATTGAAATTGGATTCAAATGTCAATCAAATTGGGCTTGGGTTTGGTCTAGATATATATTGGAGATATTGAATTGAAGTTTAGAATTGAATTGGACCAAAATTGAGGTCAATTAGAATGGTTTGGTTTGACATTGGGTTCATTTGGGTTCGACTTTTGGGCAAATTGGGCGTTTTGGTAAAAGTGGGGTAAATTGGAAAAATTGACCCATGGTGTAGTTGAACAAAATGAAATTGAGAATATTTGGGATTTTTTGAAATTTTCTGGGAATTTTTGGAAATTTTGAATTTTGGGTCAAGAGGGGCATTTTGGTAATTTGGAGGGTATTTGGGGTATTTTTGGAAATTTTGGTATTTTTTAGCTGGAAATGATCAATTTGATTGGTGGGGAAATTTTCAAGGTTAATTTTGGGGAGTTTTGGGTGGTTTGGAAATTTTGGAGTTTTGGGTAGTTTCAAGGGCTTTTAGTAGGTTTGGTGGGTCCGGGGCACCGGGGGTAAAAAATTGAAATTTTGGGAAAATGAAAATTGAGCAAGTGTGAGTGAGATGGAATCATTTTGGTTCAGCCATGAAGCCATATTAAGCCCATAGGAGCCATGAGAGGACTCATTTGAGGCATTCACTATGTTGTTCCTAACCCTGTTAGCCAGGGGCTTAGGGGCTAAGGACCATCCATGTAAATTACCTACATGAGTCAAGAGGTCAAGTTGGGTGAGGGTGTGGGTTTTAAGATTTGGAATGTTTGTGTGAGATTGTAGTGTATGTGTAAGTCAGCCCTCACCAGACCAGGCCACCCAGGGTGATCCTAAGGCCAATAAGTCTTAAAGGGAACTCATCCTTTAAACCTCGACATTTGATCTCAACCCTCTAGGTGATAAGATGTTTAAAATCAAGCTTGTGGGGTTTGCAGGGAGTTAAGAAGTGGTTGAGTTTCTAAAGGGGTAGGTGTTGACCTCATTTTTGATGAGGTCTCCTCTTCTTCTCTTTAGTGCTTAGGATCTAGCCTTAGGCTTTTCCTTTAACTAATCTTAGAGGACTAGAACTGGAACCCACCCTTTAGAAATTTCAAACCACTTCTTAACTCCCTGCAAACTACACAAACTTGACTGTAGACCCCTAATCACCTAGAGGGTTGAAATCAAATGTGTAAGTTTAAAGGATGAGTTCCTATAGGACTCTTTGGCCTTAGGGACCTGCACTAGGTAGCTCAGTGCAGTGAGGGCCGACTTACACATACACTACATTTATACACTACACTCTCACACACCTCCTAAAAAAAACCACACCCATACCTAACTTGATCTCCTGACTCATGAAGGTGATTCACATGGATGGTCCTTAACCACTAAGCCCTTGGCTAAGAGGGTTAGGAACAACATAGTGGATGCCTCAAATGAGTCCCTTCATGGCTCATGTGGGCTTGATATGGCTTCATGGCTCAACCAAAATGATTTCATTCCACTTACATTCACCTAACCTTCAATTTTACAAACTTTCGATTTTTGACCCCCGGGACCCTACACCCGCTTAGCCTACCCAAAACCCTTGAAACTACCCAAAATTTGCAAAATCACCTAAATTACCCAAAATTCCTCAAAATCAATCCCAAACATTCCCACATTACTCAAATTAATCATTCATACCCAAAAATACCAAAAATACCTCCCAATACCCTCCAAATACCCAAAATACCCCTCTTAGCAAAAAAATCCAAAAATTCAGAAAATTCCTAGAAAATTCCAGAAAATCCCAAATATTTCCAATTTCATTTTGTTCAACTACACCATGGGACAATTTTGTCAATTTACCCCACTTTTATCAAAATCCCCAATTTGACCCATTTTAACCCAAAATGAACCCAATGTCAAAACCTAACCTACCCAATTGACCCAAATTCTGGTCCAATTCAATTCTAAACTTCAATTCAACATTCCCAACACCAATCTAGGCCAAATCCAAGTCCAATTTGATTGACATTTGGATCCAATTTCACTTTTGGCCTTAAAGCCCAATTTGGACCCATGACCCAAACCTAACCCAAACTAACCCAATTCAACTCCAATTAACCCCAAATCTTTTCTAAACCTTCCTTAACATTCCCAAAAACAAAACACTAACATGATTTTCCCTAAATATAGACCCAAACCCCAGTCAAATTCAACCCAAAGCTAAAAGGCCCAATTTTGACCTAAACCTAAACCTAGCCCAAATAGGCCCAAACCCCAAAATTAAGACCCAATCAAAGTTGAAAACTCTTCAAAACAGCCCCATAAGCCATTTTCAACATTAATTTTACATCAATTTCAACTTGAGCCCAACCTTAGCTCATGGTAGCCCATTTTGACCCACCTTAGCCCACTTACATGAAACCTTCCTAAAGCCCATCTCCACCAAAATCTAAAGGGCCAAAATCAATCCAAAACCCATATGACAATTGCTCTACACCATATTCTCAATTAAATCAATCCCTAAGTTTCAAAACTCATCATGAAGCCATTCCAAATTAAGCCCCATACAAATTCCCATCAAAATGCCAAAATTTTCTTAAACCCATTTCCATGAAATTAACTTGGCTTTTCCCCAAGCCAAAGGTGAGCCATGAAGCCATTCTTAAGCCACATGTAAGCCATGTGAGTTGTTTGACATGTGACCATACTACATTGAGTAAGAAGAGGGGGAGCTTTCCTTAATCCCTAAAAGTCTTTAACCTCACCCATGATACCCCTTAACCAAGATTTAATCCAAATATTCTTGGATAAGGACATCACCACTCCATCTCAGCTAGCTCTATCCGATTCCCCACAGCACCCAAAGCCACTTGGAGGGTGCACCATGCCCAAAACCATGGGTTGACCCAAACTAAGCTAAAATGATCCCTCCCCCCTTCTACTTTGATTCAACACCTTTACACATGGCCAACTGCAATTGATTTCACCATTGCCAAGACCTGACCTCCCTGAGCCTGAGGGTGACCTGACCCTGGCCGGCCAGCCACCACAGCCGCCGGAAACCACCAGGCCGAGAGCTCACATGTGAGCCCAAACTTGGAATTCTCACCTGTTGAGTCGCCCCATCCCCGGTGGCCATTGTAGGCTGTTCTTCTCTTGCCAAGAGCAGGCTGATCCCAAGCCCTAACTCCCCACAGGAGGCCCTCCACCCTCTCCTGATTTAAACACCACCCCCTCTCGGCCATGGAAGGTGCTCGAACCGGACCTTATCGAAACTGCGCCAAAATTGCTCCGGATCACTCTACATACTTAGAGCGAGTTGATCCCGAGTGCCAATTTGCCCTAATCCCCACCAACAGAGCCCAATTTCTCGGCCAAAATTCCACCCAAAACCAGGACACTTCTCCACGGTGGATCAATCCTCAAATTGATTGGTCCTACACCTTCACCGGACCAAGGGAAGAAGTCCGCGAGTAAAAGCCCCTCTCCGAGGCCACCCATCCGTTCCGGACTCCAAGCTTTGTGATTGAGCTTGGTCGAAATCATACCTAGGCAATTCACTGGACCAGGAGACTTCATCCGGAGCTTGCGGGATCCAATCGAAGGTGTCACAACCCTCGGATTGAAGCCACACTTCTGCGAGCAAAGGTATGAGCTAACTCTTTATCCCGAGCTTCTGGAGATTCTCCATTTCAAATGCCTTAATTTCATTGCATGATCACCGTATAGATGTATTCGTCTCTTCAAGACGAATCCATAGAGCACAAGAACACGAAAATCCGTTAAGTATTGAGTGAGATATTAGGGATTTAGTATGGACGGTTCTCGGGTTAGGAGGCTTGGGGACGATGAACGGATGCCGTTCATTTAATACACGCGCGCGACGGACGGCCATGATCACGCCGGATGAGGAGACGGAATGATACAGCGGGCCCCTGGAGCGCTGAGTCGGATGGCGGCGTCGAATCAGAAAGCGCCACGCGGTGTTTCGGAGCTGCCTAGGATGAGTCAGCGCCGCCGTTTTAAATAGAAAATTAGAATATTTTTCTATTTATTTAATTCCCTAAACTTCAAAAATGCATAACTTTGTGTAGAAAAATCAGAAAAATAAAATAAAAATACCCTCTTGCTCAGTGAACAGAGGAGAATAATGTGGAAAAGAAATCATTTTATTTACCCTCTGCATTGTTTTAATTCTCCATGCATATAGGAAATTCACCATGGCATGAGACCATAGGGCTTTTGAAGCCTCTGAATTTGGGAACATTCCCTGAATTTTCCAAAGTCGGAGGCCATCCCTATGAGAAGTTATTGATTTTTCAAATTCATGTTACTTGTTTTGAGTATTTTAAATCCAATAATTAGCATGTTGTGAAATAAATTCTAGGAAAATTTGGTGATGTTTCTTATGATCGGAGGACCCTAGGAAAAATAGGTTTTGAATTAATTCACTTGGAATAACCCTAATTGGCTTAAACACCCAAAATATGTCTTTAATTAATTAGAGCTAATCATACACCAAATTGACTTGGAATCAATTCTCCACTGAATTTTAGGATTAGAGGAACCCACCATAAAAATTTGAAGTCAATTGGACTTGGTTAGCCCTACTAAGTGGGTTGATTAAGCCATTTAGCCAATTTAAACTTTAAAAATTCATAACTTTCAAAATACTTTTCAAAAATTCACAAAATTGGTTTTGGAGCCTCTCTGATATTAGGGGAATTTAAGAAAATTAAAATTTCAATTTTCTAAAAAATTTGATTTTTTGTATTATTTTAATATTTTAATAATTAAAAAATAATAAAAATCACAAAAATAATAAAATTCACCAAAATGTCACATTTTGAATTTTAATCACTTAGGAATAAACGCCATATTTTTCTTAAGTCCCTATGATGAGTTATTAAATTTTAAAGCCCTAGGGTAATTTTAAAATAAAAAAATGTATTTTCTAGCATTTCCACTAAAACAATTATAATAAATCAAAGAAAGATCAGAAAATTATAAAAATTGATTCTCTAATTTCCTTGATATCAGAGAGATTTTTGAAAAATATAAAATTCATTTTTCAAAATTTATTTTATTTTTAAATTAATTAATACTCCAAAACTAAAAATAATTATAATAAAAATAATATAATTCAAAAAATCACCAAAATTGGTCCAAGTGGTCCTCTGGTCATTAGGAATGTCCCATAATTTTCTTAAGGACAGAAACTTTCCCTTGGTCATGTTATTGAATTTTCCTTGGAAATCCCTATTTTCCACCAAAAATAATTACATAAATAAATTAAATACAGAAAAATCACATTTTCTCCTCTCATGTCTTTATTGACATATGAGTGAAGTCACATAAAAATTTTAAGTTTATATAAGCTCAATTTAGTGAGTTATGAAATTATTAAGCTTGAAGGGCAAAATGGTAATTAAAATTTTAACCCTTAATTAAAACTTTAGGTTTAATAAAATTAAAGAGTAAAATATTTGATCCTAATCTGACTTGGATGATTGAAATTTAAATAATTAAAGGGTAGAAACCTATTAAACAATTTAAAAATAATTGAAATGAACTTTAATTAAATAATTGATTAAATTTAGAGGAATAATAAAATTGGAATTATTAAAATAGGGATATTATTAGGAAGAAATTTGTTCTTTAATTTAAGAATCCCTAAGTTAATCATCTAAATAATATTTAATTCCTAATTAAAATGATAATTCAAATTTAAGATTTAAAATGCTAAAAGACTTAATCATTAAATTGAATTAAAATTAAATTATTTAAATTAAACCCTTTTAAAATAAAATATTAAATTAAAATTAAAAAATTAAATTAAATTAAAAATTAAATTAAATCAAATTAAATTAAATTAAATTAAACTAAAACATATTAAATTAAATCAAATTAAATTAAATTGAATTGAATTAAATTAAATTAAATTAAATTAAATTAAATTAAATTAAATTAAATTAAATTAAATTAAAATCAAATTAAATTAAATTAAATTAAATCATATCAAATTAAATTGAATTAAATTAAATTAAATATTAGAATCAAGTTTAAATTAAAATTAAATTAAATTAAATTAAAATTAAAACTAAATCAATTTAAAATAAATTAAAGTTAAATTGAATTAAAAATAACATCACCTAAGACATAAAGAAATTTAAAAATAAAACAACTTGAACACTATTCCAAACTTAAGCCCATTAATTGAAATTAAGTTAAATCATAAACCATTTGAACATCAATTTGCCCTCGAAAGCTTTTGTTTTCATAACTCCTAAACGGAACGTTAAGTGAAGTGTTACTTCACTCATGGGATATTCAAATGTCCTAGTTCACTGAGTAAGATATCAACAAAACTTGAACTCCCGGACGATTAATTTGTTTGTATAATTAAATTCTCTTGGACTTAAAAATAATCCTAGAAATATGGAAAAGATGTTTAAGACTCGTCTTAAGCACTTCCTCGATATGATAGGATATTTATAAGAACAATTGAACTTAATTGTTCTCCGATGAAGAAAATCGTCCTCAAACAAAAATACAAGAACCTAGACGTCATAGGAGATGACTAGCTATAGGATTAGGAACTTGGTAGAAAACCATAACCCTTCCCTTAGCTTTACCTAGGAACTTGCTTTAAATGCTTAAATATTCTAATTGTGTTTTAAGTGCGGCTTGGGATGACGGGAAGACCCCCGAGTACGCTTTTATTTTATTGCAATTTACCTTATTGCAATTTATTTAATCGCATCGCACTTACTTTTCTTGCATGATAAACAACTGTTGCATGAAAACTCACACCTTTAGGATAGTCCCTAAAACTGAAACCAAAACTAAAGTAAAAGTCATTGCAAGATAAAATTCACCGCCACAACATTTCAAAATATAAAACAACTCAACATTTAATCACAAACAAAACCACAAAACTACAACTACAACTAAATTAAAACGTATTGTTGGATGATCGGGAATACCTCGAATGATGTAACCTACGTGTTGCTAACGGGATTTCCCACGGTCTAAATGAAAGTGTGGAACTCATTCAGTTGAGTTTAGCAAATTCATCTGGACTAAGTGAATCCGATAAAAATAACGATGCCGGAAGGATGGAACCGTGGGATCTTAACCGGTGTTGTTATAATCAACTTTAAGATTTGTTTTAATTAAAACATAAAAAAAAAACACTTGGAAATTAAGACTTTCTCTAAACCAAAACACTTCTCTCATCTTCTGATTTATGATTTCTAAAACTAAACCTCTGCAACAACAAGGAGCTCGGAGCATGGTGGGCAGCACAGCCATCGTCATCAGCAAAACCTAAGTCTACTGCAGCAAACTTTCTTAGAATTAAATAACCAAGCCATAGGACTTCAAGGTAGTTTGCCTAGTGCAACATAAATCCTCAACTCTTCGTTAGGCATTTGCATGATCGTATCATGTAAATTAAGCCCTAACCGGTCTTAGGACTCCGAGGTAGTCGTCCGATACGACATAAACCCTCACATCTTCAAGGCTATTTGTATGATTTTATCATACGAATATAAGTCCTAATTAATTAAAATTGGCAAGATAAAAACATTAAATAAATATTAGAACCTTCCTAAGTTCAAGCCAAACAGTAGGATAGTCGGGAAATTACCGAGGTTCGCTTCGAATCCATGATTTCTCCTACCTTTCTTCCTTTGAATTCCCAAAATAAAATGTTCTAAATTTGATCCATTCCCTATTGAAATTCCAAAATTCAATCCCTTGAAAACTTAAACTTTGAAATTCTTGAGAGCAAAACCACTGATCATTATCGAGAGTTTTCTTAAATGATTCACTTCATTTAAGATGTAATTAACTATAGGGGCTTGCCCTTATAGGGAACTTTAAGAACCCGAGTAATATAAACCCCGCTTAATTCATTTATATTAAGCGGGGAACTTGTCAGCTTATAAAATTAGTTCGCAGACCAAACGGACGTCACAAATCTTCTAGTTTATTTAATCGAGCCCCATCATAAGGCAGTGTGTCTATTCTTTAGGATAGATACACGGTTTGTGATGCGATGCTCGTTTATATAAACTATTTGGGATGTGAGATCGGTTTGATTTCATATCTTAAAATTTTCAAATTTAAAATTATTTTCAAAATCAAATACTACTTTCTAAATTATATATATATTTAAATTAAATTTAAAATTCGCCGACAACTTCTGTAGGCGACCCCTTTTAAAAATACAACACTCAACCTAAAAATATGCCGACAACTTCTGGCGACTCCGCTGGGGAAAATTCCTCTCTCCATTTTTAATCAGATAGTTTTGCTTTCAAAAATCGGTAGTGTATCCATGTCCCTAGTGGATCAAACTACCCTTCTTTCCGTTGGAATACTATGTTCATTTCTACCTTGAACAAGTATAGCCAACATTCTCTCGAATTTAGGAGCCATTGTTTAGACACCCCTAAACAGAGAAGTTCCGAGATCCTTTTACCTCATTTACGAGGTGGGGTAGACCCCAATAGGTGTTAGTTTAGGAGTGATCCTTCGAGTCGAGAAGTCTTGCATAAGACTTTCTTTTCCTTTCCAACTCTGAATCGATTCATTACCTTCCCTACACCTTTGAACATTCCGTTCTAAATAAACAAACCCTCTAATAAATAACTCTTTTAACAAATATACATGAACAAGAATGTGTTCGGACTCTTTTCGATTCCTTTCTTTTCGTCCTGATGAGAAGAAGCATAACTTGGGACCGACAATCGGAATCTACCTTGCGAAATGGAAGCCCCAAAGCTGATTTTCTCCTTCACCAATGGACTAGACTTCGTCTGTTTACAAGGATGAGCTGCCCGACAATGGGATCATCCGGTTTGGACAAGGATTCGAGAACACAAATGTCAAGATCGCCGACGTTACCCTCTTCGCGCCGACAAACAAAGTGTACGAAGCGAGAGACCTTTGATCGAGTTCAACCTTAAGTCAACTCAAGAGTTTCCTCCCTACAAAGGGTTCCGGTGAGAGGAATACTACGCGTCCAAAGGAGGACCGTTATCTCTACTCCCCACTGGTCTAGTCGTCTCCGCACCTACCCGGCTTCCGCCAAGCGAAGGGGAAGGAAGTTCAAATTTGTAACGAGCATGTTACCGTGGAGGGTACAGATTTCCGTGCAAGACCTTCGTTTTTGAAATTGGGTCCGGCTCGAGGGTTCCCCCCTAACACGGACTCGGAGAAGAAACGAGAGGTAGGAAGATTGCCGGGAAGGCCGGAGACTGCTTGAAGTCGCTTTCTTAGAAGAAATCCCTGAGTACACACCACTACCTGAATACATACCATTGCCTGAATATACACCCCTATTGGAAGGAAGTAGATTCCATCCCCTTTCCACCACAGAGGATGAGGAAAATGTTCGCAAGATTGCTTCCGCATTGCTTCAGCCCGTATATTACAACGATAGCCGTAAGAAAAGGGCCAGAACTACGTCATTTGCTCGACTGCAAACTTTGATAGAGAAGTTAGCAAAGAAGGAAAGGTGCCCTGTATAAGAAATTTTAAGAAGGATAGGACGGGTGCCGGCCAAATCCCGTCTTGGGCCACGAGTAGAACCTGCTATCGTTGCAGAAAAGCCAAATAAAAGAATGAAAGCTAGTCCACCTGTCGTTGTTTCAGGACTACAGATTAGGGAGGATACCACCTTCCAGCATTTGGGTCGACGGACCATCCGGTCCTAAACCTTCTATCGCTAGAAGGATGGTATGGCGTCCCACTACTGGACAATTAAGATTGAAACAACAGCCTGAGAAAGAAAGTCTCGTCAGGAGACTTGAATCCGAAGAAAGTGCTACTGCAATAAAGGAGACTCATGAGAAGAAAACTCGACAGTTATCACATGACAACTGCAAGGATGTACAGAAAAGACCACTAGAAGATGCTATGGAAAAGTTAAGGACTGATATTCGACGATTAGCGAGGGAGAGAGAAGAGAAATTCGGAGATGAAATTGACTCGTCAGAATTCATGAATGATGAGTATGCAGAAATTAACATGGTTGAAACACGAGCTTCGTCAGCTTCACAAGGTGCCCCTGCAGCCGCAGAAAGAGAGGAACCGAAAGTAATGAAGAGGCAGCTTCAAGAGAAAGATGATACGATCGCCCAAATGGCAAAAGGATGGAAGAAATGGCTGTAGCCCTAGCCACTCTCCAGAGTCAAGTTCAACCCCAAAGAGAAACACCCCCAGAAGTCATTCACATTGTAGACAGAGGAAAGGAGATTACATCCGTCAACGGGAATGATCAATTAAAGAAGGATGCAACACAAAGCATGATTCCGGAAAAGGATATCAAGAACTTGGTGGAACAGCGAAGTGCGAGAAGCCTTGGCACAATCAAAAGCGGGACATCCATTCGGACGGGTAGACCTTACCTCGAAGAATTCGACGCCGTCCAATATCCGAAAGGCTTTGTACCTCCTCCGTTCAAGACCTTTGATGGAACCGGAAACCCTCGGCAGCATGTTGCACATTTTCGTGCCAGTTGTTGCAACGCCGGCGGAAGTGATGCATTACTCTTTAGACAATTTGTCAGCAGCCTGTCAGGGATCGCCTTTGATTGGTATGTAGAATTACCGAACGGTTTGGTGAAGACATTTTCAGAATTAGAGAACCTCTTCATCAAGCGATTTGCCGGAGCTCAGCACCACATCACTATAGGTGATTTAGTGGTAGAGAAGCAGAAGCCGAACGAAACTTTGGTGGACTACATACTTCGATGGAGGAACCTAAGTATGAAGTGTGAGCCGCAGCTACAAGAACAGCATGCAGTCGGCATTTTACTAAAGAGCATCCATGGCCCGATAACACTTCTCCTCAAGGGATTTACTATTAAGACTTTCGAGAAGTTGTTAAGCAAGTCGGAAGCTTGCAAGAGGAGGCGAAGCAATTAAGTTTCACTGACAAGACAGACAAACAGAAGCCCGTGAAAACTTTTGAAAAGAAGTCCAGGATCGTCGCTGCAGTCGATAAAGGCAAGCAACCGATACAAATATCGTCAGAACGGCCGCGACAACCTCGACGAATTACCGACAACCCCGACCCAGCTATCGGTCATCTCGACGGTATGAAAAACCGCCTTGTCCGCAACGTACGTTAAGGGAGCTTCGAGCGAGGGAGTATCCGTTCAAGAATGAGGCGGTGCCGAAAATGTTCCGCAGTCTGATGAAGACTCCAGATTTCCAACTACCAGAACCTAAGAGACCAGAAGAAGTCGACAAGAAAGGTGATCCCAACTTTTGCCCTTACCACCGGATGCTTGGACACAAGATAGAAGATTGTATTACCTTCAAAAGTTGGCTCAACGACAATCTTCGGAAAGGGAATATAACGATCCCGAAGGAGTACATGAAGGAACCCCAGAAAGGAGGTTCCGTCAATGTTATCTCGACGGATCTCATTGTTCCAATAGATCCCTATACGATTGATGATGGATGGACTACCGCTTGGACAAAGTCTTCGAAGAAGATTTTGGATCACATCCAAACCACTTCGGTGCGAGCCTCGATTCGGAGTTCGAAACACCTGTCAAGTCGACACTATCACTTGCGATAGAAGAACCACCTCAACAAGAGACGACTGAAGAAAAGAAGAAAATCGACGAAGAAGAGAAGACTGAGGCTCTTAAGGCTAGACTAGGGGCTGCTTATCCTAGGATAGTTGTTTCCGATTCGGGGGAGAAATCCCTCGAACCTTTGACTCTGTATGATTATCTGCTCACCCCGGTGGGATCTTATAATGATAAGGGTTATGGCGTTGGCTACGTTTTGACTGTTTCTAACAATTACGTAACTAGCGACAATCCGGACATCGATTCCGATACAAATGACAATTCTCAAATCATACACAATCTCGACGATCATAATGACGAAGAAGACATCCACCAAGGAGGCTACGAGAGTTCAACAAGCAACAAATCTATTTGAGAGTTTCGAGGAGCTCCAGTCACAATAGAGTTAGAGCCTTCAGACTCCGAAGCTAATCCAGAAGAACCTGTCATTCCGATTCAGAAGGACGCATCAGCGGACTCGATACTAGATTCGGAAGAAATCACGAAGTCGACTTAAGAAGTGGAAGGGTTCTACCTCCGAGAATGGGTCCAAAGAACAAAGGAAAGCAGGTGGTTGTTCGGGAAGAATCAACCCGGCGAGAAGAAATACCCATTCGGGAAAAAGCCGAGACACATGAAAACAAAGTGGACTACAACGTGCTAGCCCATCTTAGGAAACTACCGACTGAGCCGAGCATCTACGACGCTCTCATCTTATCGAAGGAGATGAGAGAAGCTCGATCAAGGCCTTACTTGATCCAGAAATTTGCTTAGCTCAAATGGTCGGAGATTCCATAGATGAGGTTTGTTCATTAAAGGAACAGCGAGGTGTCACCTTCACGGACAATGATCTACTACTTGGGACAGCAGACCACAACCGACCGTTGTACATTTCGGTTACAATTGGGAAGTTTACACTCTCCGGAGTATTGGTGGATCCGGGAGCATCAATTAATATAATGAATCTCCGAACGCTAGCATACTTGGAAATTGATGCTCGCGAGCTCGAAGCGGACAAAATGTTATTAAGAGGATTCGACCAGAAAGGAGAAAGAGCCCTCGGATCGATAACACTTGCTAATGAAGACCGGTGACTTGGCAAAGACAACCGCGAAATTTCACATAATTGATTCGGAAACGTCATTCAACGCTCTCTCGGGCCGATCGTGGATACATGAAAACCGGATGGTACCATCATCTCTACATCGATGCATCAAATACTACGATGGAGGGGAACGGTGCATCAAAGGTGACTTACAACCATTCTCCGTACATGAAATTGGAATCCATGAAGATGCGACTTATTACGCACCCCGAAGAAAACAATCTTCTCCGGAGATACCATAACAAATGAAGCAAAGGAAATTTGGGACGATGAAGAACACGAAGTTCTAGTCCAACGGTCACTCACCACTCCTTTACGGCTAGATGGTGAAGGTTTCTCCACAACTCGCATCCGAGGTCGAGGCCGGGGACGAGGTCGTGGCAGAGACGTTATGACGATTGGACAGAGGAAACCAACCATCAATGTTGAATGGGAAGATAGTTCTGAAGAAGAAAAAGAAATCAAGCAAGAAGCGGCGACAGTAAGTCGGAAGAAACCTTAATTCAGGATCTCTCTCGAAGATGAAAAGAACGAGGAATATAAATCGATGTACGAAAAGATTAACCACTATGTACATACTATGACCCTAACCCCGATCCATTCTAATAAGATCGAGGGTATGGTGGTCTAAGAGGTATGTAGCGGCGGTGCAAAGCCCATCAAATTCTACCGTGGTGCTCCTTCCTCCAAAACTGAAAATAATGTACAATTTGAAGATGCTACTTCATCAAAATTAATGGAATTGCCTTTTGAGTGGTATTCCCCCGTGTCCAAAATTTAATTCAGCGTGGTTTCTTACCTCGACAATGGACAAAAGGTCAATCACAACATTTTGAAAATTTATGGAATAACTCCGGTCGTCCACCCGATTCGAGGCATGGTCTCGGATTCGGCACGGTAGGATCGATTGACGATACTGAATTTTGCTTGGTTGTCACTTGCGAGTCTAATGAAAACTGCATGGAAACTACAGAAGAGTTTGAAGATTTACAAATTGTAGACGCTCCACCAGAGTTCGAAGAAGAGATCAAATCTACAATAGATGAGTTAACGGAAGTTAACTTAGGTACTAGCGAAGAACCTAGACCTACCTTTGTTAGCTCCTTACTCAATAAAGAAGACTCCGAAGAAATAATCAGGTTATTAATGGAATTTAAAGACTGTTTTGCTTGGAGCTACGATGAGATGCCAGGATTAGCTCCGGAGGTCGCGAGTCCATAAGCTAGGAGTGGATCCCGCATCGTCCCGGTCGGACGAGGTCCCGAGAAGATGCGTCTAGAAATCGAACAACAAGTCATAGCTGAAGTTAAAAAGCTAATAGACGCTAAATTTGTCCGTGAAGAACAATACCCGACTTGGTTAGCCAATGTGGTACCACTCAGGAAGAAGAATGGTCAGATCAGAATTTGTGTGGATTTCAGAGATTTAAACAAGGCATTTCCGAAAGATGAATTCCCTCTACCGATCCCAGAATTAATGATCGACATTGCTTCAACACATGAAATATTCTCATTCATGGATGGATCTTCGAGGATACAACCGGATAAAAATGGCTCCGGAAGATGAAAAACTTACAGCATTCGGAATGCCGATTGGAGTATATTGCTACACGAGTGATGCCATTCGGATCGAAGAAAGCGAGAGCAACCTACCAGAGAGCAATGACAAGAATTTTTGATGATCTCATCCACAATCAAGTCGAATGCTACGTGGACGATGTTGTCATCAAAAGCAAAGTAAAGGACAACCACCTATATGATTTGAGAATTGTTTTCGAACGAATAAGACAATTTAACCTTAAGATGAATCCTTTAAAATGCGCCTTCGGCGTCACCTCCGGGAAATTCTTAGGATTCGTTGTCCGACATAGTGGAATTGAAATCGATCCGGAAAAGATAAAAGCCATCTTAGAAATGCCGCCTCCCAAAACCTTAAAACAACTACGATCTTTTCAAGGGAAGTTGGCATATTTTCGATTCAGAAGGACGCATCAGCAGACTCAATACTAGATTCAGAAGAAATCACAGAAGTCAACCTAAGAAGTGGAAGGGTTCTACCTCCGAGAATGGGTCCAAAGGACAAAGGAAAGCAGGTGGTTGTTCAGGAAGAATCAACCCCGGCAGAAGAAATACCCATTCGGGAAGAAGCCGAGACACATGAAAACAAAGTGGACTACAACGTGCTAGCCCATCTTAGGAAACTACCATCCAAACTGAGCATCTACGACGCTCTCATCTTATCAAAGGAGATGAGAGAAGCTCTGATCAAGGCCTTACTTGATCCAGAAATTTGCTTAGATCAAATGGCCGGAGATTCCTTAGATGAGGTTTGTTCGTTAAAGGAACAGCGATGTGTCACCTTCACGGACAATTATCTACTACTTGGGACAGCATACCACAACTGACCGTTGTACATTTCAGTTACAATTGGGAAGTTTACACTCTCCAGAGTATTGGTGGATCCAGGAGCATCAATTAATATAATGAATCTCCGAACGCTAGCATACTTGGAAATTGATGCTCGCGAGCTCGAAGCAGACAAATTGTTATTAAGAGGATTCAACCAGAAAGGAGAAAGAGCCCTCAGATCGATAACACTGCTAATGAAGACCAGTGACTTGGCAAAGACAACCGCGAAATTTCACATAACTGATTCAGAAACGTCATTCAACGCTCTACTGGGCCGACCGTGGATACATGAAAACCGGATGGTACCATCATCTCTACATCAGTGCATCAAATACTACGATGGAGGGGAACAGTGCTTCAATGGTGACTTACAACCATTCTCCGTACATGAAATTGGAATCCATGAAGATGCAGCTTATTATGCACCCCCGAAGAAAACAATCTTCTCCAGAGATACCATAACAAATGAAGTAAAGGAAATTTGGGACGATGAAGAACCTGAAGTTCTAGTCCAACAGTCACTCACCACTCCTTTACGGCGAGATGGTGAAGGTTTCTCCACAACTCGCATCCGAGGTCGAGGCCAGGGACGAGGTCGTGGCAGAGACGTTAGGACGATTGGACAGAGGAAACCAACCATCAATGTTGAATGGTAAGATAGTTCTGAAGAAGAAAAAGAAATCAAGCAAGAAGCGGCAACAGTAAGTCGGAAGAAACCTTAATTCAGGATCTCTCTCGAAGATGAAAAGAACGAGGAATATAAATCGATGTACGAAAAGATTAACCACTATGTACATACTACGACCCTAACCCCGATCCATTCTAATAAGATCGAGGGTATGGTGGTCAAAGAGGTATGTAGCGGCGGTGCAAAGCCCATCAAATTCTACCGTGGTGCTCCTTCCTCCAAAACAGAAAATAATGTAAAATTTGAAGATGCTACTTCATCAGAATTAATGGAATTTCCTTTTGAGTGGTATTCCCCCTGTGTCCAAAATTTAATTCAGCGTGGTTTCTTACCTCGACAATGGACAAAAGGTCAATCACAACATTTTGAAAATTTATGGAATAACTCCGGTCATCCACCCAATTCAAGGCATGGTCTCGGATTCGGCACAGTAGGATCAGTTGACGATACTGAATTTTGCTTGGTTGTCACTTGCGAGTCTAATGAAAACTGCATGGAAACTACAGAAGAGTTTGAAGATTTACAAATTGGAGACGCTCCACCAGAGTTTGATGAAGAGATCAAATCTACAATAGATGAGTTAACGGAAGTTAACTTAGGTACTAGCGAAGAACCTAGACCTACCTTTGTTAGCTCCTTACTCAATAAAGAAGACTCCGAAGAAATAATCAGGTTATTAATGGAATTTAAAGACTGTTTTGCTTGGAGCTACGATGAGATGCCAGGATTAGCTCCAGAGGTCGCAGTCCATAAGCTAGGAGTGGATCCCGCTCGTCCCGGTCGGACAAGGTCCAAGAAGAATGCGTCTAGAAATCGAACAACAAGTCATAGCCGAAGTTAAAAAGCTAATAAACGCTAAATTTTTCCGTGAAGAACAATACCCGACTTGGTTAGCCAATGTGGTACCGGTCGGGAAGAAGAATGGTCGGATCAGAATTTGTGTGGATTTCAGAGATTTAAACAAGACATGTCCGAAAGATGAATTCCCTCTACCGATCCCAGAATTAATGATCGACATTGCTTCAACACATGAAATATTCTCATTCATGGATGGATCTTCAAGATACAACCAGATAAAAATGGCTCCGGAAGATGAAAAACTTACAACATTCGAACGCCGATTGGAGTATATTGCTACACGAGTGATGCCATTCGGACCGAAGAACGCGAGAGCAACCTACCAGAGAGCAATGACAAGAATTTTTGATGATCTCATCCACAATCAAGTCGAATGCTACGTGGACGATGTGGTCATCAAAAGCAAAGTAAAGGACAACCACCTATATGATTTGAGAATTATTTTTGAAGGATTAAGACAATTTAACCTTAAGATGAATCCTTTAAAATGCGCCTTCGAGCGTCACCTCCGGAAATTCTTAGGATTCGTTGTCCGACATCGTGGAATTGAAATCGATCCGGAAAAGATAAAAGCCATCTTAGAAATGCCGCCTCCCAAAACCTTAAAACAACTACGATCTTTTCAAGGGAAGTTAGCATATTTTCGATTCAGAAGGACGCATCAGCAGACTCAATACTAGATTCAGAAGAAATCACAGAAGTCAACCTAAGAAGTGGAAGGGTTCTACCTCCGAGAATGGGTCCAAAGGACAAAGGAAAGCAAGTGGTTGTTCAGGAAGAATCAACCCCGGCAGAAGAAATACCCATTCGGGAAGAAGCCGAGACACATGAAAACAAAGTGGACTACAACGTGCTAGCCCATCTTAGGAAACTACCATCCAAGCCGAGCATCTACGATGCTCTCATCTTATCAAAGGAGATGAGAGAAGCTCGATCAAGGCCTTACTTGATCCGGAAATTTGCTTAGCTCAAATGGCCGGAGATTCCTTAGATGAGGTTTGTTCGTTAAAGGAACGACGAGGTGTCACCTTCACGGACAATGATCTACTACTTGGGACAGTAGACCACAACCGACCGTTGTACATTTCAGTTACAATTGGGAAGTTTACACTTTCCAGAGTATTGGTGGATCCAGGAGCATCAATTAATATAATGAATCTCCGAACGCTAGCATACTTGGAAATTGATGCTCGCGGGCTCGAAGCAGACAAAATGTTATTAAGAGAATTCAACCGGAAAGTAGAAAGAGCCCTCGGATCGATAACACCGCTAATGAAGACCGGTGACTTGGCAAAGACAACCGCGAAATTTCACATAATTGATTCGAAACGTCATTCAACGCTCTACTTGGGCCGACCGTGGATACATGAAAACCGGATGGTACCATCATCTCTACATCGGTGCATCAAATACTACGATGGAGGGGAACGAGTGCATCAAAGGTGACTTACAACCATTCTCCGTACATGAAATTGGAATCAATGAAGATGCAGCTTATTACGCACCCCCGAAGAAAACAATCTTCTCCAGAGATACCATAACAAATGAAGCAAAGGAAATTTGGTACGATGAAGAACCTGAAGTTCTAGTCCAACAGTCACTCACCACTCCTTTACGGTGAGATGGTGAAGGTTTCTCCACAACTCGCATCCGAGGTCGAGGCCGGGGACGAGGTCGTGGCAGAGACGTTAGGACGATTGGACAGAGGAAACCAACCATCAATGTTGAATAGGAAGATAGTTCTGAAGAAGAAAAAGAAATCAAGCAAGAAGCGGCGACAGTAAGTCGGTAGAAACCTTAATTCAGGATCTCTCTCAAAGATGAAAAGAACGAGGAATATAAATCGATGTACGAAAAGATTAACCACTATGTACATACTAGGACCCTAACCCCGATCCATTCTAATAAGATCGAGGGTATGGTGGTCAAAGAGGTATGTAGCGGCGGTGCAAAGCCCATCAAATTCTACCGTGGTGCTCCTTCCTCCAAAGCCGAAAATATTGTACAATTTGAAGATGCTACTTCATCGAAATTAATGGAATTGCCTTTTGAGTGGTATTCCCCCAGTGTCCAAAATTTAATTCAGCGTGGTTTCTTACCTCGACAATGGACAAAAGGTCAATCACAACATTTTGAAAATTTATGGAATAACTCCGGTCGTCCAACCAATTCAAGGAATTGTCTCGGATTCGGCACATTAGGATCAGTTGACGATACTGAATTTTGCTTGGTTGTCACTTGCGAGTCTAATGAAAACTGCTTGGAAACTACAGAAGAGTTTGAAGATTTACAAATTGTAGACGCTCCACCAGAGTTTGAAGAAGAGATCAAATCTACAATAGATGAGTTAACGGAAGTTAACTTAGGTACTAGCGAAGAACCTAGACCTACCTTTGTTAGCTCCTTACTCAATAAAGAAGACTCCGAAGAAATAATCGGGTTATTAATGGAATTTAAAGAATGTTTTGCTTGGAGCTACGATGAGATGCCGGGATTAGCTCCGGAGGTCGCGATCCATAAGCTAGGAGTGGATCCGCGCTCGTCCCGGTCGGACGAGGTCCCGGAAGAATGCGTCTAGAAATCGAACAACAAGTCATAGTCGAAGTTAAAAAGCTAATAGACGCTAAATTTGTCCGTGAAGAACAATACCCGAGCTTGGTTAGCTAATGTGGTACCGATCGGGAAGAAGAATGGTCGGATCGGAATTTGTGTGGATTTCGAGAGATTTAAACAAGGCATGTCCGAAAGATAAATTCCTCTACCGATCCCGAATTAATGATCGACATTGCTTGACACATGAAATATTCTCATTCATGGATGGATCTTCGAGGATACAACCGGATAAAAATGGCTCCGGAAGATGAAAAACTTACAGCATTCGGAACGCCGATTGGAGTATATTGCTACACGGTGATGCCATTCGGATCGAAGAACGCGAGGAGCAACCTACCGAGAGCAATGACAAGAATTTTTGATGATCTCATCCACGATCGAGTCGAATGCTACGTGGACGATGTGGTCATCAAAAGCAAAGTAAAGGACAACCACCTATATGATTTGAGAATTGTTTTCGAACGATTAAGACAATTTAACCTTCAGATGAATCCTTTAAAATGCGCCTTCGGCGTCACCTCCGGGAAATTCTTAGGATTCGTTGTCCGACATCGTAGAATTGAAATCGATCCGGAAAAGATAAAAGCCATCTTAGAAATGCCGCCTCCCAAAACCTTAAAACAACTACGATCTTTTCAAGGGAAGTTGGCATATTTTCGACGCTTTATCTCGAACTTGTCAGGTAGGTGTCAGCCTTTCTCGTCATTAGTTAAAAAGGACGCCAAATTTATTTGGGAAGAGAAATGCCAGAAGGCCTTTGAGGACATTAAACAATATTTAATGACACCTCCTGTCTTAGCAGCCCCAGTCTCAGGTATACCGCTGATACTTTATACCGCGGCTTTAGACGACTCTCTCGGAGCCCTGTTAGCCAGGTCGCATGATGAGGGTAAAGAAAATGCTCTTTACTACCTAAGCCGTCGTTTACTTCCGACGGAAATAAGGTATCCCACAATTGAAAAGCATTGTTTGGCCACGATCTTCGCCGCTCAAAAGCTCGGGCACTACATGCTTTCTCATAAGGTCAACTCGATCTCGAAATTTAATCCATTGCAATACTTGATGACCCGTCCGACGCTTTACGGCGGACTTGCCAGGTGGTCAATGATATTATTGCAATTCGATATAACTTTTGTGCCTCTTCGTACCGTAAAGGGACAAGTCCTAGCATACTTCCTCGCAGCACACCCTTTGCCAGCAGAATCTCCTCTCAATGACGACTTGCCAGATGAGCAAATAATGAGCTTAGAAGACCCTGATGATCGACGTTGGGAATTATATTTCGATGGAGCATTTTCAGCACACAAAGACGAAGAATCGCAAGTGATAGTGCCCGGTAAGGCAGGGATCAGACTAATCTTTATAACACCGGAGCGGGGGATGTTAAGATATGCCTACCACTTAACAAAGCTGTGTACAAATAACGAAGCAGAATATGAAGCCCTCATAACAGGACTGGAATTCACTATTCAAATGGGGATAACAAACATCAACATCTACGGGGATTCGCGGTTAATCATTCAACGGATCGTCGGACGATACAGAATTTTAAAGCCAAGACTCGAGCAATACTTCTAGTATGCCATGAAACTGTTGGAACAAATTCCGAATGTGACGATCTACAAAATTCCCAGGAAAGAAAACGCTTTAGCAGATGCGTTAGCCCGTCTCGCAAAAGAATTTGCCTGCTTACAAGATGAATCAGTGGAGGTGTCAGTTCACGGACGTCAGATCCTATCACAGCTCAACATAGACATAATACACAAATCAGAAAAAGAAGAAGAATCAGTTGCAACAGTGACAGAAAACACAAAAGATTGGCGACAGCCATTAATAGACTACACCGCGAACGGGAAAACTACCGGATGATAGGTCGTTAGCCCATCGGATCGAAAAGAACTACGTCCTACGCATTAATAAACAATACATTATACAGAAGGTCTTTTGATCAGATGTGGCTAAGATGCCTAAGCGGGTCCGAGGCTTGTGAAATCATTAAAGGGGTGCATTCAGGACTCTGTGGCGCTCACCAGTCGGGTCCGAAGATGAAAATGAAAATTAAAAGACTAGGGTACTACTGGCCCTCGATGATGACCGATCGCATGAAAATCGCCGAGGCTGTCACCAATGCCGAGTGCACGGAGTGGTTCTACACCAACCTCCAAATGTGCTACATCCGACAATTGCGTCGTGGCCATTTGAATGTTGGGGCACGGATATAGTGGGTCCAATAGAACCACCATCTTCAAAAGGACATCGCTTCATTCTTGCGGCTACGGATTACTTTTCGAAGTGGGCGAGAGGCGGTTCCACTCGGAGAAGTGAAAGCACACCACGTGCTATAGTTTTTCAAGAACCAAGTTATCTACCGTTTCGGAGTGCCGCGCAAGATCATCTCAGATAATGGGTCAGCATTCATAAGCACACAAATCAACAATTTTGTCAGGAGACACGGAATCGACTGGCGGTATTCAACAATTTACTACCCAAGAGCAAACGGCCTTGCTGAGGCTTTTAATAAAACTCTCGTTCAAATTTTAAAGAAAACTTTGGATGACAATAAGAGAAATTGGCACGAGAAGATGTTAAAGCCTTGTGGGCCTACCGGACAACCTTCAGAACTCCTACTCAAGCTACACCTTACGCTGCGGTGTATGGGTACGAGGCGGTGTTACCTTTAGAGGTCCGAGCTTCCTTCACTCGGAATTGCGGTTGCAAACAAAATCACGACGAGAGAGAATGCCAAATTACGACTAGAAGAATTGGAAAGCACGGAAGGGAAGAGACTTGCAACGCGACGGAATTTAGAATTATACCAAGCTAAGATGGTTCAAGCTCATGACGGATCAGGTCCGCCCAAGAACCTTGAAGTTGGTGACTTAGTTCTCGTTCTCGAGAGACCTATCCTTGCACACTTTGCAAGATAGGAGGAAAATTTGAACCCACTTGGGAAGGACCGTTTGTTGTTGAGGCGATCTACTCGGGAGGCTCCTACCGGCTAGTGAGCTGCCAGGGGAACGACATATGTTTTCGATCAACGGACGATACTTGAAAAAGTATTACGCTACCTGATGTTTCGAAGGAATGAATTCTTCATCCCTAGAAGCACGGGTGAAGTAGTTACTTATGACTGGGTCTGAACCCACAAATAATAAAAAATGTGCTAAAATAAATAAAATCATGATAGTAAAGTTTTCCTTGTTTCCTTTTCCAAATCAAAATCTCTTTCCTAATCTTATCCCACTTCATTCCTGTTGAATTTAAAAATATAAAAGGAATAATAATAAAAAAAACTGTCTTTAATAAACATATTCTTAATGTTCTTGTTCTTAGTACGACCCTCGATCCTTTTCCTTGTCTTTTCGCGGGGAAATGTCGAACGGGCTGTTGGTCCTGAACTTTAGAAATGGCGTAAGCCTTACACTCGACGAAAAGAGGGTGAAAGATGGAGCGATAATCGAGATTGACTCAGACTTCGCACCAGCAGGCTTGCAATACGAGGAAAGTGACTGGGTCCCAGTTGACCGAGAGGAGCCGCCGGTCGGACGGTAATGAAAGTGGGTGGCCCGAGCCACCACCCCGGCGACGAAAAGGAAAACAAGCGCTGAAGAAGACAAGAGAATCAAATTTGTAGTCGCTACGGCGGAGGGCGGGCTTGTTAGCACCGCGCCCACGAAAGTCGGGAAGTACGAAGAGCTACTCTCACGGCGACTCGGCGAAGAAACAAAAATCGCCGTATCCGCAAGATGTTAACCAAACTAGCGGCGGACCGGCGCGACGAGGCGATTCTGCTGCCGGTGCATACACTTCGAGGACACCGGTTCACCGGGAACTCGAAGAAAGGAGGCCGGCTCAGAGGATAACGAGAAGAGACCGGGGAAATCTTAAGAAGAACGAGAAGAAAGAAGGCTACAACGCCACCGGACAAAGCCACCGGTAGTGCATAAACTTGTTGCGAAGCAACCCCGGAGGATGTCACGACGGACACCATCCACGAGGAGCCGAGGTATGCGGGGAGAACGTGAAGGGATTGAGCCATATATCGCACAATACGTCACCGAGGCCTCGCCATTTGCAAATTATTCCGGAATACGAGCTAGAAGGGATGCAGAATGTCGAGAAGAAAACTTTTGAATACTTCGAGAGAATCGAGAGGCGGGGAGGATCAATATACTAGAAGGCCTCGAGCTACATACAGACGAGTTTTCAGAATACGAGCAACAACAAATCGTGGATTGCATCCGGGATTTGAAAAGAATGGGCCGAGCGGGCCGCCTAAGAGATAACACTTACTCAGAACCCCGGAGATGGATGCCAGGGAAAGGTAGAATTACCATACAATGTGGATGCTTGCTACAACTTCGCGAGAAGACGGGAAGGGAAACCCACGGGAATACTCCGTCATGGCTAGGTGGATCCAATGCCATTAGTCATCAAAAGGATGGTAAAAAGAATGATAACATGGAGAGTGCGCGGCGGATTGCATACCCGACGGTTGCATCATTAACATTTACAAGAAGGGTGATTGCATACCCCGCACATAGATCACCACGACTTTGTCGGACCTTTACGCACGGTTTCTTTTACGAACGAATGTAATATCATGTTCGGATGCGACCTCCGGATAAGCGAGCCCGGGTGAGTTCCGAGGGCCGGTAAAGATACCATTACCGGTAGGTTCCATCATGATGCGAAGGGCAACGGAGCGGATGTCGCTAAACATTGCATACCGGGAGTACCGAGTGAAGCGGATCTCGGTTACTTTCGGAAGGATGGACGACGAGGAAAACACCTTACCACTTCCGGCCGGACCCGGAGCTAGAAAGCCTCCGGCCTTACGAGCTGTGAGTTACATGGAAATTATCACACCTCCGACGTACATCCATACGGCATCCTTGCCAAGGATGGCTTGGAAGGTGATGTTATTGACCATGTACCTCACTATTCGGACATGGATTTTTTGACGGATACCTTTTTGGATGGATCGACAAAGATCATACATAGTCCGTTTTGAGTCTATATGGATTGTATGAGATGTATTCCGGATCGAGTTGTATGATGTATCTTCGACATGATTAGAATGAAAGTGACCATGTCACATTTTTGGCCTTCACCTCTTTTGTGCAAGTTGGTCGAGAAACGCCATTAAAGTTAAATGAACTTCGAACAAAGAACAGAAAAGAAAAAAAAAAGAGGAATAAAAGAAAACTTTCCTAAAAAAAAAAATCTAAATAAAAAAATGATGAACACCAAATTCACATGAACATTAAATGAACGATAAAATAAATTTGAATCGTTAAAGGACAAACAAAATGACCACAAATCTCAATCAAATTTCAAATTCAATCTTTCCAAATCTTAAATCAAATCTCAATCAAATTTCAAATTCGATCTTCCAAATCTCAAATCAAATCTCAATCAAATTTCAAATTCAATCTTTCCAAATCTTAAATCAAATCTCAATCAAATTTCAAATTCGATCTTCCAAATCTCAAATCAAATCTCAATCAAATTTCAAATCAAATCTCAATCGAATTCAAACTCAACCTTCCAAATCTGAAATCCAATCCGTTCTACTCTCTCCCTTGTCTGGGATGGAAGCGGTTGATTCTATTGACACTGATCGAATCTGATGGCGAGGAATTGTATCCAATCCAAACCAGTAACTTCCAATCAACTCTTTTGAATGGGATATGTAGCACCTACATATTCCCTCCTAATCTATTTCCTTCCATGAAAGTCTTTTACAACTTTCATGAAATTCTCGAAACACCAAAATTCCACACTTTTCAAATCAACAGTACAAATCTTTGCAAAATCAATGTCGGCATATTTTTAGGTTATGTGTGGCATTTTGAAAAGGGGGGTCGCCTACAGAGATTGTCGGAGAATTTTTAATTTAATTTAAATAAATAATTTGAAAAGTAGTATTTGATTTTGAAAAATAATTTTAAATTTGAAAATTTTAAGATATGAAATCAAACTGATCTCACATCACGAATAGTTTATATAAACGAGCATCGCACCACAAACCGTGTATCTATCTCGAAGAATAGACACACTTTGCTTGACAATGGGGCTCGATTAAATAAACTAGAAGATTTGTGACATCCGTTTGGTACGCGAACCAATTTTATAAGCCGGCAAATTCCCTGCTTAATATGAAAGCATTAAACGGGGTTTATATTACTCGGGTTCTTAAAATTCCCTATAAGGGCAAGCCCACTATAGTTAATTACATCTTAAGTGATGAGAATCACCTAAGAAAACTCTCGATAATAATCAGTAGTTCTGCTCTCAAGAATTTCAAAGTTTAAGTTTTCAAGGGATTGAATATTGGAATTTCAATAGGGAATGGATCAAATTTGGAACATTTTATTTTGGGAATCCAAAGGAAGAAAGGTAGGAGAAATCACAGATTCAAAGTGAACTCCGGTAATTTCCCGACTATCCTATTGTTTGGCTTGAATTTAGGAAAGTCCTAATGTTTATTTAATGTTTTGATCTTGCCAATTTCAATTAATTACGACTTATATTTGTATGATAAAATCATACAAATAGCCTCGAAGATGTGAGCGTTTATGTCATATTGGATGACTACCTCGGAGTCCTAAGACCGGTTAGGGCTTAATTTACATGACATGATCATGCAAATGCCTAACGAAGAGTTGAGGATTTATGTTGCACTAGGCAAACTACCTCGAAGTCCTATGGCTTGGTTATTTAGTTCTAAGAAAGTTTTGCTGAAGTAGATTTAGGTTTTGCTGATGACGATGGCCGTGCTTGCCTACCATGCTCCGAGCTCCTTGTTGTTGCGAGAGGTTTAGTTTTAGAAGTCATAAATCGGGAGATGAGAGAAGTGTTCTGGTTTAGAGAAAATCTTAAAATCCAGGTGTTTTTAATACTTTAATTAAACAAATCTTAAAGTTGATTATAACAACACCGGTTAAGATCCCACGGTTCCATCCTTCCGGCATCGTTATTTTTATCGGATTCACTTAGTCCAGATGAATTTGCTAAACTCAACTAAATGAGTTCCATACTTTCATTTAGACCGTGGGAAATCCCGTTAATGACACGTAGGTTACATCATCCGAGGTATTCCCAATCATCCAACAAGACGTTTTAATTCAGTTGTAGTTGTAGTTTTGTTGTTCTGTTTGTGATTAAATTTTGAGTTGTCTTATATTTTGAAATGTTGTGGCGGTGAATTTTATCTTGTAATGACCTTTAATTTAGTTTTGGTTTCAGTTTTAGGGACTATCCTAAAGGTGTGGGTTTTCATGCAACAGTTGTTTATCATGCAAGAAAAGTAAGTGCGATGGTAAATTGCAATAAAATAAAAGCGTACCTGGAGGGTCTTCCCGTCATCCCAAGCTGCACTTAAAACACAATTAGAATATTTAAGTAGTTAAAACAGATTCCTAGGTAAAACTAAGGGAAGGGTTATGGTTTTTTACCAAGTTCCTAATCCTATAGCTAGTCACCTCCTATGACGTCTAGGTTCTTGTATTTTGGTCTGAGGACGATTTTCTTCATCAAAGAACAACTAAGTTCAGTTGTTCTTATAAATATCCTATCATATCGAGGAAGTGCTTAAGACGAGTCTTAAACATCTTTTCAACATTTCTAGGATTATTTTAAGTCCAAGAGAATTTAATTATACAAATGAATTAATCGTCCGGGAGTTTAAGTTTTGTTATCTTGCTCAGTGAACTAGGACATTTGAATATCCTATAAGTGAAGTAACACTTCACTTAAAGCTCCATTTAGGAGTTATGACAACAAAAGCTTTCGAGGGCGAATGGATGTCCAAGTGATTTATGATTTAACTTAATTTCAATTAATGGGTTTAAGTTTGGAATAGTGTTCAAGTTGTTTTAGATTTATTTTTGAATTCTTTATGTCTTAGGTGATGTTATATTTAATTTAATTTAATTTAATTTAATTTAATTTAACTTAATTTAATTTAATGTGGTTTAATTTAATTTAATTTAATTCAAATTAATTTAATATAATATGATTTAATTTAATTTAATTTAATTTGATTTAATTTAATTTAATTTAATTTAATTTAATTTAATTTAATTTAATTTAATTTAATTTAATTTAATTTAATTTTTTTCATTTGATTTAATTTAATTTAATTTAATGTGTTTTAATTTAATTTAATTTAATTTAATTTAATTTTATTTAATTTTTTTTATTTGATTTAATTTAATTTAATTTAATGTGTTTTAATTTAATTTAATTTAATTTAATTTAATTTTTTAATTTTAATTTAATATTTTATTTTAAAAGGTTTTGATTTAAATAATTTTAATTTAATTTAATGATTAAGTCTTTTAGCATTTTAAATCTTACGTTTGAATTATCATTTTAATTAGGAATTAAACATTATTGAGATGATTAATTTAGGGATTCTTAAATTAAAGAACAAATCTCTTCCTAATGACATCCCTATTTTAATAATTCCAAATTTATTATTCTTCCAAATTTAATTAATTATTTTATTAAGGTTTATTTTAATTATTTTTAAATTATTTAGTAGGTTTCTACCCTTTAATTATTTAAATTTCAATCATCCAAATCAGATTAAGATCAAATATTTTACTCTTTCATTTTATTAGGCCTAAAGTTTTAATTAAGGGTTAAAATTTTAATTACCATTTTGCCCTTCAAGCTAAATAATTTCATAACTCACTAAATTGAACTCAAATGGATTTGAAATTTTTATGTGACTTCACTCATATGTCAATAAAGACATTAGAGGAGAAAATGTGATTTTTCTGTATTTAATTTATTTATGTAATTATTTTTGGTGGAAAATAAGGATTTCCAAGGAAAATTTAATAATATTACCAAGGAAAAGTTTCTGTCCTTAAGAAAATTATGGGACATTCCTAATGACCAGAGAACCACTAGGACCAAGTTTGGTGATTTTTTGAATTATATTATTTTTATTATAATTATTCTGAGTTTTGGAGTATTAATTAATTTAAAAATAAAATAAAGTTTGAAAGATGAATTTTATATTTTCAAAAATCTCTCTGATATCAAGGAAATCAGAGAATCAATTTTTATAATTTTCTGATTTTTCTTTTATTTATTAGAATTATTTTAGTGGAAATGCTAGAAAATACATTTTTTTTAATTTTAAAATTAGCTTAGGGCTTTAAAATTTAATATCTCATCATAGAGACTTAAGAAAAATATGGGATTTGTTCCTAAGTGATTAAAATTTAAAATGTGACATTATGGTGAATTTTATTATTTTTGTGATTTTTATTATTTTTTTTATTATTAAAATATTAAAATAATACAAAAAATCAACTTTTTAGAAAATTGAAATTTTAATTTTCTTAAATTCCCTAATATCAGAGAGGCTCCAAAACCAATTTGGTGAATTTTTTAAAAGCATTTTGAAAGTTATGAATTTTTAAAGTTTAAATTGGCTAAATGGCTTAATCGACCCATTTAGTAGAGCTAACTAAGTCCGATTGACTTGAAATTTTTATGGTGGGTTCCTCTGATCCTAAAGGTCAGTGGATAATTTATTTCAAGTCAATTTGATGCATGATTAGCTCTAATTAATTAAAGACCTATTTAGGGTGTTTAAGCCGATTAGGGTTATTCCAAGTGGATTAATTCAAAACCTATTTTTCCTAGGGTCCTGCGGTCATAAGAAACATCACCAAATTTTCCTAGAATTTATTTCACAACATGCTAATTATTGGATTTAAAATACTCGAAAACGATAACATGAATTTGAAAAATCAATAACTTCTCATAGGGATGACCTCGACTTTGGAAAATTTAGGGAATGTTCCCGAATTCGGAGGCTTCAAAAGCCCATGGTCTCATGCCATGGTGAATTTCCTATATGCATGGAGAATTAAAATAATGCGGACGAGTAAATAAATCATTAAAAATAAAATACTTAATGAAATTAAATGATTTCTTTTCCACATTATTCTCCTCCGTTCAGCTGAGCGAGAGGGTATTTTTATTTTATTTTTCGATTTTTCTACATAAAGTTATGAATTTTCAAAGTTCCGGTAATTAAATAAATAGAAAATAGCCCTAATTTCCTACTTATCCACGCGGCGCCGCGTCAACCTCGGCGACTCCGAAGGGGTACGTGTCGCGGCGTCGATTGGGCGCCGCCATCCGAGTCGGCCGTCCGGGACCCGCGGTTCATGCACCATTGCGTTGTCCAGGCTCGATCCGGACCGTCCGCTCGATACACACTCGATCAGACGGCTCCCGGTCATCGTCTACGGCGGGTGTGCACCGTGACCGTCGACCTTCTAACCCTAATTTCTCGCTCGATTCTCGACGGATTTTCGTGTTCTTATGCTCTATGGATTCGTCTTGAGGAGACGAACACATCAATACGGTAAACATGTATTTAAATTAACTCAAATTAAAAGGAGAATCTCTGGAAGCTCAGGAAGAAGAGTGAGTCTATACCTTTGCTCAGAGAAGTGAAGCTTTGATCTGAGAGTTGTGTCACCTTCGATTGGGTCCAAGTAAGCTATAGATGAAGTCCCTTGAACTGGTGAATTGTCTAGCTATCAAAGTGACCACAGCCGATCACAAAGCTTGGAGTCTGGAACAGATGGGTGGCCCGGAGTGGGGGCTTTTGCTGGTGGACTTCTTCCTCGGTGCGGTGAAGGTGTAGGACCAATCAATTTGGGGATTGGCTCAGCTGTGGAGAAGTGTCCTGGTTTTGGGCTTGGATTTCGACTGCGAAATTGAGCTCGCGAGAGAGGAAATGGCGGGGGGATTTCGGTGGGGATCAAGTTCTCTATGTGTGGGGAGTAGTACGGAACAATTTTGGCGAGTTTCCTTAAGGTTTGTTTCAGCACCTCTCATGGCCGAGAAGGGGTGGTGTTTAAATAGGCATGGTTGGAGGCTCTCCCGGGGGAGTTAGGGCTTGGGATCAGTTGCTCTTGGCATGGGAAGAACGGCCATGGTGACCATTGGGCATGGGGCGGCTCGGCGGTGAGAATTCCAAGTTTGGGCTCACATGTGAGCTCTCGGCTCGGTGGTTTACGGCGGGCTGTGGTGGGCTGGCCGGCCGGGGTCGGGTCACCCTCGAGGTCGGGTGGGTCGAGGGCTGGAGGTTTGTGCGATAGAATTAGGCCTTGCCATGTGTAAAGGGGGTGGCTTGGAATGGAATGGGGAAGAGGCCATTTTGGCTTGGTTTGGGTCGACCCATGTGTTTGGGTTGGGTTCACCTCCCATGACACTGGTTTTAAGTCTGAGAGAATAAGTTAGGTCGAGCTGGTCGAAGGTGGTGAGGTCTCTTTCTAAGAATATTTAGATTAAATTTGGGTTAAGGGGAATCATTGTTAAGGCTAATGACTTTAGGAGATTAAGGAAAGAGTCTCCTCCTCTTGCCCAAAATGGCATGGTGACATGTCAAACCCCCATGGCTTCATGTGGCTTGTCTATGGCTTGCATGTGGCTTCATTTGGCTCATCCTTGGCTTAGGAAAAGTGGATCCATTTATATGAAAAAGGAATTTGGGGATTTTGGCAATTTAGTGAAAAATTTAGATGGTGTTTAATTTAGGTTGATTTGATGATTGATTTGGGACTTAGGAATTGATTCCAATTAAAGGGATGATGAGAAGGAATTGTCATGCGGGCTTTGGGCTTTTAGATTTCACTTTGGATGGGCTTTCAAGATGGTTTAGAGAGTGGGCCTTTAGATTTCAAAACAAATTCTAGGATGAAAATTTTGCAAAGGATTGGATCCAATAAGTGTTGAATTTAATTTAGGAATGTTTCATGAATGATTTGGAATCAATTTGAAGTAGTTTGGGCTTGAATTGGGTTGAATTTGGACTTCTTTGGTGAATGGGTCAATATAGGTCAAATTGGGCTAACTTGGGCCAATGTTGGGCTAGGGTTGAAATTGATGTAAAATAAATGTTGGGAAATGTTTATGGGAGTGTTTCAAAGAGGTTTTTGGCTTTGGTTGGGTTTTGATTTTGAGGTTTGGGTTTATTTGGGTTAGGTTTGGGTTTAGGTCAAAATTGGGCTTTTTGATTTTGCGTTGAATTTGAGTGGGGTTTGGGTCTAAATTTTGGGTAAATCATGTTATCATTTTGTTTTTGGAGATGTTATGGAAGTTTTAGAAAAGATTTGGGGTTAATTGGAGTTGAATTGGGTGAGTTTGGGCTAAGTTTGGGTCATGGGTCCAAATTGGGCTTTAAGGCCAAAAGTGAAATTGGATCCAAATGTCAATCAAATTGGACTTGGATTTGGTCTAGATTGGTGTTGGGGATGTTGAAATGAAGTTTAAAATTGAATTGGACCAGAATTTGAGTCAATTGGGTAGGTTTGGTTTGGCATTGGGTTCATTTTGGGTTAAAATGGGTCAAATTGGGGGTTTTGATAAAAGTGGGGTAAATTGACAAAATTGGCCCATGGTGTAGTTGAACAAAATGAAATTGAAAATATTTGGGATTTTCTGGAATTTTCTGGGAATTTTCTGAATTTTTGGATTTTTTGGCTAAGAGGGGCATTTTGGGTATTTGGAGGGTATTGGGAGGTATTTTTGGAATTTTTGGTATTTTTGGGTATGGATGATCAATTTGAGTAATGTGGGAATGTTTAGGATTGATTTTGAGAAATTTTGGGTAATTTAGGTGGTTTTGCAAATTTTGGGTGGTTTTGAGGGTTTTGGGTAGAGTTTAGTGGGTGTAGGGTCCCGGGGGTCAAAAATTGAAAATTTGTAAAATTGAAGATTGGGTGAATGTAAGTGGAATGAAATCATTTTGGTTGAGCCATGAAGCCATATCAAGCCCACATGAGCCATAAAAGGGACTCATTTGAGGCATCCACTATGTTGTTCCTAACCCTCTTAGCCAAGGGCTTAGGGGTTAAGGACCATCCATGTGAATCACCTTCATGAGTCAGGAAGTCAAGTTAGGTATGGATGTGTTTTTAGGAGGTGTGTGAAAGTGTAGTGTATAGGTGTAATGTGTGTGTAAGTCAGCCCTTCACCAGACCAGGCCACCCAAGGCAGTCCTAAGGCCAAAGAATCCTATAGGAACTCATCCTTTAAACTTCCACATTTGATTTCAACCCTCTAGGTGATTAGGGGTCTACAATCAAGTTTGTGGAGTTTGCGGGGAGTTAAGAAGTGGTTTGAATTTCTAAGTGGTGGGTCCCAATTCTAATCCTCTAGGATAGTCAAAGGAAAAGCCTAAGGCTAGATCCTGAAGTGCTGAAGAGAAGAAGAGAAGACCTCATCGAAAATGAGGTCAACAAATGGACCCCCGATAGGTGTGGTGTGCTAACCAAGCACACCGCGCGTATTGGCGTTGACCGAAAAGATCAACAAAACCAACACGGATGTCCAAGTGACAAACTTAGGACGAAGTAGAAGAATTTCCGCTGGGGAGTGTCGAGTATATCTACGAGGCTCGGAGATTCCTGAACTCTCGCTGGGGAAGGGAAAAGGAGGTGAGTCCCGAATCACATGATCTGGGGGAATTTCGATTTAGATTTTCGTTTTGTTTTAGTTTAAGTTTTGATGTGTAAGTTTAGATTTTGAGTTTTCATTTAGATTGAAGTTTTGTTAAGATTAATTTTGAAGGGATTTGATTTGAAATGAAAATTGAAATTTTGTGGTTTTGGATGTAACATCCTCAACCTCAAAAGAAAATTGAATTGATTGGATTGAATCATTACAATGAGGAGAGATCTCAGAGCAATGTGGTATTGGATGTAAAATCCTTAACCTCAAGAGTTTGATTTTGATGTATTTCATTGCGATATGGAAAGAATCCTAAAGCAATGCAGTCTCGGATGTAAAATCCTCGACCCCAAAAGTTTAATTTTGATGTATTTCATTGCGATAGGGAAAGAATCCTAAAGCAATGCAGTCTCAGATGTAAAATCCTCAACCCCAAAGGTTTAAATTTTGATGTATTTCATTGCAATAGGGAAAGAATCCTAAAGCGATGCGGTCTCGGATGTAAAATCCTCGACCCCAAGAGTTTAAATTTGATGTATTTCATTGCAATAGGGAAAGAATCCTAAAGCAATGCAGTCTCGGATGTAAAATCCTCGACCCCAATGGTTTAAATTTGATGTATTTCATTGCAATAGGGAAAGAATCCTAAAGCAATGCAGTCTCGGATGTAAAATCCTCGACCCCAAAAGTTTAATTTTTAATGTATTTCATTGCAATAGGGAAAGAATCCTAAAGCAATGCAGTCTCGGATGTAAAATCCTCGACCCCAAAGGTTTAAATTTGATGTATTTCATTGCAATAGGGAAAGAATCCTAAAGCAATGCAGTCTCGGATGTAAAATTCTCAACCCCAAAGGTTTAAATTTTGATGTATTTCATTGCAATAGGGAATGAATCCTAAAGCAATCCAGTCTCGGATGTAAAATCCTCGACCCCAAGAGTTTAAATTTGATGTATTTCATTGCAATAGGGAAAGAATCCTAAAGCAATGCAGTCTCGGATGTAAAATCCTCGACCCCAAAGGTTTAAATTTGATGTATTTCATTGCAATAGGGAAAGAATCCTAAAGCAATGCAGTCTCGGATGTAAAATCCTCGACCCCAAAAGTTTAATTTTTAATGTATTTCATTGCAATAGGGAAAGAATCCTAAAGCAATTTAGTCTCGGATGTAAAATCCTTGACCCCAAAGGTTTAAATTTGATGTATTTCATTGCAATAGGGAAAGAATCCTAAAGCAATGCAGTCTCGGATGTAAAATCCTCGACCCCAAGAGTTTAGATTTGATGTATTTCATTGCAATAGGGAAAGAATCCTAAAGCAATGCAGTCTTGGATGTATAATCCTCGACCCCAAAGGTTTAAATTTGATGTATTTCATTGCAATAGGGAAAGAATCCTAAAGCAATGCAGTCTCGGATGTAAAATCCTTGACCCCAAAGGTTTAAATTTGATGTATTTCATTGCAATAGGGAAAGAATCCTAAAGCGATGCGATCTCGGATGTAAAATCCTCGACCCCAAAAGTTTAATTTTTAATGTATTTCATTGCAATAGGGAAAGAATCCTAAAGCAATGCAGTCTCGGATGTAAAATCCTCGACCCCAATGGTTTAAATTTGATGTATTTCATTGCAATAGGGAAATAATCCTAAAGCAATGCAGACTCGGATGTAAAATCCTCGAACCCAAAGGTTTAAATTTGATGTATTTCATTGCAATAGGGAAAGAATCCTAAAGCAATGCTATCTCGGATGTAAAATCCTCGACCCCAAAAGTTTAATTTTTAATGTATTTCATTGCAATAGGGAAAGAATCCTAAAGCAATGCAGTCTCGGATGTAAAATCCTCGACCCCAAAGGTTTAAATTTTGAATTTTGATTTTGCAAGGATTTGTAGTGTCGATTTGAAAAGTGTGGAATTTTGGTGTTTCGAGAATTTCACGAAAGTTGTAAAAGACTTTCATGGAAGGAAATAGATTAGGCGGGAATATGTAGATGCTATATATCCCATTCAAAAGAGTTGATCGAAAGTTGCTGGTTTGGATTGGATATAATTCCTCGCCATCAGATTCGATCCGTGTTAATGGAATCAACCGCTTCCATCCAGACAAGGGAGAGAACAAAACAGATTGGATTTCAGATTTGGAAGGTTGAGTTTGAATTTGATTGAGGTTTGATTTGAGATTTGGAAGGTTGAATTTGAAATTGATTGAGATTTGATGTGAAATTTGAATGGTTGAATTTGAATTTGATTTAAAATTTGATTTGATGTCATTTTGTTTGTCTTTTAACGATTCAGATTTTATTTTATCGTGAATTTGGAGTTTATTATTTTTTTTTATTTAGATTTTTAAGGAAAGTTTTCTTTTATTCTTTTTGTTTCTTTTCTGTTCTTTGTTCGAAGTTCATTTAACTATAATGGCTTTTCCCAGTCGTTTTGCACAAAAGAGGTGAAGGCCAAAATTGTGACATGGTCACTTTCATTCCAATCATGTTGAAGATACATCATACAACTCGATCTAGAATACATCTCATACAATCCATATAGACTCAAAACGGACTATGTATGATCTTTGTCGATCTATCGAAAAAGGCATTTATCAAAAATCCATGTACGAATAGTGAGGTGCACGGTCGATAACATCACCTTCCAAGCCATCCTTGGCAAGGATGCCATATGGATGTACGTTGGAGGTGTGATATTTTCCATGCAACTCACGGCTCGTAAGGTCGGAGGCTCTCTAACTCCGGATCCGGTCCGGAAGTGGTAAGGTGCTTTCCTGTCGTCCATCCTTCGAAAGTAACCGAGATCCGCTTCACTTGGTACTCCCGGTATGCAATGTTTAGCGACATCTCGCTCCGTTGCCTTTTAGTATCATGACGGAACCTACCGGTAATGGTATCTTTACCGGCCCTCGGAACTCACTCGGGCTCGCTATCCGGAGGTCGAATCCGAACATGATATTACACTCGTTCGAAAAGAAACCGTGCGGAAAGGTCCGACAAAGTCATGGTGATCTATGTGCGGGGGTATACGATCACCCTTCTTGTAAATATTAATGATGCAACTGTTGGGTATGCAATCTGCTGGCAGTACCCTCCATGCTATCATTCTTTTTACCATCCTTTTAATGACTAATGGCATTGGATCCACCTGGCCATGACGGAGTATCCCCGGTGGGTTTCCCTTCCTGTCTTCTGCGAAGTTGTAGCAGCATCCACATTGTATTGTAATTCTCCCCTTCCCTGGCATCCATCTCCGGGGTTCTGAGTAAGTGTTTTCTCTTAAGCGACCTGCTCGGCCCATCTTTTTCAAATCTCGGATGCAGTCCACGATTTGTTGTTGTTCGTATTCTGAGAACACGTCTGTATGTAGCTCGAGGCCTTCTAGTATATTGATCCTCCTGCCTCTGATTCTCTCGAAGTATTCAAAAGTTTTCTTCTCGACATTCTGCATCCTTTCTAGCTCGTATTCGGAATAATTTGCAAATGGCGAGGCTCGGTGACGTCATCGTGGGATATATGGCTCAATCCCTTCATGTTCTCCTGCATACCTCGGCTCCTCGGGGATGACGTTCGTCGGGACATCCTCCGGGGTTGCTTCTGCAACAAGGTCATGCATTACTGGTGACTTTATCTGGTGGCGTAGTAGCCTTCTTTCTTCTGTTCTTCTTGAGATTTCCCTGGTCCCTTCTATTATCCTCTGAGCTGGCCTCCTTTCTTCAGGTCCCTGGTGAACTTGTGTCCTTGAAGTGTATGCACTGGTAGTGGCAACTGCCTCGTCGCGCTGGTCCGCTGCTAATTTAGTTAACATCTTGCGGATACGGCGATTTTTTGTTTCTTCGTTGAGTTGCTGTGAGAGTAGCTCTTCGTATTTCCTGAGTTTCTGTGGGTGCGGCGCTGACAAGCCTGCCCTCTGCTGTAGCGACTACAGACTTGATTCTCTTGTCTTCTTCAGTGTCTGTTTTTCTTTTCCTCGTCGTCGGATTGGTGGCTTGGGCCACCCACTTTCATTATCGTCCGACGGGCGGCTCCTCTCGGTCAGCCGGGACCCGGTCACTTTCCTCGTATTGCGAGCTCGCTGGTGCGAAGTCCGAGTCGATCTCTATTATCGCTCCATCTTTCACCCTCTTTTCTTCGAGTGCAAGGCTTACGCCATTTCTAAAGTTCAGGACCAACCGCCCGTTCGACATTTCCCTGCGAAAAGATAAGGAAAAGGATCAGGGGCTGTACTAAGAACAAGAACATTAAGAAAATGTTTATTAAAGACAGATTTTTTTTTATTACTTTTGTATTTTTCAATTTAACTGGAATGAAGTGGGATAAGATCAGGAAAGAGATTTTGACATGGAAGAGGAAACAAGGAAAACTTTATTATCATGATTTTATTTATTTTAGTACATTTTTTATTATTTTGGGTTCGGACCCAGTCATAAGTAATTACCTCACCCGTGCTTCTAGGAATGAAAAATTCATTCCTTCGAAACATCAGGTAGCGTAATACTTCTTCAAGTATCGTCTATTGATCGGAAGCATATGTCGTTCTCCTTGGCAATTTACAAGCTGGTAGGAGCCTCCTGAGTAGACTGCCTCAACCACAAACGGTCCTTCCGAAGTGGGTTCAAATTTTCCTCCTATCTTGCGGTGTGCAAGGATAGGTCTCTTGAGAACGAGAACTAAGTCACCAACTTTGAAGGTTCTTGGGCGGACCGATCTGTCATGGGCTTGAACCATCTTAGCTTGGTATAGTTCTAAATTCGTCGCGCTGCGAGTCTTTTTCCTTCCGGGCTTTCCAATTCTTCTAGTCGTAATTTGGCATTCTCTTCGTCGTGATTTTGTTTGCAACTCGCAATCCTAAGTGAAGGAAGCCTGGACCTCTAAGGGTAACACTCGCCTCGGACCCATACACCAGAGCGTAAGATGTAGCTTGAGTAGGAGTTCTGAAGGTTGTCCGGTAGGCCCATAAGGCTTCTAATACCTTCTCGTGCCAATTTCTCTTATTGTCGTCTAAAGTTTTCTTTAAAATTTGAACGAGAGTTTTATTAAAAGCCTCGACGAGCCGTTTGCTCTTGGGTAGTAAATTGTTGAATACCTCCGATCGATTCCGTGTCTCCTGACAAAATTGTTGATTTGCGTGCTTCTGAATGCTGACCCATTATCCGAGATGATCCTGCGCGGCACCCCGAAACGGTAGACAACTTGGTTCTTGAAAAATTGTAGCACGTGATGTGCTTTTACTTCTCTAAGTGGAACTGCCTTTGCCCACTTGGAAAAGTAATCTGTAGCCGCAAGAATGAAACGATGTCCTTTTGAAGATGGTGGTTCTATTGGACCCACTATATCCGTGCCCCAACATTCAAATGGCCATGACGCAATTGTCGGATGTAGCACATTTGGAGGTTGGTGTAGAACCACTCCGTGTACTAGGCATTGGTGATAGCTCTTGGCGACTTTCATGCAGTCGGTCATCATCGAGGGCCAATAGTACCTCTAGTCTTTTAATTTTCATTTTCATCTTTGGACTCGATCGGTGAGCGCCACGGAGTCCCGAATGCACCTCTTTAACAATTTCACGGGCCTCGGACCCGCTTAGGCACCTTAGCCACATTTGATCGAAAGACCTTCGTATAATGTATTGTTTATTAATGCGTAGGACGAGTTCTTTTTGATCCGATGGGCTAGCGACCTATCGTCTGGTAGTTTCCCTGTTTGCAGGTAATCTATTAATGGTTGTCGCCAATCTTCCGTGTTTTCTGTCACTGCTGCAATTGATCCTTTTTCCTTTTTTGATTTGTGTATTGTGTCTATGTCGAGCTGTGATAGGACCTGACGTCCGTGAACTGACACTTCCACTGATTCATCTTGCAAACAGGCAAATTCTTTTGCGAGACGGGCTAGCGCATCTGCTAAAGCGTTTTCTTTCCTGGGAATTTTGTAGATCGTCACATTCGGAATCCGTTCCAACAATTTGTATGGCATACTCGGAAGTATTGCTCGATTCTTGGCTTTAAAATTCTGTATTGTCCGGCGATCTGTTGAATGATTAACTGCGAATCCCCGTAGATGTTGATGTCTGTTATACCCATTTGAATAGTTAATTCCAATCCTGTTATGAGGGCTTCGTATTCTTCTTCGTTATTTGTACACGGCTCTGTCAAGTGGTAAGAGTATCTTAACATCCCCCGCTCCGGTGTTATAAAAATTAGTCCGATTCCTGCCTTACCGGGCACTATCACTTGTGATTCTTCGTCTTTGTGTGCTGAAGATGCTCCGTCGAAATATAATTCCCAACTTCGATCATCAGGGTCTTCTAAGCTCATTATTTGTTCGTCCGGCAAGTCGTCATTGAGAGGAGATTCCGCCGACAAAGGGTGTGCTTGCGAGGAAGTCCGCTAGGATTTGTCCCTTTACGGCACGAAGAGGCACGAAAGTTATATCGAATTGCAATAATATCATCGACCATCTGGCAAGTCTGCCGGAAAGCGTTGGACGGGTCATCAAGTATTGCAATGGATTAAATTTCGAGATCGGGTTGACCTTATGAGAAAGCATGTAGTGCCTGAGCTTTTGAGCGGCGAAGATCGTGGCCAAACAATGCTTTTCAATTGCGGGATACCTTATTTCGTCGGAAGTAAACGAAGGCTTAGATAGTAAAGAGCATTTTCTTTACCCTCATCATTGACACTGGGCTAACGAGGCTCCGAGAGAGTCGTCTAAAGCCGCGGTATAAAGTATCGGCGGTCTACTCCGAGACTCGGGCTGCTAAGACAGGAGGTGTCATTAAATATTGCTTAATGTCCTCGAAGGCCTTCCGGCATTTTTCTTCCAAAATAAATTTGGCGTCCTTTTTAACTAGTGCCGAGAAAGGTCGACACCTACTCGACAAGTTTGAGATAAAGCGTCGAAGATATGCCAACTTCCCTTGAAAAGATCGTAGTTGTTTTAAGGTTTTGGGAGGCGGCATTTCTAAGATGGCTTTTATCTTTTCTGGATCGATTTCAATTCCACGATGTCGGACAACGAATCCTAAGAATTTCCCGGAGGTGACGCCGAAGGCGCATTTTAAGGGATTCATCTTAAGGTTAAATTGTCTTAATCGTTCGAAAACAATTCTCAAATCATACTTGTGGTTTTCCTTTACTTTGCTTTTGATGACCACATCGTCCACGTAGCATTCGACTTGATTGTGGATGAGATCATCAAAAACTCTTGTCATCGCTCTCGGTAGGTTGCTCCTGCATTCTTCGATCCAAATGGCATCATCGTGTAGCAATATACCCCGATCGGCGTTCGAATGCTGTAAGTTTTCATCTTCCGGAGCCATTTTTATCCGGTTGTATCCTCGAAGATCCATCCATGAATGAGAATATTTCAAGTGTTGAAGCGATGTCGATCATTAATTCCAGGATCGGTAGAGGAAATTCATCTTTTGGACATGCCTTGTTTAAATCTCCGAAATCCACACAAATTCGATATGACCATTCTTCTTCCGATCGGTACCACATTGGCTAACCAAGTCGGGTATTGTTCTTCACGGACAAATTTGGCGTCTATTAGCTTCTTAACTTCAGCTATGACTTGTTGTTCGATTTCTAGACGCATTCTTCCGGGACCTTGTCCGATCGGAACGTAAGCGGGATCCACTCCTAGCTTATGGACTCGCGACCTCCGGAGCTAAACTCGGCATCTCATCGTAGCTCCAAGCAAAACGAGTCTTTAAATTCCATTAATAACTTGATTATTTCTTCGGAGTCTTCTTTATTGAGTAAGGAGCTAACAAAGGTAGGTCTAGGTTCTTCGCTAGTACCTAAGTTAACTTCCGTTAGCTCATCTATTGTAGATTTGATCTCTTCTTCGAATTCTGGTGGAGCGTCTCCAATTTGTAAATCTTCAAGTTCTTCTGTAGCTTCCATGCAGTCTCCATTAGACTCGCAAGTGACAACCATGCAAAATTCAGTCTCGTCAACTGATCCCTATCGTGCCAAATCCGAGACCATGCTTTGAATTGGGTGGACGACCGGAGTTATTCCATAAATTTTCAAAACGTTGTGATTGACCTTTTGTCCATTGTCGAGGTAAGAAACCACGCTGAATTAAATTTTGAACACAGGGAGAGTACCACTCAAAAGGTAATTCCATTAATTCTGATGAAGTAGCATCCTCAAATTGTACATTATTTTCAGCTTTGGAGGAAGGAGCACCACAGTAGAATTTGATGGGCTTTGCACCGCCGCTACGTACCTCTTTGACCACCATACTCTCGATCTTATTAGAATGGATCGGGGTCAGGGTCATAGTATGTACATAGTGGTTAATCTTCTCGTACATCGATTTATATTCTTCATTTCTTTCATCTTCGAGAGGGATTCCGAATTGCGGCTTCTTCCGACTTATTGTCGTCGCTTCTTGTTTGATTTCTTTTTCTTCTTCAGAACTATCTTCCCATTCAACATTGATGGCTGGTTTCCTCTGTCCAATAGTCCTAACGACTCTGCCACGACCTCATCCCCGGCCTCGACCTCGGATGCGAGTTGTGGAGAAACCTTCACCATCTCGCCGTAAGGGAGTGGTGAGTGACTGTTGGACTAAAATTTCAGGTTCTTCATTGTCCCAAATTTCCTTTGCTTCATTTGTTATGGTATCTCCGGAGAAGATTGTTTTCTTCGGAGATGCATAATAAGTCGCATCTTCATGGATTCCAATTTCATGTACGGAGAACGGTTGTAAGTCACCTTTAATGCACTCGTTCCCCTCCATCATAGTATTTGATGCACCGATGTAGAGATGATGGTACCATCCGGTTTTCATGTATCCATGGTCGGCCCAAGTAGAGCATTGAACGACGTTTCTGAATCAATTATGTGAAATTTCGTGGTTGTCTTTGCTAAGTCACCGGTCTTCATTAGCAGTGTTATTGAGCCGAGGGCTCTTTCTCCTTTCTGGTTGAATCCTCTTAATAACATTTTGTTTGCTTCGAGCTCGCGAGCATCAATTTCCAAGTATGCTAGGGTTCGGAGATTCATTATATTGATTGATGCTCCTGGATCCACCAACACTCTGGAGAGTGTAAACTTCCCAATTGTAACTGAAATGTACAAGGGTCGGTTGTGGTCTGCTGTCCCAAGTAGTAAGTCATTGTCCGTGAAGGTAACACCCCGCTGTTCCTTTAACGAGAAAACCTCATCTAAAGAATCTCCAGTCATTTGAGCTAAGCAAATTTCTGGATCAAGTAAGGCCTTGATCAGAGCTTCTCTCATCTCCTTTGATAAGATGAGAGCGTCGTAGATGCTCGGCTTGGTCGGTAGTTTCCTAAGATGGGCTAGCACGTTGTAGTCCACTTTGTTTTCATGTGCCTCGTTTTCTTCTCGAATGGGTATTTCTTCTGCCGGGTTGGTTCTTCCCGAACAACCACCTGCTTTCCTTTGTCCTTTGGACCCATTCTCGGAGGTAGAACTCTTCCACTTCTTAAGTTGACTTCTATGATTTCTTCTGAATTTAGCATTAAATTTGCTGGTGTCTCCTTCTGAATTGGAATGACAAGTTCTTCAGGATTGGCTTCGGAGTCTGAAGGCTCTAACTCTATTGTGACTGGAGCTCCTCGAAACTCGCAAATAGATTCGTTGCTTGTTGAACTCTCGTAGCCTCCCTGGTGGATGTCTTCTTTGTCGTTGTGATCGTCGAGATTGTGTATGATTCGAGAATTGTCATTTGTATCGGAATCGATGTCCGGATTGTCGCTAGTTACGTAATCGTTAGAAACGATCAAAACGTAGCCAACGCCATAACCCTCATCATTATAAGATCCCACCGGGGTGAGCAGATAATCATACAGAGTCAGAGGTTCGAGGGATTTCTCCCCTGAATCGGAAATAACTATCCTAGAATAAGCAGCCCCTAGTCTAGCCTTAGGAGCCTCGGTCTTCTCTTCTTCGTCAATTTTCTTCTTTTCTTCAATCGTCTCTTGTTGAGGTTGTTCTTCTATCGCAAGTGATAGCGCCGACTTGACAGTTTTCGAACTCTGAATTGAGGCTCGCACCGAAGCGGTTTGGATGTGATCCAAAACCTTCTTCGAAGACTTTGTCCAAGCGGTAGTCCATCCATCATCGGTCGCATAGGGATCTATCGGAACAATGAAATCCGTCGAGATAACATTGACGGAACCTCCTTTCTGGGGTTCCTTCATGTATTCTTTCGGGATCGTTATATTCCCTTTCCGAAGATTGTCGTTGAGCCAACTTTTGAAGGTAATACAATCTTCTATCTTGTGCCCAAGCATCCTGTGGTAAGGGCAAAAGTTGGGATCACCTTTCTTGTCGACTTCTTCTGGTCTTTTAGGCTCTGGCAGTTGGAAATCTGGAGTCTTCATCAGGCTGTGAACATTTTCGGCACTGCCTCATTCTTGAACGGATACTCCCTGCTCAGGAACTCCCTAAACGTACGTTGTGGACGAGGCGGTTGTTCATACTGTTGAGATGACTGATAGCTGGGTCGGGGTTGCTGGTAATTCTGTTGAGGTTGCTGTGGCCGTTCTGACGGTATTTGTATCGGCTGCTTGCCTTTATCGACTGCTGCGACGATCCCGGACTTCTTTTCAAAAGTTTTTACGGGCTTCTGTTTGTCTATTTTATCGGTGAAACTTAGTTGCTTTGCCTCCTCTTGCAAACTTCCGGCCTTGCTTAACAACTTCTCGAAAGTCTTAATAGTAAATCCCTTGAGGAGAAGTGCTATCGGGCCATGGATGCTCTTAAGTAAAATGCCGACTGCATGCTGTTCTTGTAACTGTGGCTCACACTTCATACTTAGGTTCCTCCAACGAAGTATGTAATCCACCAAGGTTTCATTCGGCTTCTGCTTCTCTACCACTTAATCACCTATAGTGATGTGGTGCTGAGCTCCGACAAATCGCTTGATGAAGAGGTTCTCTAATTCTGAAAATGTCTTTACCGATCCGTTCGGTAATTCCGCATACCAATCAAAGGCGATTCCTGACAGGCTGCTGACAAATTGTCGGAAGAGTAAAGCATCACTTCCGCCGGCATTGCAACAACTGGCACGAAAATGTGCAACATGCTGCCGAGGGTTTCCGGTTCCATCAAAGGTCTTGAACAGAGGTGGTACAAAGCCTTTCGGATATTGGACAGCGTCGAATTCTTCGGGTAAGGTCTACTCGTCCGAATGGATGTCCCGCTCTTTGATTGTGCCAAGGCTTCTCGCACTCGCTGTTCCACCAAGCTCTTGATATCCTTTTCCGGAATCATACTTTGTGTTGCATCCTTCTTTAATTGATCATCCCCGTTGACGGATGTAATCTCCTTTCCTCCGTCTACAATGTGAATAACTTCCGGGGGTGTTTCTCTTTGGGGTTGAACCTGACTTTGGAGAGTGGCTAGGGCTACAACCATCTCTTCCATCCTTTTTGCCATTTGGGCGATCGTATCATCTTTCTCTTGAAGCTGCCTCCTCATTACTTCTGGTTCTTCTCTTTCTGCGGCTGCAAGAGCACCTTGTGAAGCCGACGAAGCTCGTGTTTCAACCATGTTAATTTCTACATATTCATCATCCCTGAACTCTGATGAGTCAACTTCATCTCCGAACTTCTCTTCTCTCTCTCTTGCTAGTCGCCGAATATCAGTCCTTAGCTTTTCCATAGCATCTTCCAGTGGTCTTTTCTGTACATCCTTGCGGTTGTCATGTGATAATTGTCGGGTTTCTTTCTCATGAGTCCCCTTTCATCGCGGTAGCACTTTCTTCGGACTCAAGTCTCCTCGACGAGACTTTCCTTTTCAGTGTCGCTGTTTCGGTCTTAATTGGCGGTAGTGGGACGCCATACCATCCTTCTAGCAGCGAAGGCCTAGGACCGGATGGTCTGTCGGCTGAATGCTGGAAGGTGGTATCCTCCCTGATCTGTAAACCTGAAACAACAACAGGTGGACTAGCCTTCATCTTCTTATTCGGCCCTTCTGCAGCGATAGCAGGTTCTACTCGTGGCCCAAGATGGGATTTGGCCGGCACCCGCCCTATCCTTCTTAAAATTTCCGATACAGGGCATTTTTCTTTCTTTGCCAACTTCTCAATCACAGTCTGTAGTCGGGCAAATGGTGTAATCCTTGCCCTTTTCTTTCTGTTGTCGCTATAGTATGCGGGCCGAGGTAATGTAGAGGTAATCCTGCGGACATTTTCCTCGTCAACTGCGGCGGAAAGGGGATGGAATCTACTTCCTTCCAAAAGGGGTGTATATTCGAGCAATGGTATGTATTCGAGTAGTGGTGTGTACTCGGGGATTTCTTCTAAGAAAGCGACTTCGGCGGCCTCGGCCTTCGCTGCAATCTTCCCGCCTCTGTTTCTTCTCCGAGTCCGTGTTAGGGGTGGAACCCTTGAGCTGGACCCAATTTCAAAAACGAAGGTCTTGCACGGAAATCTGTACCCTCCACGGTAACATGCTCGTTACAAATTTGAACTTCCTTCCCCTTTAGTTTGGCGGAAGCCGGGGTAGGTGCAGAGACGACTAGACCAGTGGGGGTAGAGATAACAGTCCTCCTTTGGACAGCGGTATTCCTCTAAGTTGGAACCCTTTGCAGGGAAGGAAATTATTGAGTTGACTTAAGGTTGAACTCAATCATGGGTTTCTCAGTTTCTGGCACTTTGTCCATTAGTGCAAAGAGAGTAACGTCAGCGAACTTGACATTTGTGTTCTCGAATCCTTGTCCAAACCGGATGATCCCATTGTCGGGCAGCTCATCCTTGTAAACAGCGAAGTCTAGTCCGTTGGTGAAGGAGAAAATCGGCTTTGGGGCTTCCATTTCTGCGGGGTAGATTCTGATTGTCAGTCCCAAGTTATGCTTCTTCTCATTAGGACGAAAAGAAAGGAATCGAAAAGAGTCCGAACACATTCTTGTTCATGTATATTTGTTAAAAGAGTCATTCATTAGAGGGTTTGTTTATTTAGAACGGAATGTTCAAAGGTGTAGAGAAGGTAATGCATCTGATTCAGAATTGGAAAGGAAAAGAAAGTCTTATGCAAGACTTCTCGACTCGAAGAATCACTCCTAAACTAACACCTATTGGGGGTCCACCCCACTTCAGAAATGAGGTAAAAGGATTTCGGAACCTCTCCGTTTAGGGGTGTCTAAACAGTGGCTCCTAGATCCGAGAGAATGTTGGCTATACTCGTTCAAGGTAGAAATGAACATAATATTCCAACGGAAAGAAGGGTAGTTTGATCCATTAGGGACATGGATACACTACCGATTTTTGAAAGCAGAATTATTTGACTAAAAATGGAGAGAGGAATTATCCCCAGCGGAGTCGCCAGAAATTGTCGGCATATTTTTAGGTTATGTGTTGCATTTTGAAAAGGGGGGTCTCCTACAGAGATTGTCGGCGAATTTTTAATTTAATTTAAATAAATAATTTGAAAAGTAGTATTTGATTTTGAAAAATAATTTTAAATTTGAAAATTTTAAGATATGAAATCAAACTGATCTCACATCACGAATAGTTTATATAAACGAGCACCGCACCACAAACCGTGTATCTATCCCGAAGAATAGACACACTGCTCGACAATGGGGCTCGATTAAATAAACTAGAAGATTTGTGACATCTGTTTGGTCCGCGAACCAATTTTATAAGCCGACAAATTCCCCTGCTTAATATGAAAGCATTAAACGGGGTTTATATTACTCAGGTTCTTAAAATTCCCTATAAGGGCAAGCCCCTATAGTTAATTACATCTTAAGTGATGAGAATCACCTAAGAAAACTCTCGATAATAATCAGTAGTTCTGCTCTCAAGAATTTCAAAGTTTAAGTTTTCAAGGGATTGAATATTGGAATTTCAATAGAGAATGGATCAAATTTGGAACAATTTATTTTGGGAATCCAAAGGAAGAAAGGTAGGAGAAATCACAGATTCAAAGCGAACTCCGGTAATTTCCCGACTATCCTATTGTTTGGCTTGAATTTAGGAAAGTCCTAATGTTTATTTAAAGTTTTGATCTTGCCAATTTCAATTAATTAGGACTTATATTTGTATGATAAAATCATACAAATAGCCTCGAAGATGTGAGGGTTTATGTCGTATTGGATCACTACCTCGGAGTCCTAAGATCGGTTAGGGCTTAATTTACATGACATGATCATGCAAATGCCTAACGAAGAGTTGAGGATTTATGTTGCACTAGGCAAACTACCTCGAAGTCCTATGACTTAGTTATTTAGTTCTAAGAAAGTTTTGCTGAAGTAGACTCAGGTTTTGTCGATGACGATGGCCGTGCTTGCCTACCATGCTCCGAGCTCCTTGTTGTTGCGGAGGTTTAGTTTTAGAAGTCATAAATCGGGAGATGAGAGAAGTGTTCGGTTTAGAGAAAATCTTAAAATCCGGGTGTTTTTAATACTTTAATTAAACAAATCTTAAAGTTGATTATAACAACACCGGTTAAGATCCCACGGTTCCATCCTTCCGACATCGTTATTTTTATCGGATTCACTTAGTCCGGATGAATTTGCTAAACTCAATCGAATGAGTTCCACACTTTCATTTAGACCGTGGGAAATCCCGTCGGCAACACGTAGGTTACATCATCCGAGGTATTCCCGATCATCCAACAAGACGTTTTAATTCGGTTGTAGTTGTAGTTTTGTTGTTCCGTTTGTGATTAAATTTTGAGTTGTCTTATATTTTGAAATGTTGTGGCGATGAATTTTATCTTGTAATGACCTTTAATTTAGTTTTGGTTTCGGTTTTAGGGACTATCCTAAAGGTGTGGGTTTTCATGCAACGGTTGTTTATCATGCAAGAAAAGTAAGTGCGATGCGATTAAATAAATTGCAATAAGGTAAATTGCAATAAAATAAAAGCGTACCTGGAGGGTCTTCCCGTCATCCCAAGCTGCACTTAAAACACAATTAGAATATTTAAGTAGTTAAAACAGATTCCTAGGTAAAACTAAGGGAAGGGTTATGGTTTTCTACCAAGTTCCTAATCCTATAGCTAGTCACCTCCTATGACGTCTAGGTTCTTGTATTTTGGTTTGAGGACGATTTTCTTCATCAAAGAACAACTAAGTTCAGTTGTTCTTATAAATATCCTATCATATCGAGGAAGTGCTTAAGACGAGTCTTAAACATCTTTTCAACATTTCTAGGATTATTTTAAGTCCAAGAGAATTTAATTATAAAAATGAATTAATCGTCCGGGAGTTTAAGTTTTGTTATCTTGCTCAGTGAAGTAGGACATTTGAATATCCTATAAGTGAAGTAACACTTCACTTAATGCTCCATTTAGGAGTTATGACAACAAAAGCTTTCGAGGGCGAATGGATGTCCAAGTGATTTATGATTTAACTTAATTTCAATTAATGGGTTTAAGTTTGGAATAGTGTTCAAGTTGTTTTAGATTTATTTTTGAATTCTTTATGTCTTAGGTGATGTTATATTTAATTTAATTTAATTTAATTTAATTTAATTTAACTTAATTTAATTTAATGTGGTTTAATTTAATTTAATTTAATTCAAATTAATTTAATATAATATGATTCAATTTAATTTAATTTAATTTAATTTAATTTAATTTAATTTAATTTAATTTAATTGAATTGAATTGAATTGAATTTAATTTAATTTAATTTTTTTATTTGATTTATTTTAATTTAATTTAATGTGTTTTAATTTAATTTAATTTAATTTAATTTAATTTAATTTTTTTATTTGATTTAATTTAATTTAATTTAATGTGTTTTAATTTAATTTAATTTAATTTAATTTAATTTAATTTTTTAATTTTAATTTAATATTTTATTTTAAAAGGTTTTGATTTAAATAATTTCAATTTAATTTAATGATTAAGTCTTTTAGCATTTTAAATCTTAAGTTTGAATTATCATTTTAATTAGGAATTAAATATTATTGAGATGATTAATTTAGGGATTCTTAAATTAAAGAACAAATCTCTTCCTAATGACATCCCTATTTTAATAATTCCAAATTTATTATTCTTCCAAATTTAATTAATTATTTTATTAAGGTTTATTTTAATTATTTTTAAATTGTTTAGTAGGTTTCTACCCTTTAATTATTTAAATTTCAATCATCCAAATCAGATTAAGATTAAATATTTTGCTCTTTCATTTTATTAAGCTTAAAGTTTTAATTAAGGGTTAAAATTTTAATTACCATTTTGCCCTTCAAGCTTAATAATTTTATAACTCACTAAATTGAACTCAAATGGATTTGAAATTTTTATGTGACTTCACTCATATGTCAATAAAGACATTAGAGGAGAAAATGTGATTTTTCTGTATTTAATTTATTTATGTAATTATTTTTGGTGGAAAATAAGGATTTCCAAGGAAAATTTAATAATATGACCAAGGAAAAGTTTCTGTCCTTAAGAAAATTATGGGACATTCCTAATGACCAGAGAACCACTTGGACCAAGTTTGGTGATTTTTTGAATTATATTATTTTTATTATAATTATTTTGAATTTTTGAGTATTAATTAATTTAAAAATAAAATAAAGTTTGAAAGATGAATTTTATATTTTTCCAAAATCTCTCTGATATCAAGGAAATCAGAGAATAATTTTTATAATTTTCTGATTTTTCTTTGATTTATTAGAATTATTTTAGTGGAAATGCTAGAAAATACATTTTTTTAATTTTAAAATTACCTTAGGGCTTTAAAATTTAATATCTCATCATAGAGACTTAAGAAAAATATGGGATTTGTTCCTAAGTGATTAAAATTTAAAATGTGACATTATGGTGAATTTTATTATTTTTGTGATTTTTATTATTTTTTTATTTTTAAAATATTAAAATAATACAAAAAATCAACTTTTTTAGAAAATTGAAATTTTAATTTTCTTAATTTCCCTAATATCAGAGAGGCTCCAAAACCAATTTGGTGAATTTTTGAAAAGCATTTTGAAAGTTATGAATTTTTAAAGTTTAAATTGGCTAAATGGCTTAATCAACCCATTTAGTAGGGCTAACCAAGTCCAATTGACTTCAAATTTTTATGGTGGGTTCCTCTGATCCTAAAGGTTAGTAGAGAATTTATTTCAAGTCAATTTGATGCATGATTAGCTCTAATTAATTAAAGACCTATTTAGGGTGTTTAAGCCAATTAGGGTTATTCCAAGTGGATTAATTCAAAACCTATTTTTCCTAGGGTCCTCTGGTCATAAGAAACATCACCAAATTTTCCTAGAATTTATTTCACAACATACTAATTATTGGATTTAAAATACTCAAAACAGTAACATGAATTTGAAAAATCAATAACTTCTCATAGGGATGACCTCTGACTTTGGAAAATTCAGGGAATATTCCCAAATTCTGAGGCTTCAAAAGCCCTATGGTCTCATGCCATGGTGAATTTCCTATATGCATGGAGAATTAAAACAATGCAGACAGTAAATAAATCATTAAAAATAAAATACTTGATGAAATTAAATGATTTCTTTTCCACATTATTCTCCTCTGTTCACTTAGCAAGCGGGTATTTTTATTTTATTTTTCTGATTTTTCTACACAAAGTTATGAATTTTCAAAGTTCTAGTAATTAAATAAATAGAAAATAGCCCTAATTTCCTACTTGTCCACGCGGCGCCGCGTCAACCTCGGCAGCTCCGAAGGGGGTACGTGTCGCGCTGTGATTGGGAGCCGCCATCTGATTCAGCCGTCCCGGGACCCGCGGTTCATGCACCATTGCGCTGTCCGACTCGATCCAGACCGTCCGCTCGATACACGCTCGATCCGACGGCTCCCAGTCATCGTCTACGACTGGTGTGCACCCGTGACCGTCAACCTTCTAACCCTAATTTCTCACTCGATTCTCAACGGATTTTCGTGTTCTTATGCTCTATGGATTCGTCTTGAGGAGACGAACACATCCATATGGTAAACATGTATTTAAATTGACTCAAATTAAAAGGAGAATCTCTGGAAGCTCGGGAAGAAGAGTGAGTCCATACCTTTGCTCAGAGAAGTGAAGCTTCGATCTGAGAGTTGTGTCACCTTCGATTGGGTCCAAGTAAGCTCCAGATGAAGTCCCTTGGCTCGGTGAATTGTCTAGCTATGAAAGTGACCACGACCGATCACAAAGCTTGGAGTCCGGAACGGATGGGTGGCTCGGAGAGGGGGCTTTTGTCGGTGGACTTCTTCCCTTGGTCTGGTGAAGGTGTAGGACCAATCAATTTGGGGATTGGCTCATCGTGGAGAAGTGTCCTGGTTTTGGGCTTGGATTTCAACTCTGAAATTGAGCTCACAGAGAGGAAATGGCAGGGGATTTCAGTGGGGATCAAGTTCTCTATGTGTGGGGAGTAGTCTGGAACAATTTTGGCAGAGTTTCCTTAAGGTTTGTTTCAGCACCTCTCATGGCCGAGAAGGGGTGGTGTTTAAATAGGTATGGTTGGAGGCTCTCCTAGGGGGAGTTAGGGCTTGGGATCAGCTGCTCTTGGCATGGGAAGAACAACCATGGTGACCATTGGGCATGGGGCAGCTCAGCAGGTGAGAATTCCAAGATTGGGCTCACATGTGAGCTCTCGGCCTGGTGGTTTCCGGCGGCTGTGGTGGCTGGCCGGCCAGGGTCAGGTCACCCTCAAGGTCAGGTGGGTCAGGGTCGGAGGTTTGTGCGATCAATTGAGCCTTGCCATGTGTAAAGGGGTTGGCTTGGAATGGAATGGGGAAGAGGCCATTTTGGCTTGGTTTGGGTCAACCCATGTGTTTGGGTTGGGTTCACCTCCCATGACTCGGTTTTAGGCTGAGAGAATAAGTTAGGTCAGCTGGTCAAAGGTGGTGAGGTCTCTTTCTAAGAATATTTAGATTAAATTTGGGTTAAGGGGAATCATGGTTAAGGCTAATGACTTTAGGAGATTAAGGAAAGAGTCTCCTCCTCTTGCCCAAAATGGCATGGTGACATGTCAAACCCCCCATGGCTTCATGTGGCTTGTCTATGGCTTGCATGTGGCTTCATTTGGCTCATCCTTGGCTTAGGAAAAGTGGATCCATTTATATGAAAAAGGAATTTGGGGATTTTGGCAATTTAGTGAAAAATTTAGATGGTGTTTAATTTAGGTTGATTTGATGATTGATTTGGGACTTAGGAATTGATTCCAATTAAAGGGATGATGAGAAGGAATTGTCATGTGGGCTTTGGGCTTTTAGATTTCACTTTGGATGGGCTTTCAAGATGGTTTAGAGAGTGGGCCTTTAGATTTCAAAACAAATTCTAGGATGAAAATTTTGCAAAGGATTGGATCCAATAGGTGTTGAATTTAATTTAGGAATGTTTCATGAATGATTTGGAATCAATTTGAAGTAGTTTGGGCTTGAATTGGGTTGAATTTGGACTTCTTTGGTGAATGGGTCAATATAGGTCAAATTGGGCTAACATGGGCCAATGTTGGGCTAGGGTTGAAATTGATGTAAAATAAATGTTGGGAAATGTTTATGGGAGTGTTTCAAAGAGGTTTTGGCTTTGGTTGGGTTTTGATTTTGAGGTTTGGGTTTATTTGGGTTAGGTTTGGGTTTAGGTCAAAATTGGGCTTTTTGATTTTGGGTTGAATTTGAGTGGGGTTTGGGTCTAAATTTTGGGCAAATCATGTTAGCATTTTGTTTGTGGAGATGTTAGGGAAGGTTTAGAAAAGATTTGGGGTTAATTGGAGTTGAATTGGGTGAGTTTGGGCTAAGTTTGGGTCATGGGTCCAAATTGGGCTTTAAGGCCAAAAGTGAAATTGGATCCAAATTTCAATCAAATTGGACTTGGATTTGGTCTATATTGCTGTTGGGGATGTTCAATTGAAGTTTAAAATTGAATTGGACCAGAATTTGAGTCAATTGGGTAGGTTTGGTTTGACATTGGGTTCATTTTGGGTTAAAATGGGTCAAATTGGGGTTTTGATAAAAGTGGGGTAAATTGACAAAATTGGCCTATGGTGTAGTTGAACAAAATGAAATTGAGAATATTTGGGATTTTCTGAAATTTTCTGGGAATTTTCTAAATTTTTGGATTTTTTGGCTAAGAGGGGCATTTTGGGTATTTGGAGGGTATTGGGAGGTATTTTTGGAATTTTTGGTATTTTTGGGTATGGATGATCAATTTGAGTAATGTGGGAATGTTTAGGATTGATTTTGAGGAATTTTGGGTAATTTAGGTGGTTTTGCAAATTTTGGGTGGTTTCGAGGGTTTTGGGTAGATTAGCGGGTGTAGGGTCCCGGGGGTCAAAAATTGAAAATTTGTAAAATTGAAGATTGGGTGAATGTAAGTGGAATGAAATCATTTTGGTTGAGCCATGAAGCCATATCAAGCCCACATGAGCCATAAAAGGGACTCATTTGAGGCATCCACTATGTTGTTCCTAACCTCTTAGCCGAGGGCTTAGGGGTTAAGGACCATCCATGTGAATCACCTTCATGAGTCAGGAGGTCAAGTTAGGTATGGATGTGTTTTTAGGAGGTGTGTGAAAGTGTAGTGTATAGGTGTAATGTGTGTGTAAGTCAGCCTTCACCAGACCAGGCCACCCAGGGCAGTCTTAAGGCTAAAGAATCCTATAGGAACTCATCCTTTAAACTTCCACATTTGATTTCAACCCTCTAGGTGATTAGGGGTCTACAATCAAGTTTGTGGAGTTTGCGAGGAGTTAAGAAGTGGTTTGAATTTCTAAGTGGTGGGTCCCAATTCTAATCCTCTAGGATAGTTAAAGGAAAAGCCTAAGGCTAGATCCTAAGTACTGAAGAGAATAAGAGAAGACCTCATCAAAAATGAGGTCAACAATCAATTACTACATCAAAATCAAATTCTTGGGCTGAGGATTTTACATCCGAGACTGCATTGCTTTAGGATTCTTTCCCTATCGCAATGAAATACATCAAATTCAAATTCTTGTGGTTGAGGATTTTACATCCGAGACTGCATTGCTTTAGGATTCTTTCCCTATCGCAATGAAATACATCAAATTCAAACTCTTGGGGTTGAGGATTTTACATCCAAGACTGCATTGCTTTAGGATTCTTTCCCTATCGCAATGAAATACATCAAATTCAAACTCTTGGGGTTAAGGATTTTGCATCCGAGACTGCATTGCTTTAGGTTCTTTCCCTATCGCAATGAAATACATCAAAATCAAACTTTTGGGGTTGAGGATTTTACAATCCGAGACTGCATTGCCTTAGGATTCTTTCCCTAACGCAATGAAATACATCAAATTCAAACTTTTGGGTTTGAGGATTTTACATCCGAGACTGCATTGCCTTAGGATGCTTTCCCTATCGCAATGAAATACATCAAAATCGAACTTTTGGGGTTGAGGATTTTACAATCCGAGACCGCATCGCCTTTAGGATTCTTTCCTATCGCAATGAAATACATCAAAATCAAACTTTTGGGGTTGAGGATTTTACATCCGAGACTGCATTGCTTTAGGTTCTTTCCCTATCGCAATGAAATACATCAAAATCAAATTCTTGGGGTCGAGGATCTTACATCCGAGACTGCATTGCTTTAGGATTCTCTCCCTATTGCAATGAAATACATGAAAAATCAAACTCTTGAGGTTAAGGATTTTACATCTGATACCGCATTGCTCTGAGATCTCTCCTCATTGTAATGATTCAACCTAATCAATTCAATTTTGTTTTGAGGTTAAAGATGTTACATCTAAAACCACAAAATTCCAATTTTCATTTCAAGTTCAAATCCTTTCGAATTAATTTTAACAAAACTTCAATCTAAATTAAAACTCCAAATTGAAATCTAAACTCACACATCAAAACATAAACCAAAACAACATGAAATCTAAATCGAAATTCCCCCAGATCATGTGATTTGGGGTTCACCTCCTTTTCCTTTCCCCGGCGAGAGTTCAAGAATCTCCGATCCAGAGATATACTCGACACTCCCCGGCGGAAATTCTTCTACTCGTCCTAAGTTTGTCACTTGGACTTTTGTGTTGGTTTCGTTGATCGCTTCGGTCAACACCAATACGCGCGGTGTGCTCCGTCAGCTCACCACACCTATTGGGGGGTCCATTTGTTGACCTCATTTTTGATGAGGTCTCCTCTTCTTCTCTTTAGTGCTTAGGATCTAACCTTAGGCTTTTCCTTTGACTAATCTTAGAGGACTAGAAGTGGAACCCACCCTTTAGAAATTTCAAACCACTTATTAACTCCCTACAAACTCCACAAACTTGACTGTAGACCCCTAATCACCTAGAGGGTTGAAATCAAATGTGGAAGTTTAAAGGATGAGTTCCTATAGGACTCTTTGGCCTTAGGACTGCCCTGTGTAGCCTGGTCTGGTGAGGGCTGACTTACACATACACTACATTTATACACTACACTCTCACACACCTCTTAAAAAAAAACCACACCCATACCTAACTTGATCTCCTGACTCATGAAGGTGATTCACATGGATGGTCCTTAACCCCTAAGCCCTTGGCTAAGAGGGTTAGGAACAACATAGTGGATGCCTCAAATGAGTCCCTTCATGGCTCATGTGGGCTTGATATGGCTTCATGGCTCAACCAAAATGATTTCATTCCACTTACATTCACCTAACCTTCAATTTTGCAAATTTTCAATTTTTGACCCCCGGGACCCTACACCGCTTAGCCTACCCAAAACCCTTGAAACTACCCAAAATTTGCAAAATCACCTAAATTACCCAAAATTCCTCAAAATTAATCCCAAACATTCCCACATTACTCAAATTAATCATCCATACCCAAAAATACCAAAAATTCCAAAAATACCTCCCAATACCCTCCAAATACCCAAAATACCCCTCTTAGCAAAAAAATCCAAAAATTCCGAAAATTCTCAGAAAATTCCAGAAAATCCCAAATATTCCCAATTTCATTTTGTTCAACTACACCATGAGCCAATTTTGTCAATTTACCCCACTTTTGTCAAAATCCCCAATTTGACCCATTTTAACCCAAAGTGAACCCAATGTCAAACCAAACCTACCCAATTGACCCAAATTCTGGTCCAATTCAATTCTAAACTTCAATTTAACATTCCCAACACCATTCTAGGCCAAATCCAAATCCAATTTGATTGACATTTGGATCCAATTTCACTTTTGGCCTTAAAGCCCAATTTGGACCCATGACCCAAACCTAACCCAAACTAACCCAATTCAACTCCAATTAACCCCAAATCTTTTCTAAACCTTCCTTAAAATTCCCACAAACAAAACGCTAACATGATTTGCCCAAAATTTAGACCCAAACCCCACTCAAATTCAACCCAAAGCGAAAAGGCCCAATTTTGACCTAAACCTAAACCTAGCCCAAATAGGCCCAAACCCCAAAATCAAGACCCAATCAAAGTTGAAAACTCTTTAAAACAGCCCCATAAGCCATTTTCAACATTAATTTTACATCAATTTCAACTTGAGCCCAACCTTAGCTCATGGTAGCCCATTTTGACCCACCTTAGCCCACTTACATGAAACCTTCCTAAAGCCCATCTCCACCAAAATCTAAAGGGCCAAAATCAATCCAAAACCCATATGACAATTGCTCTACACCATATTCTCAATTAAATCAATCCCTAAGTTTCAAAACTCATCATGAAGCCATTCCAAATTAAGCCCCATACAAATTCCCATCAAAATGCAAAAATTTTCTTAAACCCATGTCCATGAAATTGACTTGGCTTTTCCCCAAGCCAAAGGTGAGCCATGAAGCCATTCTTAAGCCACATGTAAGCCATGTGAGTTGTTTGACATGTGACCATACTACATTGAGTAATAAGAGGGGAGCTTTCCTTAATCCCTAAAAGTCTTTAACCTCACCCATGATACCCCTTAACCAAGATTTAATCCAAATATTCTTGGATAAGGACATCACCACTCCATCTCAGCTAGCCTATCTGATTCCCCACAGCACCCAAAGCCCTTGGAGGGTGCACCATGCCCAAAACCATGGGTTGACCCAAACTAAGCTAAAATGATCCCTCCCCCCTTCTACTTTGATTCAACACCTTTACACATGGCCAACTGCAATTGATTTCACCATTGCCAAGACCTGACCTCCCTGAGCCTGAGGGTGACCTGACCCTGGCCGGCCAGCCACCACAGCCGCCGGAAACCACCAGGCCGAGAGCATACATGTGAGCCTAAACTTGGAATTCTCACTGCCGAGTCGCCCCATCCCAGCTGGCCATTGTAGTCTGTTCTTCTCTTGCCAAGAGCAGCCGATCCCAAGGCCTAACTCCCCCTGGGAGGCCCTCCACCCTCTCCTATTTAAACACCACCCCCTCTCGGCCATGGAAGGTGCTGAACCAGACCTTACTGAAACTCTGCCAAAATTGCTCCATATCACTCTCCATACTTAGAGCAGTTGATCTCCAATGCCAATTTGCCCTAATCCCCACCAAAAGAGCCCAATTTCTCAGCCAAAATTCCACCCAAAACCAGGACACTTCTCCACAGTGGATCAATCCTCAAATTGATTGGTCCTACACCTTCACCGGACCAAGGGAAGAAGTCCACCAGCAAAAGCCCCTCTCCAGAGCCACCCATCCGTTCCGGACTCCAAGCTTTGTAATCGAGCTTGGTCGAAATCATACCTAGGCAATTCACTGGACCGGGAGACTTCATCCGGAGCTTGCCGGGATCCAATCGAAGGTGACACAACCCTCGGATTGAAGCCACACTTCTCCGAGCAAAGGTATGAGCTAACTCTTTATCCCGAGCTTCTGGAGATTCTCCATTTCAAATGCCTTAATTTCAATGCATGATCATCGTATAGATGTATTCGTCTCTTCAAGACGAATCCATAGAGCACAAGAACACGAAAATCCGTTAAGTATTGAGTGAGATATTAGGGATTTAGTGTGGACGGTTCTCGGGTTAGGAGGCTTGGGGACGATGAACGGATGCCGGTCATTTAATACACGCTCGAACGGACGGCCAGGATCGCGCCGGATGAGGAGACGGAATGATACAGCGGGCCCCTGGAGTGCTGAGTCGGATGGCGGCGTCGAATCAGAAAGCGCCACGCGGCGCTTCGGAGCTACCTAGGATGAGTCAGCGCCGCCATTTTAAATAGAAAATTAGGATATTTTTCTATTTATTTAATTCCCTAAACTTCAAAAATGCATAACTTTGTGTAGAAAAATCAGAAAAATAAAATAAAAATACTCTCTTTCTCAGTGAACAGAGGAGAATAATGTGGAAAAGAAATCATTTAATTTCATCAAGTATTTTATTTTTAATGATTTATTTACCCTCTGCATTGTTTTAATTCTCCATGCATATAGGAAATTCACCATGGCATGAGACCATAGGGCTTTTGAAGCCTCTGAATTTGGGAACATTCCCTGAATTTTCCAAAGTCAGAGGCCATCCCTATGAGAAGTTATTGATTTTTCAAATTCATGTTACTGTTTTGAGTATTTTAAATCCAATAATTAGCATGTTGTGAAATAAATTCTAGGAAAATTTGGTGATGTTTCTTATGATCAGAGGACCCTAGGAAAAATAGGTTTTGAATTAATTCACTTGGAATAACCCTAATTGGCTTAAACACCCAAAATAGGTCTTTAATTAATTAGAGCTAATCATACACCAAATTGACTTGGAATCAATTCTCCACTGACCTTTAGGATCAGAGGAACTCACCATAAAAATTTGAAGTCAATTGGACTTGGTTAGCCCTACTAAATGGGTTGATTAAGCCATTTAGCCAATTTAAACTTTAAAAATTCATAACTTTCAAAATACTTTTCAAAAATTCACCAAATTGGTTTTGGAGCCTCTCTAATATTAGGGGAATTTAAGAAAATTAAAATTTCAATTTTCTAAAAAATTTGATTTTTTGTATTATTTTAATATTTTAATAATTAAAAAATAATAAAAATCACAAAAATAATAAAATTCACCAAAATGTCACATTTTGAATTTTAATCACTTAGGAACAAACCCCATATTTTTCTTAAGTCCCTATGATGAGTTATTAAATTTTAAAGCCCTAGGGTAATTTTAAAATAAAAAAATGTATTTTCTAGCATTTCCACTAAAACAATTATAATAAATCAAAGAAAAATCAGAAAATTATCAAAATTTATTCTCTGATTTCCTTGATATTAGAGAGATTTTTTAAAAATATAAAATTCATTTTTCAAACTTTATTTTATTTTTAAATTAATTAATACTCCAAAAATCAAAATAATTATAATAAAAATAATATAATTCAAAAAATCACCAAAATTGGTCCAAGTGGTCCTCTGGTCATTAGGAATGTCCCATAATTTTCTTAAGGACAGAAATTTTCCCTTGGTCATGTTAATGAATTTTCCTTGGAAATCCCTATTTTCCACCAAAAATAATTACATAAATAAATTAAATACAGAAAAATCACATTTTCTCCTCTCATGTCTTTATTGACATATGAGTGAAGTCACATAAAAATTTCAAGTCCATTTAAGCTCAATTTAGTGAGTTATGAAATTATTAAGCTTGAAGGGCAAAATGGTAATTAAAATTTTAACCCTTAATTAAAACTTTAGGTTTAATAAAATTAAAGAGTAAAATATTTGATCCTAATCTGACTTGGATGATTGAAATTTAAATAATTAAAGGGTAGAAACATATTAAACAATTTTAAAATAATTGAAATGAACTTTAATTAAATAATTGATTAAATTTGGAGGAATAATAAAATTGGAATTATTAAAATAGGGATATTATTAGGAAGAAATTTGTTCTTTAATTTAAGAATCCCTAAATTAATCATCTCAATAATATTTAATTCCTAATTAAAATGATAATTCAAATTTAAGATTTAAAATGCTAAAAGACTTAATCATTAAATTGAATTAAAATTAAATTATTTAAATTAAACCCTTTTAAAATAAAATATTAAATTAAAATTAAAAAATAAAATTAAATTAAAATTTAAATTAAATCAAATTAAATTAAATTAAATTAAATTAAATTAAATTAAAACATATTAAATTAAATCAAATTAAATTAAATTAAATTAAATTAAATTAAATTAAATTAAATTAAATTAAATTAAATTAAATTAAATTAAATTAAATTAAATTAAATTAAATTAAATTAAATTAAAATCAAATTAAATTAAATTAAATTAAATCATATCAAATTAAATTGAATTAAATTAAATTAAATAATAGAATCAAGTTAAAATTAAAATCAAATTAAATTAAATTAAAATTAAAACTAAATCAAATTAAAATAAATTAAAGTTAAATTGAATTAAAAATAACATCACCTAAGACAAAAAGAAATTTAAAAATAAAACAACTTGAACACTATTCCAAACTTAAGCCCATTAATTGAAATTAAGTTTGATTTGAACATCAATTTACCCTCGAAAGCTTTTGTTGTCATAACTCCTAAACGGAACGTTAAGTGAAGTGTTACTTCACTCATGGGATATTCAAATGTCCTAGTTCATCGAGTAAGATAACAACAAAACTTGAACTCCTGGACGATTAATTCGTTTGTATAATTAAATTCTCTTGGACTTAAAAATAATCCTAGAAATATGGAAAAGATGTTTAAGACTCGTCTTAAGCACTTCCTCGATATGATATGATATTTATAAGAACAATTGAACTTAATTGTTCTCCGATGAAGAAAATCGTCCTCAAACCAAAATACAAGAACTTAGACGTCATAGGAGATGACTAGCTATAGGATTAGGAACTTGGTAGAAAACCATAACCCTTCCCTTAGCTTTACCTAGGAACTTGCTTTAAATGCTTAAATATTCTAATTGTGTTTTAAGTGCAGCTTGGGATGACGGGAAGACCGTCCAGGTACGCTTTTATTTTATTGCAATTTACCTTATTGCAATTTATTTATTCGCATCGCACTTACTTTTCTTGTATGATAAACAACTGTTGCATGAAAACTCACACCTTTAGGATAGTCCCTAAAACTGAAACCAAAACTAAAGTAAAAGTCATTGCAAGATAAAATTCACCGCAACAACATTTCAAAATATAAAACAACTCAACATTTAATCACAAACAAAACCACAAAACTACAACTACAACTAAATTAAAACGTATTGTTGGATGATCGGGAATACCTCGGATGATGTTACCTACGTGTTGCTAACGGGATTTCCCACGGTCTAAATGAAAGTGTGGAACTCATTCAGTTGAGTTTAGCAAATTCATCTGGACTAAGTGAATCAGATAAAAATAACGATGCCGGAAGGATGGAACCGTGGGATCTTAACCTAGGTGTTGTTATAATCAACTTTAAGATTTGTTTTAATTAAAACATAAAAAAAAAACACTTAGAAATTAAGACTTTCTCTAAACCAAAACACTTCTCTCATCTTCTGATTTATGATTTCTAAAACTAAACCTCTGCAACAACAAGGAGCTCGGAGCATGGTGGGCAGCACGGCCATCGTCATCAGCAAAACCTAAGTCTACTGCAGCAAACTTTCTTAGAATTAAATAACCAAGCCATAGGACTTCGAGGTAGTTTGCCTAGTGCAACATAAATCCTCAACCGGTCTTAGGACTCCGAGGTAGTCGTCCGATACGACATAAACCCTCACATCTTCGAGGCTATTTGTATGATTTTATCATACGAATATAAGTCCTAATTAATTAAAATTGGCAAGATCAAAACATTAAATAAATATTAGGACCTTCCTAAGTTCAAGCCAAACAATAGGCTAGTCGGGAAATTACCGATGTTCGCTTCGAATCCGTGATTTCTCCTACCTTTCTTCCTTTGAATTCCCAAAATAAAATGTTCTAAATTTGATCCATTCCCTATTGAAATTCCAAAATTCAATCCCTTGAAAACTTAAACTTTGAAATTCTTGAGAGCAAAACCACTGATCATTATCGAGAGTTTTCTTAAATGATTCACTTCATTTAAGATGTAATTAACTATAGGGGCTTGCCCTTATAGGGAACTTTAAGAACCCAGGTAATATAAACCCTGCTTAATTCATTTTTATTAAGCAGGGGAACTTGTCGGCTTATAAAATTGGTTCGCAGACCAAACGGACGTCACAAATCTTCTAGTTTATTTAATCGAGCCCCATCATAAGGCAGTGTGTCTATTCTTCGGGATAGATACACGGTTTGTGATGTGATGCTCGTTTATATAAACTATTTGGGATGTGAGATCGGTTTGATTTCATATCTTAAAATTTTCAAATTTAAAATTATTTTCAAAATCAAATACTACTTTCTAAATTATATATATATTTAAATTAAATTTAAAATTCACCGACAACTTCTGTAGGCGACCCATTTTAAAAAATACAACACTCAACCTAAAAATATGCCGACAGTAGGTTCCATCTCTAGTCCTCTAAGATAGTCAAAGGAAAAGCCTAAGGCTAGATCCTAAGTACTAAAGAGGGAAAGAGAAGACCTCATAAAAAATGAGGTCAACACCATGCTCTTAATATCCTTTTCGGGAATCATGTTCTGTGTAGAATCTTTCTTCAGCTGATCATCTCCGTTAATAGATGTAATCTCTTTTCCTCCATCTGTAATATGGATGACCTCCGGGGGTATTTCTTTCTGAGGCTGGGCCTGACTCTGGTGAGTGGCTAAGGCGGCTGCCATCTCTTCCATCTTTTTCGCCATCTGGGAAATCATATCATCTTTTTCCCGAAGCTGTGCTCTCATTAACTCTGGCTCATCTCTTTCTAAAGCTGGCGGAACTCCCTGCGAAGCTGACGATGCTCGTGTCTCAACCATGTTGACCTCGGCATACTCTTCTTCCATGAATTCTGATGAATCCACTTCGTCCCTTAATTCTTCTCCTCTTTCTCTTGCTAGCCGTCGGATGTCCACTCTTAGTTGCCCTATGGCATCCTCAAGTGGCCTTTTCTGAATGACCTCATGGTTGTCAGGAGACGACTGTTGAACCTCTCTTTCAGGAGTTTCTTTTACTGTGGCACTTTCTTCAGATCTGGGATCTTCAGCGAGACTTCTCTTTCCAGAACTTTCTGTTGGTATTGGTTCGGCAATAATAGGTCGCCACACCATCCTTCTTGTAAAAGAAGGCCTAGGACCGGCTGGTCTGTCGGCAGTGCGTAAGTTGGTGGTGTCCTCCCTAATATGGAGACCCGATACAACAACAGGTGAGCCTCCCTCACTAGCTCGCACCTTTTTCTTTGGTCTTTCAGGGATAATAGCAGGCTCTACTCGCGGACCGAGGCGAGACATAACTAGCACTCGTCTCATTCTTCTCAGAATCTTTGATACAGGACATCCTTCTTTTCTGGCTAATTTCTCGACTACCGCACGCAATCGGGCAAGTGGTGTACTCTTGCTCTTCTTCTTCTTACTGTCACTGTAATATGCAGGCCGGGGTAACGCAACGGCAATCTTTCTGGCATCTACTTCATCAGATGAAGTAGAGAGAGAGGGTGGAATCTATTTCCTTCCAACAGTGGTAAGTATTTTGGCAGTTCTTCCTCTTTCTCTTCGGGGATTTCTTCAAGACAGGTGGCTTCAGCTTCTCGGACCTTCTTGATCTTAGTAAACTTCATGTTTTTATTCCTCCTTTGTGTCCGGGTTAAGGGCCTATACTTTGAACTAGACCCTATCTCGAAAACAGATGGTATCGCAGCGAAGTCTGAATCCTCTACGGTGACAGGCTCATAACTGACTTGTACTTCCTTTCCTTTCAGTTTGGCAGGAACCGGGGTAGGTGCAGTAATGACCAGACTGGTGGGGTAGAGACGATAGTTTTGGGGGTAACAGTCAACTTCCTTTGAACAGCAGTGTTCCTTTCAACTGGGGCCCTCTGCAGGGGAGGGAACTCTTGAGTCGACTTCAGGTTAAACTCAATCATAGGCTCTTCAGTCTCAGGCACTTTGTTCATCAGTGCGAAAAGAGTAACATCCGCAAACTTAACGTTCGTATTGTTAAAGCCTTGTCCAAAGCGGATGATTGCGTCGCTAGGCAGTTCATCGTGGTAGACAGCTAAGTCAAGTCCATTGGTAAAGGAGAAAATCAGCTTCGGGGCAGACATCTTCTGCAAGGCAAGTTTTGATTATCAGTCATGAATTATGCTTCCTTCGTCAAGACGAAAAGAAAAAAGAAATTGAAAAGAGTCCGAACACATTTTATTTAAGTTTTATTTATGAATTTACGATTTAGAAAAGAGTTTGATTGTTAGGCGGTTAGTTTATTCATTAAAAAATGAGAGGAGATTAGAGAGGGTAAAGGACCCAATCCAGAGCGTAGAAAGGAAGAGAAAATCTCATAGGATTTCTCAACTCGAAGGACCGCTCCTAAACTAACACCTATTGGGGGTCTACCTCGCCTCTTCGGAGAGGTATCAAAAGGAGGAATTCAGAACCTCTCTGTTTAGGAGTGTCTAAATAGTGACTCAAAAATCCGAGAAGAGTTGATCATACTTGTTCAAGACAGAAATGAACAAGATATGTCAACGGAAGAATGGTAGTCTGATCCACTAGGGGCATGGACTTACTATCGATTTATGAAAGCAAAACCATCCGATCAAAATGGAGAGAGGAACTATTCCCCAGCGGAGTCGTTAGAAGTTCTATGGCTTATTTTTAGGTTATGTGTTGTATTTTTAAAAAAGGGGTCACCTACAGAAATAGTCAGCGAATTTCAAATCTTAAATTTAAATTAAATATATATAATTTAGAAGGTAGCAATTGATTTTGAAAATAACTTTGTTTTTGAAAATTTTAAGATATGAAATCAAACTAATCTCACATCCCAAATAGTTTATATAAAAGAGCACCGCACCACAAACCGTATATCTATCCCGAAGAATAGACACACTGCTTAATGATGGGGCTCAGTTAAATAAACTAGAAGATTTGTGATATCCGTTTGGTATGTGAACCAATTTTATAAGCCAACAAGTTCCCCTACTTAATATAAAGGAATTAAGCAGGGTTTATATTACCTGGGTTCTTAAAGTTCCCTATAAGGGCAAGCCCCTATAGTTAATTACATCTTAAATGACGGGAATCACTTAAGAAAACTCTCGATAATGATCAGTGGTTCTGCTCTCAAGAATTTTAAAGTTTAAAGTTTTCAACGGATTGACTTTTGGAATTTCAATAGGGAATGGATCAAATTTGGAACAATTTAATTTCAGGAGTCCAAAAGAAGAGACGTAGGAGAAGCCGGAGATCCAAGAAGAATCTTGGCAACTTCCCAAACTATCATATTGTTTAGCTTCAATTTGGAAGTTTATTTAATGTTGCAATCTTGCCAATTTTATTTAATTTAGGTCTTATATTTGTATGACATAATCACACAATTAGCCTCGAAGATGTGAGGGTTTATGTCGTACCAAACGACTACCTCGGTGTCCTAAGACTAGTTAGGTCTTAATTTACATAACATGTTTATGCAAATGCCTAACGAAGAGTTGAGGATTTATGTTGCACGAGGTAAACTACCTCGAAATCCTATGGTTTTGTTATTTAATTCTAAGAAAGGTTTTGCTGAAGTAGCCACAAGTTTTACTGATGACGATGGTCGTGCTACCCACTATACTCCAAGCTCCTTGTTGTTGCAGAGGTTTAGTTCTAGAATTCATAAATCAAGGGATGAGAGAAGTATTTTAGTTTAGATAAATCTTAGAATTCAAATGTCTTTAATGTTTTATTAGGGAAATCTTAAAGTTGATTATAACAACACCAGTTAAGATCCCACGGTTCCATCCTTCCGGCATCGTTATTTTTATCAGATTCACTTAGTCCAGATGAATTTGCTAAACTCAACTGAATGAGTTCCACACATTCATTTAGACCGTGGGAAGTCCCGTTAGCAACACGTAGGTTACATCATCCGAGGTATTCCCGATCATCCAACAAGATGTTTTAATTTAGTTAAAGTTGTGGTTTTGTCGTTCTATTTGTGATGAAATTTTAAGTTGTTTTATATTTTGAATGTTGTGGCGGTGGATTTTATCTCGTAGTGACTTTTAATTTAGTTTTGGTTTCAGTTCAGGGACTATCCTAAAGGTTTTGGTTTTCATGAAACAGTCTTGTTTAACATGCAAGAAAAGTAAAGCGCAGTGTAGGTAAAGAAAATGCAATGGAGTAAATTGCAATAACATAAAAGCGTACCTGGAGGGTCCTCCCGTCATTCCAAGCTACACTTCAAATCACATATTAAAGCATTTAAATATTTCAACAAGTACCTAGGTAAAGACTAAAGGAAGGGTTTTGGTTGTCTACCAGAATCTTAATCCTATAGCTAGTCATCTCCTATGACGTCGAGGTTCTTGATTTTGGTTAAGGATGATTTTCTTCATCAAAGAACAGTTAAGTTCAATTGTTCTTTAAAACTACCCATTATATTGAGGAAGTGCATAGAATAAATCCTAAACATCTTTTTAATACCTCTAGGACAGTCTTGAGTCCAAGTGAATTTAACTATACAGGTGAATTAATCATCCAAGGATTTAGTCAAGTTTTATTCCCTTGCTCGGTGAATTAGGATGTTTGATTATCCTATGAGTGAAGTGACATTTGACTTAACACTTCATTTAATAGTCATAATAATTTAAAGCTTTCAGGGGCAATTTAATTTGTTAAAGATTTTAATGATTTGAAGTTAAAGTTGATGATTTACATTAATGTGATTTAATTATGAAATTTTAATCAATAATTTTAAGTTTGGAATGATGTTCAAATTATTTATTAAATTTTGATGATTTAATTTGGATTAATTATATTAACTAATTTAATTTTTACATTAGTTTTAAGGTAAGTTTTCTTAAAATTATTTAAAATTTGAAAATTTGATTTAAGTTTGTTTTAAAATGATTTTAAACTAGTTTCAAATATTTTAACTTACTTTTTAATTATTTAATATTTTAGGTTTTAATCAATTATTAAATTATTTAATGATGTAGGTTTTAACTAAATTAATAATTATTTACTTTTAATCATTTAATTATTAGTTCCATTTATCCTCTTATGTTTAAGAGTTAAGTATTATTAAATGATTTATTTAGGTATTTTTAAATTAAAGAATCAATATCCTCTTAAGTTATATCCCCATTTCAATAATCCAATTTCAATTAATCTTCCAAAAATTTAAATTAATTAATTAATTAAAGTTTCATTATTTGTTTATTAAAGTGATTAATGGGTTCCTACCCTTTGGTTTCCCAAAGTTTCAATCATCTAAGAGAAAATTAAAATCAGATATTTTACGCCCCATTTTGATTAAACCTAAAGTTTTAGTTAGGAGTTAAAATCTTTTAATTACCTTTATGCCCCTTTAAGCTTATTTATTTTATAACTCATTAAAAAAAGCTTAAATGAACTTAAGATTTTTATGCCACTTCACTCACATGTCTATTAAGACATCAGAGGAAAAAATGTGATTTTTCTGAACTTAATTTATTTATATAATTATTTTTAAGGGAAAATAGGGGTTTTCAAAGAAAATTCACCAACATGACCAATCTAAAGTTTTTGTCCTTAAGAAAATTATGGGATGTTTCTAATGACTAGTGGACCACTTGGACTAATTTTGGTGATTTTTTGAATTATATTTTATTTTTTATAATTATTTTAAGTAATAGAGTTTTAATTAATTATAAAATAAAATAAATGTTGAACAATGAATTTTATTTTTTTTCAAAAATCTCTCTAACCTCAAGAAAGTCAGAGAAACAAATTTTATATTTTTATGATTTTTCTTTGATTTATTGGAATTAATTTTGTGGGAAGGCTAGAAAATACATTTTTTAATTCAAAAATTGTTTTAAGGCTTTGAAATTAAATATCTTAACCTAGAGCCTTAGGAAAAATATTTGATTGGTTCCTAAGTGATTAGGGGACCAAATATGACATTTTTATGATTTTTATTATTTTTGTGATTTTTATTATTTTTTAATTATTGAAAATATTAAAATATGCTTAAAAATGAAAATTTTTAGAAAATTCCAATTTTATTTTTCTTAGACTCCTATAATATTAAATAAGTCCCAAAATCAATTTGGTGAATTTTTGAAATGTATTTTTTAAGTTATAAATTTTTAAACTTTAATTTTGATTATGTTGCTTTAATTGATCCATTTAATAGGGTTAAACATTTCCAATTGACTTCAAATTTTTATGTGAGGTTCCCCAGATCCTAAAGATCAGTGGAGAATTATTTTCAAGTCATTTTAATGTGTGATTAACTCTAATTAATTGAAGTTCAATTTAGAGTGATTAGGCCAATTAGGATTATTTTTAAGGAATTAAATCAAACCATAATTTTTCTAGGGTCCTCTGGTTCTAAGATACTTCACCAAATTTTCCTGGAATTTTCTAAGAAACATGCTAATTTCTGGAATTAAAATGTCAAAAACAGTGACATAAACTTGAAAATACATAACTTATCATAGGGTTGGCTCTGACCTTGAAAAATTTAGGGAATGTTCCCCAAGTTAGAGGCTTCAAAAGCCCTATGGTCTCATGTCATGCTGAAATGTCTATGTAAATGGAGAATTGAAATACCAAAATAAGTAAATAATTAATTAAAAATAAAATACTCATCAAATTAACTCAATTCTTTTTCTACATTATTCTCCTCTGTTCACTGAGAAAGAGGATATCTTTCTTTTATTTTTGAGATTTTTCTATGCAAAAATATGAATTTTTTAATTTCTGGCTATTTAATTAAATCAGAAAAATCCTATTTTCCTACTTATCCACGTCGGCGCCGCGTCAACCTACGTCGGATCAAACTCCACGCGTCATCATCTGGTTCGGTACTGCCATCCGACTTAGCTGCCACGCGGCCTGCTGTCCACGTTCCATCTCCTCGTCTGACGCCATCTGAGCCGTTCGTTCGTTACATGCGCAATCCCACGGCGACCGATCATTTTCTCCGACTGGTGTGCACCCGTGACCGTCGACCTTCTAACCCTAAAATCTCCCTCGATTCTCAATGGATTCATCTTGAGAAGACGAACACATTCGTACGGTTAACATGCCATGAAATTAAGCCAAATTAAATGGAGGACTCACAGAAGCTCGGGAGGAAGGTAGAGTTCATTCCTTTGTTCTGAGAGGTGAAGCCTCAATCAGAGATGCTCGACACATTTGTTGGAGTCCAAGGACTCTAGGGATGAAGCCTGGAGCTGTGGTGAAATGCCTAGACTTGATTTCCACTAGGCCCGATCACAAAGTTTGGAGGCTGGAACAACTGGGTGGCCTGGAGGGGGGGCTTTCACTGGGGAACTCCTTCTCTACCTCTCGTGAAGGTGTGGGAAGATTTAATTTGGATTTGGTGGAGTTTCAGAAAGTGTCCTATTTTTTGGCCTGAAATTGAACTCAAAAATTAGGTTCAACTAGTGGGGGAGGAGGCAAGAAAGTAGTAGGGATGAGCTTCTCTCGGCTAGTTGGAGCAATTTGGAGGGCTTTTGTTGAAAAAATATTCAACACCTCGCTCATGGCCGAGAGGTGGTGATTAAAATGCCAGAGCCATTCAGCAGGGTTTGGGTTCAATTGAAGGGTGGATTCAGTTGCTTAGGTGGAGGGCAGAGAGGCTCCAATGTTTAATTTGGCTGAGGTGGCGATTTGGTGGAGTTTGGGTGAGTTTAGGTGGGTGGTGGCTCTCGGTTTTGACCCCCTCCAAAAGCTAGGCCGGCCAATAAGGACAGGGGAGCTGGCCCCTGAGGTCAGGCGAGTCATGGAGAGGTTTAATGGTGATTAGCAGTTGTGGGGATGTTTTGGGGTAAGGCAAAAGAGGATTTATCCACTTAAGGGAAGAGATCCCTTAAAATGGGGAACCCTTGGTCCATGGCTCACTTAGCTTGGGCTAGGTGGATCAAGGGTGGTTCCTAGGGTTCACTTGGAGGCTGTGGAAAGGTTGGTTTAGCCACACTTGGTTCAATTTGGTTTGATTAGGCCATAGGTTCAAATTGGCTCACTTGGGTTTAGGTTAGGCTAACTTGGGTTTGGGTTTGATTTGGGTCCAAGTGTCTTGAGCAACATTATAGAAATGATTCCCATGAAAAACATTCATGAAGACATGGAATGGTTTTGAGTTTAATTGGTAGGTCAATTTGGTGGATTTTGGTATTTTGGTTAATTTAGGCAAGGTTGAATCAACTTGGATCCAAGTTGGGTTAAGGTGGGGTTTAGACCCAATTGAAAGTTTCAAATGGTCTAGGGGAATGTATTGAAGAGTTCTCAACATCAATTGGGAAGAGATTTTAGGGTTTGGCTAATCAATTTGGTAGGTTTAGGGCATGGATTCACTTTAGGCTAAAATGGGGGTTTTTTTTGGTTTTCAAATAGATTTAGGTTAAGCTTAGGCTCAAATTAGGGCAATTTAAGGTTGCATAGGTTTTATGGGCATGTTATGGAAAGTTTAGGATTGAAATTTAGGGGGAAACAAAGTTGGTATTAGGTTAATTGGGGGTTTTGGATTAATTAGGCAAAATTAGGGATTTTGGATTTCAAATGGAATTGAACACAAATATGAATCAATTTGGGCTTAGATTTGGTTTAGATTGATAGTAATGATGTTGAATTAAAGTTTAGAATTGTAATTGGGAAAAATTGAGGTCAAATGAGTTGGTTTGGTGTGACATTGGGTTCATTTAGGTTAAAAATGGGTCAATTTGGGGATTTTGATAAAAGTTTGTTATTTTTGCAAAATTAGGCTATTATGTAGTTGAACAAAATGAAATTAGAATTATTTGAGATTTTTTAGAGTTTTATGGGAATTTTTTGGAATTTTTTGAATTTTGTGCCAAAAGGGTATTTTAGGGTATCAAGAGGTTATTTGGAGGTATTTAGGGTATTTTGGTGAATTTAAGAGGTGGGAATTGTTTCAAAATGATCTTTAAGATCTTTAAAAAATTTGGGTAATTTTTTGAAGTTTTTGAAAAATTTGGGGCAATTAGGTAATTTCAGGTTGGTTTGAAGGACCCAATGTCAAAACCAGGCATTTTGGCAAAAGTTGTATTTTGATCATGATGAAGCTTAAAGTGAGCCATGGACCAAGAAATGTCCACCCTGAAAATCTCATGGGTTGTTCCCAACCCTCTTTGCCAAAGAGCTAGGGGTTTGGACTTAGCCATATGAGTGCTCCAATGAACCAGGGGGGCGAATTTGGTAAGGATGGTGTGTGTGAGAGTGCAGTGTGTGTAAGCCAGACCTCACCAGGACCAGGCCACCCAGGGTAATCCTAAGGCTTGAACAACCTTATAGGAGCTCACTATTGGTTCTCCATATGGTGTTCTTAACCTTCTAAGGTGATTTAGAGGTTTGCAACCATCCAAGTGGGATCCCAAGAGGAGTCAAGAAGTAGCTGAATTACTAAAGGGTGGGTCCCAATTCTAGTTCTCTAGGATAGTCAAGGAGAAAATCTTATGGCTAGATCCTAAGCACTAAGGAGAGAAGAAAAGACCTCACCAAAAATGAGGTCAACAAAAACTTTTCAAAATCAATACATACTTTTCAAAAACCATTAAAAAGGTACAAAGATAATTTTCTGATTCCTTTAAAGATTTTAATACTTCCCTGTGGGTTCGATATCTCGGGGCTTAATCAGAAAGTCTTATATTACTTGATACGTATACTTGCGTAGTATCCCATATTATAAAATCATAATTTTCATATCTAAATCATCACCACATATATATATTTGGTGTGGAGTCAAGTTTTTGGCACACCTATATTTATCGGGGATCAGCTCTCTAGATGATTAAAGAGAAATTAGTCGATGATAAAGTACAAAAGTTCTGAGTCGAGATTTTAGAATTAGCCAAAGAAAGAGGATTAGATGTCGATGATGGGGATAACTACCTTTCAGATTGCATGGATGAAGAGTTCTTAGAGGTCACCGTTGTTAAGACCAGGGCCACGTCGTTTGTGAATGATGCTCCAAACCCTACCGAGGAGAACTCCATAGATGAGCTACGAAGGGTCATTCTACTAAGGGATGAACTGATCAGTTGTATGGAAAAGAGAATGGAAGAGATGACTGCCAACATGATCTCCATGGCCACGGTGCACGGACAGTCGGAGTAACAAAAGTTTGTATCTCTGTTGGTGAATCAGTCCAGAGATTATCCACATTACAGATGAAAGAAGAAAGGTTTCTTCCACCAACAAAGATGAGCCACCAAAGAATAATGTTTTTTAAGTTGTAGCAAGAGAGAAGGAAATCAAGCAGTTGATTGAGCAGCAAGTGTAAGAGGCCATAGCCTAATATAAAGGAGGTGCATCAATTTCAAAGGAGTTTGATGCCTTACCTTACCTCAAGGGCTTTGTGCCCCTGATTATCAAGACATTCGACTGGATAAGGAATCCCAGCCAACACATTACGCACTTCCATGCAAGTTGTTGCAATGCGGGAGGTAATGGGGCACTGTTGTTCTGTCAGTTCATCAATAGTTTTTCAACTATTACACTTGATTGGTATACAAAGTTTCATAATGGATCAATCAAGCCATTTTAAGAATTGGAGAACAAGTTCATGAAGTGGTTTTCTGTTGTTAGCATCATGTCACCCTAAGTGATCTCATGGTGGAGAGACAGAGATTTGATGAGACCTTGGTGGACAACATTTTGAGATGAAGAAACTTAGGCATGAAGTAAAAGCCTCAACTATAAGAAAAACATGCAATTAAGATCCTACTCAAGAGTATCCATGGTCCGGTAGCCTTAATGCTTAAAGGGCTTACCATCAAGTCATTCAAGGAAATTCTCAGTAAAGCGAACTGCCTTTGAGAGGAAGTCAAACACATGGAGTTTTTGGAGAAGTAGAAAAAATCGCAGACAAATCATGACATTTAAGAAGAAGTTCAGGACAATAGCAAGGATCGACAAAGGCAAGTAACCGATGTAGATTTAGACCGAGCAGGCTCGTCAAGGTGATCGACATCCAATGCAGTATAGTCAGCCTCAGCAGTAGCATAGCCAGCCCCAGCAGCAGTAGCATGCTCCGACATAGCATTATCGCCAGCTGTACGCTCATCTCTATCAGCAGTCCTTTCAGTAGAGGTCATACAGGATAGATGGTAGACATGGTCTGACAATCACAAATTGGTTGAACAGTTCAATGATGAAGCTGTAGCAAAGATGTTCCGCAATTTAAAAAGAAGCCCAAGTTCAGACTGCCTGAGTTCAATAAGTCGGATGAAGTGGAAAAGAAATATCAACCTAACTACTGTCTCTACCACATATTACTCAGACACACCATTGAGAGCTACTATAGCTTCACGGATTTGCTTGAGACGGAACATAAAAAATTTGAAAGAATAATTAAAAAACATAAAAGAGGCTCTGTAAAGATGATTTTGGCCAGCCTATTAGTTTGATAGATCTGTATGTGAAGGAGAATTTATGGAGCATAGTTTGAACCAGATTCTCTAAAATGACACTGGATCATATTCAACACGTTTCGGAGCAGGCAGCTGCTCAGAGTCTACAACCTGCCAAGTCGAAGATGGAGATAGCATCGGAGAAATCTCCATGATGGAAGACCATGAAGAAGAAGAACATGTATGACATAGAGATTGATAGCACGAGGGTTAGGATAGGGGCTGCCAATATTGGATTGGTTATGTCAGAATTGATGGAGAAATCTCTCAAAAAATTACCTCTATACAATTTCCTCTACGCCCCTCCAAGGCCTTATGATTATAAGTGTGATGATTTTGGCTACTTTTTGACTGTCTCTAGTGATAATGCAACTGAACACAACCAATCTAACCTCGATCTTGATTCCCATAATGATCCTCAAATCGTACTAAATTCCAGTGAGACCAATGACAAAGACAACGAAAATATTGACTACACTGGCCATGATAAGTTTGGAAAGTGAGGAGCAAGTACTCAACTGCAAAGGAACACCGATCACAACCAACTTGGACTTTTCAGATTCAGAGTCAATAACAAAAGATTATGTTACTACAATAAATGAAGAATAGATAACATAAGTGATTCTAAGGAGTTGAAAGATATTATCCTCATGAATGGCTCTAACGGAAAAAGGCAAACAAAATAGTTACTTAAGAGGAGTCACCTTCACTGGAGGAAGAGACATGTGACCAAGAAGAACTTGGAGGTTCAAACAAAGTGAATTATAAGGTGCTAGATCATCTTAGAAAGTTGCCAGCCAAACTAAGCATCTCGACATGTGCTCCCCTAAAGAATACTATATTTTTAAGAAAAAGTGTACCAAAAAAGATTGAAGATCCATGAGGACCACAAGAATGAGACCATTCAACTCTGATTCAATGTTCTCCCACCACTTCTTCGCAACGAGCTGGTGGAGGTTTTTTTAGCCCACGCACCTGATTTCAAGGCCGGGGACGCGCGTGAGGAAGAAATAATAAGATCGTTGAACGAACGAAGCCAATGATCAGCATTAACTAGAAAGAAACTTTAAAGAGGATGAGTTCGACAGAGATACAATGACAGTACACCAGAAGAAGCCTCAATTTAAGATCTTTGTGGAGCATACCAAAAAGAATGAATATAAGTCAATGTTTGATCAGATCAACCACTACTTACAGACCTTGATACTAACTTTGATCCATCCTCAAAAGTTCGAGAGTATGGAAGTCAAGGAAGTTCGATGTGGTAGCTTTAAACCAATCAAATTTTACCGTGCTCCCCCTTCTTCTTCTAATTCTGAAACTTATATAAATCTTGATGATGATGATCCTAATGAATTAGTGGAATTACTGTCCCGTTACTTTTCTTCATGTGTACAAAAGCTAATTCTTCAAGGATATGTTCTGAAGCAAATGCCAAAAAATAAACTAAAACTTGTTGAAAAATTATGGAATGTAAATTTGCGAACACTCAGCTCAAAAGAAGGTCTTGAATTTGATACGATAGGACCAGTCAATGATTTGAATTTTTTCATGGCTGTTACTAATGGAGCAGAGGAGGATTTCCTTGAAATTAAATATGATTTTCAAGATTAGCCGATAGATGATCCTCCGCCAAAGTTTGAGGAGGAAATCAAGACAACAGTAGATGATTAAAGGAATTTAACCTTGGGACAGATGAACAACCCTAAACAACTTTTATAAGTTCCTTACTTAGTGATGAAGAATCTACATATTTGATCAAGCTATTTTCAGAATTCAAGGATTGTTTAGTGTGAATCTACGATGAAAAGCCAGGAGTGTCCTCAGAGGTCGTTGTGCATCACCTCGGAATGGATCACTGTACGACCCGGTGAAGGAAGCACCTAGAAGAATGCACCTCAAAATAGAATAGGAAGTCACAACTGAGGAGCAAAAATTGGTAGGCGCTAAGTTTTTACGGGAAGAACAGTACCCCACATGGTTAGCCAACGTAGTGTCAATTAAGAAGAAAAAAAGACAAATACAGTTATGTGTCGACTTTAGAGATTTGAATAAAGCATGTCCAAAAGATTAATTTCCATTACAGATACAAGAGTTAATTGTGGACATCATGTTTTCACACATGGTTTTCTCATTCATGAATGGATCGTCAGGTTATAACCAAATCAAGATGGCTTCAGAAGACACAACACTCACAACATTTAGAATGTGGATTGAAATTTACTCCTACACAGTAATGCCATTTGGTTTGAAGAGCACGAGAGCAACTTACCAAAGAGCAATGATAAGGATCTTTGATGACCTTATCCATACTAAGTGGATGGTTACATAGACGATTTGGTCATCATGACCAAGGAGAAGGAAAACCATTTTTTATGATTTGAGGATCGTGTTCGAACTATCACGACAATATAATCTCAAGATGAATCAATTAAAGTGCGCCTTAGGCTTCACCTTTGGGAAAATTCTACGATTCATTGTTCGTCATAGGGGAATCAAAATTGACCCAATGAAGATTAAAGCTATCCTAGAAATGCTGCCTCCTAAAAGCTTGAAACAACTACATTCTTTTCAAGGTAAAGTGGCACACCAAGGACGATTTATATCTAATCTTTTGAATAGGTTTTAGCCTATTTTGCATTGGTCGAAAAGTCTGAGAAATTCATTTGGGAAGAGAAATGCCAGTGGGCATTCAAATATATTAAGCGATATTTGATGACACCTCTGGTTTTAGCAACCCCTATCCCAGGTAGACCGTTGATACATTATACTGTGACCTTAGACGACTCCCTCACAGCCTTACTAACCCAATTCAATGATGACAGTATGGAAAATATACTCTACTACTTGTGTCAACTTCAAATACAAGTGGAGGTAAAGTATCCTCCTATTGAGAATCATTGCATAGCATTGGTTTTCCACTCAGAAACTTAGGCATTAAATGCTTTCTCATAAACTTAACCTAATTTTGAAAGTTAGTTCATTGCAATATTTGATGACCTGACTGATCCCATTTTTTGGTATTTCAATTTATTTTGTTATAGACACTAGAATACAAATGCATTTATACTATCTCACAAATAATACATGGCTCTAATGGATTCCTCGTTATCGATCCCACTGGGAAACTGTAAATTTGTGACAGTAGTTCTAAAACAAAATGTTCAAATATAAAAACATTACAAGTGAAAAGCAGAAATTGACAATGTTTAATTATGCTAATAGAACTAAGTTTTCCAAACTAATATCTAAACTTCAAAGTAAATTTACTAATTCTAAACAAAGCTTAATTATTTTATAAAGAATGGTTCAAATTTGAGAATGTATCCTTCCCCTTACAGTGAGTTTATGGTTAGTGAAAGATTTTAGATTGTTAGAAATTATATTGTGCCAAATAGGAGCAATCCTATTCTTTACCGTCTTCAGAGTGCATAAAGAAAATTGGCTAATCCTTTGTTTGGTCCGTAAATCCGTGGTTAGGTTGAGAGGATATTGGTTCCCACTCCAGAGTTCCCACATCCCCCTCCCCTGAAAACTAACTATCGCTTTAGTTCCCAACACTAGGACCGAATTGGGGATTTTAGTCTGTCACCCATCATCTCTAATCCTACGCCTAACAAAGTATATTTCCCTAATTAATTGCTCTCAACCCTATGAACTACATTCTCATCCACAAGATTGAATGTGATTCCCACTTTGTTGAAGCACTCATAGCCCATTCAGATCTTATGTTTTACAACAAATTTTAAGATTTCAATTGGCCAGATTGAAAAGTAAATGAAAAATAAACTGTAAAACCATCGTAAGTATTTAACATTCAAATAGCATATCTAATCTATCTCTTCATTTCACCATTTCTCATTGTAAGGAGAAACACAATGAAATCTTCTCAGATTTCTTGATGAAGATACGAGAAAACATTGATTTTATATATAAAAGAAAATTATACAACCATAACTTATCTGCAACACTTCCCTAAAGCAATTCCCTTGAAGTTCCTTTGGTTCTCTTTGCTACTTAGAATAGGACTCAAAACAAACACCAAATATGTCTCCACTCACTTTTTTTACTTTGACTCCTACAGAAACCTTACATTAAAACTCCAAAACTCCACTCACTTTTCTGGAGTTTGAAGAACTCTAATATAGTGTTACAAATTTCTCAAGAGTTACCTCAAGCTTCTTAAAGTCATCCAAAGAAATCGAATCTAAAAAAATTCGCTTGTTACCGTCTTGGGTGCCATCGACGCCAAACTTGGGCACTGACGATGCCCAAATCCAGAGAGAACTAGAATTAAAAATGCCCTGAGCTCCGACCGTGGTGAATGTTCGTGGAGGCTAGATTTAGTGTATTTGGATGACTTTTAGAAAGTTTCTTAAGGAAAATCTTGCGGAATTCATCCCTAGACTGTTTCAAATCGAATTTGGCACCAAAAAAGGGTGGTCTGAGTGGGTAGAAGTGTTTTAGAAGTAGAGAGGAAGTGAGCGGTGTGAGTAGTGTGGAAGTGAGAGGAGAGTGTGTGAAGAGTGTGTGAGTTTAGAGTCTAGGGTTTGGTGTGTAAAGTATTGTTTTGTGAGGGATTCTTCTCTAAGAGTTGTAGGAGAAGAAGGAAAGTGAGACATTTCTTCTTCCTTACTATTCTAAGAGGGAATTGTGTGTCGTTGTGAAGAGGAAAAGAGATTTAAAGGAGCTTCAAGAGATTTCCATGGGAAAGAAATTGAGATAAGTTTTCGTTACTTCCTATTGTTTGTATGACTTTGCTTTTATATATATAATCCATATTTTTTCATATCTTCCTCATGAATTCTGAGTAGATTTCTTTGTCTTTCTCCTTAAAATGAGATATGGTGAAGTGAAGATTTAGATTTGATGTGCCATGTGAATGTTAAGAAAATGTGATGATTTTTCACATCGTAATTCATTTACTTATCGATCTGGCTAATTGAATAGATAAAATAGGTTGTGAAACATATGATTCGAGAGGACTATGCATTCTACAACAAAAATGAAGATTACATTCAATGTCCATGAATGAGTGATGCAGTTCATGGGGATTGTGTGAAAGTAAATAAGGAAATATAGTTTACTGGGCATAGAATTGGAGATTTTAGGTTGAAAGACTAAGATCTCCAATTTGGTCCTAGTGTTTGGAAACTAAAGTGAGAGTTAGCCTTCAGCTGAAGGGAAGTGAGAGCTCTGGAGTGAGAGCCAATATCCTCCAGCCTTACCTCGGATTTAGGGACTAAACCTAGGATTATCCAATGTTCCATATAGTTCTCGGAAGAGGGTAAAGAATTTGTATGCTCCTATTTGGCACAATACAAAATTTTCACTAATCTTTATCATGACTCATCATACATCATTGTAAGGGGGAGGACACTTTCTCTAAATTTAAACCTTTCAATACAAAACATAATTTTTTGGTAGTTAACTTTATTTTGAAGTTTAGAAAGTACTTTAGTCATCTTAGAATCCTTTGCATCATTAAACTTTAACAGCTTTAGTATTTACTGTAAGTGCATTGTAATTTGAATATTTAACTTTTGTGCTCCACTTTAATGGTTTGCATCCTCCCTGTGGGATCTATAATCAGGACACCATTGGAGCCCTCTATTACTTAAGTGATTCATATACTTGTGTATAGTTGGGCTGCTTTCTTATTAATCTAAGTATAGTGTGTGATTGAACTAAAAATACATTTAAAATACTTATTTAAGACAGCCGCGAATAAGTTTTTGGGGTCGTTACCGGGTAATGATGCATCAAAAATATATACTGTTTTTGCTATATAATTTTACCCATTTTTGGTGATATTGCACTTTAAAGAAAGATATTTTATGATTTGTTGCAGGTATGATGATTTTAGGTGATTTTAACGAAAAGAAGTGACGTTGACCTCATTTTTGGTAAGGTTTGATCTTCTTCTTAGTGCTTAGGATCAAGCCATAGGACTTCTTTTAGACTATCCTAGAGGACTAGAGTTGGAACCCACCATTTAGAAATTTTTAGCCACTTCTTAACTCCTCTTGGGACCCCACTTGGAAGGTTACAACCTCTAAATCACTCTGGAAGGTTAAAACCACCAAATGGAAAACCAATAGTGAGTTCTCATAAAAGTGTTTGGACTTAGGGCAACCCTAAATGACTTGAGCTTATCTTGCACACGCACACCCCTAAGTCATTTAACCCAAACTTTGAACCTTTCCCTTGTACCCTTTAAGAAACTCACATGGTTGAACCAAAGCCACTAGTCTTTGATTAAGATGGCTAGGGCCAATATGTGAAGGGTCATAAAATGGTTACCATTTGGCTAGACTTGGTCCCAAAGTGGTTGGACTTGGCTAAGTCCATGACTCATACTTCTAAAACCTAATTCCATTTCAAACAACTGTTACTCAATCTTAACCCCACTAAATTGGTTCCATTCTCCCCTATTTGAAGCATCCTTCAGTTTTCCAAAATTTCAAATTTTGACATTGGGCCCCTAAACTTACCTAAAATTACCTAAATTGCTTATACAACCACCAAATCCCCCAAAATTCCCCAAATTATCCAAAATCCTCCAAACACCATTCCAAATTGTTCCCCAAAATCAAAATTGACCAATTAATCCCAAATTTACCAAATTCCCTAAGAATTCCACCAAAACCTCAAAATGACCAAAATACCCCTGTTAGCCCAAAATTCCAAAAATTCCTGAAAAAATTCCAAAATCTTTCAAATATTCCCAATTTCATTTTTTTCAACTACCATATACCCCAAAATTTTCAATTTAGCCAAATTTTATCAAAAGTCCTAATTTGACCCTTTTAACCCAAAAGTGCCAAAATTAAACCCAATCTTTACCCAATTGACCCCAATTTTGCCCAATTTCAATTCTAAACTTCAATTCAACATCCCCAATACAATTCTAAATCAAATCCAAGCCCAATTTGGTTCACATTTGAATTCAATTTGAACATAAATCCAAAACCCCTAATTTTGGCCTTATGACCCAATTCACCCTAAAATGACCCAAAGCCACTAAATTTTCCCCAAGACAAATTCTAAACCCTTCTTAACACCTCCAAAAACAAAATGAAACATCAATTTGCCCCCAATTTAAGCTCAAACCTCACCCAAGTCCAATTCAAACCAAAATGCCCAATTTTCGCCCTAAATTACCCATGAACCCAAGTGTGCCCAAATTCAATCTAATTCAACTCAAATGCTCCCCAAAATTGTTCTAAAACCTTCATAACACATCCCTATACCAAACACAACAACTATTTGGCCAAAAGTTTGATTGAAATTCTTTGCAAAATCACTTGAAACCAAAATCCCTAAATTTGTCATAAAATTGCCTCATGACCTAAAATCCCCAAATTTAGTCCCCTAAACCCAAAATTTCCACCCAATTTCTATACAAAACCTTTCATGACAATAACCTACATCCAATTGAACCATTAATTGAGCCCTAGCCAAGTTATAACAAAGCGTAAATCCAACTTAACCCATGGTTACCCAAATTGACCAAATCACCAAAACCCATCAAATACACTTCCGAAATCAATTCCAATTCACTCCAAACTTCTTCCATAAGCTTAGTGACAATCATTTAAGACATTTTGATAAATCAATTTTATCCCAATCAAACCTAAACTCAAGTTAGCCTAACCTAGACCCAAACCAACTCATGTGAATACATGATCAAAATTAAACCAAACCAAGTCAAATTGGACCAAACCAACTCCATGGTAGCCAACCCTAGACCTTCTTGGGTGGGTTTGACCTGACCCAACCCAAGCCTCATGAGCCATGAACCAATGGCCACCGCTTTGGACCATTGAGTCTAGCCACTTGGCTAAGGTTAAGTCCCATCCTTAAACTCCCCTTAAGCAACCTCCCTGCTAGGTTTAATTGCACTGAACCCCTCCTATACTTCTCCACAGCCTGCCAGTCGCCTGCCAATCCTTGCCAGCCGCCCTAGCCATAAAAATAAGCACGTCTAAGCGTCCCCCTTAAGCTTAAAACCAAAAATTGGCAAGGCCAGTGAGCAATCCCCTCACCAGCCACCTGCCCTGCTTAGCACTCACCCTAAGCGGCCCAGAGCACTCATTGTCTGGCCCTGAGCTCCCCTCTCCGGCCATGGATATAAAATGCATCCCTCACGGCCAAGTTTTGGATGCTGAACTTTTCCTCACAAACCCTCCTAAATTGCTCCCAGACCTATTCCCGGCCAAGAGAAGAGGATCCGCATAGTCCTCTTGCCTGGAATCCCACCAACTGAGCTCAATTTCTCAGTTGAAATTCATGCCAGAAATAGGACATCCCTAGAAACTCCTCCAAAATCAATGTAACTTCACCCACACCATCCCCACACCATCCCCACATCAAGAGAAGAAGTTCCCCAGTGAAAGCCCTCTCAATAGGCCACCCATCTTTTCTATCGGCCAGAACTCCAAATCGGACTTGGACGAACTTGGCTCTTGGCAATTCAACATAACCAGGGGCTCAAATTGTAGGCTTCTGGAACCCCAACAAACATGTCAAGCATCTCTGATTGAGGCCTCACCTCTCAGAGCAAAGGTATTGAACCTTTCTTCCTCCCGAGCTTCCAGTGATTCTCCATTTTATTCTGCTCAATTTTAATGCATGTTAGTCATATAGATGTGTTCATCTAGGCTAGACGCATCGATAGAGACCAACCGCGCTTGATTTGGTTGAGTCTCGAGTGAGATCTTAGAGTTTTAGCGTGGACCGCTCTCGGGTAAACCAGACGGGGACAATGAACAGCCACCATCGGATGGCACGTGTAATGAACGGAAGACGGAGATCGAGTCGCATGGAAGCTATGTACGTAAAGCCCACACTGACTCAGATGGCAACGCCGAATCAAACCACACCGCATGTGCTTTCAATTCACCGTAGGATCCAGTCAGCGCTGAGTCACTTAAGTAGGAAATTAGGAATTTCTGATTTATTTAAATCCTTGAAACTTTAAAAATGCATAGCTTTGTATAGCAAAATCATAAAAATAAACTAAAAATACCTTCTTGCTCAGTGAACAAAGGAGAATAATGTGGAATTAAAATCAAAACATTTTTTTTATGTGTTTAATTTTTAATTATTTATTTACTGTTATGAGTATTTTAATTCTCCATTAGCATGCATATTTCACCATGACTTGGGACTATGGGGCTTTTGTTCCCTCTGTCCTTGGGAATATTCCCTAAAATTTTTAAGGCCAGAGGGGACCTCTAGGCATAAATACATATTTTCCAAGTCTAGGTGGTTGTTTTAATACATTAAATCCAAAAATTAGCTTGTTGATTATAAAAATCCATAAAAATTAGGTGAAGTATCTTTAGACTAGAGGACCCTAGGAAAATTTGGTTTGATTTAGTGCATTAAGAATGACCATAATTTAACTAAATAATCAAACTAAAATTAAATAAACTTGGAACAACCATAGAACAAAATGACATGAAATCAATTCTCCACTGTTCTTTAGAATTAGGAGAAACTCCAAAAAAAATTTTAAGTCAATTGGAAATGATTTAACCCATTAAATGAATTATTCAAGTTACATGGCAATATTTGAAATTAAAAATTCATAAAACCCAAAATATAACTAAAAAATTCACCAAATCAATTTCGAAGGCTCTCTGAGATCAGAAGAGTCCAAGAAAATTAAAATTGGAATTTTTTAAAAACTTTCATTTTTAACATATTTTTGAGTATTTTAATATTTAAAAAATTATAAAAATCATAAAAATATTAAAATTCATAAAAGTGTCATATTTGGTCTCTTAATCACTTAGGAACCAACCAAATATTTTTCCTAAGCCTCTAGGTAAAGATATTTAATTTTAAAGGCTTAGGGTAATTTTTATTATTAAAAAAATGGATTTTTTCAACCCTTTCATTAAAATAATTCTAGAAATTCAAATAAAAATTAGAAAAATATAGAATTCATTTCTTTGAGTTCTCTGACCATATAGAGATTTATGAAAAATATAAAACCTAATTTGTGACCTCAATTTTATTTTATAATTAATTAATACTCCAATATTTAAAATAATTATAATAAATAAAATAAAATTCAAAAAATCACCAAAATTGGTCCAAGTGGTCCTCTAGTTAGTAGGAACCTCCCATAATTTTCTTAAGGATAGAAGTTTCATCTTGGTCATGTTGTTAAATTTTCATTGAAAATCTCTATTTTTCAAAAAAATAATTATATAAATTAAATTAAATTTAGAAAATTCTCATTTTCTCCTCTAATGTCTTAATTGTCATGTGAGTAAGGTGACATAAAAATTTTAAATTCATTTGAGTTTGATTTAATGAATTATGAGATGAACAAGCTTAAGAGGGCATAAAGGTAATTAAGGGACATCAGCATTAATTAATGTTTAGGTTTAACCAAAGGGAAGGGTAAACATTTGATCTTAATCTTCTTTTTTGGATGATTGAAACTTAGGAGGTTAAGGGGTAGAAACCCATTAATCACCTTGAACATTAAAAGAAGAAACTCTAATTATATAAATCATTTAAACTTTGGAAGTTAATTAAAGCATGAATTATTAAGGTTAAGGGATTTAACATAGGAAGATTTTAATTCTTCCCTAACAAATGGATTGATCAAATATCATTTAAACTTCTATCAATGAAATTATAAAAAATGATGCTTGAAACTAAAGGGAATAATCTTGGAATATTATAATCAAATTAAAACTTAAAATATTAAAATTAATTTGAAATAATTTAAAAATCAAATTAAAATAAACTTAGCATATTAAAAATAAACTAAAAATCACTTAAAATTAAAAGTTAAAATAAATTTGAAACCCTAAGATCAATTTAAAATAATTTATAATCAAAATATTAAAACTAAGTTAAACCAATTAGAATTAACCTAAAATATTATAATTGAGTTAAAACAAACTTCATTAATTAAAAACTAATTAAATCAAATAATTTAAACACCTTTTCAACCTAAATAATTTAAAATATCTGAAAATCAACCCGAAACTTTATAACTAAATTGAACCATTTTAAATCATCAATTCAACTTTAGATAAAAATGGTTAAATCCTTTATGAACTAATTTTCCCCTGAAGGCTTTCACCTTTATAACTCCTAAATGAAGTATCAAATGAGATGTCACCTTACTCATAGAATAATCAAACATCCAAGTTGATTGAGCAAGAATCAAAACTTAACTAAAGCACTGGATGATCAATTCATCCGTATAACGAAATTCATTTGGACTAAAAATAATCCCAGAAGCATTGAAAAGATGTTCAGGACCTGTCTTAAGCACATTCTACACCTAATGGGTTGTTTTTAAAGAAAAATTTAACTTCATTGTTCTTTGATGAAGAAAATCATCCTCAAACACACCTTAGGAATTGACTAGTGATAGGACTAGGATTTGGTAGACAACCAAAACCTTCCCTTAGCTTTACCTAGGTGTTCTCTTTAAATATTTAAATGCCCTAACATGTGTTTCAAGTGCAGTTGGAAATGACGAGAAGACCCGCCAGGTATGCTTTTATTTTATTGCAATTTACTTATCTGCACTGCACTTTACTTTCCTTTCCTGCAAGCTTGCATGTTAAACAACATTGTCACCCTGCATGAAAACTGAAATCTTTATGATAGCCGCAAAACTGAAAGCAAAATTAAGATTAAAAAATCAAAAGAAGATAAAACTCACCGCCACAAAATTAAAAATATAAGACAACTCAAAATTTAATCACAAACAAAATAATAAATTTCTAATTTTAACTAAATTAAAACGTCTCGTTGGATGATCAGAAATACCTCAGATGATGTAACCCACGTGTTGCTAATGAGATTTCCCACGGTTTAAATGAAAGTGAGGAACTTATTTAGTTGAGTTTAGTAAATTTTTTTGGACAAAGTGAATCCGATGAAAATAGTGGTGCCGGGATGATGGAACTGTGGGATCTTAACCGGTTCTGCTCAATCAACTTTAATAATTCCCATAATAAAACATAAGACATTGAATTTGAAACTCAACCGCTAAACCATGACACTTCTCTCATCTCTTGATTGTCACCTCTTAAACTAAACCCTCTGCAACAACCAGGAGCTCGAAGCAAGCGTGGTGGACAACATGATGGACTTCGTCAGCTTTCCTTTCTTTTGTAAATAAACAAACAAGCCATAGGATTTCGAGGTAGTTTGCTTCATAGGATAGTTGGGAAGCCATCAAAGTTCGATTCAAATCCATGACATCCCTACCTTTTCACTCCTTTGGACTCATAACATAATTATTCATAATTTGATCCATTCCCCTTTGATTTCCATTGTCCAACCTTAAAAACTTAAACTTTGAAATTCTTGAAAGTAGATCCAATGATCTTAATCGAGAGTTTTCTTAAGTGATTCCCATCATTTAAGATGTAATTAACTATAGGGGCTTGGCCTTATAAGGAATTTCAGAACCAAGCTTAATATAAACCATATTTAATTCTTTTGTATTAAATAGGAGAATTTGTCGGCAAATAAACAATGATTCGCAGACTGAACAGATGTTGTAAATTTATTTGTTTATTTAATCAAACCCCATTATTAAGCAATGCGTCTATTCCTCCGGATAAATGCATAGCTTATGGTGCAGCGTTCAACTATTTAAACTGTTAAAGATATGGGATCAGTTTGGTCTCATATTTTCAAAAATCAAAATATTATTCTTTCGAAACCATTTAAAAGTATATATATATTTAAATTAAATTTAAAAACGGCCGATAATTTTCTAGCGACTTCGCTGGGGAGTAGTTCCTCTCTCTATTTTGATCAGATGATTTTGCTTTCATAAATCAGTAGTGAGTCCATAACCCTAGGACCAAATTACCATTCTTCCCATTGGCATACCTCGCTCATTTCTGTCTTGAGTGAGTGTAGTTAACTCCTATTTGGATTTTGGAGCCACTGTTTAGACATCCCAAACATAGAGGTTCCGGAATCCTACCACCTCCCCAAAGAGGCGAGGTAGACCCTCAATAGGTGTGATTTAAGATCGATCTATCGAGTTGAGATTCCTACAGGGTTTTACCCTTACTAAATTCAGGATAAGTGTCTGGTATCTTTCTCGCTCTTCTTGTGATTGATCCTACTCATAACCAAATCTTTATCAACATTCTATTTCCCGAATTCATCTATTAAATACAAATAAAATAAATCATAATCTAAAAAGTTTTACAAAAAAAACAAACAAAATCAAAATGAAATGAACAAGAACTTGTTCGAATGTTGCCTTGAATTTTCTTTATTTCGTCCTAAAAATCATTGCGACTAGAAGGGGAGTAGGGTAACTCTGACACTCCAAATCTTTTCTGCAGAAGATGTCTGCACTAAAGTTGATCATTTCCTTCACCACTAGGATGGACATAGCAATCAATAGGAATGAACTGCCCGACAATGCAGTCATCCATTTTGGATAAGAGTTTGATCAAAAGAATATTAAGTTCGGAGACGTTACTGTTGCTCTACTAAAGTTCAAGGTACCAGAATCTGTAGGACCTGTCGTTGAGTTCAACCTGAAGTCGACTCATGAGTTTCCTCCCCCAAAGAGGGTCCCGACTGAAGGAGACACAGTTGCCAGTAAGAGATTGGTTGTTAAAGCTAATAAGGATGCCTCCAGAACTGTTGTCGATGCCCTCGATGGTCTGGTCATCACTGCAACTACCCCCGCCAAAAGGAAAGGGAAAGAAGTCTAGATAAGTGTTGAGCCTGCTACTATGGAGGGTACGAATTTCCTGCGATTCTGCTGGTATAGAAGAAGGCCAAGGTTAAGAAAATCAAGACCGCTCCTGTAAGAGGAAGAAGAACTGTTAAAACTTTCACCCCTGTTGGAAGGAAACAGATTTTATCCACTTTCTGCCACCCCTGAGGATGAAAGTGCCAAGAGGATTACTGTCACGTTACCCCGACCAGCGTATTACGATGATCATAACGGACGGAAGGCAAGAAGTAGACCATTTACTCGATTGTGGACAATAATTGAGAAGTTGGTGAGAAAGGATAATTGTCCGTGCTCGAGATCTTGAGAAGGATGAGTAGAATACCTGCCAAGGCACGTCTCGGACTGAGGGTGCTTCCCCCTTCCGTTCAAAGGGAACTTCCACCGAAGAAGAGAAAACTGAGTAGGAAGAAGTTATCTGTCGTGGTATCCAGCCCGCATCTTAGTAGGCAAACCACATTTCAAACTACCGCTGATGAACCATCCGGTTCTAGGAACCCAATTTCAAAAAGGATGGTGTGGCGGCCTAAAGTCGCGGAGCCAATTTCAACAGAGCAGCTTGAAATGAGTAGTTCTGATGCTAAATCCGGAGCTAAAAAGAGTATTGCCATCTCATAGACAACACCAAAAAATGAAGTTCACCGACTATAGTCTACCAGTCATAGAACCATCAGTGGAAAATCACTTGAAGTCACTTTGAAAAATTTAAGATTAGATATTCAGCAGTTGGCTAAAGAGCAGAAAGAAAGATCAGAGAATGAAAAAGGCATGTCAGGGTACATGGACGTGGATTTTGCCGAGTTCAACATGGTTAAGACCTGGGCGTCGTCAGCTCTACTGGGCGCTCCAGCAGCTATAGAAGGAGACGACCAGGATGTAATGAGGCTACGTCTTCAAGAAAAGGATGAAATAATTTACCGAATGGAAAATAAAAATGTAGGATATGGCGGCTGCCCTAGCCACGCTTCAGAGTCAGCCTCAGCCCCAAAGGAAACACCCCGGAAGTCAGTCACATTGCCGACGGAGGAAAGGAAATCACATCCATCAATGGAGACGAGTAGCCGAAGAAGGATTCCACTCAAGGTCTAATACCAGAAAAGGACATTAAGAATATGGTAGAACAGCAGGTGCGAGAAGCCTTAGCCCAATCCAAAGACGGGACATTGATTATGATGGGTAGACCATACCCCGAAGAATTTGATGCCGTACAATACACTAAAGGCTTCGTACCATCTCTATTCAAGACTTTTTATGGAATGGTGTTGACCTCATTTTTGGTGAGGTCTGATCTTCCTCTTAGTGCATAGGATTTAACAATAGGACTTCTCCTTGACTATCCTAGAGGACTAGAATTGGGACCCACCTTTTAGAAAATTTTCAGCCACTTCCTGACTCATCTTGGGACACCACCTGGATGGTTGCAAACCTCTAAATCACCTTAGAAGGTTAATACCACCATATGAAAAACCAATACTGAGTTCCCATAGGAATGCTTGGACTTAGGGCGACCTTGGGAGACTTAAGCTTCTCTTGCACACACACACACCCCTAAGCCATTCAACCCAAACCTGGAACCCTTACCTTCTACCCTTTAAGAAACTCACATGATTGAACCCAAGCCACTAGTCTCTGATTAAGATAGCTAGGCTCAATATGTGAAGGGTTCATAAAGTGGTTACCTTTTGGCTAGACTTGGTCCCAAAGTGGTTGGACTTGGCTAAGTCCATGACTCATACTCTTGAAACCTAATTCCATTCCAAATCACATTTACTCAATCTTGGTTCCACTAAAATGGTCCCATTCTCCCTTATTTGAAGCCCACTTCATTTATCCAAAATTTTAAAATTTGACATTGGGTCTCTAAGCTTACTTAAAATTACCTAAATTTCCCCTACAACCACCAAATCATCGAAAAGTTTCCAAAAACTTATCAAAAATTCCTAAAAATCATTACAAAATAGTACCCACTTCTTAAATCCACCAAAATACCCAATACACTCCAAATAACCTCCATATACCCTAAATACCCCTTTTGGCGCAAAATTCCAAAAATACAAAAAATTCCAAAAAAATTCCAAAATATCCCATAATTTCCCAATTTCATTTTGTTCAACTACACCATAACTCAATTTTGCCAAATTAACACACTTTCAACCCACAATCCAACTTGGCTCACTTAACCCAAATTGACCCAATATCAAACCAAATCAACCCAATTGACTCCAATTTTGATCAAATTCAATCCTAAACTTCAATTAAACATCCCCAATACCAATATCAATCACAACCAAGCCCAACTTGGTTCACATTTGATTTTCATTTCAACTTTAAACCAAAACCCCAAGCTTTGGCCTTATGATCCAATTCACCCCAAAATGACCCAAAGCCACTCAATTTTCCCCAAACCAAATTCCAAACTCTTCCTATCACATTCCTATATCGAACACAACATTAATTTGTCCAAAAAATTGATTGAAATCCCATACAAGCTCACTTGAAACCAAAATTTCCAAATTTACCCTAAGGTTGTCACATGGCCTAAACCCTCCAAATTGAATCCCGTAAACCCAAATTTTCCAGCCAATTTCTATCCTAAACCTTTCATAACAATCACCTACATCATTTTGAACCAATAATTGAGCCCTAGCTAAGCTCTAGCCAAACCTAAACCCAAGCTTAACTTGTGGTTACCCAAATTAACCAAATCACTAAAATCCATCAAATTCACTTCCCAAATCAATTCAAATTCATTCCAAACCTTTTCCATAAGCTTCGTGACAATCCTTTGGACAATTTTGATCAATCAATTTAATCCAATTCAAACCCAAACCTAAGCTAGCCCAATTAAAACCCAAACCAATCCATGTGAACATATGGCCTAAATTAAACCCAACCAAACCAAATTTGATCAAGCCAATCCCATGGCAGCCAAACCCTAGACCTCGTAGGGTGGGTTTGACCTGACCCAACCCATGCCCCATGAGCCATGGACCAATAGTCCACCAAATTTGACCAATGGGTTAAGTCACATGGCTAAGGCTAAGTCCCATCTGTAAACTTCCCTTAAGCAAGCTCCCTGCCCCAATTAATGCTGCTGAGCTCCTCCTCCACTCCTCCTCAGCCAGTCAGCCGCCTGCCCAACCTTACCAACCACCCCTACTTCCAGAATAGGCACGCTCGAGCAACCCCCTGTGGGCTTAAAACTCAAAATTGAGTCATGGCAGTGAGCAATCCCCTCACCAGCCACCTGGTCTGCTCAGCCCTCACCCTAAACGGCCTAAGGCACTCATTGCCAGGCCTAGAGCTCCCCTCTCCGGCAAGCTTAATAAAATCCCCCTTCTCGGCCATGTTTCAGGTGTTGAAAGTTTCCTCACATAACTCTCCTAAACTGCTCGTACACCTCTTCCTAGTCCAGAGAAGAAGATCCCCACAGTCCTCCTACCCTGAATCCCCTTAGCTGAGCTCAATTTCTCAGTCAAAATTCAGGCCAGAAAAATAGGACACCTAGAAACTCCACCAAAAACCAAATTAACTGCACCCACACCATCCCCTCACTAAGAGAAGTTCCCTAGTGAAAGCCCCCTCACCAGGCCACCCAGTTCTTCTATCGGCCATAGCTCCAAATCGGGTTTGGTCACTTTCATACTTAGGAAATTCACCACAACCAGGGGCTCAATCCCTAGGCTTCTAAAACTCCAACGAACATGCTGAGCATCTCTGATCGAGGCCTCACCTCTCAGAGCAAAGCTATTGAACTTTCCTTCCTCCCGAGTATCCAGCTATTCTCCATTTTATTTGGCTTGATTTCAATGCATGTTAGCTGTATAGATAGCTTTGTTTAGGTTAGACGAGCATGTAGAAACAAATAGCACTTGATTTGGTTGAGTGTAGCTCGAGATTTTAAGGTTTTTGTATGGACGGCTCTCGGATGAACCAGACGGAGATGATGACTAGGCACCGTTGGATCGAGCGTGTATCGAATGGACGGCAAAGATCGAGCCAGACAGAACCATGGAACTAAAAGAGCGCATTGACTCAGATGGCGGTGCCGAAAGGGGTGACGACGCATGTGACTTCGGAGCCGTCTAGGTTGAGGTGGCGCCGCGTCGGATAAGTAAGAAATTAGGTTATTTTCCATTTATTTAAATACTAGAAACTTTAAAAATGCATATATTTGCTTAGAAAAATCCAAAAATTTAAAAAAATACCTTCTTTATCAGTGAACATAGAAGAATAATGTAGAAAAAGAATTAAGTTATTTTGATGAGTCTTTAATTTTAAATTAATTTAATACTGTTCTAAGTATTTTAGTTCTCCATTAGCATGCATGATTCACCTTGGCTTGAGACCATAGAGCTTTTGTAGCCTCTAACCTTGGGAACATTCCCTAAATTTTTCAAGGCCAGAGGCTATGTCTATGTGAATTTATTTATTTTTTAAGTTCAGAGTCATTTTCTTGTAAATTAATTATGAAAATTAGGATGTTGTTCATAAAAATTTAGAAAACTTAGGGGAAGTATCTCTGGATAGAGGACCATAGAACAATTATGGCTTGATCTAATTCATTAAAAATGACTCTAGTTTGGCCAAATATTGAAAACTAAAATTAAATTAGTTTAAAACAACCACACATCAAAGTGACATGAAATCAATTCTCCACTGATCTTTAGGGTGGGTCAGGGGAACCCCACATAAAAATTTCAAGTCAATTAAAAATAATTTAACCCACTAAATGGATTATTTATTTTACATGGCTATTTTTGAAATTAAAGAATTCATAAAACCGAAAATATAACTTAAAAATTCACCAAATCAATTTTGAGGCCTCTTTGGGATCAGAGGAGTCTAAGAAAATTAAGATTGAAATTTTCATTAAATTTTCATTTTTAACCCATTTTTGGGTATTTTAATAATTAAAAAATTATTAAAATCATAAAAATATAAAAATTCATAAAAATTTCATATTTGGTCCCGTAATCACTTAGGAACCAACCAAATATTTTTCCAATGTCTCTAAGTAAAGATATTGAATTTTAAAGGCTTAGGGTAATTTTTAATATTAAAAGATGGATTTTTCAACCCTTTCACTAAAATAATTCTAAAAATAGTGGGATTTAAGAAAAATATAAAACCTATTTTTCTACTTTAATTTTGTTTTATAATTAATTAATACTCGAAAACTAAAAAAAATCACCAAAATTGGTCCAAGTGGTCTTCTAGTCAGTAGGGACCTCCCATAATTTTCCTCAGGACAGAAACTTTATCTTGGTCCTGTTGTTTCATTGAAAATCCTTATTTCTCTTTAAAATAATTATATAAATTAAATTAAAATCAGAAAAATCACATTTTCTCCACTAATGTTTTAATTGACATGTGAGTGAACTGACATAAAAAATTTCAAATTCATTTGAGCTTGATTTAATGAATTATGAGAAGTATAAGCTTAAGAGGGCGTTAAGCTAATTAACGGGCTTTAACCTTAATTAATATTTAAGCTTAACCAAAAGGAAGGGTAAAACATTTGATCTTAATTTTTCTTTTGGATGATTGAAACTTAGAGAATTAAGGAGAAGAAACTCATTAATCACCTTTAACATTAAAGAAGAAATCTTAATAAATTAAATTGTTAAACTTTGGAAGATAATTAAGGTATGAATTAATAATGTTAAGGGATTTAATATAGGAAGATTCTAATATTTGGAAATTGAATCCCTAATCAATGAATTGATCAAACATCACTTAATATATTTTTACTAATGAAGTTATAACAAATGATGTTTGAAACTAAAAGAAATAATCTTGAAATCTTATAATTAAATTAAAAGCTTAAAATATTTAAGTTAATGTGAAATGATTTAAAATCAAATTACGATAACTTAAAATATTAAAACTAATTTGAAGTCACACAAAACTAAAATTAAAACAAATTTCAAATGTTAAGGTTAATTTAAAATGATCCATAATCAAAACATTAAAACCAAACCAATTAAAATTCATCTAAAATATTATGATTAAGCCAAAACAGACCTAAATCATTAAAACTTAACTGAATTAAATAATTCAAAACACCTCTTAATCTTAAATGATTTAAAACATTTAAAAATCAATTTGAAAATTTATAACTAGTTTGGATCACTTTTAAATCATCAATTCAACTTTAATTAAAATGGCTAAGTCTTTTAATAAACTAATTCGTCCCTAAAGGCTTTCACCTTTATAATTCCTAAATGAAGTATCAAATAAAATGTAACTTTACTCATAGGATAATCAAACATCCTAGTTCACTGAGTAAGAATCAAAACATAAATAAATTCTTGGATGATTAGCTCATCCATTTAATGAAATTCATTTGGACTCAAGATAATCCTAGAAGCGTTGAAAAGATGTTCAGGACTCGTCCTAAGCACTTTCTCAAACTAATGGAATGTTTTAGAAGAACAATTGAACTTCATTGTTCTTTGATCAAGAAAATCATCCACAAACACACCTTAGGGATTGACAAGTGATAGGAGTAGGATTTGGTAAACAACCAGAACCATCCGTTAGCTTTTCCTAGGTGTTTTCTTTTAAATATTTAAAGGCTTTAACATGTGTTTCAAGTGCAGCAGGAAATGATGAGAAGACCCTCCAGGTACGCTTTTATTTTATTGCAATTTATTTACCTGCGATGTACTTTTCTTTTTTGCAAGCTTGCATGTTAAACAACAATGTCACCCTGCATGAAAACTGAAACCCATAGGATAGCTGCAAAACAAAAACCAAAACTAAGTTTAAAATAACACAAGATAAAATTCACCGCCACAACATTCGAAATATAAGACAACTCAAAATTTAAATCACAAACAAAAAAACAAAACTACAATTACAACTAAATTAAATCGTCTCGTTGGATGATCAGGAATACATCGGATAATGTAACCCACGTGTTGCTAATGAGATTTTCCACGGTCTAAATGAAAGAGTGGAACTCATTCAGTTGAGTTTATCAAATTCATTTGGACTAAGTGAATCCGATGAAAATAGTGGTGCCGGGATGAAGGAACCGTGGGATCTTAACCTGTTCTGCTTAATCAACTTTAAGATTTCCCCGAATAAAAATTAAGACATTAAATTTAAAAATTTAGCTTCTTAACCATGAAACTTCTCTTATCTCTTGTTTGTCATTTTCTTAAACTAAACACATCTACAACAACAAGGAGCTCGGAGCAAGCGCGGTGGACAGCACGGTGGACTTTGTCAGCTTTCCTTTCTTTAGTAATTAAATAACCAAGCCATAGGATTTCAAGGTAGTTTGCCTAGTGCAACATAAATCCTCAACTTCTCTTTAGGCATTTTGATAATTATGTTATTCAATTTAAGCCCTAAACTCATTTTAGGATTCTGAGGTCATCGTCCGTCATGATGTATGCCCTCACATCTTCTAGGCTATTTGTATGATTATGTCATACAAATATAAGTCCTAATTAATTAAAATTGGCAGGATTGCAACATAAAATAATATCTCTCAAATTGAAGCCAAACAGTGGGATAGTCAGGAAGTCATCGAAGATCGCTTCGAATCCGTGACATCCCATACATTTCTTCCATTGGATTCCCAAAATCAAATGTTCCAAATTTGATCCATTCTGTATGAAAATTTCCAAAAATCAATTCTTTGAAGAAACTTAACTTTGAAATTCTTGAAGGCAAATCTACTGATCTTTATCAAGAGTTTTCTTAAGTGAATCTTGTCACTTAAGATGTAATTAACTATAGGGGCCTGCCCTTATAGGGATTTTTAGAACAAAGCTTAATATAAACCATATTTAATTATTTTGTATTAAATAGGGGAATTTTTCAGCAAATAAAAAATGGTTCGCAGACCAAACGGATGTCATAAATTTACTATTTTATCTAATTGAACCCCATTATTAAAGAACACATCTATTCCTCGAGATAAACGCATAGTTTACGATGCGACATTCAATTATTTGAACTACTAAGTATATGAGATCAGTTCAGTCTCATATTTTAAAAATCAAATAATATTTTATAAACTATAGAAAACTATATATATACTTAAATTAAAAAAATAAATCCCTAAAATATGCCGACAACTTTCTTCTCTTCATTTGGATCAGATAATTTTGCTTTCATAAATTGCTAGTGAGTCCATGCCCCTAGTGGACCAAGCTAATATTCTTCTGTTGGCATACCTTGTTCATTTCTGTCTTGAATAGGTATAGTCAATTTTTTTGATTTTTGAGCCATTACTTAAACACTTTTAAGTAGAGAGGTTTTGGAATCCTTGTTTTCACCTCCTGAGGCGAGGTGAGATTCCCAATAGGTGTGGTTTAGACCGATCAATCGACTCAAGATTCCTACGGGTTTTACCTTTCCTAAATTCAGGATTAGGGTTCCGCAGCTTTTTCTCTCTTCTTGTAATTGATTCTATTGTTAATCTAATCTTTATCAACTTTCTATCTCATGAATTCTCCTATTAACTATAAACAAAATAAAAACATAATTTGAAAAGCTTTAACGAAGAAAAAAAAAAAATCAAAATGAAATTAATGAAAAATTGTTCGGAATTTGCCTTGAATTTTCTTTGTTTCGTCTTAAAGATCGTTCCGACGAGAAAGCATATAGGGTAGCTCTAATATTCCTACTTTTTTCTGCAGAAAATGTCTGCACCGAAATTGATCTTTTCCTTCACAGCTGGGATGGACTTAGCAGTCAACAGGAACGAACTGCCTGACAACACAGTCATCCGTTTTGGATAAGGGTTTGATCAGACGAACATTAAGTTTGGAGACGTTACTGTTGCTTTACTGAAGTCCAAGGTACCGGAATCAGTAGAGCCTGTCATTGAGTTCAACTTGAAGTCAGCTCAAAAGTTTCCTCACCTGAAGAGGGTCCCAAGTAAAAGGAACACTTTTGCCCGTAAGAAGTTGACTGTCCCCAGAACTATTGTCGCTACCCCCACTAGCCTGGTCATTACTGCTCCTACCCTTGCCAATTAGAAAGGGAAGGAAGTCCAGATGAGTGATGAGCCTGCTACCGTGGAGGGTATGACTTTTGCTGCGATACCGTCCGTCTTCGAGATTGGGTCTAGTTCAAAGTTTGTGCCCCTGACTATATCCCAAAGGAGGAATAAGAATAGAAGAACGGCTAAGGTCAAGAAAACCAAGGCCACTGAAATTACCATTCCTGAAGAGGTCTCAGATGAGGAAGAAGAACTGCCAGAACTTTCACCCTTATTTGAAGGAAACAGATTTAATCCACTTTCTGGCACTCCTGAGGAAGAAAGTGCTCAGAATTTTGTTGTCGTGTTACCCCGACCGGTATATTACAATGATCATATGGAACGGAAGGCAAAAAGTACGCCACTCACTCTTTTGCAGACGATAATTGAGAAATTGGTAAGAAAGGAAAATTGTTCTATGTCCGAGATTTTGAGAAGAATGGGAAGAATACCTGCCATGGCACGTCTCGGACTGAGGGTGCTTCCTCCAACCGTTCAAAAAGGAATTTCTGCCGAAGAAGAGGAAACTGAGTAGCAAGATGTTACCTGTCGTAGTATCTAGCCCGCATCTTAGTAGGCACACCACATTCCAACCTACCGCAGATGAACCATCCGGTTCTAGGCACCCAATTGCAAAAAGGATGGTGTGGCGACCTAAAGTCGCGAAGCCAATACGAGCTGCGCAGCCAGAAATGAGAAGTTCTGATGCCGAGTCCAGGGCTAGAAGAAGTACTGTCGTCTAAGAGATGACTCCAGAGGACGAGGTTCACCGACTACCATCTACCAGTTGTAGGACTGTCAGAGGGAAATCACTTGAGCTTACTTTGGAGAATTTAAGGTTAGACATCCAGCAGTTGGCTAAAGATCGGAAATAAAGATCAGAAAATGAAGAAGACTTGTCAGGGTACATGGATGAGGATTTTTCCGAGATCAACGTGGTCGAGATTCAAGCGTCGTCAGCTCAACTTGGAGCTCCAACAACTGCAGAAGTAGACGACCCAGAAGTAATGAGGCTACGTCTTCAAGAAAAGGACGATACAATTTACTGATGGAAAAGAAAATGGTGGAGATGGCGGCTGCTCTAGCCACGCTATAGAGTCAGCCTCGGCACCCAAAGAAAAAACTGTCGGAGGTCATTCACATTGCAGATGGAGGAAAGGAAGTCACATCCATCAATGGATATGAGAAGCTGAAGAAGAATTCCACTTAAAGTCTAATACCAAAAAAGGACATTAAGAATATGGTAGAACAACAGTGCGAGATGCCTTAGCCCAATCTAAAGGCGAGGCATTGATTCTAAAGGGTAGACCATATCCCGAATAATTTGATGTCGTGCAGTATGATCTACCTAAAAAAATACCAATTTTTACGCCTTATTTATGATTCACTTTTTAAGGATATTATGCTTTAATGAAATGTATTTTCATGTTTTTGGATGTAGATGATTAAAAAAAGTCTAAGAAAGAAAAGAAGGAAAAAGGAGCAAAAAGGAGCAAAAATGGAGCATATGGAGCAAAATTTTGGAATTATTAGCTTGGCGCCTAAGCGCTAGTTTGATACAGATGCTGTCAAGATTTTTTGATGAATTTGGGTAGTTATTTTGATGATGTTATGCGGTTATTGGAGCTTCTAGAAGACTTGAAGTTACTCTTAATATATAAGACATGTGATACAATGTATTTGGACACAATGAAACGGTTTGGATCTCTAAGAGGTGCGATCCAAAGTGAAGAGGAACAAAAGACCTGGTCACGGAGTCCGGCTCCTAGGGGCGATAGTTACCTTCTAGAAGATACGTTGAATTTGGATGAATTTTTAAGAGGTGCCTTAAGCAACCCTTGGTCAAATTCAGAGCTCTATAAATAGGAGCCCATTCTACAGAAAAAATCGCAGCAACCCCCCTCTTAGTACACATACCCATTTTAACATATTCTCTCCCCTCTTTAGTTTTTTTTAGTCTCTTCCATACTTAGGGTGCCACTTTATTTTGTATCTAGTGAGTTTAGTTTGAGTGATATTGTGTGTTGTTGTTGTTGGAGTCTTTCATCATTACTTTGGAGCAGTAGAAGTCAGCGTATCACTTGAAAGAACACTTCAGATAAGTATTTGTACTTTAGTTCAAAGTTTCATAAATATGTTTTGTTATGTTATTTTAATGTGTTCTAAGTAGTTAGTTTTTTTTCTCCTTTCATCAATGAAAAGATTATAAATTAATTAAATTTTGTAGGAGAATTAAATTAAAAATATTTTAAAACATTGTGATGGTATTAATACCTGATCTTACTTTACTTTTTAAATTGACCATTTAAATTGTTAAAACCTGTTAAAGAATTTTGAGACCTATCCAGAGATAAATTCTTAACTTTTAGATATCACATCAATCCTTAGGTAATCGCAGGCTATGCACGGATTATTTAAGGTGAAGTGCAAATAAAAAGGAAGATAATATTTATTGGGCATAAAATTTATTAGTTTTTAGAGTGACAGACTAAATTCTAATAATTTGGTTTATAGAAAGGTAACGGGTCACTGGTAGGGCCGACCATAGCCACCCTTGGACATCTAGTAGTGTGAGCCTAGATTAACCCATTCTACTAATAAAACATCCTGAGCTGATCTATAGATTAGTCAATGCTCTTTGCACCTGGATCAAAGGGTAAATAATAGGAATGCTTCTATTTGGCACAATATCATAATCTAAATTACGTTCAAAAGATAATTATTCTATAAATCTTGGATTAGTTGAGAAGGAGAAAGTCGTTTTTATACTTGTATTGAATTTTAATTACTAATTACTTTACTTTACTGCTTACTGCTTACTTGGTTATAGTAAAAATTATTAGTAAATTAAATTTGAAAATATATACATAAAAAAGTATATATAAATTACATTTAATTTGAAAATTCCAAAATATTACTTATATTTCTTACTTTTTATAAATTCACTATCGCTGTGGGATTGATAACCAGGACTCCACCAGAGCCCTGTTTTACTTAAATGATATGTATACTTGCATATAAAATTGTGACTTTTACAATAATTATTATAAAATCTAAATATAAATTAATAAAAGTAAACCTGATACATCTAGTTTTTGAAGCCATTTGTTAGGAATTAAATATTCTAAAAAGTAGTATCAAATTCTTCTATTTTAAAGCATATATAAAGTCGCATCGCATCAAGTTTTTTGCCGGCGTTGCTGGGGATAGGATAGAATATAATAAAAAGTAAAAAGAAATATAAAATCAATATAATAAAATACAAAAACAAAATAAAAATATTTTAAATTTTATGCGTAGTTCTGGATCTAAAGGATTACAGCCTTTTGATTCTGAATTAGAAAGAACAATTAAAAGAATTACAGAAGGAAAATAAATTTCAAAACATCAAGAAATGGCTAACTTACATAACAATAATTAAAATCCATTTGAAGTTAATGAACAAAATAATTATAAACCATTAAGGGAATATGCAAACCCTACAGCTGATGAACTTCTTATTAATATTCAAATACCAGCTGTAGATGCTAATTCTTTTGAGCTTAAACCTTCTATTATTCAAATGGTTCAAAATAATCAATTTAGAGGAACACCTAATGAGGATCCAAATTTACATATTGCTAGTTTTTTAGAACTTTGTGCTACCTTTAAATATAATAATGTTTCTGATGATGCTATTAGGCTTAGACTCTTTCTTTTTTTCTTAAAAGATAAAGCAAAGATGTGGATTAATTCATTAGCAACTTGTTCTATTAAAACATGGGCTGATATGGCACAAAAATTCCTTGCTAAATGTTTTCCTCCTTCTAGAACTTCTAAATTGAGAAATGACATTACTTCATTTATGCAATTTGATGGAGAAACAATTTATGAAGCTTGGGAAAGATTTAAAGAACTATTAAGAAAATGTCATTATCATGCTTTTCGAGATTGGTTAATTATTCAAACATTTTATAATGGACTTATTGGATAACTTAGATCTATTATTGATGCTGCTGCTGGTGGTTCTTTTTTGGCTAAGACATTTGAAGAAGCCTACACCTTAATTGAAGAAATGACTAATAATAATTTTAAATGGCCTTTTGAAAGGGTTAATCCTAAAAGAATTGTCAGTATTCATGATAATGAAGCCTTTTCTATTTTAGTTTCATAAGTGGCTGCTTTATCTAAAAAATTTGAAAATTTTGCAATTAATATATCCCATGTAAGTAATGATAATTCTACAACTTCTGATGATTCTCAAACAATGGTAACTTTGTGAGCTATTGCTAGTAAAACTAATAACCCATATTCTAATTATTATAATCCTGGTTGGAAAAATCATCCTAGTTTTAATTGGAATAATGGACACCAAGCTAATCTAAATTGGAACAATCAAGGAAATTTAAACTATATACCAACTTATCCTCCTGGTTATAACAATCAACAGAAAAAGTTGTCTGTGGAAGTATTAATCTTGCAACTAAGCAATCAGCTACAAAGTCAAAACACTGTTATTCATAATATTGAGAATTAGATGGGTGAAATTGCTAATTTCATTACATACAGACCTCAAGGAACACTGCCTAGCAATGTCGAAATTAATTCTAAAGGATCTGGAAAAGAACCTAAACAAGCAAAAGCTCTACAACTTAGAAATGGAAAGGAATTAAAAGAGAAAGCACGAAATGAGATTGAAAAAGAGAAAGAAGTTGAAGAGATTGAAAAACCTAAAGATACCCTTTCTCCAAGTAAAGATCATACTGTTGTACCTATTGAAGTGGATGTTGAAAGACCACCACCACCTTTTCCTCAAAGACTTAAACAGCAGAAGCTTGATCATCAATTTTCTAAGTTCTTTGAAATTTTTAAGAAACTTACTATCAACATTCCTTTTGCCAAAGCTTTGGAGCAAATGCAAGCTATGCAAAATTTATGAAAAAAATTTTAAGTAAGAAGAGAAAATTTGAATCTTATGAAACTGTTGCATTAAGTGAAGAATGTAGTGCAATAATTCAGAAGAAATTACCTCAAAAACTTAAAGATCCTGGAAGTTTCACTATACCACGTGCTATTAGAGAAAAATCTTGTGAAAAAGCCTTATGTGATTTAGGAGCAAGTATTAATCTTATGCCATTTTCAAACTTTCGAAGGTTAGATTTAGGAGAGATTTCTCCTACCACTGTAACTCTTCAATTAGCTGATCAATCGATCACTTATCCTAAAGGAGTTATAGAGGATGTTATTTTTAAGGTAGATAAATTTATCTTCCCTGTGGATTTCATTGTTCTAGATATGGAAGAAGAAAAAGAAATACCTATCATTTTAGGGAGACCTTTTCTAGCTAATGTAGAGCTATGATTGATGTGCAAAAAAGAGAATTAATGATGAGAGTTAATGATCAATAAATTACATTCAATGTTCTGAAATCAATGAGGTATCCTGATTAAGAAAAATGCTATCGGATGGATATTTTAGATTATATAATTGAAAAGGATTACCAAGAAAAATGTAAGGTCATTTCTGATGATAAAGATAAATAATATATATTATATAATGAGTCATTAAATGAAGAAAATTTATCTGAAGAAACTCATTATATTCATGAAAATTGAGAAATTTTAGACACAACTAAAAATGATATACTTTTACCCTCAATGTAATGAGCCCTTGAACTAGAATTAAAAATGTTACCTGCACATTTAATGTATGCATTTCTAGGAAATTCATTAACTTTACTTGAAATTATATCTTCAGAATTAAGCAAAGATCAAGAAAAGAAATTAATAGGAGTTCTGAAGGATTATAAGAAAGTTTTTGGTTGGACTATTGCAGATTTAAAAGAAATAAGCCCTTCAATCGGTATGCATAGGATTTTAATGGAAGAAAATTGTAAACCCACTATTGAACCTCAAAGAAGATTAAATCCAATTATGAAAGTGGTTGTCAAGAAAGAGATTTTGAAATTGTTAGATGTTGGAATTATTTATCCTATTTCAAATAGCCAATGGGTGATTCCTATTCATTGTGTTCCGAAGAAAGGAGGAGTAACTGTCATTGTTAATGAAAAAAATGAATTAATCCCAACAAGATAAGTTACTTGATGGCGTATTTCCATTGACCATCGAACATTAAACAATGCCACTAGAAAGGATCATTTTCCTTTACCTTTCTTGGATCAAATGCTAGATAAACTAGCCGGACACTCATATTTCTATTTTCTGGATGGATATTCTGGTTATCATCAATTACCCAATGCTTCTGAGGATAAAAAAAAGACAACATTTACAATCTGGAACCATCAGAATTTGGATGCTGTAGGCGCTAAATCAGGCACCAATGGCACTACACAGAATTTTTTATTTCATAATTATCTTACGATTTTGATCGTTACAAGGTTACAACATCTAATTAGCCTTTTTAATCATCTTTATTCAATATTAAATGATGAACTAATACCAATATTATACAAACAACACAAAACATCACTTATATACATATAATTCATAGTTATAAAGTCACACACATCAATCATTCTACTGCTTTAATAATTCAGCGTCGCAATCAAACCACAATACTCTAACGCTGAAAACATAACATAAATTTAAATATCAAGCATAGAAAGTCTAAAATGACATCATAAGCAAGCCAAATACAAATCAAACATAAGAAAATAAAGTCCAAATACTTAATAAAGTAGAAAAATTAGAGAATCACTATTCTTCATCAATGTCAGTGCTATCTTCTTTGATATCTTCCATGAATTGTTGGTGCACGAACAAATTGTAAAAAGTTCAATACATGAATTCATCAGTTGAATCCTCTTCAATCCAATTCTTTTTCTTAATCTATTGTATCAATCCTTTTTCCATAAGCCCAATATAATCAAACTATTCCTTCATCCTCCAATCTAGGTGATAAAATAATTTAGATATATTATTAATTGTATCTTAAGATTTCACAACTCTTTCTCTAGTTTCTTGATCTTCTTCAGAATCAACTACATTTTCTTAGGAAAAAGAGGTTGAATAGGAAGTAAACTCTAAGATGGTTGGTCTATAGTTTTGCTCAGAACAATTTCATCCCAAGGTATTGTACATTCATAAACATTAGTTTGGTCCATGGGCTTCCAAGGGAGAAGCACTTTTCTCAACTCTCATAAGGCATTTGTGACTGGCTGCAAAGAAGAATTATATTGGAAGGATGTCCCAAGCCATAATTTGATCCATGCACAATCAAACCCAAAATAGTTTTCACAATTATGGTGCCAATATCAACAGGCCTTCAAGTTTGAATAAAATAGTTCAATATTGCATTTTCATCACTTTATTAAATTTCATGGTCGGGAGTAATTTTAAAGATATAAAGAAATTTCATTTCTTCGACACAGGATTTCAATAAGGTAGTGAAGAATTGAAGTACCCGTCGTCTCTTATTTCCTAATTTCACCTTTATCCGTCCTATATCGATAGATTTCATTCATATTTGTCACATGTAGGGTTAAAAATGGTATAATGAGAGACTGACACATTATCTATCATGGAAAGTTCATTAGTCTTTTAAGGAGTGAATGATATCCACCTACCTCTCACATAGACGACTCCTTAGTTCATTCCATGAAGATTTGCATAAAATTCCTTCACCACAGGAATGACTACTGCGGCAGTAGTGTAAAAAACACTTCTTAATGCCTTTGCATAATAATTTCTTCTACTAAAATACTAGGAACATCCAGAACTTGATTGATAAAGCCTCGTTCCTTGATAAGCCTCCTCTTTATAAGAAATTTGTAGCAAAGTTTTTATGCCTCGAAACTGACAAAATTTCTCATGTTGAAAACTCTAAATATTGGAGAGTCTAAGAATTTGGAATCCATGGAATGTAGATTTTGGAACTACTTTCTTGTTTTTCTAGAGCTTATGGGTTATAAAATGTATTTTGGGTGTTACAGGAGTGAAACCTTTGCTTAATACTACCAAATTCTACCATTTTAAACTCCAAAAACTGCTACTTGGCCGTCAGTACCGTCGGAACCCAAGATCTGAATATTACAAATACTCTTAGGAAATTCTCACCATCAGTGCCCAAATGGGCGCCATCAGCACACAAATGGGCGCCGTCGGCGCCATAGTACAATTTTGTTCCACATCATTTTTGTCCAGATAAACTCTAAAATCTTTGATTCAATCCAATAATTAACACCATTTAGGATAATTACGAGTGAGTACGACTCAATATAAGACAATTTAATAATAATATCAATAAAAATCAAATCAAAAACACTAAAGAACAAAGATAATATGGGTTGCCTCTCATAAAACGCTCGGTTTAACATCGTCAGCTCTAAAAACATTAGTATTATTCCGGATGACTTAACATTAAAATATAGTTTTAGTTGATGCCTATTAACCTTAAATATTCTTCTAGTTTTAGGATCTTCAATATCAACAACTCTAACTTGATAATCCTTTATAACAGTGAAATGTCCTATCCACCTAGACTTAAGTTTTCCGGGAAATAATCTTAATCTTGTATTATATAATAAAACTTCATGTCTAGGTTTAAATCACTTTCTTATGATCTTTCGATCTTGCCATAACTTCATTTTCTCGATATAAACTCTTTTGCGGTCATAAGATTCATTTCTTATTTATTTCAACTCTGTAAGTTGCAATAATCTTTTCTCACAAGCATCTTTTAAATTAAAATTAGTTTTAGTCGACGCCCATCAACTTTCAATGTTCTTTTAGTTTTTGGATGTTGACCTCATTTTTGATGTGGTCTTCTCTTCTTCTCTTTAGTACTTAGGATCTAGCCTTAGGCTTTTCCTTTGACTATCCTAGAGGATTAGAATTGGGACCCACCACTTAGAAATTCAAACCACTTCTTAACTCCCTGCAAACTCCACTAACTTGATTGTAGACCCCTAATCACCTAGAGGGTTGAAATCAAATGTCGAAGTTTAAAGGATGAGTTCCTATAGACTCTTTGGCCTTAGGATCGCCCCGGGTGGCCCGGTCTCAGTGAAGGGGCTGACTTACACACACACTACACCTATACACTACACTTTCACACACCTCCTAAAACCACACCCATACCCAATTTGACCTCCTGACTCATGAAGGTGATTCACATGGATGGTCCTTATCCCCTAAGCCCTTGGCTAAGAGGGTTAAGAACAACATAAGTGAATGCCTCAAATGAGTCCCTTCATGGCTCATATAGGCTTAATATGGCTTCATGGCTCAACCAAAATGATTTCATTTCACTTACATTTACCCAATCTTCAATTTTCCAAATTTTTAATTTTTGACCCCGGGGACCCTACACCCGCCCGGCCTACCCAAAACCCTTGAAATTACCCAAAATTTTTAAAATCCTCCAAAATCATCCAAAATTTCTCAAAACCAATCCCAAACATTCCCACATCACTCAAATTGATCATTCATAGCCAAAAATACCAAAAATTCCAAAAATACCCCCCAATACCCTCCAAATACCCAAAATGCCCCTCTTAGCCAAAAACTCCAAAATTCAGAAAATTCCCAGAAAATTCCAAAAAATCCCAAATATTCCCAATTTTATTTTGTCTAACTACACCATGGGCCAATTTTGTCAATTTACCCCACTTTTATCAAAATCCCCAATTTGACCCATTTTTAACCCAAAGTGAACCCAATGTCAAACCAAACCTACCCAATTGACCCAAATTCTGGTCCAATTCAATTCTAAAGTTCAATTCAACATCCCCAACACTAATCTAGACCAAATCCAAGCCCAATTTGATTGACATTTGAATCCAATTTCACTTTTGACCTTAAAGCGCAATTTGAACCCATGACCCAAACTTAGCTCAAACTCACCCAATTCAACTCCAAGAAAACTTTGGACAATAATAAGAGAAATTGACACGAGAAGTTATTAGAAGCCTTATGGGCCTACCAGACAACCTTCAGAACTCCTACTCAAGCTACACCCTACGCTCCGGTGTATGGGTCCGAGGCAAGTGTTACCCTTAGAGGTCCAAGCCTTCCTTCACTCGTAATTGCAGTTGCAAACAAAATCACGACAGAAGAGAATGCCAAATTACGATTAGAGGAATTGGAAAGCCTGGAAGGGAAAAGACTTGCAGCGCAGCAGAACTTAGAACTATACCAAGCCAAGATGGTTCAAGCCCATGACAGATTGGTCCGCCCGAGAACCTTCAAAGTTGGTGACTTAGTTCTCATTCTCAAGAGACCTATCCTTGCACACCACAAGATAGGAGGAAAATTTGAACCTACTTGGGAAGGGCCGTTTGTGGTCGAGGCGACCTACTCGGGAGGCTCCTACCAGGTAGTGAATTGCCAAGGAGAACGACATATGCTTCTGATCAATGGACGATACTTGAAAAAGTATTACGCTACCTGATGTTTTGAAGGAATGGATTCTCCATCCCTAGAAGCACGGGTGAAGTAATTACTTATGACTGGATCCGAACCCAAAAATAATAAAAAAATGTGCTAAATTAAATAAAATCATGATAATAAATTTTTCCTTGTTTTCTCTTCCATATCAAAATCTCTTTCCTGATCTTTTCCCACTTCATCCCTGTTGAATTTAAAAAAAAGTACAAAAAAAAATAAAAAAAAGAGAGAAAACTCTGTCTTTAATAAACATTTTCTTAATGTTCTTGTTCTTAGTACAACCCCTGATCCTTTTCCTTGTCTTTTCGCAGGGAAATGTCGAACGGGCGGTTGGTCCTGAACTTTAGAAATGGCATAAGCCTTGCACTCGACGAAAAGAGGGTGAAAGATGGAGCGATAATAGAGATTGACTCAGACTTCACACCGCAGGGCTCGCAATACAAGGAAGGTGACTCGGGTCCCAATCGACCGAGAGGAACCGCCCGATCGGACGATAATGAAAGTGGGTGGCCCAAGCCACCAATCCAGCAACAAGAAAAGGAAAACAAACACTGAAGAAGACAAGAAAATCAAGTCTATAGTCGCTACAGCAGAGGGCAGGCTTGTCAGCGCCATGCCCACAGAAATTCAGGAAGTACGAAGAGCTACTCTCACAGCAACTCAGCGAAGAAATAAAAAATCGCCGTATCAGCAAGATGTTAACTAAACTAGCGACGGACCGATGGCGACGAGGCGATCGCTACGCCGGTGCATATACTTCAAGGATACCGGTTCGCCGAGAACCCGAAGAATGGAAGCCAGCTCCGAGGATAACAGAAGAGACCAGGGAAATCTCAAGAAGATCAGAAGAAGGAAGGCTACCACGCCACTAGATAAAGCCACCAGTAATGCATAACCTTGTTGCAGAAGCAACCCCGGAGGATGTCCCGACGGAGACCATCCCCGAGGAGCCGAGGTATGCAGGAGAACGCGAAGGGATTGAGCCATATATCCCACAGTACGTCACCAGGCCTTGTCATTTGCAGATCATTCCAGAATACGAGCTAGAAAGGATGCAAAATGTCGAGAAACAAACTTTTGAATACTTCAAGAGAATCAGAGGCAGGAGGATCAATATACTAGAAGGCCTCGAGCTACATACAGATGTGTTCTCAGAATACGAACAACAACAAATCGTGGACTGCATCTGGGATTTGAAAAGAATGGGTCGAGCGGGCTGCCTAAGAGAAAACACTTACTCAGAACCCCGGAGGTGGATGCCAGGGAAAGGAAGAATTACAATACAATGTGGATGTTGCTACAACTTCGCAGAAGATAGGAAGGGAAACCCATCGGGGATACTCCGTCATGGCCAGGTGGATCCAATGCCATTAGTCATCAAAAGGATGGTAAAAAGAATGATAGCATGCCAGCAGATTGCATACCCAACAGTTGCATCATTAACATTTATAAGAAGGGTGACTGAATACCCCCTGAACGAGTGTAATATCATGTTCGGATCTGACCTCCGGATAGCAGGCCCAGGTGAGTTCTGAGGGCTAGTAAAGATACCATTGCCGGTAGGTTCCGTCATGATACTAAAGGGCAACGGAGCAGATGTCGCTAAACATTGCATACCGGGAGTACCAATGAAGCGGATCTCAGTTACTTTCAGAAGGATGGATGACAGGAAAGCACCTTACCACTTCCAGCTAGACCCGGAGCTAGAGAGCCTCCGGCCTTACGAGCTGTGAGTTACATGGAAAATATCACACCTCCAACGTACATCCATACGACATCCTTGCCAAGGATGGCTTGGAAGGTGATGTTATTGACCATGCACCTCACTATTCAGACATGGATTTTTAATAGATACCTTTTTGGATGGATCGACAAAGATCATACATATTCCATTTTGAGTCTATATGGATTGTATGAGATGTATTCCAGATCGAGTTGTATGATGTATCTTCAACATGATTGGAATGAAAGTGACCATGTCACATTTTTGGCCTTCACCTCTTTTGTGCAAGTTGATCGGGAAACGCCATTAAAGTTAAATGAACTTCGAACAAAGAACAGAAAAGAAACAAAAAGAATAAAAGAAAACTTTCCTTAAAAATCTAAATAAAAAAAAATGATGGACTCCAAATTCACATGAACATTAAATGAACGATAAATCGTTAAAGAATAAACAAAATGAACACAAGTTTTAAATCAATATTTCAAATTCAACTTTCCAAATTGTAAATCAAATCTCAATCAAATTCAAATTCAACCTTCCAGATCTCAAATCAAATCTCAATTAAATTCAAACTCAACCTTCCAAATCTGAAATCCAATCCGTTCTACTCTCTCCCTTGTCTGGGATGGAAGCGGTCGATTCCATTGACATGGAGCCGCGAGGTTCTGGTTCGGACCTGATGGCGAGGAATTGTATCCAATCCAAACCAACAACTCTCAATCAATTCTTTTGAATGGGATATGTAGCATCTACATATTCTCTCCTAATCTGTTTCTTTCCACAAAAATCTTTTGCAACTTTCATGAAGTTCTCGAAACACCAAAATTCCACACTTTTCAAATCAACACTACAAATCTTTGCAAAATCAATTACCATTCAAAATCAAATTCTTGGGGTCGAGGATTTTACATCCGAGACTGCATTACTTTAGGTTCTTTCCCTATCGCAATGAAATACATCAAAATCAAATTCTTGGGGTCGAGGATTTTACATCCGAGATCGCATTGCTTTAGGTTCTTTCCCTATCGCAATGAAATACATCAAAATCAAATTCTTGGGGTCGAGGATTTTACATCCGAGACCGCATTGCTTTAGGTTCTTTCCCTATCGCAATGAAATACATCAAAATCAAATTCTTGGGGTTGAGGATTTTACATCCGAGACCGCATTGCTTTAGGTTCTTCCCTAACGCAATGAAATACATCAAAATCAAATTCTTGGGGTCGAGGATTTTACATACGAGATCGCATTGCTTTAGGTTCTTTCCCTATCGCAATGAAATACATCAAAATCAAATTCTTGGGGTTGAGGATTTTACATCCGAGACCGCATTGCTTTAGGTTCTTTCCCTATCGCAATGAAATACATCAAAATCAAACTTTTGGGGTTGAGGATTTTACATCCGAGATCGCATTGCTTTAGGTTCTTTCCCTATCGCAATGAAATACATCAAAATCAAACTTTTGGGGTTGAGGATTTTACATCCGAGACTGCGTTGCTTTAGGTTCTTTCCTTATCGCAATGAAATACATCAAAAAATCAAATTCTTGGGGTTGAGGATTTTACATCCGATACTGCATTGCTTTAGGTTCTTTCCCCATCGCAATGAAATACATCAAAAAATCAAACTTTTGAGGTTGAGGATTTTACATCCAATACCGCATTGCTTTAGGTTCTCTCCCTATTGCAATGAAGCACACCAAATCAAACTTTTGAGGTTAAGGATTTTACATCCAATACCGCATTTCTCTGAGTTCTTTGCTCATTGTAATGGTTCAATCCAATCAATTCAATTTTCTTTTGAGGTTGAAGATGTTATTTCTCAAACCACAAAATTTCAATTTTCATTTCAGATTCAAATCCCTTCAAGTTAATTTTAACAAAACTTCAATCTAAATTAAAACTCAAGCTAAAATCTAAATTTACACATCAAAATTTAAACTGAAACAACAAGAAATCTAAATCGAAATTCCCCCAGATCATGTGATTTGGGATTCACCTGGGACACTCCCCAGCGGAAACTCTTCTACTTCGTCCTAAGTTTGTCACTTGGACATCTGTGTTGGTTTTGTTGATCTTTTCGGTCAACGCCAATACGCGCGGTGTGCTTGGTTAGCACACCACACCTATTGGGGGTCCATTTGTTGACCTCATTTTCGATGAGGTCTTCTCTTCTTCTCCTTAAGTACTTAGGATCTAGCCTTAGGCTTTTCCTTCGACTATCCTAGAGGATTAGAATCGGGACCACCACTTAGAAATTCAAACCACTTCTTAACTCCCTGCAAACTCCACTAACTTGATTGTAGACCCCTAATCTCCTAGAGGGTTGAAATCAAATGTGGAAGTTTAAAGGATGAGTTCCTATAGGACTCTTTGGCCTTAGGACTGCCCTGGGTGGCCTTGTCTGGTGAAGGGGCTGACTTACACACACACTACACCTATACACTACACTTTCACACACCTCGTAAAACCGCACCCATACCCAATTTGACCTCCTGACTCATGAAGGTGATTCACATGGATGGTCCTTAACCCCTAAGCCCTCGCAAGAGGGTTAAGAACAACATAGTGAATGCCTCAAATGAGTCTCTTCATGGCTCATATAGGCTTAATATGGCTTCATGGCTCAACCAAAATGATTTCATTTCACTTACATTTACCCAATCTTCAATTTTCCAAATTTTTAATTTTTGACCCCGGGGACCCTACACCCGCCTAGCCTACTCAAAACCCTTGAAATTACCCAAAATTTTCAAAATCCTCCAAAATCACCCAAAATTTCTCAAAAACAATCCCAAACATTCCCACATCACTCAAATTGATCATTCATAGCCAAAAATACCAAAAATTCCAAAAATACCCCCCAATAACCTCCAAATACCCAAAATGCCCCTCTTAGCCAAAAAATAAAAAAATTCAGAAAATTCCCAGAAAATTCCAAAAAATCCCAAATATTCCTAATTTCATTTTGTCTAACTACACCATGGGCCAATTTTGTTAATTTAGCCCACTTTTATCAAAATCCTCAATTTGACCCATTTTTAACCCAAAGTGAACCCAATGTCAAACCAAACCTACCCAATTGACCCAAATTCTGGTCCAATTCAATTCTAAACTTCAATTAAACATCCCCAACACTAATCTAGACCAAATCCAAGCCCAATTTGATTGACATTTGAATCCAATTTCACTTTTTACCTTAAAGCCCAATTTGAACCCATGACCCAAACTTAGCTCAAACTCACCCAATTCAACTCCAATTAACCCCAAACCTTTTCTAAACCTTCCTTAACATCCCCAAAAATAAAACACTAAAATAATTTGCCCTAAATTTAGACCCAAATCCCACTCAAATTCAACCCAAAGCTAAAAGACCCAATCTTGACCTAAACCCAAGCCTAACCCAAATAAGCCCAAACCCCAAAATTAAAACCCAACCAAAGTCAAAACCTCTTTGAAACACTCCCATAAACATTTACCAACATTAATTTTACAACAATTTCAACCCTAGCCCAACATTGGCCCAAGTTAGCCCAATTTGACCTACATTAACCCCTTTACCAAAGAAGCCCAAATCCAACCCAATTCAAACCCAAATCACTCCAAACTTGTTTCAAATCAATCATGACACATCCTTAGACAAAACTCAACATTTATTTGACATGGCCCATTGCAAATTTTTCTATTCAAAAGCCCATTATCTAACCTAAAAGCCCACTCCCTTAAACCTTCCTAAAAGCCCACCTTTACCAAATTTTAAAAGCCCAAAGTCCATTTCCAAGCCCACATGAAACCTTTTCTTCATCATTCATTTGATAATCCTATTTGACCAAAGTCTTAAACCATCATGAAATCAACCCATTTGTAGCATCATGACAAATCACATCAATGGAATCCAAAGTTTTCAAAATTCCAAATAACCCTTTTCCATGCAAGTGAGCCAACCTTTTCCCCAAGCCATGAGCAAGACAAATGAAGTCATGGAGCCATGCATAAGTCATATGCAAGCCATGGGGAGCCCTTTCCACCTCACCATGCCACTTATGGCAAGGAGAGGGGAGCCTTTCTTAAGCCTTCACTAAACCTTTTTAACCCCATTCATGATACACTTTAACCAAAATTGGCCACCTCACCTTGGATGGGGACTTCACCACATATGTGAGGCTGACCCAAATGATCTCACATCAGCCCAAATCAAGCCTTGGTGAGTGAACCAAGCCAAAACAATAAATTGACCCAAATTGGACCAAAAATGCTCCTTACACCCATGCAATTTAAATCCTTGACTTTACACATGGCATAACCCAATTGATTGCACCAAGATCAAGCTCAATCATGTGAGTTTTCCTCAGCCAAAAACCTTGATGAATGAACCAAGCCAACCCTCATGGCCACCCAAGCTCCACCATAACCTTCCTTATTTAAACCCCACCTCCATGACCAAGTGGAAGAGATGCAAAGATTACCTTGGGTAAACTCGCCAAATTGTTCCCAAAGCTTCTCCAAGCACTCCTAAGCTCAATCCAATCATTTCCAATTGAGGCCTCACCTCTTGGACAAAGGTATCAAATTTTTTCTCCTCCAACCGAGCATGTTTTAATTTTCTGTAATTATTCAAATGTTTGAAGTATATCATCACCATATAGATGTGTGCTACTCGATTAGACGATCATTTAAAAAAAAATCATTCAATTTCGTTGAGAGTCGAGGGAGATATCAAGGTTTGAAGTTGGACGGTTTTGGGTGAATAGAACTGAGGGAGAGAAGCAGCAGCCGTTCGATCAGGCGTGTATCCAACGGACGGCGCTGATGGAGTTGGACGGTAGCCGCATCCATGAACGTAACCGCGCCGACCAATCGAGTAGCGACACGTGGTGATTGAGCGGGAAAATGAAATATTTTATTTATTTTTGACCCTAAACTTCAAAAATGCATAAATTTGTGTAGAAAAATCATAAAAATAAAATAAAAATACCCTCTTGCTAAGTGAACAGAGGAGAATAACGTGGAAAAGAAATCATTTAATTTTATTCAGTATTTGATTTTTAATAATTTCTTTACTCTCTGCACATTTTTAATTCTCCATGCATGTATACAATTCACCATGGCATGAGACCATAGGGCTTTTGAAGCCTCTTAATTTGGGAACATTCCCTGAATTTTCTAAAGTCAGAGGCCATCCCTATGAAGAGTTATTGATTTTTCAACTCTAGGTTGCTAGTTTGAGTATTTTACTTCCAATAATTAGCATGTTGTGAAATAAATTCTAGAAAAATTTGGTGATGTTTATTATGACCAGAGGACCCTAAGAAAAATAGGTTTTGAGTTAACTCACTTGGAATAACCCTAATTGGCTTAAACACCCAAAATGGAGTTTTAATTAATTAGAGCTAATCATACATCAAATTAACTTGAAATCAATCCTCCACTGACCTTTAGGATCGGAGGAACCCACCATAAAAGTTTGAAGTCAATTGGACTTGGTTAGCCCTATCAAATGGGTTGATTAAGCCATTTAGCCAAAATTAAACTTCAAAAATTCATAACTCACAAAATACTTTTCAAAAATTCACAAAATTGGTTTTGGAGCCTCTCTGATATCAGGGGAATTTAAGAAAATTAAAATTTCAATTTTCTAAAAAAGTTGATTTTTTGCATTATTTTAATATTTTTATTAATTAAAAAATAATTAAAATCACAAAAACAATAAAATTCACCAAAATGTCACATTTTGAATTTTAATCACTTAGGAACAAACCCCATATTTTTCTTAAGTCTATATGATGAGATATTAAATTTTAAAGCCCTAAGGTAATTTTAAAATTAAAAAAATGTATTTTTTAGCATTTCCACTAAAATAATTCTAATAAATCAAAGAAAAATTAAAAAATTGTAAAAATTAGTTCTCTGATTTTCTTGATATCAGAGAGATTTTTTAAAAATATAAAATTCATTTTTCAACCTTTATTTTATTTTAAAATTAATTAATACTCCAAAACTCAAAATAATTATAATAAAAAGATTATATTTCCAAAAATCACCAAAATTGGTCCAAGTGGTCCTCTGGTCATTAGGAATGTTCCATAATTTTCTTAAGGACAGAAAAATTCCCTTGGTCATATTATTGAATTTTCCTTGGAAATCCCTATTTTCTACAAAAAATAATTATATAAATAAATTAAATACAGAAAAAACACATTTTCTCCTATAATGTCTTAATTGACATGCGAGTGATTCTACATAAAAATTTCAAATTCATTTAAGCTCAATTTAGTGAGTTATGAAATTATTAAGCTTGAAGAGCAAAATGGTAATTAAAATTTTAACCCTTAATTAAATAATTTGAAAATAATTAAAATAAAATTAATTAAAATAATTAAAATAAAACCTTAATTAAATAATTAATTAAATTTGGAAGAATAATAAAATTGGAATTATTAAAAATAGGGATATTATTAGGAAGAGATTTTTTCTTTAATTTAAGAATCCCTAAATTAATCACCTCAATAATATTTAATTCCTAATTAAAATGATAATCCAAATTTAAGATTTAAAATGCTAAAAGACTTAATTATTAAATTAAATTAAAGTTAAATTATTTAAATTAAATCCTTTTAAAATTTTAATTAAATTAATACTTTAACAATTAAAATTAAATCATCTTTAAAACATAAAAAATAAAATATTAAATTAAAATTAAAAACAAAATTAAATTAAAATTTAAATTAAATTAAATTAAATTAAATAAAATAAAATTAAATTAAAACATATTAAATTAAATCAAATTAAATTAAATTAAATTAAATTAAATTAAATTAAATTAAATTAAATTAAATTAAATTAAATTAAATCAAATTAAATCAAATTAAATTAAATTAAATTAAATTAAATCATATTAAATTAAATTAAATTAAATTAAAATAAATTAAATTAAATTAAATTAAATTAAATTAAAATAAAAAATAAAATCAAGTTAAAATTTCAATTAGATTAAATTAAATAAATTAAATTAAAATTGAAACTAAACCAAATTAAATTAAATTAAAGTTAAATTAAATTGAATTAAAAATAACATCACCTAAGACATAAAGAATTCAAAAATAAATCTAAAACAACTTGAACACTATTCCAAACTTAAATCCATTAACTGAAATTAAATTAAATCATAAATCACTTGAACATCAATTTGCCCTCGAAAGCTTTTGTCGTCACAACTCCTAAATGGAGTATTAAGTGAAGTGTTACCTCACTTATAGGATATTCAAATGTCCTAGTTCACTGAGCAAGATAACAAAACTTGAACTCCCGGACGATTAATTCATTTGTATAATTAAATTCTCTTGGACTTAAAATAATCCTAGAAATATTGAAAAGATGTTTAAGATTCGTCTTAAGCACTTCCTCGATATGATAGGATGTTTATAAGAAAAATTGAACTTAATTGTTCTTTGATGAAGGAAATCGTTCACAAACCAAAATACCGACACCTAGACGTCATAGGAGATGACTAGCTATAGGAGTAGGACCTGGGTAGAAAACCATAACCCTTCCCTTAGCTTTACCTAGGAACTTGCTTTAAATGCTTAAATATTCTAATTGTGTTTTAAGTGCAGCTTGGGATGACAAGAAGACCCTCCAGGTACGCTTTTATTTTATTGCAATTTATTTAATCGCATCGCACTTACCTTTCTTGCATGATAAACAACTGTTGCATGAAAACCCACACCTTTAGGATAGTCCCTAAAACTGAAACCAAAACTAAATTAAAAGTCATTACAAGATAAAATTCACCGCCACAACATTTCAAAATATAAAACAACTCAAAATTTAATCACAAACGTAACAACAAAACTACAACTACAACTAAATTAAAACATCTTGTTGGATGATCGGGAATACCTCGGATGATGTAACCTATGTGTTGCTAACGGGATTTCCCACGGTCTAAATGAAAGTGTGGAACTCAGTTAGTTGAGTTTAGCAAATTCATCTGGACTAAGTGAATCCGATAAAAATAACGATGCCGGAAGGATGGAACCGTAGGATCTTAACCGGTGTTGTTATAATCAACTTTAAGATTTGTTTTAATTAAAACGTAAAAACACTTGGAAACTAAGACCTTCTCTAAACCAGAACACTTCTCTTATCTCTTGATTTATGACTTCTAAAACTAAACCTCTGCAATAGGGAGCTCGGAGCATGGTGGGCGGCACGGCCATCGTCATCAGCAAAACCTGAGTCTACTTCAGCAAAACTTTCTTAGAATTAAATAACCAAGCCATAGGACTTCGAGGTAGTTTGCTCGGTGCAACATAAATCCTTAACTCTTCGTTAGGCATTTGCATGATCATGTCATGTAAATTAAGCCCTAACCGGTCTTAGGACTCCGAGGTAGTCGTTTGGTACGACATAAACCCTCACATCTTCAAGGCTATTTGTATGATTTTATCATACAAATATAAGTCCTAATTAATTAAAATCGGCAAGATCAAATCATTAAATAAACATTAGGACTTTCCTAAATCCAAGCCAAACAAATAAGATAGTCGGGAAATTACCGAAGTTCGCTTCGAATTTGTGATTTCTCCTACCTTTCTTCCTCTCAATTCCTAAAATAAAATGTTCCAAATTTGATTCATTCCCTATTGAAATTTCAAAACTCAATCCCTTGAAAACTTAAACTTTGAAATTCTTGAGAGCAGAACTACTAATTATTATCGAGAGTTTTCTTAGGTGATGCCCGTCACTTAAGATGTAATTAACTATAGGGGCTTGCCCTTATAGGGAATTTCAAGAACCTGTGTAATATAAACCCCGTTTAATGTTTTCATATTAAGCGAGGGAACTTGTCGGCAAATAAAATGGTTTCGCGGACCAAACGGATGTCACAAACCTTTCTAGTTTATTTAATTGAGCCCCATTATCAAGCAGTGTGTCTATTCTTCGGGATAGATACACGGTTTGTGGTGCGGTGCTCGTTTATATAAACTATTTGAGATGTGAGATCAGTTTGATTTCATATCTTAAAATTTTTAAAATTATTTTCAAAATCAAAACATTACTTTCCAAATTATATATATCTGTAAATTAAATTAAAAATTCGCTGACAAATTCTGTAGACGACCCCTCTTTTCACAAATACAACACACAAAACTAAAAATATGCCGACATTGGATCCTCAATATTAACAACTCGAAATTTGTAAACTTTAATAATGGTGAAAGGACCTATCCACCCATACTTAAGTTTTTCAAAAAATAATCTTAATCTTGTATTATATAATAAAACTTCATGTCTAGGTTCAAATCTCTTATAATCTTCTGATCTTGCCTAAACATCATCTTTTCCTCATAAATTCTTTCATTATATAATATTCATTTCTCATTTCTTCCAATTGATTAAGTTGTAATAACCTTTTCTCACCGGCATCCTTTAAATTGATATTAAAATCTTTAAACGCCCAATATGCTTTATGTTCCAATTCAACTAGTAAAAGAGAAGTTTTTCCAAAAGTCAGTCTATAAGGAGATATTCCTAAAGAAGTTTTATATGTAGTCCTATATGCTTTTAATGCAGTATCTAATTTCATAGACCAATCTAATTTATGTCAATTTACAGACTTCTCCAAAATTTGTTTAATTTCACGATTAGATACTTCAACTAATCCACATGTCTATGGATGATAAGCAGTTGAGATTCTATGTATAATATTATATTTTTCAGTTAATCTCTAAATCAGATTATTTCTAAAATAGGATCCACTATCAGTAATAATAACTCTCGGCATTCCATATCTTGTAAAATATTTTTCATTAAAAATTTTGAAACATTTTGAGCGTCACATCTGGGTAAAGCTATGGCTTTAATCCATTTTGATACATAGTCCAATGCAATCAATATATATTATATGTTTCCAAATGAAGGAATAAATGGTCCCTTAAAATCTAGTCCCCAAACATCAAAGATGCCAACTTTCATTGTAAAATTTAGGGGCATATAATTTCTATTTGAAATATTACCTACTCGCTGACATCGATCACATGTTCTAATATATCTATTAAAATCCCTAAAAAGTGTAGGTCAATAGAATTCATTTTGTAAAATTTTATGTGCAGTTTTGTCAGTTCCAAAATGTCCACTAAATTTAGAATCATGACATCTCTGAATAATTGTTTCAATTTCTTCATAAGGCACACATCTTCTGATAACTAGATCCTTGCTAAAATATCACTTACATTTTAGTTAACAATATGAGCATACCACAGTAAATTCCATTCCTTAATATTATAAAGTTCTTAATCAGGAAAAGTTTCTGTAATTTCATTTTCAAAATTAGATTGTTCGTGTTGTTCCAGCTTTATTAAATGATCAGCTATTTGATTATCAGATCCTTTTCTATCCACTATTATGAGGTTAAATTCTTGCAGTACAAGTACCATCTAATTAATCTTAGTTTAGCATCCTTCTTTTGCAATAAGTATTTGATAACAGAATGGTCTGTATACACTATACCATTAGTTACAATTAAGTACTACCTAAATTTTTCAAAAGCATATACAATCGCTAATAATTCTCTTTCAGTGATGGTATAATTAATTTGAGCATCATTAAGAGTTTTACTAGCATAGTATATAACTTTGAAAATTTTATCATATTTTTGCCCTAAACTACTTTAATTGTAAAATCACTGGCATCAAACATAAGTTCAAATGATTTCTCCCAGTCAAGTAAAACTATTATAGAGGCAGTGGTTAATTTTTCTTTCAATACTCTAAATGCATTTAAATATTCATCATTAAAATCAAATTTCTTATCTTTTTCTAAAAGTTTGCACAAAGGCTTAGTAATTTTTGAAAAATCTTTAATATAACTTATGTAGAACCAAGCATGTCCTAAAAAACTTCTCAACCCTCTCACAGTAGTTGGAGGTGGTAGTCTCGTGATGATTTGAATCTTTGCATGGTCTTCTTCCATATTAATAAATTTCATGCCCAATCACAATTCCTCCTACAATCATAAATTGACATTTCTCCCAATTCTTCCATAGACAACTTCTTTTCCTTAGATTGTGGGTTACTATTGAAACCTAGAAGGTAAGAAGGTCTAAAACTAGTGTTTCCCTGGTTGATTGAATTTCCCAATGAGTTCACAAAATTGTTTTCCCACTGCGCATTAATAGTAGCAGTGTTATTATTCCAGTATGAGTTTGGGTGGTTTTTCCAACTTAGATTATAATAATTAGAATAAGGATTTTTGGGTTTATTATTTATAACCTTTAAGGTCTCATAAGATGATTGAGAATCTAGTATCTATCTCAATGAATTTTCCTCTAACATCTGAGGCGTTTGAGAATAGTTCATTCTGAACTAATCTATTTTCTTCGAAATTGCAGCAATTTTAAAAGCCAACATAGATATTGCATTAGAATCACGAATACTAGTTAATATTTTTGGAATTACCCACTTAAAGGGCCATTGAAAATTATTATTTGCCATCTCTTTAATTAAATAATATGCTACATTAAAGGGTTTTGACATTAAAAGTCCACAAGCAGCAGCGTCAGTGATTGATCTAAGAGATCCCACATATTCATTATAAAATGTTTGAATCATTAATCAATCTGGTAAAGCAAGATGTGGACACATCCTAAGGAGATCTTTAAATCTTTCCCATGCTTCATATATTGATTCCCCTTTAAACTGATGGAAAGTTGTAATATCGTTTCTAAGCTTAGTAGTTTTTGATGGAGGGAAATATTTTGATAAGAATTTTTGTGATAGTTCTCCCAAAGTTTTAATAGATCTAGGAGCTAACGAATTTAAGCATGCCTTAGCTTTATCCCTTAGTATAAATGTAAAAATTATAAACTTGACAGCATCGTTCGACACTTCATCATATTTCAATATAGCACACAATTCTAGAAAATTAGGTAGATGTACGTTAGGATCTTCATTTAGTGTTCCACCAAATTGAATATTTTGTACCATTTGGATAATAGCATGTTTAAGCTCAAATGAATTAGCAACAACATCAGGATTTTGAATAATTAAAAGAATTTCATCTGCTGCAGGGTTAGCATAATTTCTTAAAGGTTTAGGCCGATGTTCATTTTCATTTTCTTGATTATTGAGATTATTCTTCATTTTGCTCAAATTTTTAATTATTTTTTGTTTTTTTTTGAATTTTTCTAATACTGCGTTCTTACTCTGAATCATAAGGTACTAGACCTTTAAATCCAAAAATACTCATACACAAATATGAATTAAAGATTTTTCGTTACTAAAAAAATTACTATTACCTCTTCGGCAACGGCGCCAAAACATGACCTACCTCGCTACAGCTACTAAGGAATAAATTTTTAAAATTAATTTCATTTCAGTCACAAAATATAATCAGTTAAATAAAATATCAACCAATCTATACATAAGCTTTAACAACTTAAAAATTGTAGGCCAATATAATCCAAATTGTAAGATTTTATATGCAGTTTTATCAACACCAAAATGCCCCCCATAATCAGAATTATGACATTTTTGAATAATTTCATAAGTTTATTCTAAAGGCACATATCATAGAATGATCAGATCCTTTCCTTGTTTATAAAAAAATGGGCCATCCCAAAAATAAGTCCTAGCTTCAAATATAAATTTCTTCCTCTCTTGGTATGTCAAGCTATAGGGTAAAATATCACTGACAATAAAGCTTACCATGTCGGCATACCATAGAACACACGAATCATTAATAGTGAACAATTTGTCATCAAGAAACAATTCATTGATTTCATCATCAGAAAAAAGAGGTTTTTCAAAGTCAAGCCTGGATAGATAATCGACAATTTGATTATCAGCACCCTTCCTGTCTACTATTTCAAAATCAAATTCTTGCAAAAGAAGAATCTATCTTATAAGTCTCGGATTTGCATTCTTCGTCTTCATTAGATACTTAATAGTAGAATGATCAGTATGCACCACACATTTAGTTCTAATTAAATATGATCTGAATTTATCAAAGGCAAATACTATAGCTAGTAACTATTTCTTTGTCGTGGTATAATTAATTTGAGCTTTTTTCAGATTTCTACTAGCATAGTAGATTATTTTGGAAATCATATCATTTTTATGACTTAAAATAGCTCCAATAACATAATCACAGTCATCACACATTAATTTTAAAGGTTTGTCCCAATTTGATGAAATTATAACAGGTGCAGTGATTAATTTTTCTTTTAATGATTCAAAAGCTTTTAAGCATTCTTCATCAAAATCAAAAACCACATCTTTTTCTAGTGAACAGCATAAAAGCTTTGAGATTTTTAAAAAGTCTTTAATATAACGCCAGTAGAATCCAGCCTGTCCCAGAAAAACTTCTAATTCCACTTACATTGGTCAGGCAAGGTAAATTAGCAATCACTTGAATTTTTGCAGGATCTACCTCCATACCTTTTTCTGATATACGATGTCCCAAAACAATTTCTCTTGTTACCATAAATTGGCATTTCTTCCAATTAAGGACTAAATTAGTTTCTTCATGGCACTTAAGAACTCTTGATAGATGTTCTAAACATGATTCAAATAAAATTCCAAACACTGAAATGTCATCCATAAAAACTTCAATTCCTTTTTTAATTGAATCACAAAAATTGTCAACATAGATCTCTAGAATATATCAGGGGCATTACATCAACCAAATGGCATTCTTCTAAAAGCAAATGTACCATAAGGACTGATAAATGTTATTTTCTCTTGATCCTAAGGAGCAATTTGTATTTGGTGGTAACCAGTATATCCATCCAGAAAACAAAAGTATTTAGGCCCAACCAGTCTATCCAACATCTGATCTAGAAAGGGTAGAGGAAAATGGTCTTTCCTTGTCGCAAAGTTTAACTTTCTATAAACAATGCATATTCTCCACCCTGTAACCTGTCTTGATTATATTAATTCATTCTTTTAATTAATAGTCACAGTAACTCCTCTTTTCATATGAACATAGTGGATAGGACTAACCCATGGACTATCTGAAATATGGTAGATAATTCCAGCATCCAACCACTTTAAAATTTCTTTCTTCACAACATCTTTTATGATAAGATTTAATCTTTTTTGAGTATCAGCCCAAGGTTTGCAATTCTCTTCCACATGGATTCTAAGCATACAAATTGAATGACCGATTCCTTTAAGGGTCTGTTTGGGGGCAGCTGTAGCTTATCTAGCTTATCCAGATAAGCAGCTTATCCTGATAATCTGCTGATAAGCAGCTGATTCGGATAAGCTGCCTGGCTCTTTGGTTTCTGCGTTTGGAAAACAGCTGATTCTGAATAAATGACCATTGTGCACCTGTTTTGGATAAACTGTTTAGCTGTTTGGTTTGTGCATTTGGAAAACAACTGATTTCCAGTTTTTTTGTAGAAGAAAGACCATTCAGACAGGAGCAGTGTTGCAGTCTACACTAGAACTTTAACAGCTACACATCAAAATTTTTACATTATAAATTTATGATCATATAGAACCTAAATTTATTAATCATATAGAACCAAAATTTAACTTTGTTTTCTTCATTTCTTATCTCATAAAACCATCTAATATTTCTTCAAGAAGGTCCCACATGAATATCCAAAGCTCGCTGGTCTGCTAATTAATAGGTAAGGTGCTTAGTGCTAATGTGCTCAGAGTGAGCATAACCAATACTTCTCGAAAAAATAGGGCATAGCATGAAATTAATGTAAGGCCATAAATTCCTTAAAAGAAAATAAAACAATATTGATTTTCATATGGAGTAAACATAAAAAAATGGCAAATGTATACAAATCCCTCAAATCCACACTTAATTGCTATGTTTATTTGGAGAGGGAGAGAGGAAGATTGACATGCATAGCAGTCAATTCATATGTATTGACACATCTAACACCCAATCTTCAATTAACTTTTATGAAAAAAAATACTATTAGCATGAAAGCAGCAGAATTTAACACAGTTGAGATCATGCCCTTCATCATGATGGCTAGTTGGAAAGCAACTTTTCGTGTACTTACACATCTAAAGCGTTAAAAACAAACTGCATTAATTACCACCACTAAAGCACGAATCATTTCTATGTATTCCAAATTCACAAAAGTGTAACAATTCACAGGATAAATAGATGAATGTCAATGCAATAAGTACCGACGATGAAGCAATTGACAAAAAAATTGACAGTCACATACATCTCTTATCAGTAGGTCCATATAGAACTAGACTTTCACAAGGAAAAAAATTTAAACATTCATCTGCTCATACTAACATCCTCTTCAATTAAACATATACTCAAATGTGAAGGATGTTAGAGAAGCTTGCACTGCAAATTTATGTGAAAAGAGAGAACTCACAGATTTATTCTTGAATGGGGAAAAATATTGATGAATGGAACTCAGATGTGAATGTGCTTAAAAATCTTAAACCATAAAAATCTTAACTTCAGTGGGAATAACAAGGTTTGTGTATTTCTATAGAACATTTCTTATTCATTAGCCTTCTTCAGGTAATGATTTGTTAGCACACATAAGAACTGCATCTAACAAACTTAAATAAAGCTTAATTGGAGAAAACCTATAGAACATAAATGAAGTTCTATGAGACTCCAAGAAAGATCAAAGACAGTATAAAGACATGAAAGACAATCCAAAGACATGAAAATAACTTAAAGTATAATTTGTACTACCAAACCAGTGCTCACTGTTTTAGAGAATATATATTTTAAGAATGCATTATCTAATTTGGGTGTTAGTCTGTAAAAACATAGGAATTGAGAGGAAATCAATAGCCCAAATAGATACATGCTGCTACTGAAGGAAGAAAACGGTAAATGTTGGTGTTTTGCGGCAGGGAAAGAACCACATATGTTGTTCTACGACAGATAAGAAAAACAACAGGTGCTAGAAGGTGGCTGAGGCAGGATAAGGAACAATGGCTATGATATGAAGAAATAGATTCTCCAGTATTCATCTTTCATTTAGCACCATTTTTGAATCATCAACACTTTACTTTCTTCTATAATTTTGACCATCCTGTACATCTTCAATTCCAAGTGGTTACTGCTACAAAATTCCAGGGTGGAGGTGCTTTAATGTCATCCCCGATTCTGTCACCATTGGCAGCACTTTCAGGTCCTTCCCCTCGTCTGCTGCCAGTCAGAGTGAGGAAGGAAGAGAGAGATTTGGTGAGGTGGCCGGAGTTGTCCGATGGAGGAAGGGAGAGCAGCGGGCAACATAGGAAGGAAGGGCGTGGGCATTGTTTTAGCGAGCTTAGGAAGGAAGGGCGTTGGAGGCTCCCGGCCGAATGAGTAAGAAGACTTGGGTGGCTTCCATGGGTAACTAGGCGGCTGTCTGTCGAGTGCGAGGAGAGGATGCAAATGAGGGTAACCGAAGAAGAGGGAGGAGTGGCTAGGCAAAGGATGCGAACGAGGGGAAGGAAAATGCAAGGAAACGGAAGATACGAACAAGGGCACCGGAGTAAACTATCCGAACGAAACACAGAATGCGGGCAACATCCAGTGGTATGTTTGTTTAACAAATAAAAAACTCAATTTTTAAATAAGCTAGTGAAAAGTGAGAAACAAACGCTACGGCGACATTTTTAAAAATTCCCCTGTAGTTTTAAGCTATCCCAAACAGACCCTTAAGATCAACTATTGTCCATCCAAGGGCTTTCTTATATCTCTTCAGAATTTCAATGAGACTCTCTTCTTATTTTTCAGTCAATTGAGAGGAAATTATAACTGGAATAGTTAAGGAATCACCTAAAAAGGCATATTTTAAATGAGTAGGAAGCATGTGTAAATAAAGTTCAGGAGAATTTTCAATTGATGGATTAAAAGATTCATCTTCTCCCACAATTCAAATTTTTTATGAAAAAATTTAAATCTTCCTCATAAAAATCTTCATAATGCTGTAATTCCTCTTCTTGCTCGTGTTCCATTTTTTCACTTTTATATTTTTCTTCAAAAGTTGATTTGGAATGGCTTTCACATAGATATCTGATAACATTCACCTTGTAGCATTCATCATTCTTACCTCTTGTAGGATATTTCATTAATTTTGAGAGATTGAATGTAACAGTCTGATCATTGACTCACATCATTAATTCCCTTTTTTGCACATCTATCATTACTCTCTCTGTAGCTAGGAAAGGTCTCCCTAAAATTATGGGAATCACTTTTTCCTTCTCCTATTTAGAAAAATGAAATCAACAAGAAAGATAAATTGATCCAACTTAACTAAAACATCTTCTATAACTCTTTTAGGATATGTGATCGAACGAGCTGCTAATTGCAAAGTTACAGTAGTCGGGGTTATCTCTCCTAATCCCAGTCTTTTGAATATAAATAGTGGAATAAGGTTAATGCATGCACCTAAATAACATAAAGCTTTCCTATAAAATCTATATCTGAACGCATGCGGAATTGTGAAACTACCAGGATCTTTAATCTTTTTAAGAAGTTTTTTCTGAATTATTACACTACACTCCTCACTAAGTGCAACTGTTTCATTATCTTAAAACTTCCTTTTCCAGTTGGGAATATCCTTCATAAATTTCACATAGCTTGACATTTGTTTTAAGGCTTCAGCAAATGGAGTATTAATTGTAAGCTTCTTAAATATTTCCAAGAACTTTGAAAATTGCTTATCCAATTTCTGTTGTCGAACTCTATAAGGAAATAAAGGTGGTGGCTTTTCTAAATCAATCTTCGGTTGAGAAATAGATATTTCCAAACCTTTCTGAGCATCCTCTTTTGGTTCTTCAATCTCTTCTTTCCCTAATTCAATCTCCTTTTGAACTCTACCTTCCAACTCTTTTCCACTTCTGGACTGAATAGCTTTTACTTGCTCTTTATTATTGTCTCTTGAATTTACTTTTATATTTCTAGGAAATGTTCCTTGTGATATATTACTTAATGATTTGGCAATCTGTGCTAATTGATTCTCAATATTTATGGTTGTTGCTCCTTGAATTTGCAATTGATTTCCCATCTGTAACACCATTTCTTCAATAGACAACTTCTTCTCCTTAAAATTTGAAGCATTAGTAAAACCTGGAGGATATGTTAGTCTATAATTATTATTCCTTTAGTTGTTCCAGTTTCCCAATGGGTTTACTTGATTGTTCCCCCATTATTGATTATTACCTGTCTGATTATTGGTATTCCAGTTAAAGTTTGGATGATTCATCCAACCTGGATTAAAATAATTGTAATATTAGATATAAGGCTTGTTTATGGCATTCAAAGTTTCTAATGATGTTTGAGAATCAACCATTTGGCCTAATAAATTTTCTTTAATCATGGAAATTGGCTGAGAAAAATTCATTCCAAATTGGTATATATTCCTTGAAATTGCAGGAACTTGATTCGCTCGCATCTCAAAAAACATCATTTTCAAAAATGTTTGCTACATTTTTAGGATTTAACCTTTTGGAAGGCCATTGAAAATTATTAGTACTCATTTCTTTAATTAAAGCATGAGCATCAGCAAACTGTTTAAACATCAATGAACCATCACCAGTGGCATCGATAATAAATCTATGAGATCCAACTAATCCATTGTAAAAGGTTTAAATTATTAACTAATCTGGTATCGAATGATGTGGAAACTTTCTTAGGAGATCTTTAAAACATTCCCATGTTTCAAAAATAGATTCTCCTTCAAAATGACAAAAGGATGTATTGTAATTTCTAAGCTTCGCAGTCTTTGACGACAAAAAATATTTAGCAAGGAATTTTTTCGCTAAATCACCTCAAGTTCTGATAGATCCAAGTTCTAACAAATTTAACCATACCTTAGCCTTATCCCTCAGAGAGAAAATAAAAATTCTTAGTCTAATAGCATCATCCAAAACACCTTAGTATTTAAATATAGCACACAATTCTAAAAAATTAGCAAGATGTAAATTAGGATCTTCAGTTGGTGCTCCCCCAAACTGATTATTTAATACTAACTGGATGATATCAGATTTAAGTTCAAATGAATTAGCCACTACAATAGGGTTTTGAATACCACCATGAAGTTCATCTACTATAGGGTTAGTATAATCTCTTAAAGGTCTGAATACTTGATGGATTTCAAAAATTTGATTCGTCATTTCTTGATTATTTTTGGCTTTCCTTGTGTTTTTAATTTTTTTTTATTTTTCTTATAGTTCTTTCTAATTCAGAATTGTAAGACACAAGTCTTTCAGAACCTGAACTACGCATATACAACAAAATAAGACAAAATAAAGCACACTAACAAAAGCAAGAAAAAAGTTAAGATTTTAACTTTCTTAAACTTTACTTTAAACAAGAAATTAATTAATTTCCCTGGTAACAGTGCCAAAAACATGATCCCTGAATATTTATGCTTACATTTTTCACTTTATATTCCTTCTCAATGATAATGTGTCTTTCTTTTCAACGACATGTTGACCTCATTCTTGGTGATGTCTGACCTCTCTCTCCTTATTGCTTTGGATCTAGCCATAGGTTTTCCCCGTGATTATTCAAGAGGACTAGAAATGGGACCCACCACTTAGAAATTCGAACACTTATTAACTTTTTTTGAACCCTACACAAATGACCATAAACCTTCAAGCCCCTATGGAAGGTTAAAAGTCAAATGTGGAGGTTCAAGGATAAGTTCCAATAGGATTCTTTAGCCTTAGGATTACCCTGGGTACTGTGGTCTTGGTCAGGTTAACTTGCACACACCACACTCTCACACACATTCCAAACCCTAAAACCACTCTTACCCAACTTGGCTTCCTGACTCATGTAGGAAACTCACATGGATGGACCTCAACCCCTAAGCCTCTGGCTAAGAAGGTTAGAAACAACATATTAAGTGCCTAAAATTAGTCCTCTCATGGCTATTGTGAGCTTAATATGACTTCAAGGCTTAACCAAAATGGTTTCATTTTACTTACTTCTAATCAATCTTCATTTTTCCAAAAATTTCAATTTTTGACCCCCCAGCCCCGAAACTCAAAACTTCACAGAATCATTCGGGCTCCCTGAAAATTATTCCAAAGCGTTCATCTCATCAAACAGATAAAGATTGACTGTAAACATGCCATACTTCCGAGTTACCATTTGGCCCCTCGCAGCCAAAGTAACCGATACTTGAACAACATTTTTAGCCTCGTAAAATCCTCCACATTGGTCGGAATTGCCTCCGGTCACTGTCAATTGATTCCAATTTTCATTTTGTACTGCCTCGAGCCTTTGGTTTGAAAGTTTGACCACTTACCAAAAAATTCACCGAAATGACCAAAAAACCCCTCTCAGGCCGAAATTTCTTAAATTTCCAAAAAATTCCCAAAAATTCACAGAATCTTCTGACACTTAACGGATTCTCGAAACTAAACATCTTTTTTCATTTTGATCGATGATAAGTCAAAATATTGAGACAAGTCGGATTTGACGCACTTTTGGCCTATTCAACGATGAAGTTGCCTGATCGACCTCGGATTTCGAAACAGACTGCGCTGTTGCATTCAGAATGTCCAAATTAGTATGAATCGATATATAATTTACTATGGTTTGACGCACAACAAAAACGGCTCGAAAACGGCACGAGTTTAAAAAAATTACATTTTTGCCACCCAAATCTTAACCTAACTTAACCCACGACTAAACCTAACCCTAGCAGGGCCCTTTTTTTCCTCACGATTTCATCTTCGCCGAAACCCCCCATGCGACTTTTCTTTCCCCCATGGTCGAACATTCGCATGCCTCCTCTCCTCCCGAGGTTCCCCGGCTGTAACCGTCTCCTTGTCCCCATTCTTGCGTGATAAGTAAGGAGAGGATCTTCTTTATGCCTCCTTATCCTCCATGGCAGCAACTAGGGCTTATTTTCATGTTATTTTTGTTATCTTTGCTACCATGAGCTTTATCCTCCAGATTTTCTCATGATAGCCTAGGGAATAGGCTTAAAGGTAGGTTGTTTTTATGCTTAAGGGTTGATGATGGCTTTGGGGGCTGATCTTCTTCATCCTGCCCTTCACTTTTGGCTTAAAGGTAGGTTATTTTCTTCCCTATGGCTGGCCGAAATTTGAAAAGAGCGGAGGTGCTGCCAATTTTCCTTTGAATCATCTTGGTCGCCTTTAATCGTTGCTGGTTTGCCCTTCACTTGGATAAAACTTTTGCTTATGCCTAGGAAATGTTAAATGGTGGGATTTCATGTGATGTTTGAAATTGCTTTTTTTCTTGCTATTTTACTTGGCCTAGAATGCATGTTTTAGAAATTTAAGAATCCCTTTATTTCATATGAAAGTTATGTGCTTAGGCTAGGAGGTTCTATGTGATGTTTGAGAAATTTCCTTCCCGCTTTCTTGCTTGGCCGAAAATACACATATATGTGCTTGAGATTAGAGTGCTTTGTGTGACGTTTTGGAGTCCTTTTTCTTGCTCCTCCAGGGTTGACCAAAATTTACATGGATGAGGGGGAGGTTTTTGTTTTTTTATGTTGATAAAAAAGGGCTTAAATGGAGAGTGGCTTACACTATGTTTATGCTAGATTTTAGTATTTTGGTTTGTTGGCTATGATGGAAAATCTTGTTTCATTTAAAAAAAAAAAGGGAGGAGAGAAAGAGGTTTGAGATGGTTTAGTTTTTTCATACCTATTGCAAGGCCCTATGACTAAATGTGGTTTTGCTTATTTGATGGCAAGCTTTGGATTTACTTAGTTCTTGAAGCATCCTTTTCATAAAAAAAAATTGTGTGGAATTTATATTTGGCTTCTAAAGCCCTTCTCATGTGCAAAAGTTCTAAGCTTTATCTTTAGCTTCTAAAGCCCTTCTCATGTGCAAAAGTTCTGAACTTTATCTTTGGCTTCTAAAGCCCTTCTCATGTGCAAAAGTTCTAAGCTTTATCTTTGGCTTCTAAAGCCTCTCTCATGTGCAAGCTCTACGATTTATCTTTCGCTTCTAAAGCCTCTTTTATGTGCAAAGTGGTATGAGTTTATATTTGGCTTATAAATCCCCTCTCTTATTCCAAGGTGTGAGATCCTAAATAGCAAGTTGCTTCTCTTTGGCTAAATATTCCATGCGGAGGTGAAAGTTCTAAATGTTGAGTTAAGGCATGTCAAAAAAAAAAAAAAAGAATTTGGAAGTGTATGAAACTATCTTCTTTTAGCACAATATGCTCTCCTTACTCAAGAATTTACAAATTTGGCATCTTTACATGAAAAACCTTGTTATGTTCTATCTCATGTTAATAAGGTGCTCAAAGTGTGGCATACGTTATGTGAAAAGGATAGCCTACTTCACTTGTGTTAGTTAGCATGCTTTAGTCTTTGGTCTTTACATTTTGAAGCATGAAAAAGTTGGTTCATTATATGAAACTTTCGGATTGGGAATATGCTCTATTTGAAATACTTGTGAATGAGGACCTATGTGTTCATTTTTCATATATTTCACCATGTATTCATATACATAACACGTAAGGTTTAATGTAACATGTTTCTTTTCTCATTTCATGCTTTATCGTGGCTTAGCATTGACTAGCTAACATGGGAATAAATTGGTGAATTTATGTGCAATTTTCGGATTTGGGAGTGGCACTACTTGAAGCACTCATGGAAAATGTTATATGTGCTTATTTCTTACATATTTCTCTAGCCTTTCATATGCATAACAACTAGGCTTTGTTTTTGCACACTCTCCAACTCATCTAATGTACAAAAAGAGGTGTTTATCAATCTATACTTGCCAAAATGAAATATTTACATTTGCGAAGTTGTATAGGATGAACTTACATCATGTTTACACTTACTAAAATAAAAAATTCTGCACTTATATAGTCATGTAGGGATCTTTTGGAGTGCTTCTATGCTCACTAAGATGAATAATTTGCACTCATGCTTTCATGTGAAGTTGTTTTGTATCAAGTTTAAGCTTTCCAAAGTTAAAAATTTGCATTGTGACACTTCTTTGGAGGTGTTTTAAATCATTGCTATGCCTTCAAAAATAAAAAATCTGCATTTGTATATTGATTTCAAAGTGCTTTGGATCATTCCTCTGGTTGCCCCAACATGGAAGATTACATTGTTTAGCATGTTATGAATCGATTTAAAGCTCCTTCTTTCTGCCCTTATTTCTAATGTGCTTTGGTATGCATCATGTGATTTGCTTCAAAAAAAAAAAAAAAAATTGAAAGAGAGAAGGTGGGGAGGAAAGTTTCATGTTAGCTTCGCTTTAAGCATGATAAGAGTTCGATATTATCTAGTTACACTTTTTTATCATTGCTACAAGATGGAATACGTTATGCATGTGTAAAGGTACTTCGAGATTCTCTTGGTAGCATGGCTTTAATGTAGTTTTAAGGATTTGGGCTCTCTTAGCTAGCTCCTGAACTTAAATATGCATGCTTTACAAAAATATCTTTACTCCTCTCTCATCTACGATATGTACATGCTTGGGATGGATGGAAATATTGGTTGTTACATATATATGCTTTTGAAATTTCTTTTTATACAAATTACAGATGTGGAAAATTCATTTTTTACATTGTTATGCTGCCCGATTTTTCTCGGTCGGGTTTGTTTTTTTTCTTTTCTACCACTTTGGGCGTGTCGCTCCCCTGCTCTTCCGCTTTTTTATTTTAATTTTTTTATATATATCAACCTTTTTTTTCACACATCTTATAGCAACCCCTCGCACCACTATGAGGGGATTTGTTATTACTTCATTCACTACATCAGTTCACTTTACTTTCCTTTCTTGCAAGCTTGCATGTCAAACAAGAATGTCACCCTTCATGAAAACTGAAACTCTTAGGATAGCTGCGAAACTGAAACCAAAACTAAAATACAAATCAGAGCAAAATAAAACTCACCACCACAATATTCTAAATATAAGACAACTCAAAATATAATCACAAACAAAACAATAAACCACAATTACAACTATATTAAATTGTCTTGTTGGATGATCAGGAATCTCTCGGATGGTGTAACTCATGTGTTGCTAACAACGTTTCCCACGGTCTAAATGAAAGTGTGGAACTCATTTAGTTGAGTTTAGCAAATTCATTTGGACTAAGTGAATCCGATGAAAATAGTAGTGCCTGAATGATGGAATCGTGGGATCTTAACCGGTTCTGCTTAATCAACTTTATGATTCCCTTAATAAAACATAAGACGTTGAATTTGAAACTCAACATCTAAACCACGACACTTCTATTGATTGTCACTTCTTAAACTAAACCCTCTGCAACAACAAGGAGATCAGAGCAAGCACGGTGGGCAGCACAGTCGATTTCGTCAGCTTTCCTTTCTTTAGTAATTAAATAACTAAGCCATAAGATTTTGAGGTAGTTTGCCTAGTGCAATATAAATCCTCAACTTCTCTTTAGGATTTTGCATAATCATGTTATGCAATTTAAGCCCTAACTCGTCTTACGACTCTGGGGTCATCGTTTATTATGACATAAACCGTCATAATTTTCCAGGCTGTTTGGGTAATTGTGTCATACAAATATAAGTCCTAGTTAATTAAAATTGGCATGATTGCAACGTTAAATAATTCTATCAAATTGAAGCCAAATCATAGGATAGTTTGGGAATTTTCTAAGATTCCTCTTGGATCCTCAGCTTCTCCTACCTTTCTTCCATTGGATTCCCAAAATAACATGTTCCAAATTTGATCCAATCCCTTTTGAAATTCCAAAATTGAATCCTTTGAATGATTAAACTTTGAAATTCCTTAAAGCGAAACCACTGATCTTTATCGGGAGTATTCCTAATGATTTCCATCATTTAGGATGTAATTAACTATAGGGGCTTGCCCTTATAGGGAACTTTAAGAACACCAGTAATATAAACCTTGCTTAATTCCGTTTATTAAGCAGGGTAACTTGTCAGCTTATAAAATTGGTTCGCAGACCAAATGGATGTCATGAAATTACTAGTTTGTTTAATCGAGCTTCATTTTCAAGTGATATGTCTACTCTTCGGAATAGAAATGTCACTTGTGTTGGAATGCTCATTTATTTAATCTATTAATAACATGAGATCAGCTTGGTCTCATATTTTCAAAAATAAAATGTTACTTTCCAAATATATATATATATATATATATATATATATATTTAAATTAAACTTAAAATCTAAAACTTGCCGACAATTTCTGTAGCCGACCCCCTTTTCAAAACACATAACCTATAATTATGCCGACAGTTTCTGGCGACTCCACTGGGGACTAGTTCATCTCTCCATTTAGATCAGATGGTTCGCTTTAAAAAATCGGTAATACACTCATATCTCAGTGAGCTAAATTACCTTTTTTTCGTTGGCATGTCTCATCCATTTCAACCTTGGACGTATACGATCAACTCCATTTGGATTCAGGAGCCACTACTTAAACATCGATAAGTGGAGAGGTTTTAGAATCCTTTTCTTCATCCCAAAGTGAGGCAGACCCCAATAGGTGTGTTAGATTAGGAGCAGTCTATCGAAGTAAGTTCGATGAAAAGTCATACCCCTCCAAATCTCAGACAGGGTCTGAATCTTCATTCCTCTTTGGATTTGACTTGCTGCTAACAGGTCAAACTCAAATTTCACTATAAGAACCTTCCAATAAACCATAAATAAAATAAAATTTTGTCAAATTTTCAAACCAAAATAAAACTTCTCAAGACACAACAAGTATACAATAATAATAAAGAAACACAAAAAACTTCACATGCTTAAAGAATGCCCAGTATAAAGCAAGTTAACTTAAGTAATTTCGTTGAAACTGCAAAGCAAGGGACGTCACTGTCTTCCAGAAATTCTTCAAATGATGGGAGACAATGTCTTCACCCAAGCTGGTATTTTCTTTTGCCTCTGGAGTTGAGTTGGTCATCAATATAGAGGAACTTCCTGACCTGGCAGTCATCAAGTTTGGACAAGGGTTCGACAGTGTTGAAACTAGGTTTTTGAATTTGTATGTTGAAATGATGAAACCCGAAGTAAGAAAGTCCGTTGAGCCTATTGTAGAGTTCAACTTGAAAATTGTTGAAGAGCTCCCTATGCCAAAGAAGGTGTGGATTTAAAAAGACTCTTCTATTATTGTGAAGTATGCCGCTAGAAGCGCAGGGACATCTCTGAGGACTGCTTCAGCTCCTACTATCAGAGCCACTATCACCACACCAACTGTTTTGTCAGACAAAGGAAAAGAGATTTTACATAAGGAATAGTCAGTCGACGCTTACAACCTACCATTTTCTGGACTCAAAATTGGGTCCAATTCAAAGACCTTATAATTAATGAAAACACAAGAAAAGAAGCACAACCTGAAAAGTCTAAAAGTCAACCAGCCACGACAGCCCCACCTGTCACAGTGCTGCCAGCTAAGTCAACAACCATCTCGACAGAAACAAGACATACCGACACGCAGCCTGAAGGAGCTTTTGAGTAAGGAATATCCCTTTAAGGATGAAGCAGTGGCCAAAATTTTCTGCAGCCTGAGTAAGATGGTTGATTTTCAACTGGCAGAGACAAAAAAGCTAGAAGAGCTTGGCGAGAAGGATCACCCCCACTACTGCCCATACCACCGGTTACTTCGCCACACCATAGAAAACTGTTTTGTCTTTAAGGATTGGCTCGAAAAGAATTTTGAAAGTGGGAACATAGAAATCCCGAAGGAGTATTTAAAAGAACCTGAAAAAGGTTCTGTGAATACGATGAAAGAAACCAGAAATTGTTCACGTTGCTGATGAAAGAAAAGAGTCAACCTCGGACAAACAACCGAAGAAGGATCTAGTTCAGGGTCCGATGCTGGAGAGTGACATTAAACAGATGGTGGAGCACAGGTAAAAGATGCCCTTGTCCAATCAGAAATGGAGGAATCAGTATCAAGGGGTAGACCTTACCTGGAAGAGTTTGATACCTTTTAGTACCCCAGAGGTTTCATATCACCGTTGCTTAAAGCTTTTGACAGAACTAGAAATCTCCGACAGCATGTTGCATACTTCTGAGCAAGCTACTGCAACGCGGGGGGTAGCGAAGCACTTTTGTTCCGCCAAATTGTGAATAGCCTCACTGAAGCTGCCTTTGATTGGTATGCAGAGTTGCTAAATGGTTTGCTAAGGAAATTTATGGAAATGTAAAATCTTTTCGTGAAACGGTTTGCTGGAGCTCAGCACCACATCACCGTCGGTGATCTTGTGGTAGAGAAACAAAAACCAGATGAATCCTTCGTGGAATACATCCTGCATTGAAGAAAGCTTAGCATGAGATGCAAGCCACAATTGCAAGAATAACTCGTAGTTGAAATCCTTTTAAAGAGCATTCACAGTCTTGTTGCTCTCGTGCTCAAGGGATTCACAATCAAGACTTTTGAGAAGTTACTTAATAAAGCCGGAAGACTTCAAGAAGAAGCTAAACAACTTGGTTTTCTTGAAAAATCCAACGAGCTAGAGCCAACGAAGATATTCGAGAAGGAATATGAGACAATTGCTGTGGTTAACAGGGGAAAGAGAGAATTGCAAGTATAGGCCGAACAACATCAGTGGACCTTCCAACTTCCCAGGAAGAACGCTCAGCAATCCTTTCAGCAAAGACTTTACCAGACGAATGAAAGACAAGTTCCAACAATGGTTGATTGAACAAACAAGGTGTACTCTTTTAAAGATGAAGCAACAAGAAAGTTGTTCAGTAATCTAATCAAGTACCCTGAATTCTGGTTACCTGAGCCAAACAGACCAGATGAAATCAACAAGAAAGGACATCCAAGATACTGCTTGTACCACAGGTTCATTGAACACAACATAGAAGAGTGTTGCAATTTCAAAGACTGGCTCGAAGATATTTTCAAGATTAGGAACGTAACAATCCCAGAAGAATATTTGAAAATAAATTGAAAAAGGTTCTATCAATATGATTTTGGTTGATCTGTTTGTTCTAGCTGACTCCTACGTAATTTGCGACAAAGAAGACACTTCTTGACTACCATTGTACTACATCTACCAATGTAAAGGGAAATTTATAAGATTGAGGTTGATCTGTCACATCCCTTCCACTGCTATGAATGAAAATGAACGGAAAAAGTATTTTTTTTGTTCAGAATTGTTTGATATTTAGATAGCTCAAAGTTGGATATTTTGATAAGACAATAACTTCAGACAAAATGAAATTTATGCCTTAATAACTGGGTCCTTCACTTTAAAGAATTCTGACTGGGTCCTAAGTGGATTCCAAGATTAAGCAATATGTTTGGGATACGAGTAATTGCCTTGGGATATCACGAGCCTTTTAATCCCCTGTCATGTGGCTAGGTCCAGACTTTTGAATAAGTTATAATGTCTCAGAATCTATATTAAAAAATATTTCAGAATTATTAATTGAGGGAGGTTTTGACATTAAAATTATTTAAAAGAAATATGTCATACCAGATATAGTAATTCTGAAAAAAAGGAGCAAAAAAAAGGAAGAAGAAAAAAAACTTTCTTTGTGAAGATCCAACTGAGGAGAAGATTGAGGTGAGCACAAAATAAAAAATTGGTGTCCCAATTCAGAAATTCAAAATCTTTAACATGTTCTCTATTAGAAATAGTAATCCTTAATGAAAAAGAATAAAAAAAAAAGTGCGAAAAGCTCAATAAAAAAAATAAAGAAAAAAAAAGAGAAAAGAGGAAACAAGAAAGCTCCCTGAGGAAAAGCTTGAGGCAGGCATATAACCAAAAATTGATGTCTTAATTGTCCCCTGATTAATGAAACTTAAAAGACTACCTTGAGAAGATTATTCTGATATTTTGCTTTAAAAAGATTCAAGTGATTTTCTGCCTTTTGGTCAGGGATTAATTGGCTCAGAAATGTCTTTGTATAGTGAAAAACATTTCAATCACATTAGCAGAACTTTTGAAATCTGCTTAGGCTTAGAAGGAAAGAATTAAAGAAATGGGCTATGTTATTAGCATTTAATGGAAATTCAAACCTGAAGTCATGCCTTTCAAAACCAGAGGATACAAATCCAACATCAATTCAAAGGGCGTCAAGGTGACTTCACAAAGACAGCCTGGAAAATCCTTCTAAATCAACGATAAATAGTGACTACTGTTACAAACGAAGCTACGAAGATCCAGTCCCTACAGCTGTGGTGTCTGTAGAAATAACACATCTTTGTAGGTACTTGAAAGAATATAATTCCAAAAGTACCTCGAAGACTAGGTTATTTTTTACACATGTCTTCAGTCAGTGGACGATACCTCAAGAAGAACTGCGCATCGTGTTGTTTCAAAGAAAATCTCTTTCTACGAAACACAGATGCCACACTTTCTTATGAATTGGTCCAAAACCATAACTAGAAAAATAAAAAAAATGAAAAAATCATGAAACATAAATGAATAAAATAAAACTTAAAAAAACTAACAATAAATTCCCCAATGAATGACAACAAATAAATAAAAAAAAATGAAAACTTGAAAAAAAATTAAATAAGATAATGAAGCAAAGTTCAAATCAAAACAAAACTTCAAATCAAAATGAAATCCAAAATCAAATTGAAATCTAAATCAAAATGAACTCAAATCATCGAAATAAAAAAAAGAATCTCAATATTAAAAATAAACCTCAAATCTGAATCTCCAATCTGTACTTTCAAATCCAATCTCAATTTGAATCTCAAATCAAATCCCAATAAAATTAAAATTCAAAACTTCCAAATTTAAAATCTAATCCCTTCAATTCTCTCTCTTGTCTGAGATAGGAGCAGTCGATTCTATTGACACGGAGCCACGAGGTTCTCAAATTGGTTATGAAGGTGAGGAATCGTATCCAATCCAAACCATTAACTTTTCGATCAACTCTTTTGAGTAGGATATGTAGCATCCTCATATTCCCTCTTAATCCGTTTCATTCCACAAAAATCTTTTACAACTTTCATGAAATTCTCAGAACACCAAAATTCTACACTTTTCAAATCGACACTACAAATCTTTGCAAATCAATCGTGAAATTAGAAATTAAATTTTAGAGGTTGAGGATATTACATCTGATACCACATTGCTTTAGGATTTTTCCCTATCGCAATGGTTGAAATAAAAAATCAAATTTTAGAGGTTGAGGATTTTACATCCGATACCCCATTTCTTTAGGTTCTTTCCCTATCGCAATGGTTCAAATCAAAATCAAATTTTAGAGGTTTAGGATTTTACATCCGATACCGCACTGCTTTAGGTTCATTCCCAATCACAATGGTTCAAATCAAAATCAAATTTTAGAGGTTAAGGATTTTACATCCAATACCACATTGCTTTAGGTTCTTTCCCTATCGCAATGGTTCAAATCAAAATCAAATTTTAGAGTTTGAGGATTTTACATCCGATTCTGCATTGCTTCATGTTCTTTCCCTATCGCAACGGTTCAAATAAAAATCAAATTTTAGAGGTTGAGGATTTTACATCCGACACCGCATTGCTTTAGGTTCTTCCCTATCGCATTAGTTCAAATTAAAATCAAATTTTAGAGGTTGAAGATTTTACATCCGATACCGCATTGCTTTAGGTTTTTTCCCTATCGCAATGGTTTAAATCAAAATCAAATTTTAGGGGTTGAGGATTTTACATCTTATACAACATTGCTTTAGGTTCTTTCTATATCGCAATGGTTCAAATCAAAATCAATTTTTTGAGGTTGAAGATTTTACATCCGATATCGCATTGCTTTAGGATCTTTCTCTATCGCAATGGTTCAAATCAAAATCAAATTTTAGAGGTTGAGGATTTTACATCTGATACCGCATTGCTTTAGGATCTTTCCCTATCGTGATGGTTTAAATCTAGATCAAATTTTAGTGGTTGAGGATTTTACATCCGATACCACATTGCTTTAAGTTCTTTCCCTATCGCAATTATTCAATTTTTAAATCAAATTTTCGAGGTTGAGGTTTTTACATCCGAAACCGAATTGCTTTAGGATTCCTTCCTATTGCAATGGTTCAAATTCAAAAATTTAAATTTTAGAGGTTGAGGACCCCAGCATCTGATATGGCATTGTTTTGCAATGGCTCCTGTTAAATTTTAGAGGTTGAGGATCCCATCATCCGATACCGCATTACTTTGCAATGATCTCCTTTCAAGTTTTAGAGGTCAAGGATCGTAACATCCAACACCGCATTGATTTAGGGTCCTTTCTTATCGCAATGGTTCAATTAAAAAAAGGAGAATCAAGTTCTAGATGTTGAGGATCACATCATCCGACACCTCATTGCTTTAAGATCCTTTCCTATCACAATGGTTCAAGTTAAAGTTCTCAGCGTAGAACATCAATTCCTGAGGCTAGAGCCAAACTTCTAGTTCGCAAATCAATTCTTGAGGATGGAGTAGAACTTCCAGTTCTCATTTCAATTATGAGACTGGAGCCGAATTTCCATCTATCATTCGAATTCGATCAATTCATCTTACCAAATTCAAACTTTTTTCGTGAACTTTTGTAGAATGGAATTATTTTAAACCTTAAATTCAGATTCAAAATCAACATTTTCAACTTAAATGAAATCACACATAAACTAAACCAAAATTCCAAAATCCAAATTCAAAATACAATTCCAAACTTTAAATTTAAAACAAAATTTCAAACTTCAAATTCCAAAGTCCAAATCTTTAACTCAAATCTTAAAATTTTCAATCTTAAGATCTAAATCAAATCGGACCGTGTCCCCCTTCAAAATGTGGAATTTGAATTCTTTGCTTCATTTTGAAGGATTTCACATTTCCTCCCCTGCGAGAGTCCGGTAGACTTCCATAGTGAAAATCCACCAGATACTCCCCAACAAGAACTTTCTTTGCTCTCTCTGTTTTTTCTGAGAATGTTTTTTTTTGACATCTATGTTGGTTCAGTTGATCTCTTTGGTCAACGCCAATACAAGCGGTGTGCTCCTTTAGCACACCACACCCATTGGGGGTCCATTTGTTGACCTCATTTTCGGTGAGGTCTGACCTCTCTCTCCTTAGTGCTTAGGATCTAGCCATAGGTTTTACCTGTGACTATTCTAGAGGACTAGAAATGGGATCCACCACTTAGAAATTCAAACACTTCTTAACTCTTCTTGAACCCCACACAGATTACCATAAACCTCCAAGCCCTTTTTGAAGGTTAAAAGTCAAATGTGGAGGTTCAAGGATGAGTTCCAATAGGATTCTTTGTCCTTACAATTACGCTGGGTAGTCTGGTCTTGGTCAGGTTAACCTGCACACACCACACTCTTACATTCCAAACCCTACAACCACTCTTACCCAACTTGGCTTCCTCACTTATATAAGAAACTCATATGGATGGACCTCAACCCCTAAGCCCCTGGCTATGAGGGTTAGGAACAACATGTTAAGTGCCTAAAATGAGTCCTCTCATGGCTATTGTGAGCTTAACATGACTTCATGGCACAACTAAAATGGTTTCATTTTACCCACATCTAATCAATCTTCATTTTTCACAAAATTTCAAATTTTGACCCCCCGGCCCCAAAACTTAAAACTTCACAGAATCATTTGGGCTCCCCTAAAATCATTCCAGAGTATTCATCTCATCAAACAGATAAAGATTGACTGTAAACATGCCATACATTCGAGTTACCGTTGGGCCCCTCGCAGCCAAAATAACCGATACTTGAACGACATTCTAGGCTTTGTAGAATCCTTCAAACCTATCAAAATTACCTCCGGACACTGTTAGTTGATTCCAAATTTCATTTTGTACTGCCTCGAGCCTTTGGTTTGACCGTTTGACCACTTACCAAAAATTTCCCTGAAATGACCAAAAAACCCCTCTCTGGCCGAAATTTTTCAAATTTCCAAAAAATTCCCAAAAATTCATAGAATCTTCTGACACTTCACAGATTCTCAAAGCTAAACTTCTTTTTTAATTTCGATTGAAGACAATCAAAATTTTGAGACGAGTCAGATTCGCCGCACTTTTAGCCTATTCGACGACGAAGTTACCCTAACGACCTCAGATTTCAAAACGGACAGCGCCGTCACATTCAGAATGTTGAAATTAGTAGAAATTAATATATAATTTACTAATGTTCGATGCACGACAAAAAAAGCTTGAAATCGTCGCGAGTTCAAAAAAATAACATTTTTGCCACCCAAATCTTAACCTAACTTAACCCACGCCTAAACCTAACCCTAGTCGGGCCCCTTTATTTTTTATTTTATTTTATTATTTTTTCTCACGATTTCCTCCTGGCCGAAACCCCCCATGCGACTTTCTTTCCCCCATGGCCGAACTTACCATGCCTCCTCTCCTCCCGAGGTTCCCCTGCTGTAGCCGCCTCCTTATCTCATTTCTTACGTGAGAAGCAAGGAGAGGATCTTCTTTATGCCTCTTTATCCTCCATGGTAGCAACTAAGGCTTATTTTTATGTTATTTTTGTTATCTTTGCTGCCATGAGCTTTATCCTCCAGGTTTTCTCATGATAGCCTAAGGAATAAGCTTAAAGGTAGGTTGTCTTTATGCTTAAGGGTTGATGATGGCTTTGGGGGCTGATCTTCTTCATCCTCCCCTTCATTTTTGGCTATAAAAGGAGCTCTATTTTCTTCTCAATGGCTGGCTGAAATTTGAAAAGAGTGGAGGTGCTGCTGGATTTTCCTTTGAATCATCCTGGTCACCTTGAATCGTTGCTGGTTTGCCCTTCACTTGGATAAAACTTTTGCTTATATTTAGGAAATGTTAAATGGTCGAATTTCATGCGATGTTTGAAATTGTTTTTATTCTTGCTCTTTTACTTGACCTAGAATGCATGTTTTAGGAATTTAAGAATCCCTTTATTTCATATGAAAGTTATGTGCATAGGCTTGTAGGTTCTATGTGAAGTTTGTGAGAATTCATTCCTTCTTTCTTGCTTGGCCCAAAATACACATATATGTGCTTGACATTTAAGTTCTTTGTGTGACGTTTTGGAGTCCTTTTCTTGCTCCTCCAGGCTTGGCCGAAATTTACATGGATGAGGGGGAGGTTTTTGTCTTTTTTTTATGTTGATAAAAAACGGCTTAAAATGAAAGTGACTTACACTTTGTTTATGATATATTTAATTATTTTGGTTTGTTGGCTATGTTAGAAAGGCTTGTTTCATGTTAAAAAAAAAAAGAGAGGAGAGAAAGAGATTTGAGATGGTTTAGTTTCTTCATACCTAGTGCAAGGCCCTATGGCTAAATGTCGTTTTGCTTATATGATGGCAAGCTTTGAATTTACTTAGTTCATGAAGCATCTTTTTCATTAAAAAAAATGTGTGGAATTTATATTTGGCTTCTAAAGCCCTTCTCATGTGCAAAAGTTCTAAGCTTTATATTTGGCTTCTAAAGCCCTTCTCATGTGCAAAAGTTCTAGGCTTTATCTTTGGCTTCTAAAGCCTCTTTCATGTGCAAAGTGGTATAAGTTTATATTTCTCTTCTAAATTCCCTCTCATATGCCAAGGTGTGAGATCCTAAACAGCATGTTGCTTCTATTTGGCCACATATGCCATGTGGAGGTGAAAGTTCGAAATGTTGACTTAAGGCATGTCAAATAAAAAAAAAGAATTTGGAAGTGTTTGAAACTATCTTCTTTTAGCACAATAAGCTCCCCTTACTCAAGAAATTACAAATTTGGCATCTTTAATTGAAAAGCCTTGTTATGTTCTATCTCATGTTAATAAGGTGCTCAAAGTGTGGCATATGTTATGTGAAAAAGATAGCCTACTTCACTTGTGTTAGTTAGCATGCTTTAGTATTTGGTCTTTACATTTTGAAGCATGAAAAAGTTGGTTCATTATATGCAACTTTCGGATTGGGAATAGGCTCTATTTGAAATACATGTGAATGAGGTCCTATGTGTTCATTTTTTACATATTTCACCATGTATTCATATACACAACACTTAAGCTTTAATGTCACATGTTTCTTATCTCATTTCATGCTTTATTGTGGCTTAGCGTTGTCTAGCTAACATGGGAATAAATTGGTGAATTTATGTGCAATTTTCGGATTTGGGAGTGGCACTAGTTGAAGCACTCATGGAAAATGTTATATGTGTTTATTTCTTACATATTTCTTTAGCCTTTCATATGCATAACACCTAGGCTTTGTTTCTGCACACTCTCCAACTCATTTCATGTACAAAAAGAGGTGTTTATCAATATATACTTGCCAAAATGAAAGATTTACATTTGCGAAGTTGTATGGGATGAAGTTATATTATGTTTACACTTACTAAAATAAAAAATATGTACCTATGTAGTCATGTGGGGATCATTTGGATTGCTTCTATGCTCACTAAGATTAAGAATTTGCACTCATGCTTTCATGTGAAGTTGGTTTGTATCATTTTTATGCTTTCCAAAGTTAAAAATCTGCATTGTGACACTTCTTTGGACATGTTTTAAATCATTGCTATGCCTTCAAAAATCAAACATCTGCATTTGTTTATTAATTTCAAAGTGCTTTGGATCATTCCTCTGTTGCCCCTACATGGAAGATTACATTGTTTAGCATGTTATGAATCGATTTAAAGGTCCTCTTTGCTGCCCTTATTTCAAACGTGCTTTGGTATGCATCTTATGATTTACTTCTAAAAAAAAAATGAAAGAGAGAAGGTTGGGAGGAAAGTTCCACGTTAGCTTCACTTTAAGCATGATAAGAGTTCAAAGTTATCTAGTTACACTTTTTTATCATTGCTATAACTTGGAAAACATTAAGCATGTGTAGGGGTACTTCGAGATTCTCTTGCTAGCTTAGCTTGAATGTTGTTTTGAAAATTTGGGCTCTCTTAGCTAGCTCCTGAACTAAAATATGCATGCTCTACAAAAATAACTTTACTCGTCTCTCATCTACGATACATACATGCTTGGGTGTATGGAAATATTGGTTGTTATATATATATATGATTGCAGCATTTCTTTTTATACAAATTGTAGGTGTGGAAAATTCATTTTTTACGTCGTTATGCTGCCCAATTTTTCTTGGTCAGGTTCGTTCTTTTCTTTTCTACCTCTTTGGGTGTGTCGTTCCCTTGCTCTTCCACCTTTTCATTTTAGTTTTCTTTATATATATCAACCTTTTTGTTTCACACATCTTATAGCAACCCCTCGCACCACTATGAAGGGATTTGTTATTACTTCATTCACTACATCACTTCACTTTACTTTTCTTTATTGCAAGCTTGCATGTTAAAAAACAATGTCACCCTGCATGAAAACTAAAACTCTTAGGAAAGCCTCAAAACTGAAACCAAAACTAAAATAAAAATCAAAGCAAGATAAAACTCACTGCCACATTATTCAAAATATAATACAACTCAATATTTAATCACAAACAAAACAATAAAACTACAATTAGAACTAAATTAAATCCTCTCATTGATGATTGGGAATCTCTCGGATGATAACCCACATGTTGCTAACGAATTTTCCCACGGTCTAATTGAAAGTGTGGAACTCATTCAGTTGAGTTTAGCATATTCATTTCGACTAAGTGAATCCGATGAATATAGTGGTGTCGGGAAGATGGAACTGTGGGATCTTAACTGGTTCTGCTTAATCAACTTTAAGATTTCCCTTAATAATGTTGAATTTGAAACTCAACTTCTAAACCACAACACTTCTCTTATCTCTTGATTGTCACTTCTTAAACTAAACCCTCTGCAACAAAAAGGAGTTCGGAGCAAGCGCGGTGGGTAGCACGGTCGATTTCGTCAGCTTTCCTTTCTTTAGTAATTAAATAACCAAGCAATAGGATTTCGAGGTTGTTTGCCTAGTGCAACATAAATCCTCAACTTCTCTTTAGGCATTTGTGTAATCATGTTATGCAATCTATGCCCTAACTCGTCATATGACTCTGGGGTCGTTGTTTGTTACGACAAAAACCCTCATAATTTTTCAGGCTGTTTGTGTGATTGTGTCATACAAATATAAGTCCTAATTCATTAAAATTGGTAGGATTGCAACGTTAAATAATTCTATCAAATGGAAGCTAAATCATAGGATAGTTTGTGAAGTTGCTAAGTTTCCTCTTGGATCCTCAGCTTCCCAATCCCTTTTAAAATTCCAAAATCGAATCCATTGAATGCTTAAACTTTGAAATTCCTGAAAGCGAAACCACTGATATTTATCGAGAGTTTTCTTAAGTGAATCCCATCATTTATGATGTAATTAACTATAGAGGCTACCCCTTATAAGGAACTTTAAGAACCCAAGTAATATAAACCCTGCTTAATTCCTTTATATAAAGCAGGGGAGCTTGTCGGCTTATAAAATTGGTTCGCAGACCAAACGGATGTCATAAAATTGCTAGTTTATTTAATCGAGCTTCATTTTCAAGTGATATGTCGACTCTTCGGAATAGATATGTCACTTTTGATGGAATGCTCAATTATTTAAAGTATTAATAACATGAGATTTGTTTGGTCTCATATTTTCAAAAATCAAATGTAGGCAATTTCTATATACAACCCTAAATCTAAAACCCTCTGAAAATTTCTATTGGCAACCCCCTTTTCAAAACTCACAATGACACCAAAAAATTGATTATGAAGAAAATAATAAATGAAATTTAACTATTTTATAATATGGGATTCTGTGCAAGTATACGTATCATTTATCATGTAATATAAGACTTTCTGATTAAGCACCGAGATATCAAACCCACAGGGAAATTTCTAAATTTTTAAAGAAAGTAGAAAAAAAAATTTTACTTTTCAAAATAATTTTTTAAAGTATGATTTAAGATAGAAAATTTTAATTTTTTTTGATATTTTATATTAAGAAAAAGTATAACAAGCAATTAAAATTGACAAGACTATAAAACTGTATATATGAAAGCAAATGATAATAAAATATCATTTTTGTCTTTCAATGAATCAGTAATAATTATGGAATTTTGTTTTGGAAGTATCTAAATTTTTTGTGCCAAATAAAAGCAGTTATATTCTTTACCCTTACTTGGTTCTATAAAGAACATTGGTTAATTTGAAGTTTTGAAATCTTGTAGATGGGTTAGGCAGGAAAGATACTAGCTCTCACTCTAGAGTTCCCTCTTCTCTCTCCACTTGTGGGCTAACATCTCATAACAAAATTTAAAACATCAAACCAAATTAAAAGCTTTAGCCTGTCACTCTAATGTCCTCTAACTTTACTCCCCATGAAAAAGCATATATCCGAATTTATTTGCACCCAAATATATGGACTACAATTCTCACCCATATAAATGCATGTGATTCACTCCAATTGTTGATTGAGACAATATCGCATTGGATCTTACATGTTCTAACAACAACTTTTAACATCTCAATTGGCCAAATCAAGAGGAAAATGAAGTGCGTGGTAGTGGAATAATCACAACTGTATACAACATTTAACATCTATACTTCACACAACTTCCTTCCGTAATTTAATTACTTGATTATTTGAAATGAAAAAGATAAAGAAAACTACTCATAACTCATAAAGAAAACAAACACACAATTTGATCTCAAAGAAGAAAACATAGTGAAAACAGAACAAGTCTTTCTTCAAAACCAAATGTAAAATAAAATATAAAAACTTATCTAAAAATCCTCTCCACAAGACTTTTGAAGTTCCTCCGAAACATTTTCTTTCCTCCAGATAACTCTTTTGAGGTTGGTGCCCAACTCTAACGATTGAATTTCCTAAATTCTAATACAAACTATGATAGAGTAAAGTGGAAAACTAAAGAAATGTTGGTGAGAATAAGGTTCTCTTTCTTCCTCTTTCCCTTGAACCACTTCAAGCATTTCTCCAACTTCTGCCGCCAAAATTTCATTTTAAAACTCTTCTCTTTTTCTGATCTTAAGTCTTGATTTTAATAATTCTCCAAAAGGTGCTTTGTTGTCTCTTCAAATTATGTCTAGATTCAATGAATTTAACAAAAGATGCATGCATCCATTCAAATTTTAAATGAACTTTGGCACTAATGGGAAGTTACTGAAGTTTAAACCAAAGGGTACTTCAAATACCCCTTCAAATTTGTGCAAAAATTAATTCAAACTCATCACTATAACTGTGGCGCCTTTGTGCCAGCCATTTGGCGCTTAGACGCCAAAGGCTAATTTTGAACACCTTTCAATATTTGCTCCAAATTTGATCCTTTCTTGCTCCATTCATCACAATCACTCATTTTCATTTTACCGTCAAGAAAAATATGAAAATACCTTCTATTAAAATTTAATATAATAAAAAATAGGTATAAAAATGTGCTTAAAAATAACATTTATTTTAGGTGTATCAAATACCAATAATCAGGGTGGTAGTATCAACAATGTCAGAACAACCTAGTAAACCCATTGGGGAACTGGAACAACCAAGGGAATAACAAATATAGATCAACCTATCCTCCATGTTTTAATAATGCTTCATGATACACCTAAAATATATAGTATTTTTATACACATGTTTATACCTATTTTTAATGATATTGCACTTTAATGGAAGATATTTTATGTTTTTCTTGTAGGTATGATGAAAATGGATGGTCATGATGAAAGGAGCAAAATTGGATCAAATTTGGAGCAATAAAAAATTGAAAAAATCAAAATTTTGGTACTGGCGGATAAGCGTCGCTGGGCCGGCGCTTAGCCGCCACAGTTAAAAATCGAATTTCAAATGGATTGGGTGCCAATTTCAAAGGGGATGGGATGAAACTCTTGGTGGTAACATCCATAACTTTCTTTGGGCGATAAGTTTGAATGAAGGGGTGCGTTCCTTGGTAGATACATCGAATCTGGACACATTTTAAAGGGACACCAAGGCACCTTTTGGTTTACTATTTAAAGATAGTCTTAAGAAAGATTTAGAGGAGCCAATTTGAGGAGACTCTTCCACTGAATTTTGAAGAGTACATCCATTGTTCTTCCACAGCATTTTAAAAGCTTTTATTTAGAGTAGGAGTAGAGAGTAGAAAGGAGAAAAGGGTAGAAGTGAAGTATTCTTCTTCCCACTTCTTTTCTTTCTTCTAGATTAGTTTTTATTGAAGTCTGAAGTCTGTGTTTTGAGTCATCGGAGTTGGGAGACTTGCTCTGAGAAGTAGTTTAACGAAGAGTCAAAGTTTCAGAGGAATATCCTTAGTCTTGTCGAGAGGATTTTCAGATAAGTGTTTACTTTTATTTAGTTTATTAATACTTGTATTTGTTTATTATTTTTCTTATCATTGTTTTTAATTTCAAATCAATGCGTTTTTATATTTTCTTAATGCATTCTAAGTAGTTTACTTTATCTTTTTCTTTCTTAAATGGAGAAGTAATTAATTTAAAGAGAATTGTTGTGGAAAGTATAAGTGTTTAAAAGTTGAAAGAAGTTGTGAAGATTGATTCTAAAAACTTTGTTTACTTCTTAATTTGGCCTGCTAAGTTGTAAAATTTCTTAAGATTATGTAAGATCCAATGCAGTATTTTCTCATAAAAGTTAGTAGGAATCACATGCAGTTATATGGGTGAGAATTGTAATCCAAATAATTGAATGTAATATTAGAAGATATTTTTATGAAAGGGAGTAAAATTAGAGGATTTTCGAGTGACAGGCTAAAACCCACCCTAATTTGGTTTGAAGTTTTGAGTTTTGTTATGAGAAGTTAGGCCCCAGGTGGTGGGAATCGAGGGAACTCTAGAGTGAGAGACTGGTATCTTCCCTGCCTAACCATGTTCAAAATAATATAAATTTCACATTAACCTATGTTCTTTATAGAACCAAGTAAGGGTAAAGAACACATTTGCTTCTATCTGTCACAACAAAAATTTGAATACTTCCACAACAATACTTTAAGAATTATTACTACTCATGAAAGTAAAGAAAAAGATATTCTTGTTAATAGTATTTTACATCCAATGTTATTAGCTATTGTAATTTTAATTTTTTGTTTAGCATTTTATTAAGAAAATTTCAAAAGACATATCAACCTTCAAAACTTTTCAAAATCAAGACATACTTTTTCGAAAAAAATTAAAGAAAGTAAAAAGATAATTTCTCTGATTCCTTTAAAGATTTTACATTTTCCCTGTGGGTTCGATATCTCGGGACTTAATCGGAAAGTCTTGTATTACTTGATAAACGATACAAATACTTGCGTAGTATCCCATATTATAAAATCATTATTTTCATATATTAAATCATCAGCGCATTTATCCAGCGGAACCAAGTTTCTGGCATCCGTTGCACTTATATCTATCAGGGATCACTTCACAATTTAAGGAGAATAAGTTGTCTATAGAGGAAGTGGTGTTACAAATGGGAAATAAATTGCAAAGTGAAGGAGCAACAATCAGAAATATTGAGAATCAATTGGGACAGATTTCCAATTGATTAAGTAATAGATCCCAAGGAACACTTCCTAATAATACAGAAGTAAATCCAAGAGACAAGAATAAAGGGTAAGTAAAAGCTATTCAGTTGAGAACTGGAAGAGAGTTGGAAGGTAGAGTTCAAAAAGAGATTGAAGTATAGAATAAAGAGATTGAAGAACCAAAATATGATGCTAAAAAATGTTTGGAGAGACCTATTTCTCAACAGAAGATTGATTTAGAAAAGCCACCACCTCCATTTCCTCATAGACTTTGACAATTGAAATTAGATAAGCAATTTTCAAAGTTCTTTGAAATTTTTACGAAGCTTACAATCAATATTCCATTTGCTAAAGTCCTAGAAAAAATGACAAGAAATGTGAAATATGAAAGATATCCTTAACAAAAAAAGGAAGTTTGAAGATAAAGAAATGTCGGCGTATAAAAAGTTTTAAATATATGTGTTTTAGTTGGGATTGCCCATTAGAAGCTGTCAGTCACTGGAATCGAAGTCCCATCGCCCGCTTCAGAAGGACAATTTTAATTTAATTATAATTAAGTTTAGAAAAATATGGCGTCAAACCGATCTCATATTTTTCAAAGTTTGAATAAAAGAGCACTATACCTCGAGCTTTGTATATATCCTGAAAGATGAACATAAAACTCGAGGATGAGGCTCAATCAAATGAACTAATGAAAAGTATGACATCTGTTTGGTCTGCGGAACCTGTATGTTTGCCGACAATTTCCCCCATTTAATATAAGAGGATTAAATGGGGTTTATATTAATCCGAGGTCTTTTAGGTTTCCTATAAGGGCAAGCCCCTATAGTTAATTACATCTTAGACAACCGAAGTCACCTAAGAAAACTCTTGATAAAGATCAGGAAATAATTATATTCATGACTTCCAAAGGTAAGGATTTCTTTCAACGAAATTTGATTATCTAAATTCAATAGGTGAATGGTTCAAATTTCAAAACATTTCATTTCATCAGAGTCTAAAGGAAAAGAAGACTAGGGGAAGAACATAGATTCGAGAAGAATCCCGGTGTTTTCCCAAGCTATCCTATTGTTTGGCTCAGTTTAGGAAAAGGTTTAATTTATATTTCATCCTGCCAATTTTATTATTTAGGGCTTACATTCATTTGATGTCGATCATATGAATAGCCTGGAAGATGTGAGGGTTTATGTCATATCGGGATGACAACCTCGGAAACCTAGATGAGTTAGGGCTTATAATGCACCGGGTGCAAAAGCCTAAAAGATGAGATGAGGGTTTACTTTGCATCGGGCAAATACCTTGAAGTCCTATAGCTAGTTACTTAATGCTAAGAATGGTTTAGCTGAAGTAGACTCAGGTTTTGCTGAAGAAGATGGTCGTGCTGCCTACAATGCTCCAAGCTCCTTCGTCGTTACAGAGGTTCAGTTTTAGAAGGTGAAAATCAGGAGGTTAGAGAAGTGTTTTGGTTTAGAAAAGTCTTAGAATCCAAGTGTTTTAGTGTTTTAATTAAAATAAATCTTAAAGTTGATTAAACAGAACCGATTAAGATCCCACGGTTCCGTCATCCCGGCACCGTTATTTTCATCGGATTCACTTAGTCCAGATGAATTTGCTAAACTCAACTGAATGAGTTCCACACTTTAATTTAGACCGTGGGAAATCCCATTAGCTACACATGGGTTACATCATCCGAGGTATTCCCGATCATCCAACAAGACGTTTTAATTTAGTTGCAGTTATAGTTTTGTTATTCTGTTTGTGAATAAATTTTGAGTTGTTTTATCTTTTGAATGTTGTGGCGGTGAATTTTATCTTGTTGTAACTTTTTATTTAGTTTTGGGTTTCAGTTTTGTGGCTATCCTAAAGGTTTTAGTTTTCATGCAGGGTGACATTCTTGTTTAACATGCAAGAGAAGTAAAGTACAGTACAAGTAAGTAAATTACATTAAAATAAAAATGTACCTGGTGGGTTTTCAAGTTCCACCACCTGAAACATTAGTATTGCATTGCATGTATGTGTTTATAATATTGCAGAAATTAAAGCATGCCAGAAAACAGGAAGAAGTAGGAGTAACAAGCAGTAACTACTCAATCCTATGATGTCCATGTAAAGATCCTGGTTTTCTACCAAGTCCTATGATGTTTATGCGAATTTCTATGTTGTTTTTCAATGAACTTTATGAATTTAATTGAGGATGGTTTAGTTAAGCAGACATATTAAGTTTAATAGACCTCCAAGGTATCCAAAAGGTCAGAGAAGGATGCAGGTCCAAGCTTCCCTCTCACAGCCTGGTGAAAGGTCTCGGCTCATTTAGACTTATTATGTTGCTTAACAACTCATCCTACCTATACCCTTATGCTTAATGAACACAGGTGTTCGGGATAGGTTAGGGCAGATGGGTTTAGGTGTGGTTTGGATTTGGATTGGTGGCAATTGGTAGTTTGATTTGGACTTATGGGAGTGCTGTGAAGAGTTTGTGGTTTTTAATTGTAGAAGATTTTATTGTGTTTGATTTTAGTTTGGGGATTTTGGGCTTTGAATTTGGTTTATGTTTAAATTTGGTTTGGGTTTAAACTAGGTTTGATTTTGGTTTTGGTTTGGGTTTGGATTTGGTTTGTGTTTAGAGCTAGGAACTCTGAGTTTGGAATGTGAATTGGGAAGATTGTGAGGACATTAGGTAAAATTTGGATTACTCCATGCATTCACTAAGCATAAGGGTATTCTTATTATGTTTTCTACACCAAGTTGTGATTTCCTAGGGGTCTATATAAAGGGAAAAATAAACCATGCCTCAGGAGGCCTATCCTAGGTTTGATTGTTATCGTGTTGGTATTGTATTGTGGTCGGGATTGTTGTTGTATGTTGCGATTGTTGTGATTTGTGATGGTTGTGTTGTGTTATTGTTGTATGTTATTGTTTTATTTTGTATTTTGTCTTGTGTTATTGTTATTATTTAATTATGTGTTATGTTATTATTGTATGTTATTATTGTTATTTATTATTTATGTGTTATTTAAAATTATTAACTTTTATTTGTAATTGAAATTATTATTATCTTTATTATTTATTTAAATCATTATCTTATTTAATTCATTGTGATTTATTTACTTTATTATCATTTATTTATATTATTAATTGTTATTAATTTTATTTAATTAGTTGATCTTTATTTATTTGTTTTATTTAATCAATTGTTATTTATTTATTTTATTTTACTTTAATTTATAATTACTTAATGTTCATTTATTTAAATTATTATTTTTCGGTTTTATTTTAATTTATTTTATTATTTAATTTAATTAATTTAATTTAGTATAAATTATTATTTATTTACATTATTGCTTAATTTAATTTATTTAACTTATTTTATTTAATTTAATTTATTATTTATTTACATTATTATTTTATTTTATTTTATTTTATTTTTCAATTTTTCATTTATTTATTTTATTTATAATTATTTAATTTTAAATTATTATTTATTATTACTTAATACAATATAATTAATTTAAATTAATTTAATTTATTTAATTTAATTTTGTTAAATTTAATTTAATTTATTTTTATTTTAATTTATCATTTATTTATATTATTATTTAATTTAATTTAATTTATTTATATTATTATTTAATTTAATTTAATTTATTTATTTAGTTTTTATTTATTTTCGGTTTTATGTAACTTTAATTTATTTAATTTTAACTTAATTTATTATTTATTTACGTTATTATTTAATTAATTTAATTTAATTTAATTTATTTAATTTAATTTAATAGTTATTTATATAATTGTTTTTTTTCGGTTTAATTAATTAATTAATATTTAAATTAATTTGTTTAATTTAATTATTATTTATAATTTTTTTTGGTTTTATTTAATTTTAACTATTTAATTTCAATTTAAATTATGATTTATTTATATTATTTACATTATTTTCAGTTTATGTATATATATATATGTGTGTGTTATTTATTTTTACTATCCCTTATATTCTTATATTTTAATATATTTAAATTATAAGTTATTTTTATTTTAATTTTTTATTCTTATTATTTAGATGTGTATTTAAATTTATTATTTATATCATTTATTTATCATTTATATTATTATTTATTTAATTATAAAGCTTTTCATTTTCTCTCTCCTTGATTATTCTTTTATTTATTTAAAGTTATTATCATTTATATTAGGTTATTATATATTAAAAATATTTTTTACATATATATTTACATTTACATTATTTTAAAAAGAATGATGTTTTTATTTACTTATTTTTATTGTTTATTTATATTTACAATTATTATTTTAGCTATTATTAATATCATTTTTTTCTCATAGTTTTGGTTTTCTTTAAAATTATAACATTATTTTCCTTATTTTCATAATATCATTAATTTACAAATATACATATTTAGCATTTAGTTAGTATTTTGATATTTTAGTGGTATTTATTTATTTTTAAATTTAATATTGTTATTATTAATTTACATATATATATATTATTATTCATTTAGTTATTTATTATTTTAGATTTTTATTTCATTTTCTTCTTATTATTATTATTTTTTATTCCCTCTTTATGTTTATTTTTCTTTTCTTTTATTTTTATTTCCTTTATGTTGTATTAATAATTTTTTTTAAAATTTATTTTTCAAGGTAATAAAACTTAGGTGGTAGATTTGTAAATATTTAAAATAGTTAATCTAAATAATTAGATAATTTGCATGAAAAAGAAATCCTAAGGCTAAACATGGAAAGATTTAAAAACTGAATAGCTAAATAACTTGCATGAAAAAAGGAATTCCTATGCCTAAACATGGAAACATTTAAATAGCATGAGGATTTGCGAAAAGAAAGAACCTACACATGATTTTTGAAGATATACATGGAGATTAATAGCTTGCATATAAATTTAAAAATCTTTGTAAAAGGAAGAATAAAACTAAACAATAAGCATGTATGTGTGGGATCTTAGGCTAAACATGAGAAGGGTGAAGAAACTTACCTTGATTTGGAGGAGTTGATGGAAGAAACTCTTGGAGAAGCCCTTGTTGAAGCTCACGGCTAGGAGGGTTTTGGGTAGGGTGTGGCTTTCTTGCAAGAAGAAGAGGAAGAGGAGGGAGGCTCACGGCTAGGAGAGGGATTTGGGGGGGGGGGGATGAGGAGTTATGGTGATGAAGTGAATGAAGTGGGTAAAAATGGGATGATGATAGGGTTAAGTGGGGGGAGGGGGGGGCTCACGGTTTTTTTTGGAGTTAAGGAGGGGGTAAGGGAGTGGTGAGGTGGATGCATGGTAAAGGTAAGGAGAAGGTGAGGTGGAGGTGAGGTGGGCTTTAGGGTGGCAGGTAGGGTGAGGGAGAGGTGAGGGAAGAGGCATGGAGGAGAGGGATATCTCTTTTTTTTTTAAATGTATTTTATTTATTTTATTTTTATTTTATATATTATAGATATATATATATATATATATATATTAAGGCTTGTCATGAGGTTTAATTTGGTTAATTTTGGTTTAATTTTGTTTGATTTTAATCATTAGTTCAATTATGTTCATTTGGGTTTGGGTTGGCTTAACATGGGTTAGAGCTTGAATGAAGCCCAAGTGCCTAGATCAATATTGTCCATATGATTGAAATGAAGATCTTTCATGAAGACATAAAGTGGTTTTGAGCTCATTTGGAAGTTCAATTTTGGTATGGATAGGATTTTTGATTATTTTGGACCATATTGGATTTGGGTCAAGTTATCTTGAGTTTGAGTGGGAATTATGTCCAGAGGTCTTCAACAATAGTGTAGATATGGTTGTCTCAAAGATTTTTTATGAAGACATGAAAGGGTTTTGACAAATTTTGGAGGGTCAATTTGGTGGATTTAGGACATGTGTTTAATTTGGGTCAAAATTGGGGGTTTTGGTCCAAAAATGACTTGGGGTAAAACTTGAACTTAAATTGTAAATAATTGATAATTAAATTCAGTTTAAGGAGGCATTATAAAGAGTTTGGGATTGAAATTTGGGAGGAATTGATTGACATTGGGTTTATTTAGGGGATTTTGGATTATTTAGGCAAAATTTGGGATTTTGGATTTCAAGTGGAATTGGATTCAAAAGTGGGTCACATTGGGCTTGAATTTGGTTTAGATTGATATTGAGGATGTTGAATTGATGTTTTGAATTGAAATTGGGCAAAATTTTGGTCAATTGGGTCAAGATTGGGTTTTGATTTGGGCACTTTTAGGCTACATAGGCCAAATTGGGGTTTTTTTATTTAAATTGGGTTAAATTGACAAAATTTTCTTATGGTGTAGTTGAACAAAATGAAATTGAAAATTTTTAGGATTTTCTGGAATTTTTGGAGATTTTTTTGGAATTTTTGGATTTTTTGGTTAAAAAGGTATTTTGGGTATTTTGGGGGTTATTTTAGGAAAGTTTGCAATTTTTGGTCATTGATGGTCAATTTGAGTGGTAAGGAATATCTTGGAATGAGTTTTGGGGAAATTTGGTGAATTTGAAGAATTTTGGGTAATTTAGGGTATTTTGTGAGGCTAGGGGCCAAAAAATTGAAATTTTGGAAAATTGAAGATTGGTTTGAGATGAATGTCATTAGATAGTTTAAATTGAGTTATGAACCAAGGGTCACTCACATTTGGTCCTCTATGTATTGGCACTAGTCAAACCCTAGCCTGATGCCAAGTGTTGAGAAGAACCATCTACATGAGTTTCCAAAGGTTTAGGGGAATGTGTGCATGTGAGTGGTGAAGTGTGTGTTTGGTGAACTCCAGACCTCCCTCGGGGCAAATCCCAAGGTCTGACCACCTATAGGAGACTTTCCCTAGGATTCCTTATGCTTGCCTTTTTTCCTACCAAAAGGTGGAGGTTAGGCCTTAAGTATATGAAAACCCCTAGTGAAGCAAGAAGAGTTTTGAATTTCTATGGGGGGAGGGGGGTTCCATGACTAGTCTTCTAAGAAAGTCACCAGGAGAGTTATATGGCTAGACCCTAGGCTATTCTAAAGAGATACTAGACCTCAACCAAAAGTGAGGTCAACAAATGGACCACTAATAGATGTGGTGTGCTGGGCATGCACACTGCACGTATTGGTGTTGACCGGCGAGATGAACAAGACCAACACAATTGTCTGAGTGAAAACTCAAGATAGAATGAAAAGTTTAGAAAGTGAGTTTCCACTAGGGATTGTTTGGTTAAAGACCTTTAAATCCAGGAATTTTTGCTGGGGAAAGAAGAATGGAATACCTTTCAGTTGGAGCTGTGAATTTCAAGCTCCCAAACTCTGAAGGAATCCGAACAGATTTGATTTGAAAAGGGGAATGAAGAATTTTATTCCAATGAAGAATTTGATTCCAAGTTTCTTCTTGAATTTTAGTTTGAAATTTTGTTTTTGAATATAATTTTAGGATTTGAATTTGTGGGAATTTGAAATTTTAAGCGAAATCAGAATTTTGGTACCACTCGCAGGAGGAGAATCAGAATTTAGGTACTGACTCGGAAGGATGAGTACTGGAATTTAGGTAGCAGCCTCGGGAATGGAAGTCGTGATTTAGGTAACGACCTCGACAAGAAGAGAATCATAATTTAGGTACTGACCTCAGAGGGAGAGAACTGGAATTTATGTACCAGCCTCAAAAATTCAAGGGAAATTTTTGTTTTTGGGAAATCGGACGACTATGCTTTGACCCCAGAATTTCATGGATGGCAGAAAAATATCTCGGAAGAAAGATAGAAATTTAGGGAATTTTTGGGAAATCAGACGACTAAGCTCCAACCCCAGAATTTCATGGAAGGCTGAAAAATATCTCGGAAGGAAGATGTAAATTTAAGGAATTTTTGGGAAATCGAACGACTAATCTCTGACCACAGAATATCATGGAGCGCGGAAAAATATCTCGGAAGGGAGATGGAAATTTAGGGATCTTTTGGGAAATCGGAAGATTAAGCTCCGACCCTAGAATATCATGGAAGGCGGAAAAATATCTCGGAAGGAAGATGGGAATTTAGGGAAATTTTGGGAAATCAGACGACTAAGCTCCGACCCAAGAATATCATGGAAGGCGGAAAAATATCTCGGAAGGGAGATGGGAATTTAGGGAATTTTTTGGGAAATCGGACGACTAAGCTCCGACCCCAGAATATCATGGAAGGCGAAAAAATATCTCGGAAGGGAGATGGAAATTTAGGGAATTTTTGGGAAATCGGACGACTAAGCTTCGACCCCAGAATATCGTGGAAGGCGGAAAAATATCTCGGAAGGGAGATGGGAATTTAGGGAATTTTTTCAGAAATCGGACGACTAAGCTCCGACCCCAGAATATCATGGAAGGCAGAAAAATATCTCGGAAGGGAGATAGAAATTTAGGGAATTTTTGGGAAATCGGACGACTAAGCTCGGACCCCAGAATATCGTGGAAGGCGGAAAAATATCTCAGAAGGGAGATGGAAATTTAGGGAATTTTTGGGAAATCGGACGAGTAAGCTCCGACCCAAGAATATCATGGAAGGAGAAAAAATATCTCGGAAGGGAGATGGAAATTTAGGGAATTTTTGTTTTCTTGGGTTGTTTCACTTTGTTTACTTTTGACTTTGTTTCATTTGTTTTCATTTATTTTCATTTTCATTTCACTTCATTTGATTTTGTTTTAACTTTCCATTTCATTTTCAATTTTCATTTCTTTTTGGTTAATTTCATTTTCAATTGTCATCATTTTTTTATCCTTTTATTCTGTATCATCATCATTTTTGTTTTGGAATCAATGGGTGGTTCAACGGCTTTCAACCGTCGCATTGAAAGAAACATTTCTGAAAAGTCGGAAAATCTTCATTGATTCATCTGAAAAGAAATACAACTTATCTGACACTAATAAACTTCCAAAACCGATCATGTGTACAAAACTGAACAAAACTGATCAAGTGTACAAAACTGAACAGAACAGGTGTATCATGTCATTTGGCTGCTGCAGAAGTAGTGACAACAACTGAGGCTACTGCCAGGGACGGGTCAACCTGCCAAGGTTACGGTCCGAAACAAAAGTCCCCTTGCGAACACCCGGAGGTACCACCGTCATAGTGGGAATAGATGAAGGTTCTCTAGCTCCGGATCCGGTTCATAGTAGAACGCCGCTTTGTCTTCATCCATTCTCCTGAAGGTGACTGATACCCTTTTCCCTGCAACTCCGGGGATGCAGTGTTTTGCCAAATTTGCTCCATTTCCTTTTAAGAGCAGCACTGATCTGACTGGTAAGGGAATCTCAACAGAACCTTAGAATTCACCCGGTCCAACTATCTGAATTTCACATCCGAACAGAATATTGCATTCACTCACAAAGGAGACCTTGCAAAAGGGCCTCATGAAGTCGTGGTAGTCAATATGAGGAGGGATGCAGTCCCCATCCTTATAAATATTTATAATGCAGCTGTTTGGGATACAGTCTGCAGGTAGTATGTGCCACTCGGCCATCCTCCTGATACTTCCCTTGATTTATGGTGGCATCTGATCCACCTCATCATGTTGTAAAATCCCCGGGGGGTTTCCCTGTCAATCTCTGGAAAAGTTCTAGCAGCAACTGCACTGAATAGTGACCCTGCCTTTTACTCTCTTCCATTTAGATGGCTTCGTATACGTTCTGGGCTTCAAGAGACCTGCTTTTCCCATGGTCTTAAGAGCCTTGACACAATCCAAAATATCTTTTTCATCTTCTTTGGAGAACACATCAGTATAGAGCTCGAGTCCTTCAAGGATGTTGACCCATTTTCCTTGAATATCCTCGTAATGCTCAAATTCCTACTTTCTGACTCTTCGTATCTTTGCCATGATGTAGTACGGGACTCCTTGTGGCGGCGAAAAAACATACTCTGGTACGTAAGGCTCCACACTCGGAAATTCCCTACTCTGAAGTAGCATCGAGGCGGCTGCATATGCCTCGAAGGTGCCGTATTTCTCAAGCTGTAGAACATGGCATTCTGGGCATTCTGAAAATACCCCTATATCTGAAGGTAGCCTGGGCAAGCTCGAGTTTCAAATCAAGCATCCGGCGAAAACTTCCTTCATTGGATCCCGTGTCAAAATGGGCTCCGCTATGGTTTCTGGCTCAGTTTCCGTGCGCGGAGAACTGTCCTCAGTCTCTTTCATTTCTGGCTGATGAAATTCTTCTGGCACAGGCGGTAGCTCAGCGGCTGACTCCCTAGCCCGTCTTCTCTCCATCCTTTCCAGGAGGCGGCGCTTGCGGCGATTTTTATTTCTTCTACTTGTATTTTTTAACGGAGCGTCTGGAATTCTGCCGGCTGAAGCGGCAACCAGATCACCTTGTGGAGTGGTGATCTTGGATGGGACATGAGTACGTCTCTCAATAAGGAGGTGTGAGTCAACCGAACCTCCGGTGCCCCCATGTCTTGAGGTTTGTCCAACCTCCCTGCAACTGAATTTCTTCATTGGCTTCATTTTCTGTGTTCGCATCAGTATACTTTTCTAGATGCGAGGTTGGAGCTGTATCAAAGAGCAAACACCGACTCGAAACTCGACACTTCCTGCACAAGTAAACAACGGGAAATGTCAACGAGTGGTGTTGTGCACGAACAAAAGCAAATTATCATTTACTTTAAACAAGTTTTAGCAATTAACTTGATGCCATTATTTTGTTTAATATGTTTTATAAATTTAGATTTAGAATTTAGCAAACATGTTTTCATTTTGTGGGAAGGGCATTCTTTTATTTTATGCAGTTTTTTTTTTATTACAAAATTTTGGACCCAATCACAGACACTAGCCCTACAGCTATATTGGAATGAATATCATTTTTTTCAGTCATTTCATGTCGCGTAATATTTCTTTAAATATCGTCCATTGATGGGCAACATGGGTCTATCCCCTTGAGAATCCACCAACTGGTAAGATCCTCCTATGTAGACCTTCTCAACCACGAATGGTCCTTCCCAGGTAGGTTCGAATTTTCCACCTATTTTGCGGTGTGCAAGAATAGGCCTTCTAAGAACGAGCACGAGGTCACCAACTTTGAACGACCTCGGGCGGACTAATTTATCGTGGGCTTGAATCGTCCTCGCTTGGTAGAGTTCCAAGTTATGCTGTTCGAGGACTCTTTTTCCTTCAAGGCTTTCCAATTTTGCAAGTCGTAACTTGACATTCTCTTCTGTTGTAATTTTATTGGCAACGACAACTCGGAGCGACGGTAGCTGAACTTCTAGCGGAAGAACTACCTCGGACCCATACACAAGAGCGTACGGCGTAGACTGTGTCGGCGTTCTGACTGTCGTCCGGTATGCCCACAAGGCTTCTAGCAACTTCTCGTGCCATCCTCTTTTATTATCGTCGAGCGTCTTCTTCAGAATCTGAACAAACATTTTATTGAAGGCTTCTGCCAAGCCATTTGCTTTGGGGTAGTAGATCGTCGAGTATCTCCAATCTATCCTGTGTCTTCTGACGAAGTTGTTGATTTTCGTGCTCTTGAAAGAGGACCCATTGTCGAAGATAATTGTGTGCGGTACACCACAAACGGTAGACGATTCGATTCTTGAAGAACTGTAAAACATGCTGCGCTGTGACTTCCTGTTGTGGAACTGCTTCTGCCCACTTGGAAAAGTAGTTTGTAGCGGCGAGTATAAACCTATGTCTTTTTGAGGAAGGAGGGTCTATCAGACCCACTATGTCCGTACCCCAGCACTCGAATGGCCACGAGGCAATCGTTGGGTGTAGAACATTCGGAGGCTGGTGCAAGACCACTTCATGCACCTGATACTGATGACATCTCTTAGCTACGTCCATGCAATCGTCATCATTGCTCGCCGAGTAGTATCCAGAGCCTTTTTATTTTCATCTTCATTTTTGGTCCTGGTCGGTGAGCACCACACAATCCGAGCATGTACTTCTTTGACAATTTTACGTACTACGCTTTCTGCTCAGACATCTCAGCCACATATGGTCGAAGGATCTCCTATGCAGAACATTGTTGATCAGGGCATACGAGAAAGCCCTCTTCTGAATCTGGTGCGCTACTGACTTATCTTCTGTTAGCTTTCTCGTTTGCGAATATTCCATTAATGGTTGACGCCAATCTTCTGTATCTTCTGCCACTGCAGCAACTGTCTTTTCTTTTTCAACTTCATATAGACTGTCGTGGTCGATCTGAGACAAAACCTGACGTCCGTGCACTGTAATATCTATAGAATCTTCGGTTGGACAAGCCAATTCTTTAGCGAGTTTTGTTAAAGCGTCCGCATGGGCATTGTCTGCTCGAGGAATCCTATAGAATATCACATTCGGAATTTGCTCGAGTAATTTCATCGTATACCGGTGGTATTCTTCTAATCTCGGCTTTAGAATTTTGTACTGTCCTGCCACTTGCTGGATGACGAGCTGTGAGTCACCATAAATGGCAATGTCTGTTATATCCATTAGTATTGCTAATTCCAAGCCGCTGATTAGGGCGTCATACTCTGCTTCATTGTTGGTACACGGTGCTGTCAAGTGGTAAGAAAACCTCGGCATGGCCTGATCTGGTGTCACGAAGATTAAATCAATTCCTGCTTTGACTGGTATAATTGTTCCTGGTCCTTTGTCTTTTCGAGCTGATGACGCTCCATCAAAGTACATTTCCCAACGTTGAGCATTGGGATCTTCTATCTGTAGTATCTGCTCATCTGGTAACTCATCATTGAGCGGGGACCTAGCTGGCAGTGGGTGCACTGTGAGAAAATCTGCAAGAATCTGCCCTTTGATAGTGCGAAGGGGTACAAAAGTTATATAGAATTGTAATAATATCATTGACCACCTTGCTAAGTGTCTGGAAAGCGTTGGTCGGGTCATCAAATATTGCAAAGGATTAACCTTCGAAATTAGGTTGACTTTATGAGACAACATGTAATGTCTGAGCTTTTGAGTGGCAAAAACCAAAGCTAGACAATGTTTCTCGATAAGAGGATACTTTACCTCCGCGGGTATTAGATGTCGACATAAGTAGTAGAGTGCATTTTCTTTACCCTCATCATTGACTTGGGCAAGTAGAGCTCCCAGAGACTCATCTAACGCCGCGGTATAAAGTATCAATGGTCTACCCGGGATAGGGGCTGCTAAAACAGGAGGTGTCGTTAGATATCGTTTAATATCTTCGAAAGCCTGCTGGCAATTTTCTTCCCAAATAAATTTGGCATCCTTTTTAATTAATGCCGAGAAAGGCTGACACCTACCCGACAAATTAGATATAAAGCGCCTCAGATATGCCAGTTTTCCTTGAAATGAACGTAGTTGTTTCAAGGTTTTAAGGGGAGGCGTTTCTAAGATGGCTTTAATCTTCTCTGGGTCAATTTTGATAACCCGATGACGGACAACGTATCCAAGAAATTTCCCAGAGGTAACGTCAAAAGTGCACTTTAAGGGATTCTTCTTCAGATTATATTGTCGTAATCGTTCAAATATAATCTTAAAATCATATAGGTGGTTTCCTCTTATCTTGCTCTTGATTACCAAATCATCCACATAGCATTCCACTTGGTTGTTAATGAGGTCATTGAAGATCCTCGTCATTGCTCTTTGGTATGTAGCTCCTGCGTTCTTCAGTCCAAACAGCATCACGGTGTAGCAGTAAATCCCGATCGGAGTTCTGAAAGCTGTGAGCGCTGCGTCTTCTGGTGCCATCTTGATCTGATTGTACCCTGAAGACCCATCCATAAAGGAGAAAGTTTCATGTGTCGACGTGATGTCCACCATTAGTTCCGATATCGGCAACGGGAATTCATCTTTTGGACATGCTTTGTTTAAGTCCCTGAAGTCGACACACACTTGAATTTGTCCATTTTTCTTTTTCACTGACACAACATTAGCTAACCACATCGGACACTATTCTTCTCGGACAAAATTAGCGTCTATTTATTTCTTGATTTCTGCTGTAACTTGCTATTCTATCTCGAGGCACATCCTTCTGGGAGCTTGCTTTACTGGCATCACATTCTTATCCACTCCGAGGCAGTGAACTGCGACCGTCGGAGATAGTCCTGACATTTCATCATAGCTCCAAGCGAAGCAATCTTTGAATTATGATAGTAACCTGACCAATTCTGTAACCTCTTCTTCGTTGAGTAACGAACTTATGAAAGTCGGCCGGGGCTGCTCCTTAGTCCTGAAATTGATTTCTCTTAATTCATCAACTGTTGATTTGATTTCTTCTTCGAATTCTGGCGGAGCATCACCTATTGGCTGATCCTCATATTCATCTTGAATGTCCAGACAATCTTCTTTTGACTGACTAGTAACAACCATGCAAAATTCTGAGTCATCGATGGGTCCGAGCGTACCAAACCCAAGACCTTCTTTCGAATTGAGTTTCTTTCCTTTTACATTCCATAATTTTTTGAACGATTGTAACTTATCTTTTGGCATTTTCTTTGACACATATCCTTATTGAATTAACTTTTGTACACACGGCAAAAAGTAGCCAAAAGGTAATTTCATTAATTCATTTGAGTCATTTTCTTCAAGAATTACACAAGGTTCAGAAGTAGAAGGGGAAGCTTTGTAAAACTTGATCGGTTTAAAACCATCGTTATGAACTTCCTTGACCTCTATACTCTCCACCTTTTGAGAATGGATCGGAGTAAGGGACACGGCCTGAACATAATGGTTAATCTGATCGTACGTCGATTCGTATTCATCCTTTGCTTCGTCGTCCAAAGATATCTCGAACTGAGGCTTCTTCTGACTTATCATCATTGTTTCTTTATCTTCTTCGGAGCTTCCCTCCATGTCGATGTTGATTTTTGGCTTCGTCTTTTCAACAATCTAGGAAATTCTTCCTCGACCACGTCCCCGGCCTCGACCTCGGATGCGTGGGCTAAAAGAACTTTTACCAACTCATTGAGAAGGAGCGGTATGAGATTGTTGAACTGGAGCCATACGGTCTTGTCCTTGTAGTTCCTTTGAGTCTTCAATTTTGCTTATCACAATGTCTCTTGAAAATACTATTTTCTTCAGAGGAGCATAGTAAGCGGCGTCTTCATGGATGCCCACTTCATGTATTGAAAACGGCTGTAGATCCCCTTTAATGCAATGTTCTTGTCCATCTTTGTAGTATTTGATGCACTGGTGAAGCGATGACGGGACCATATTGTACTCATGGAGCACGAATCTGCCGATGATGACATAAATGAAGAGTTGACGATTGTGATCGGCTGTACCGAGTAGCAAATCTTCTTCGGTGAAAGTTACGCCAGACTGTTCCTTTATGGTGCAAACTCCATCTGAGGATGTGCTAGCGAACTGTCCTAAGTAAATGTCGGGATCAAGTAGAGCCTTGATTAAACTTTCTCTCATCTCCTTTGACAGGATCAGAGCATCGTAATACTTATTTTGGCCGGCAACTTCCTGAGATGAGCTAACACGTTGTAATCCACTTTATTTGGTTTTTCAACTTCATTTCGAACTTGTATTTCTTCAGTAGCTGGAGGTATTTCTTCTTGAGTGACTATCTGCTTTCCTTTGTCCACTGGAGTTGTTCTCAGAGGTAGCACCTTGCCACTCGTTAAATGTATTTCCGTTATTTCTTCTTCTTCTGGACCTATAGGTCCTTCTGTATCTGAGAAGTCCAAACTCATGTCAAGTGGAGCTCCTTTGCACTCGAGAACTGGCTCCTCACTTCTCGTACGGTCGTAGCCGGTGTTGTCGATGTCTTCTTTATCTTTGCTGGAAGTTAATGTGATTTGAGGATCATTTTGGGAATCGAAATCGGGGTTAGATAGGTTGTGATTAGTTTCGTCATCACTAGAGACAGTAAGAACACAGCCAACATCATTCATCTCATTATTACGAGACCATGGAGGGGTACAAAGATAATGATATAAAGTCAGAGGTTCGAGGGATTTCACCCCTGAATCTGAGACAACCAGTCTAACGGGAGCAGCCTCTATCCTATCCTTCACACTATCATCTTTAATCTCGCTCACGATCTCTTTCTTCCTCCATTCTGATAGAAGTAGCTACCTCGGCAAAGCTTTCATCTTGGACTGTGCTGGCGAAGGACTCCGGACAGCGGCTTTCTTTGGATCAGACTGAATCTGACTCAGGACCTTCTTGAGCTCATTCCAAATTGCACTCCATCCACCCTTACCGGCATATTGGTCAAGCAGAGAGATTGGCTCGGCTGAAATTACATTTATAGAACCTTTTTCAGGCTCCTTCAAATATTCCTTCGGTATCGTTATATTTCCTTCTTTGTAATTCCGCTCAAGCTAATCCTTGAAACTGAAGCAGTTCTCAATTGTATGTCCAAGCATCCGGTGATAGGGACAGAAGTTGGGCTGATCTTTCTTGTTCACCTCTTTTGGCTTTTTCGGCTCGGTTAACTTGAACCTGGGCCTCTTCAGCAGATTCTTGAACATTATTGCTACAACATCATCTTTGAAAGAGTAGTTTTTGCATAGTCATTCTGATATTGTAGGAACTGCTCTCCCGTCTGTCCTGTACGGTCTCTGCTGCTGCTGACCGGGATGATTATTCTGTGGTTGACGAGGCTGTCCGTACTGCTGAGGCTGACTGTAATGCTGAGGCGACTGCTTGGTCTGAATCATCATCAGTTGCTTTCCTTTATCGACCACGGCCACTACGCCAGATCTCTTCTCATAAGCCTTTGCTAGTTTCGTTTTCTCTGTCTTTTCTGCAGGCTTCATGTGCTTGATTTCTTCCTGTAAGCTGCTGGCCTTGCTGAGCAGTTTCTCGAAGGACTTGATCGTGAGACCCTTAAGCATGAAGCTACCGGACCGTGAATACTCTTGAGTAGTATATCGATCGCGTACTGTTCTTGTAGCTGAGGTTCTCATTCATGCTTAAGTTTCTCCACCTCAAGATGTAGTCAACCAAAGTCTCGTCGGGCTTCTGACATTCTACCACGAGATCTCCTATGATGACATGACGCTGAGCACCAGCGAATCTCTTCACAAACATGATTTCCATTTCTGTGAATGTCTTTACTAATCCATTAGGAATTTTAGCATACCAATCAAAAGCTATTCCAGACAGGCTGCTGACAAACTTATGGAACAAAAGCGCTTCACTTCCTCCTGTATTGCAATAGCTAGTTCTGAAGTACGCTATATGCTGCCGAGGGTTTCCTGTTCCGTCGTACGAAGCCTTTAGGGTAAGGTACAACATCAAATTACTCCGGGTAGGGTCGACCCTTTGAAACTGATGCTCCGCCTTTGGACTAGGCCAAGGCCTCCCAAACTTGCTGTTCGATTATTTGTTTAAGATCCTTTTCTAGTAGACTCAGGGTTGAATCCTTCTTTGGAAGCTCATTCTCATTGGAAGAGGCGACCTCTCCTCCTTCATCGGCAATGTGTAATATCTCAGGTTGATTGATTTCTGGAGATGCTGTCGGACGTGACTGAGACTGTCCTTGTAATGTGGCCATGGTAGTCATAGTGGTGGTCATCTCCTTCATTCTCTTTTCCAATTGGCTGATCATTTCATCTCTGGTGGACACGGCTCTTTGAAGCTCTTCTATTGTGTCCTCCCCACGAGGAGCTTCACGCGTAGACGCTGTGGCCCTGGTATTGACCATGTTGATTTCCATGAACCCATCATCTAAGTAATCTGAAAGGTGGAGATCCTTGTTATCGACGTCTAATCCTTGCTCCCTAGTTAACTCTAAAATCTCTTCACAAAGTTTCTGAATTCTATCCTCCATCGACCTTCTTCTGCCACTGACTCTGAAGCAACAGGAGTGGTGACTATAGGAGTGCTGGACTTATAATCTGTTTGATGATTTGTAGACTTCTCGAAGTGGACAGGTGCAGCGACTCTCGGTAACCTCACTCTCCTTTCGAGAATTGATGCCTCGAGACGGATTATCTCAGCAGGGGCATCAGGACCAAGAGAGAAAGTGTGCTCCCTAGAGTGCAGACCATGCACAGACGAAAGTAATCCTCTCTTCCTCCTTAGGAGTTCCTTGGGTGGCATTCTTGGACCTAGCCAAGATTTGATTGGTCTTCGTATTGCGGCTGTCAAATCGGTGGTAGTTATCTCAACACGCTTTCCCAAAAGGTGCTTGACAGAAACCCTGCTAGGCTTTTCCATTTTCAAAATTTCCTCTTTCACTTATAGGGATATTGGACATCCCATTATTTTAAGAAGCTTGGCGACCGAACATCATTCTAATTCAGCCAATCTCCGTAGAAGAGTGTGAGCTCGAGTGATGGGTGTGGGCTTCTTTCCCTCTTCATCACGACTGTGCGGTGTTGGAAGTGCAGCGACAATCCTATGGAGACTTTCATTTCCAGTAGTACCAGCTAACGGGTGGAACCTACTACCTTGGAGGAGAGGAGATGTATTCGGTAAACCGAGTTCCTCCTGCTGAGGAATCTCATCAATCACTGGTATACTTGTAGCTTGTGCCCTAACGGCCTTGCGAAGCTTCTAGTTGCGATTCCACCTTTGGGATTTGGTCAACGGTGGAACCCTGGAACTGGAACCAATATCAAAGACAGACGACAGAGCAAGGAAGGCTTTGTCAGAATCTTCCTCGTGCAGAATTTCCTTCCTTTTAGCAGACAGGAAGTAGGTGCTGTAACAGCGAAGCGGAAGCAGTAGAGGTGACGACTCTCCTTGTTACGGAGCCAACTGGTTTGATGGGGACAGCAGTTATCTTCACCTTATTAGCAGATGGAAAGTCTTCACGGGAGTTCAGATAGAACTCGGAAGATGGTTCTTGTACTTCAAGGGCGGCAACTTTTAGGACTACGAACAAGGCTTTTCCAAGCACGACTTCAAACTCACTGAAGCCTGCTCCAAACTGAATCAACGGTGCTGCAAGACGAGCCTCGCGGGAAGAGGGCAAGTCGCAGGAGAAAGTCAGTGAAGGGGTTGACATTTCAACTATCAAAAGAAACGTTCCAAAATTTAGGAAAGGCCAAAGACCTTGTCATCATAGTTCTGATTTAATTTAATATATTATTATTTTCTCTTATCATATTTTTTTCTTCTTTTTCTTTTATTTCTTTTAGATTTTCATGTGTTTGTTTTAAATGATATTTAGAATTTTAAAGTTGGATTAAATTGGTGATCCAAGAAAAAATACCTATTTTTATGCCTTGATTTTTATTAAATTTTAAGGATATTATGCTTTAATGAAAGATATTTTTGTGTTTTTGGATGTAGATGATACAAAAATGTTCAAAAAGGAGAAAAATATGAAAAAGGAGCAAAATTGAGCAAAAAGAAGCAAAAATAGAGCCAAAATGCAAAATTATCGAAATTACTGGCTTGGCGCCTGATCACTAGAAAATATATTAAGAATTTCATACCAATTTTATATGAAATTGCACTTTAAAGAAAGGTATTTTCTTTATCTTATTGCAGGAATGAAGATTTATAAGTACTGAAAATAAAAAGCACGAAAGAAGCAGATTTGGAGAAAAAAGGACTCAAATTTATAAAAATTGAACTGCCCCGCCCACGGCGAGATTTAGGCCGCCGACGGCGAGTTTTTCCTGAAAAGTTTTGAATATATTATAAGGAGCCCGCTGACGGTGAGATCGAGCCAGCCAACAGCGAGATCGGCGCAGTTAGCCCATCTTCTAAAAGCCCGCCGACGACGAGATCAAGCCGCTGACGGCGAGACAGATGAAAAGAACCAAAATACAATAAACCTAGATGCTTTTAGAAGAGGTGCTTAAGTACCATTTGACCCCTTCTATAAATAGAAACGAATTCTAGTCATTTGTGTGTCCTTTGTGTGTCATTAGAGTGTCAGTTTTTGTCATTTGTGTGAAAGTTAAGAGTCTTTGAGTGAGTTTTTAGCGTTTTGGTGTGCTGTACTGGAAGGAAGAGTCAAAGGAACTTCATGTATCTGCTTGGGGAGAAGAATTGAGATAAGTACATTTGTTATTTGTTTGTTAACTTTAATGAAATCCATGTTTTGTGTTATTTTTCTCATGCATTCTGAGTAGTTTCCTTAGTCTTTCTCCTTATTATTGAGATTACGTAAAATGATGAATTAAAGTAATTGTGCCTAAAATATAAAAATAGAAATTGTGCTAATCTTTAACTTAAATCTTAATTTACTTTCAATATGGCCAATTGATTTGTTAACATATGTTGAAATATCAACTATATTAAAGATTACATCCAAGATTCAGGGAAGTCAAAAGCCTTGGAAGGAGGGTGCAAATAAATAGGGAAATATTAACCATTGGGCGTAGAATTGGACATTTTACTGTGACAGGCTAAAGTATTCAATTCGGTCTTGTTGTTTGAGAGCTGAAGTGCAGATGTTAGCCCTCAGGCGAGGGGAACGTGGGAGCTCTGAAGTGGCAGTAGGTATCTTCCCAGCCTAGCCGCAGATTCAGTAATCAAACATAAGACTAGTCAATAGTCTTTGCACCTTGACCAAAGGGTAAAGAATAGGAATGCTCCTATTTGGCACAATACAATTAAAAAACTTATTTAATTCTTCATTCACTTAATTCTCTAAAACAAGGAGAAAGATACTTTTCTGAAATCTTATATTCAACCTTAAGCATTAGTTTATTTTAGTTTAAGTATTCTTAATTTCCGTATACTAGAATAGTAAGTAAGTTTAATTTAAATTGTCTTTGAAATTTACTAACTTCCCTGTGGGATCGATATCTAGGACTCTATTAGAGCCCTATATTACTTGATAAAGATACGTATACTTGCGTAGTATCCACAATATAAATCATAAATTCCATAACAAAATCATCAGTATATATATATTCAGTGCGAGATCAAGTTTTTGGTGTCGTTGCTAGTTTTCATATCATAGTTGTAAGTATAAATATCGAAAAGTGGATCAAGTTTTTGGCGCTGTTGCCGGGGAAGTGAAGTAAAGTAATTATTAAAGTAATTAATAGAATTATTAAAATAATTACTAGAGTAACGGACTATTTTAAATATTACTTAAAAATTGTATGCGTAAATTTCGAAATGAAAATTTAATACCTTACGATTCAGAATTAGAGCGTACAATTAAAAGAATTAGAAACAAAAGAGAGAAATTATAAATTTAACACAAATGTTAAATAATCTAGAAACTGAAAATATAAACCAACAAAAACCATTAAGAGACTATGCCAACCCTACATTAGATGAAATTCACCTTACTATTCAAAACCCTGATGTAGCTACTGATTCATTTGAACTTAAACCTGCAATTATCCAAATGGTACAGAATAACCAATTTAGTGGTTCACCAGATGAAGATCATAATTTACATCTTGCTAGTTTTTTGGAACTTTCTGCTACTTTTAAATATGAAGAAGTATCTAATGATGTTATTAGACTTAGGCTTTTTCCTTTTTCTTTAAGGATAAGGCTAAGATGTGATTAAATTCATTAGCACCTAGATCTATTAAAACTTAGGGATAATTATCACAAAAATTTCTATCCAAATATTTTTCTCCTTCGAAAACTGTAAAACTTAGAAATGATATAACATCTTTTAGTCAGTTTGATGGAGAATCCATATATGAAGCTTGGGAGAGATTTAAAGAACTTCTTAGGAAATGCCCACATCATGCATTACCAGATTGGTTAATTATACAAACTTTTTACAATGGATTAATAGGATCTTTTAGATCAATCATTGATATTCTTCATTGGAGGTTCATTAATGTCAAAACCATTTGATGAAGCCTATGTGTTAATCGAAGAAATGGCTACTAACAATTTTCAATGGCCTGTTGAAAGAATAAATCTTAAAAAGACAGCTAGTGTTCATGAAAATGATGCAATATCTATGTTAGTTTCTCAAATTGCTGCTATATCAAAGAAATTAGATCATTTTGGAATGAATTACTCTCCACTATATTAGAAGAAAAATCATCTGGACAAATTATAGATTCTCAATCTCCTTATGAAACTATAAATGCTATTAATAATAGGCCCAATAATCCTTATGCAAATTATTATAATCCTGGTTGGAAGAATCATCCAAATTTTAATTGGAATAATAATACAGCTAATCAACAATGGATGAACAATTCTATAGGAAATCCATCTAATCAAGGAAATACAAATTATAAATCATCTTATCCACCCGGATTTAATAACACTCAATTTAAAGATAAGAAGTTATCTATAGAAGAATTAATATTATGTATTGGTCAGCACTTGCAAAATCAAGGAAAACAGTTACAGATTCAAGGAAATCAATTACAAAATCAAGGAACATCAATTAAAAATATTGAAACTCAACTCGGACATATTGCTACTGCGCTTAACAATAGAATTCCTGGAACTTTTCCTAGTAATATGGAAATAAATCCTAAAGACCAAGGAAAAGAACAAATTAAAGCAATACAACTAAGAAGCCGAAAATAGTTAGAAACAAAAATTCAAAAAGTAACAGAAAGTAAAAATGAGGAAGTGGAAATCGAGAAAGAAAAGTGTCAAAAAGATTAAAACATAGAATATTCATTGATCCCTATGAAAATATCTATAGAAAAACCACCACCACCATTTCCTCAACGAATTAAGCAACATAAAAAAGATAAGCAATTTGCTAAATTCCTTGAAATTTAAAAAAAATTAACAGTAAATATTCCTTTTGTAGAAGCGTTAGAACAAATACCTAATTATATAAAATTCATGAAAAATATTTTAAATGAAAAAAGAAAACTTACAGATAATGAAACTGTTGCACTTAGTGAAGAGTGTAGTGCAACTATTCAGAAAAATCTTCTTGAAAAATTAAAAGATCCTGGTAGTTTCACTATACCTTGCGCTATTGGAGAAAAATTTTATGGAAAAGCTTTGTGTGACTTAGGAGCAAGCATAAATTTAATTCCTCTATCAATTTTTAAAAGATTAAAATTAGGAGAAATTTCTCCTACTTCAGTAACTCTTCAGTTAGCTGATCGTTCTGTGACTTATCCTAAGGGAGTTATTGAAGATGTGTTAGTAAAAGTGGATAAATTTATCTTCCCGGTCGATTTTATTGTTCTAGACATGGAAGAAGATAAAGAAATTAAAATAATATTAGGAAGACCCTTTTTAGCCACTGGAAAAGCTATGATTGATGTTCAGAAAGGAGAATTGACTTTGAGAGTAAACGATCAAAAAGTAACTTTTAACATAGCAAAATCAATGAAATATCCTGCCATAGAAAAAGATGATTTGCAAAATGAATATTTTAAAGAATATTATGAAGAAAAGTTAGAAAAAGAAAATACTGAATTAATTAAATAAGTAGATAATGAAAAATTGGATTATATACAGGAAAAATTTGAAATGTTGGATAATACTGAAAACATTGAAAAGAATATAGTTCCGTCAATAATTAGACCTCCCGAACAGAAATTAAAAATTATGCATAATCATTTAAAATATGTTTACTTAGGTAACCATTCAACCCTACCAGTTATTATATCAGCTGAATTTAATGAATCACAAGAACAAAAACTGTTAGACACATTAAAAAAATATAAGAAAACTTTTGGTTGGACTTTAGCAGATATTAAAGGAATTAGTCCTTCAATCTGTACGCACAAAATTATTTTAGATAATGAACATAAGCCAAGAGTAGATCCCCAAAAGAGATTAAACCCAATAATGAAAGAAGTAGTCAAAAAAGAAATATTAAAATGGTTAGATAATGATATTATATATCCTATTTCGGACAGTGCATGGGTAAGCCCAATTCACTGTGTTTCTAAGAAAGAACGAGTGACCTTTAAAGCTAATGAAAATAATGATTTAATACCTATAAGAAAAGTAACTGGATGGCGTATATGTATTGACTATAAAAAATTAAATGCAGCCACCGGGAAAGATCACTTCCCATTACCATTTCTAGACCAAATGTTGGAGAGATTAGCTGGACGTAAATATTTTTATTTTTTAGATGGACATACCGGTTATCATCAGATACATATAGCTCCTGAGGATCAAGAGAAAACTACATTTACTATTCCTTATGGAACATTTGCTTTTCGAAGAATGCCTTTTGGATTATGTAATGCACTTGCAACATTCCAGAGATGTATGATGTCTATATTTAGTAAATTAATTGATGATGGAATAGATGTATTTATGGATGATTTCTCTGTATTTGGAACGTCATTTGACGCATGCTTAAATCAACTTGAAAAAGTATTAGAAGTATGCGAGAAAACTAACTTAGTTCTAAATTGGGAGAAATGTCAATTTATGGTTGCAGGAGGAATTGTATTAGGACATAAAATTTCGGAAAAGGCATGGAAGTAGACCCTGCAAAAATTCAAGTTATAGCTAAATTACCACCTCCAACTACAGTAAAAGGGGTAAGAAGTTTTCTTGGACATGCTGGATTCTATAGACGCTACATAAAAGATTTTTAAAAAATTACTAAACCACTAGGCAAACTTTTAGAAAAGGATAAGAAATTTGAATTCACAACTGAATGCCTAAATGCATTTGAATTATTAAAAGATAAATTAATCACAACACCTATAATAGTTTCACCTGATTGGGAGAAATCATTTGAACTTATGTGTGATGCTAGTGATTATGTTATAGGAGCAATACTTGGGCAAAGATATGATAAAATTTTCAAAGTTATATACTATGCTAGTAAAACTCTTAATAATGCTGAATTGAATTATACAGTTACTGAAAAAGAGTTATTAGCAATTGTTTATGCCTTTGATGAATTTAGGCCTTATTTAATTGGAAATAAATGTATTGTGCATACTGACCACTCTGCTATTAAATATTTAATACAAAAGAAGGATACCAAACTAAGATTAATTAGTTGGATATTACTAATGCAAGAATTTGATTTTGAAATAATTAATAAAAAGGGAATTGATAATCAAATTGCAGATCATTTATCGAGACTAGAATATAATGAACTATCTGACACTGATAATGAAATTTCAGACCATTTTCCTGAAGAACAACTTTATAATATAAATGAGTGGAAAATACCATGGTATGCTGACATAGTAAATTATATTGTAAGTAATATTTTACCACCTATGATAACTTTGCAACAACAGAAAAAATTAATTCATGATGCTAAAACATATTTTTAGGATAAACCATATTTATATAAGCAATGTAAGGATCTTGTAATTAGAAGATGCGTGCCTTATGAAGAAAAAGAACAAATCATTCAGAAATGTCATGATTCTGATTTTGGAGGACATTTAAGAACAGATAAAACTGCTTATTAAATTTTACAATCTGGATTTTATTGGCCTACTCTTTTTAGAGATGTTTATAGATACATCAAAACTTGCGATAGATGCCAACGAGTAGGTAATATATCTAGAAGAAATGAAATGCCTCTAAATTTTATATTAGAAGTTGAAATTTTTGATGTTTGGGGATTAGATTTTATGGGACCATTTGTTCCTTGATTTGGAAACTCATATATCTTAGTTGCTGTTGATTATATTTCTAAATGGATTGAAGCACAAGCTTTACCTCGAGGTGACGCTAAGAGTGTTTCAAAGTTTCTAATGAAAAATATTTTTACTAGATTTGTAATGCCAAGAGTGATTATCACTGACAGAGGTTATCATTTTAGAAATAAATATATTCACAAACTAGTAGAAAAATTTAACATTATTCATAAGATATCAACGCTTATCATCCACAAACCAGATGGATTAGTCGAAGTTTCTAATCGAGAGATTAAACGTATTTTAGAAAAAACTGTAAACCCTAATAGATTGGATTGGTCTATAAGACTAGAGACTGCATTATGGGCATACAGGACTGCTTATAAAACTCTGATTGGAACGACTACTTACAGGCTTATTTATGGAAAGACTTGCCACTTACCAGTGGAATTAGAACATAAAGCTTATTGGGCAATTAAAGAATTTAATTACAATTTGAAAGAAGCTTGTGAGAAAAGATTATTGCAATTGAATGAATTAGATGAATTAAGAAATGAATCTTATCATAATGATAGAATTTATAAAGAAAAAATGAAATTATTGCATGATCGGAAGATTAACCTGAAGAATTTTGAGCCAGGACAAGTAGTTTTGCTTTATAATACAAGATTGAAATTATTTCTTGGGAAATTGAAATCTCGATGGTTAGGACCTTTCACTATAACTTATATAATTTCATATGGAACTATAGAAATTGAAGATCCAAAAATCGGGCATAGATTTAAAGTAAATGGACACAGATTAAAACCTTATTTTGAAGGAATAAGACCAAATTTTAAAGAGGTTTTAATGCTCAGTCAACCTGATTACTAATTAAATTAGGTAGGGCTGACGACGTTAAACCAAGCACTTTATGGGAGGTAACCCATAGTAGTTATTAATTATGATCTATTTATTATAACTACTAAAAAAATTAAAATATAGAATGAAATCTACTCATTTTACTTTTTAGAATGATCACAAATTTGAATCTATATGAAGAAATCAGAAAATATTCGGACCGGAGCGAAAAATTGGGCAATTTACCTAATCTCGCCGACGGCGAGATCGATCCCGCCATCAACGAGATCGGCACGCCCAATTCAGTTTAAAATAATTAACTATCCCGCCGACGACGAGATCGTTACAACTGAGGGCGAGATAGTCCAAAAACAGTTTTTGTGAGTTATTTTGCGGTTTTGGACGGTTCTAAGGGCATTACTTTATATAAAACATTAAAAATTTCATTTTTATACTATCTTCATCCTTAGAAACGACTAGAGTCCCTTCCAAACAAATTATTATGGCCTCCAAACTACTTGAAACCACGAAATCTAGAGGTTTTAACCGACGAAAGTTCGTCAGTTCGGAGGCTCAACGATTATTCAACAAAGTTCTGATGAAAAATCACCTAATTAAAGAAAGAGGGTTCGTAAACAGAGGAGCAGAGAATTCAACAACAACAATTGAAGAAATGATTGTTCAGCGACATTGGGAGGTTATACCACATCTGCTATAGTCATTCCGGTAGTTAAAGAATTCTTCTCTAATCTACATGCGATCCATAATGGAAGTGTCTACGTAAGAGGCGGATGGGTAACTTTCACTCTTTCTCCGATAAATGAATTATACTCGATTGAGAATACCCCTGTTTGCCACTATTCAAATTTTGTTCCTACAAGATACAACATGAATGAGATCCATAGATATCTGACCGACGAACCTGATGATTGGGAATTACGAGAAGACGGGTACGTTAGTTTTTCTGCGTCACTGGTCACAGAAAAATATGTTAATAAATTCATACCTATTTTTGATGAAATTGCACTTTAAAGAAATGTATTTTCTTTATTTTATTGCAGGAATGAAGATTTATTGTTGATAGAAGCAAAATGCATGAAATGGAGCAAATTTGGATCAAAAAGGAAGAAATTCATGCAAATATAACTACTTCACCGACGGCGAGATCGAGGCCGCCGACGGCGAGATCATGAGGAGAAATTTCCGAAGGAATTATAACTACCTCGCCGACGGCGAGCCCGAGCTCCGCCGACAACGAGATCGCGTGGTTCGAAGACCTTCTAGAAGCCCCGCCGACGGCGAGGTCTTTCCCGCCGACAGCGAGATAGTTCAAAATGCATATACATTGAACCTAGACACTTTTCGAAGAGGTGTTTAAGCACCCTTGGACCTTCGCTTACCTCTATAAATAGAGGCCGAATTCTAGAGTCTTGTGTGTGTCTTTTGAGTCTTCCGTGAGTCTATTTCTAGTGTCTTAAGTGTAGTTTGAGTGAGTTTACCGAGTTTATTAGTTTAATCGAGTACTATTTAGTTGTCGTACTAGAAGGAAAAGTCAAAAGAACTTCAAGGAGTCTGCTTGGGAAGGAAATTAAGATAAGTATCTTTGTTTATTATTTTTTACTTTAAATGAAATCCATGCTTTGTTTTATTCTGATGCATTCTGAGTAGTTTTCTTAGTATTTCTCCTTGTTTATGAATATTATGTGGTTTGATGAAATTAAATAAAGGCACTTAATATAATATAAAAAAATTGTGATAATTTTTACTTAAAACTTAATTTACTTTCAATCTGGCCAATTGAGTAATTAAAATATGTTGAATTATCAACTATAGTAAAAATTACATCCAATATTTAGTGGAAATCAAAAGCCTTAGAAGGAGGGTGCAAATAAATAGGGAAATACTAATTATCGGGTGTAGAATTGGATATTTTAGTGTGACAGACTAAAATACTCAATTCGATCCTATGGTTCGAGAGCTGATGTGTAGATGTTAGCCCTCAGGTGAGGGGAACGTGGGAGCTCTGAAGTGGCAGCCAGTATCCTCCCAGCTTCTAGCCGTGCATTCAATAATCAAACATAGGATTAGTCAATGTTCTTTGCACCTGGACCAAAAGGTAAAGAATAGGAATGCTCTGATTTGTCACAATACAATTTAAAAATTCTAATTAAATTCATCATTTCACTTAATTTTCTAAAAACAAGGAGAAGGATACATTTTCTAAATTAATTAAATCAACTTATTTCAAGCATTAGTTTACTTTAGTTTATTATAGTTACTTAGAATTTCTGTTCACTTTATTAAGTAATTCCTTTAAATTTAGCTGATAACAATTCTGTTAAAAACTTCCCTGTGGGATTGATAACCATGACTCCACTAGAGCCCTGTATTACTTGATACGATACGTATACTTGCGTAGAATCCACATTATACATTAAATCATATTCCTATATTTAAAGCAGGATCAAGTTTTTGGTTCCGTGGCTATAAACATAAATTACATACATACAAAAAGTGGGTCAAGTTTTTGGCGCCGTTGCCGGGGAAGTTAAGAAATTATTTACTAAAGTAACGGACTTAGCTAAAAATTTATTTTAAAAATTGTATGCGAAAATTTGGAAACGAAATTTAATACCTTACGATTCAGAATTAGAGCGTACAATTAAAAGAATTAGAAAACAAAAAAGAGAAATTATAAATTTAACGCAAATGGCAAATATTCCTGAAAATCAAAATAATAATCAACCAAGACCATTACGAGATTATGCCAACCCTACATTAGATGAAATTCATTTAACTATTCAAAACCCTGATGTAGCCGCTAATTCATTCGAACTTAAACCTGCAATTATCCAAATGGTACAAAACAATCAATTTAGTGGTTCACCTACTAAAGATCCTAACTTACATCTTGCTAGTTTTTTAGAACTATGTGGTACTTTTAAATATGAAGGAGTATCTAACGATGCTATTAGACTTAGACTTTTTCCTTTTTCTTTAAGGGATAAGGCTAAAATGTGGTTAAATTCGTTAAGCACTCGGATCTATTAAAACTTGGGGAGAATTATCACAAAAATTTCTATCCAAATATTTTTCACCATCTAAAATTGCTAAGCTTAGAAACGATATAACTTCTTTTAGTCAGCTTGATGGAGAGTCAATATATGAATCTTGGGAGAGATTTAAAGAACTTCTTAGGAAAAGCCCACATCATGCTTTACCGTATTAGTTAATTATTCAAACTTTTTATAATGGATTAGTAGGATCTTTAAGATCAATCATCGATGTTGTTGCTAGAGGATCATTAATGTCAAAACCATTTGATGAAGCCTATGCACTAATTGAAGAAATGGAAACTAATAATTTTCAATGGCCTGCTGATAGATTAAATCCAAAAAAAATAGCTAGTATTCATGAAAATGATGCACTATCTATGTTAGCTTCACAAATTGTTGCTATATCTAAAAAATTAGATCAATTTGGAATGAATTACTCTCCAACTATATTAGAGGAAAATTCATCTGGACAACTTATAGAATCCCAATCTCAATATGAAACAATTACTGCAATTAATAACAGACCCAATAATCCTTATGCAAATTACTATAATCCTGGATGGAAAAATCATCCTAATTTTAATTGGAATAATAATACAACTAATCAACCATGGATGAATAATATGACACAACAATCAAGAAATCCATCTAATCAAGGAAATCTTAATTATAAAACCAATTATCCACCTGGATTTAAAAATAATAACCCTCAATTTAAAGATAAGAAATTATCTATAGAAGAATTAATATTAAATATGGGTCAACATCTATAAAATCAAGGAAATCAATTACAAATACAAGGAAATCAATTACAAAATCAAGGAACAAGCCTATCAAAAATATTGAAACTCAACTTGGACATATCGCTACTACACTTAATAATAGAATACCTGGAACATTTCCTAGTAATGTGGAAATAAATCCTAAAGACAAGGGAAATGAACAAATTAAATCGATACAATTACGAAGTGGAAAAGAATTAGAACCTCAAATTCAGAAAGGACTTGAAATTCAAAAAGAGGAAGTGGAAATTGAAAAGGAAAAGAATCAACGAGATCCAAATTTAGAAAATCCTTTAATACCTATGAAAATTTCTGTTGAAAAACCTCCACCACCATTTCTTCAACGAATAATTCAACATAAAAAAGACAAACAATTTGCTAAATTCCTTGAAATTCTAAAGAAATTAACGATAAATATTCCTTTCATAGAAGCTTTAGAACAGATGCCAAACTATGTAAAATTCATGAAAGATATTTTAAATAAAAAAAGAAAATTTACTGATAATGAAATGGTTGCACTTAGTGAAGAGTGTAGTTCTATTATTCGGAAAAAACTTCCTGAAAAATTAAAAGATCCTAGTAGTTTCACTATACTCTGCGCTATTGGAGAAAAATTTTATGGAAAAGCTTTGTGTGACTTAGGAGCAAGCATCAATCTAATGCCTCTATCAATTTTCAAGAGATTAGGATTGGGAGAAATTTCACCTACTTCAGTAACTCTTCAGTTAGGTGATCCTTCTGTTACATATCCTGAACGAGTTATTGAAGATGTATTAGTAAAAGTGGATAAATTTATCTTCCATGTAGATTTTATTGTTCTAGATATGGAAGAAGATAAAGAAATTCCTATCATTTTAGGAAGACCATTTTTAGCCACTCGGAAAAGCTATGATCGATGTTCGTAAAGGAGAATTAACTATGAGAGTAAATGATCAAAAAGTAACTTTTAATATTACTAAATCAATGAAATATCCCGCGCTAGAAAAAGATGATGAGTGTTTTCGAATGGAAGTACTCGATCGATTACAAAAAGAACATTTTAAGGAATATTTTGAAGAAAAATTAGAAAAGGAAAATATTGAATTAATTGAAAAATCCGATATAAATGAAAAATTAGATTATATTCAAGAGAAATATGAATTTTTGGATAACACGTAAAACACCGAAAAAATATAGTTCCATCAATTATTAAACCTCCCGAACTTCGAGTTAAAATGTTACCTAATCATTTAAAATATGCTTACTTAGGAAATTCTTCAACTCTACCAGTTATTATTTCATCTGAATTAAATGAATCTCAAGAACAAAAACTTTTAGGTACATTAAAAAATAGAAGAAAATTTTTGGTTGGACCTTAGCAGATATCAAAGGAATTAGTCCTTCAATCTGTATGAATAGAATTATTTTAGATAATGAACATAAACCTAAAGCAGGTCCACAAAGGAGATTAAATCCGATAATGAAAGAAGTAGTTAAGAAAGAAATTTTAAAATGGTTAGATAATGGTATTATATATCCTATTTCCGACAGATGCTTGGTAAGTCCAATTCACTCGTGTACCTAAAAAGGAGGAGTGACTATCAAAGCTAATGAAAATAATGATCTTATCCCTATAAGACAAGTTACTGGATGGCGAATATGTATTTATTATAAAAAATTAAACACAACCACCAGAAAAGATCACTTCCCTTTACCATTTCTAGCACCAAATGTTAGATAGATTAATGTACACAAATATTTTTGTTTCTTAGATGGATATACCGGTTATCATCAAATACAAATTGCTCCCGAGGATCAAGATAAAACTACATTTACTAGTCCTTATGGAACTTTCGCTTTTCGAAGAATGCTTTTGGATTATGTAATGCACCCGCAACATTCCGTAGATGTATGATGTCTATATTTAGTAAATTAATCGATAATGGAATAGAAGTATTTATGGATGATTTCTCCGTATTCGAACAACATTCGACACATGCTTAAATCATCTTGAAAAGGTATTTCAAGTATGTGAGAAAACTAATTTAGTTCTAAATCGGGAGAAATGTCAATTTATTGTTACAGAGCGCATTGTATTAGGGCATAAAATTTCAGAAAAAGGCATGGAAGTAGACCCTGCAAAAATTCAAGTAATAACTAAATTACCACCTCCAACTACGAAAAAAGCGGTAAGATGTTTTCTTGGACACGCTGGATTCTACAAGCGCTATATTAAAGATTTTTCAAAAATTACTAAACCTCTATGCCAACTTCTTGAAAAGGATAAAAAATTTGAATTTACAACTGAATGCATGAATGCTTTTGAATTATTAAAAGATAAATTAATTACAACACCTATAATAGTTTCACCTAATCTGGAGAAACCATTTGAACTTATGTGTGATGCTAGTGATTGTGCTATAGGAGCAGGTCTTGGGCAAAGATATGATAAGATTTTCAAAGTTATATATTATGCTAGTAAAACTCTAAATAATGCCGAAATAAATTATACAAACTATCGAAAGAGAATTATTAGCAGCTTGTATATGCTTTTAATAAATTTAGGCATTATCTAATAAGAACTAAATGTATTGTACATACCGATCACTCGTTATAAAATATTTAATACAAAAAAGAGACTAAACCAAGATTAATCACATGAATATTATTAATGCAAGAATTTGATTTCGAGATCATTAACAAAAAGTGAACCGATAATCAAATTGTTGATCATTTATCAAGATTAGAAAATCCTCGAATTATCCGATACCGATAATTCCCGATGAACAACTTTATAATATTAATGAGTCGAAAATACCTTGGTATGCCGATATAGTAAATTATATTGTAAGTGACATTTTACCACCTATGTTAACTTCGCAACAATGTAAAAAATTCATTCACGATACTAAATCATACTTTTGGGATGAACCATACTTATATAAGCAATGTAAGGATCTAATTATTAGAAGATGTGTACCTTATGAAGAAATTGAACCAATTATTCAAAAATGTCATGATTCCGATTTTGGAGGACATTTTGGGTACGTATAAAACCGCATATAAAATTCTACAATCCGCATTCTACCGGCCTACTCTATTTAGAGATGTATATAGATATATCAAAACTTGCGATAAATGCCAAAGAATAGGAAACATTTCAAGAAAAAATGAAATGCCTCTGAATTTTATATTAGAAGTCGAAATTTTTGATGTTCGGGGATTAGATTTTATGGGACCTTTTTATTCCGTCATTCGGAAACTCATATATATTAAGTAGTTGTCGATTATGTTGCCAAATGGATTGAAGCACAAGCTTTATCTAGGTGTGATGCTAAAAGTGTTTCAAAATTTTTAATGAAAAATATTTTTACTAGATTTGGAATGCCGAGAGTGATTATCACTGATGGAGGAACTCATTTTAGAAACAAATACATTCACAAACTAGTGGAAAAGTATAATATTATGCTTAAGATATCGATCGCTTATCATCCACAAACTAATGGATTAGTCGAAGTTTCTAATCGAGAGATTAAACGTATATTAGAAAAGTCCGTAAACCCTAACAGTCGACCGGTCTATAAGACTGTATCAATCGCATTACGGGCATACAAGATCGCTTATAAAACTCCGATCGGAATGACTCCTTACGAGCTTATATATGGAAAAACTTACCACTTACCAGTCGAATTAGAACATAAAGCATATTGGGCGATTAAAGAATTTAATTATAATATGAAAGAAGATGGTGAGAAGAGATTGTTGCAATTAAATGAATTGGAAGAATTAAGGAATGAATCATATGATAATGATAGGATTTATAAAGAAAGAATGAAATTATGGCATGATCAGAAGATTAATCGTAGAAATTTTGAACCAGACAAGAGGTTTTGCTTTATAATACTAGATTGAAATTATTTCCGGGAAATTGAAATCTCGATGGTTAGGACCTTTCACCGTAACTCAAATATTTTCATATGGAACTATAGAAATCAAGATCCAAAAATATGACATAGATTTAAAGTAAATGGACATAGATTAAAACCATATTTCGAAAATAGACGACCAAATTTTAAAGAGGTTTTAATGCTTAGTCAACCTCGAACACTAACCGAACTAGGTCGAACCGACGACGTTAAACCAAGCGCTTTATGGGAGGCAACCCATAGTAGTCTTTTATTTTTTATATATCTACATATTAGTGAATCTATATTATTAAAATAAATCTTACTACTCAAATTCTTATTTAGAATCATCACAAAAATCGAACTTATTATATGAGATCGAAAATATTCGTACTCGCAGCGAAAACGGGTGATTTTTATGAATCTCGCCGACAGCGAGCTCGAGCTCGCCGACGGCGAGATCGTGGACCATTACTCATTCATTTTTATAACTAAGTTGTCGACGGCAAGGAACTTCCCGCCGACGGCGAGGTAGTTTAAAATTTGGTTTCTTAAAGATTTTTCGTGCGGTTTTGGACGAATCTAAGCCATTCCTTCATAAGAAATTATTCCAAATCCGATTTTACACCAATTTCTTCCTTAGGAACGACTAGAGACCAATCCATTCCATCCAAAACGGCCTCAAAATTCCTAGAAACCACAAAAACTGAAGTTTTCAACCGACGAAAATTTGTTAGTTCTGGAGAGCACAACGAATCTTCAACAAAGGCTTGATGAAGAAAAGACATATCAAAGAAAGAGGATTCGTCAATAGAGGAGTAGAGAATGCTACTAAAAAAATCGAAGAAATGATCGTACAGCGGCATTGGGAGGTATTTTGTTATACAACTTCCGCTGTAGTTATACCAGTAGTCAAAGAGTTTTACTCTAATTTACATGCGAACAACCATGGAAATGTGTACGTCAGAGGAAGATGGGTAACATTTACTCCTGCAAGGATAAATGAATTGTTTTCTATAGAAAATACCTCTGCTTTGTCACTATTCCAACTTTGTGCCTTCAAGATATAATATGAACGAGATCTATAGATATCCGACCGATGAACCGGATGATTGGGAGTTACGAGAAGACGGGTATGTTAGTTTTTCTGCATCACTTCTAAACCCTGTCTCGAAGCACTGACATTTCTTTATATCATCAAAATTATTACCTACCATGAGAGTATATAAAGTTTCAAAGGAATGCACTATTTTAAACTATTGTATTCAAATCGGATTACCTATCGATGTCGGATCAATAATAGTAAAGTCCGTATCGGGATTAATCGTGCATGGGTCGTTGCATGGACTTGGACACCCATCTACTATATTTGCTTTATGCAGCAAGCATCTAAGTTTCTTACGAGGCTTGGGAAAAAGTACTTTTACCATGGAAACCCCTGGATCCTACTATTATGTTTCCCACTTTGGATAACAATGATGAGATCACCGTTATTTCTGACACAGCATCACAGAACAATCCTTTAGCAAGACCTATTTCTGATAAGACTAATTTTATTCTGAAGAAGATTAAAGGATTGGAGAAAGAATTGCAAAATGTGATGAATTCCATCGACAATATCTCTGATATGTTCGATCATATTGATTGGAGAATGAAGGAGCACTTTGATCATACTGGACATCTGGAGGCTAGTTTTATTCATCTACTAAGACAGAAAGGATGGATTAATGAAGAATCTACTGCATAATTCCCTTCCAGGCCTTTCTACAATTTATTTGTGCACCTGCGTCGCATTGGGAATATCATAGAAGATATTAGTTCGTACACGGAAGAGTAGGAAGGATTTATATGTTTATGTTATATTTGTATGTGTGAGTGTTTGTTTTGGAGTTTAAGTTTTATTATGAGTCGAACTTTAGATTCGATAAGATTTTATGTAAATTGTTATGTCTCAGCATTTAGAGTGTTGTGGTTTGGATTGCGATGCAGAGTGGTATGGATTTGAACAATTAATTTAAGTATGTGTGAAGTTGTTAGTGTGAAATTTGTAAGTTTGATGGATTTCATTTATAAAGTTATTTTATTTGTTTTGTGTGAATTTTTGTAAGTATAGTACCTAATCTTCTTATTAATATTCAAATTAAGTGATCGAAGATTGATTAATGGCATTTCGAGGTTGAAAATGATTGACAAAATTCAAAAATCGAAATTTTAAGACTTCGCCGACGGCGAGAATTATCTCGCCGACAGCGAGAAAACCCACTGACAGCGAGACCGAGCTCGCCGACGGCAGATTTTTCCCGAAACTTTTGCCTTATGGAATTAATTAGCTCACCGACGGCGAGAAAAATCTCTCTGACAGCGAGAACGCGAAAAGACCAATATTTGACCGGTCAACCGACACTATTCATCATCCCCTTCCTAAAATTTTCGAAAAACCGACCTAGTGGATTCGAGAGATCTTGGATTCGAAGCGATTTCAACATTTTTCGACACTCGCATTTCATCTTCCCATGGTAAGAGCTTCACTCCTATGCAAAAATTTTTGATTTTCACCATCGATTTCTTCTACATCGGGATATTTTGAAAAATTTTGAAATGTGAAGAAAATACTTGGAAGAATTTCATGTAAATCGATTTAAATGGATTTTAGTTGTTGTGGGAAGCCTTCTTAGTAATATTTTGGAGTTTAGTTAAAAATTTTGTAAATTTCACAGATCGAGAAATGGCTCCACGACAAAAGCGACGATTAGATTTTGACGAAACTCGATTCATTAATGCAAGAGCACAAACACGATATTTTCAAAATATTCAAGCAAGAAAGTGCATACAAGATCGAGTTTTCAAGAATCCAGGAGGAGAAGTAGAGCGAGTTATAAAGGAGCGAGGATGGGAAAACTTCTGTTTTGTTACCAACATAGCAGCTGTAGAAGTTGTGAAGGAATTTTATACAAACTTAACACAGGCAGAAGATGCACCGCTTAGAGTTAGAGGATTTTTCATAGATTTCAGCGCTGCTATAATAAACACATATTATGAAGTTCAAGACACCTGGAGCGAATATGAATCTTTTGGAACTATGGAAGGACCATTAGAAGAGGTGATTAACTTTCTCACTGATGGGAAAGGAGTCCGGAAGATAAAGCAAGCAGAACGGGTAAACTTCCCTCTTTCTATGCTAAATGCAACATCAAAAGCCCGGCATTATTTTATTTGTTATACTTTGTTACCTACCTACCACCATAGTGAGGTAACAAGAGATGTAGCAGCTTCGAATTTCGTATTCGAACCGAAGAGTATTAATGTGGGAAATGTTATATATAAAAACATATTAGCCATCGCTAGAAATGAAAGTGGAGGAGGATTAGGACATCCCGGTCTTATCTATGCACTTTGCCAATTATCCTGGGTAGAGGCAAGAGATGATGAGGAATGGATAGAGCCTATGAAACCCCTAACTCGAGCTAATATAAAGAAATATGAATCCCACGAAGGATGGAGATCTCGGGACAAGGGATTATGTACCATCTTCAAGTAGAGATATACCCTCTACTAGTTATGAACCACCCCCGCGACACTACTCCTACCCTTCAAGATCCGATGAATGAATTAACCCCGAGTAGAAAGAGTTTCGAGTTATTTGGAGAAAATATGGAAAGAAGATTTGAGCATATAGATCAAAGAATCGGAGGCTTGGAGAGAAGACACGATTATGATAGCGAATATCTCCAACGAACATTCGGAATACGAGATTGCATACTATGAAGCCGAGCGTCGTTATAGGAGTGGTGATTTAGATGTTGTCTTTCTCGAGTGCCCCGATATTCACAAGACTGCACCGCTTCAGCCTTCTCAGCCTGGAGATCAGGGTGATGATATATCTTGGGATTTTGATACAGAGGATTAGAGCTTTTGTTTAGTTTATTTTGGTTTGTTTTAGATTTGTTGTTATGTTGAGAAACTTTATTATTTTGGATGGGATTATTTTGTACTTTCTGTAGACTATGGACTTGGTATGTTTTGTTTGTTTGATTGAGCTATGATGTTATATTTCTTATGTGTGTTAAATTAGTTGCAAATTTTTATATATATAGGATGTTAGTTTTTCTTTAATGTATTATTGTAAATGTATGTGTAGTAACAAATTAAGTTTTCTATGTTATGTTTGATACTTATTTTAAAAATTTCCATCCCCGCACTTTCTTTTTAAATATTATATATGGAAGAATACTAACAAGTACAATTTCGTAAGTAATGAAAAAGCCTCGCAAAAATTTCAAAGAAAAGAAATACCTAAAGCTCAAAGGTATGATGAATTTTATTTATATACTTTCCCTTTTTCACTATATAGTATAGATAGAAAAATTTAAGTTTGGGGGAAGGTAAAAAGACAAATTTAATTATTAAATTGTTCTCAAATTTTATTTTCAAAAATTATTCAATGACTTTCTATAGTAATTTTCAATTCAATAAATATGAGTTGCTTTATTTAATTATTATATAAAGTTAAAGAAAATACTTCTAGTAATTCAATTAAATTAATAGAAGAAGATATTTGGTTAAAAGGAATAAGAATATAGTAGACTAGTTAAAGTAAGGGAAACTATATTCTAAAAATTGGAAATTCTTAAGTATATAGATGAAAAAGAAAGGATAGAAACTTAATGAAGTAAAAATTATAAAATATATATAAGCAAAGAAGTATTTTAAGTTCATAATTATTAACAGTCTTTCCAGATACAGTAATCCTCACTTGAAAAAGAAAAGAAAAAGAAAAGAAAAAATAAAAGAAAAGAAAAGAAAAGAAAAGAAAAATATAAGTGAGGAGAAGCTTGAGGAGAGGTCTTATCAAAAATTGGCTTCAATGGATTCAACCTAAAGGGTAAAACTTAACTATATTTCTAAACTTATGGATTGGTATTTTACTAAATATAGTTTTCTTTAATTTCCTATCATCTAAATATCTTAAGTAATTTATTAATTTTTAATATTGTCTTTCCTGAAATAAATAGAAAGCTAGAAATCTTAGACCTAATAACTAAATAATCTTATCTCGATAAAATTAATTGAAATTACTTAGAAACATTTCTTTTTTACTTTATTATAATGTTATTTAAAATTAATTCATTTATTATTTGAGTTGAAAAATTCTATTATAGAAATCATTATTTTTATTTAGTATTAAAATTACTTGAGGACGAGTAATAATTAAGTTTGGGGGATTTTGATCACAGAAAAATATGTTAAGAAATTCATACCTATTTTTGATGAAATTGCACTTTAAAGAAAGGTATTTTCTTTGTTTTATTGCAGGAATGAAGATTTATTGGTGATAGAAGCAAAAAGCAAGAAATGGAGCAAATTTGGATCAAAAAGGAAGAAATTCATACAAATATAACTACTTCGCCGACGGCGAGATCGTGAGGAGAAATTTCTGAAGGAATTATAACTACCTCGCTGACAGCGAGCCCGAGCCCGCCGACAACGAGATCGCGCGCTTTGAGGACCTTCTAGAAGCCTCGCTGACGGCGAGGTCGTTTCCCGCCGACGGCGAGATAGTTCAAAATGTATATACATTGAATCTAGACACTTTTGAAGAGGTGTTTAAGCACCCCTTGGACCTTCGCTTACCTCTATAAATAGAGGCTGAATTCTAGAGTCTTGTGTGTGTCTTTTGAGTCTTCTGTGAGTCTATTTCTAGTGTCTTAAGTGTAGTTTGAGTGAGTTTAGTGAGTTTGTTAGTTTAATTGAGTACTATTTAGTTGCCGTACTAGAAGGAAAAGTCAAAGGAACTTCAAGGAGTCTCGCTTGGGAAGGAAATTAAGATAAGTATCTTTGTTTATTGTTTTTAACTTTAAATGAAATCCATGCTTTGTTTTATTCTCGATGCATTCGAGTAGTTTTCTTAGCCTTTCTCCTTGTTTATGAATATTATGTGGTTTGATGAAATTAAATAAAGGCACTTAATATAATATAAATAAATTGTGATAATCTTTACTTAAAACTTAATTTACTTTCAATCCGGGCAATCGAGTAGTTAAAATATGTTGAATTATCAACTATGGTAAAAATTACATCCAATATTTAAGGAAATCAAAAGCCTTAGAAGGAGGGTGCAAATAAATAAGGAAATATTAATTATCGAGCGTAGAATCGGATATTTTAGTGTGAAAGACTAAAATACTCAATTCGATCCTACCGTTTCGAGAGCCGAAGTGTAGATGTTAGCACTCGTGTGAGGGGAACGTGGGAGCTCGAAGTGGCAACAAGCATCCTCCCAGCCTAACCGCAGATTCAGTAATCAAACATAGGATTAGTCAATTCTCTTTGCACCTTGACCAAAGGGTAAAGAATAGGAATGCTCCTATTTGTCACAATACAATTTAAAAATTCTAATTAAATTCATCATTTCACTTAATTTTCTAAAAACAAGGAGAAGGATACTTTTTCTGAATTAATTAAATCAACTTAATTCAAGCATTAGTTTACTTTAGTTTATTATAATTACTTAGAATTTCTGTTCACTTTATTAAGCAATTCCTTTAAATTTAGCTGATAATAATTCTGTTAAAAACATCCCTGTGGGATCGATAACCAGGACTCCACTAGAGCCCTGTATTACTTGATACGATACGTATACTTGCGTAGAATCCACATTATACATTAAATCATATTCCTATATTTAAAGCGGGATCAAGTTTTTGGTTCCGTGGCTATAAACATAAATTACATACATACAAAATGTGGGTCAGTCACTTCTTAACCCCATCTCAAAGCATTGGCATTTCTTTATTTCATCAAAGTTACTAACCACTATGAGGGTAAACAAAGTCTCAAAGGAATGCACAATTTTAAATTACTGTATTCAATCTGGATTGCCTATTGATGTTGGATCTATTATCGTGCAAATTAAGGGACTTGGACACCCATCACCTATATTTGCTTTATGTAGTCAGTACCAAGTTTCCTACGAAGCTTGGGAAAAAGTGCTATTGCCTTGGAAACCACTAGATCCGACAGATATGTTTCCTACATTGGATAATAATGATGAAACAGTAATTATTTCTGATCAAGCATCACAAAACAATCCTTTAGTTATGCCCCTGACTTATAGAATAAACCTCAATTTACGGAAACTTAAAGGATTGGAGAAGGAACTACAGACTTTGATGAATTCTATTAATAATATCTCTGATTTATTCTATCACATCGATTGGAGAATGAAGGAGCACTTTGACCATACAGGACACCTGGAGGCAAGTTTTATACGATTATTGAGACAAAAATGGTGGATTGAAGAAGACTCTACTGAAGAATTACCTTTCAGGCCTTTCTATAATATATTTGTGCACCTGCGTTCTATTGGAAACATCAGAGAAGAGAACAGTTCAGACTCCGATGAGTAGCAGAGACTTCTATTCATATTATATGTATGTGTGTTGATGTGAATTTAGTTTTTTTTATTTAGTTTGAATTGTACGTAGATAATCCTAGTTTAGATGAGATAGTATGTTGTTTGTTTTGTCTCAAAATTTAGAGTATCGTGGTGTGGATTGCAATGCTGAGTAAGATGTATTTGGGTTAATTTACTTAGTCAATTGTTAGTTATGTAGTGTTTGAAATTTGTAAGTTCATGGATTTCATTTATAAAGTTATAATGTTTGTGTTGTGTAAATTTATATGTTAGTAACAAATCTTAATAAAATAATAATAAATATATCAAATTTAGTGACTGGAACAATGAATAAGGTTTAATCTAAGTAGAATATAATTGAAAAATTAAAATATATTAAATTTTAGGAAACCTCGCCGACACAGAGAGAAATCCCACCGACGGAGAGATTTTCCCGAAACTTTGGCCTTGGTGAATTAATTAGCTCGCCGGCAGCGAGAAAATTCTCGCTGACAGTGAGATCGCGAAATATACTTTATTTGACAGGTCAACCGACACTAATCATCGTCTCCCTCCTCAAAAACTTAAAAAAACCGACCTAGGGCTTGTGGAATCTTGGATTTAAAGCTATTTCAACACATTTCGATGCCGGGATTTTATCTTCCCTTGGTAAGAGCTTCACTCCTATGTAAAAATTTTTTATTGTCACCATGAATTTCTTCTACATTGAGAAATTTTGGAAAAATTCGAAATGAGAAGAAAAGAATGAGAAGAAATTCATGAAACTTGATTTAGATTGATTTTAGTAACTATGGGAAGCCATCTTAGTAATATTTAGAAGTTTAGTTAAGATTTTTGTGAATTTAACAGATTGGAAAATGGCTCCACGACAAAAGAGAAGAGTGGATTACGACGAAACTCATTTTGTGAATGCAAGGGCACAATCAAGATATTTTCACAATATTCAAGCCAGAACATGCATTCAAGATCGAGTTTTCAAAAGTCCTGGAGGTGAAGTAGAGTGAATAATTAAAGAAAGAGGATGGGAAAATTTCTGTTTCATAACTAACAGAGCAGCTGTGGAAGTGGTAAAGGAATTCTATGCGAACCTGACACAGGCTGAAGATGCACCAGTTAAGGTTAGAGGATTTTTTGTAGAATTCAGCGCTGCAAGAATAAATTCTTATTACGAGGTACGAGACACCTACACCAGTGAGTATGATACATTTGGAACTATGGAAGGACCACTGGAAGAGGTGATCAACTTTCTCACTGACGGGAAAGGAGTTTGGAGGATAAAGCAGCGAGAACGGGTAAAATTCCCTCTTTCTATGTTGAATGCATCATCTAAAGCCTAACACTATTTTATTTGTTCTACTTTGTTACCTACTTACCACCATAGTGAGGTAATAAGAGATAGAGCAGTTCTGAATTTCTGTATTCAGAACCAAAAAAGTATTAATGTGGGAAGTATAATTTATAAGAATATATTAGTCACCTCAAGAAGTGAAAGTGGAGGAGGACTAGGACATCCTGGTCTTATCTATGCAATCTACCAATTATCTGGGGTAGAGGCAAGAGATGATGAGGAATGGGTTGAGCCTATGAAACCCATTACTCTGGCTAATATTAAGAAATATGAATCCCACAAAGGATGGAGATCTGGGACAAGGAGCTATTTACCTTCTTCAAGTAGAGATATTCCCTCTACTAGTTATGACCCACCTCCCTATAGTACTCCTACCCTTCAAGATTTGATGAATGAGATGACTTTACAACAAAAGAGTTTTGAGAAAATAGAACAAAAACTGGAGCATATTGATCAGAGAATTGGAAGCTTAGAAAGAAGACATGATTATGATAGCGAGTATCTCCAAAGACATTCAGAGTATGAGATAGCCTATTATGATGCTGAAAATCATTACAGGAGAGGAGAGCTCGATGTTGTATTTTTTGAGTGCCCCCGATATACTCATTACCAGCCTAATCCGCCAACTGATCAAGGAAATGACGATATAGTTTAGGACTTTGATGTAGAAGATTAGATGTTATGTTTATTTGTTTAGTTATAGATTATGATGTTGTTATTATTTGTTTGTTGTCTTACATTCTAGTATTGATGTTTTAGTTTATGAACTTTATTATGATGTGGTGTAGATTTTCTTTTTAAATATCGATGTTAAAGTTATATAGTTTTTAAATTTTTAATGTTTTTAGACTACTATTGTAACTTTGGATTGAATTATTAAATGTATGTGGATGTAGTATAGTATGTTAGTATAAAATGTGGTAGTATTGCGTTAAAACTTCTTTACCCCGCACTTTCTTTAATATTTGGTGTATAGAAAAATACTAACAATACAGGTTAATTATGTAATGGAAAAAGCCTGCAGAACTTCAAAAAGAAGAAATACCTAAAGCTCGAAGGTATGATTTAAATATTAGAGCTTATTTCCTTTTCACATTATGTAGATAGATAGAAAAATTTAAGTTTGGGGGAGGGAGAAATACAAATTTAATTATTAAATTGTTCTCAATTTACATTTTCAAAATTATTATAAAATGATTTTCTGAATTAAAACTTTACTACGAATAATCATTTACTTTTATATAGTGTCTAAATTACTTGAGGACAAGTAATAGTTAAGTTTGGGGGAATTTGATCACATGAAAATATATTAAGAATTTCCTACCAATTTTATATGAAATTGCACTGTAAAGAAATGTATTTTCTTTGTTTTATTGCAGGAATGAAGATTTATAAGTACTGAAAGCAAAAAAGCACAAAAGAAGCGGATTTGGAGCAAAAAGGACTCAAATTTATAAAAATTGAACTGTCCCGCTGAAGGCGAGATTTAGGCCGCTGACGGCGAGTTTTTCCCGAAAAGTTTTGAATATATTATAAGGAGCCCGCTGACGGCGAGATTGAGCCCGCCGACAGCGAGATCGGTGTGATTAGACCATCTTCTAGAAGCCCGCCGACGACAAGATCAAGCCGCCGACGGTGAGACAGTTGAAAAGAGCCAAAATAAAATGAACCTGGACGCTTTTTGAAGAGGTGCTTAAATACCATCTGGAGATTTGACCACTTCTATAAATAGAAACGAATTCTAGTCATTTGTGTGTCATTTGAGTGTCATTTGGGTGTCATTAGAGTGTCTGTTTCTGTCATTTGTGTGAAAGTTAACAGTCTTTGAGTGAGTTTTTAGCGTTTTGGTGTGCTGTACTAGAAGGAAGAGTCAAAGGAACTTCAAGAATCTGCTTAGGGAGAAGAATTTAGATAAGTACATTTGTTATTTGTTTGTTAACTTTAATGAAATCCATGTTTTGTGTTATTTTTCCCATGCATTCTGAGTATCCTTAGTCTTTCTCCTTGTTATTGAGGTTGCGTAAAATGATGAATTAAAGTAATTGTGCCTAAAATATGAAAATAGAAATTGTGCTAATCTTTAATTTAAATCTTAATTTACTTTCAATATGGCGAACTGATTTGTTAACATATGTTGAAATATCAACTATAGTAAAGATTACATCCAAGATTCAGGGAAGTCAAAAGCCTTGGAAGGAGGGTGCAAATCAATAGGGAAATATTAACCATTGGGCGTAGAATTGGACATTTTAGTGTGACAGACTAAAATATTCAATTCGGTCTTATTGTTTGAGAGCTGAAGTGTTGATGTTAGCCCTCAGGCGAGGGGAACGTGGGAGCTCTGAAGTGGCAGTCGGTATCCTCCCAGCCTAGCAGCAGATTCAGTAATCAAACATAAGACTAGTCAATATTCTTTGCACCTGGACCAAAGGGTAAAGAATAGGAATGCTCCTATTTTGCACAATACAATTAAAAAACTTATTTAATTCTTCAGTCACTTAATTCTCTAAAACAAGGAGAAAGATACTTTTCTGAAATCTTATATTCAACCTTAAGCATTAGTTTACTTTAGTTTAAGTATTCTTAATTTTCGTATACTAGAATAGTAAGTAAGTTTAATTTAAATTGTCTTTGAAATTTGCTAACTTCCCTGTAGGATCGATATCTAGGATTCTATTAGAGCCCTATATTACTTGATAACAATACGTATACTTGCTTAGTATCCATAATATAAATCATAAATTCCATAACAGAATCATCAGTATATATATATATTCAGTGCGAGATCAAGTTTTTGGTGCCGTTACTAATTTTCATATCATAGTTGTAAGTATAAATATCGAAAAGTGGATCAGCGCCTAGGCGCCAGAGTCCGGCGCCTAAGCGCCAGCTCGATACAGAAAACTATTTAGTTTTTGATGACTTTTGGGCAGTTATATTAAGGGTGTGAGCGGTTATTGGACCTTCTAGAAGGCTGACAGTAGTTCCTGGTTTATAGGACATGTGATACAATGTATTTGGATGCTTCAAAATGATTTTAATCGCGAAGAGGTGTGATCCAATGTGAAGAGGTGTAAAGAACTCGAAGCGGTATACGGCGCCTAGGCGCCAGACACACCTTCTAGAAGATTCATTGAATGTGGACACATTTTGAAGAGGTGCCTTGAGGCAACCCTTGAAGCCTATAAATAGGAGGGTATTCCTTCAGAGAAAAACACCCCCATCTACCTCCTATCTAGAGTCCAACCTAGAGAGAGAATTAGAGAGATCATATTAGGGCCACCTTTTTACTTTCCTTCATAAATTTGTGAGTTTATTTTAGAGTTTGTATTTAGAGTTTGAAAGAGTTGTTGCATCTGTAGTTCATTACGCTGTTGAGTCAGTAGGAATGAGAAGTTCAGTAGGAGAAACATCTAATATAAGTATTTTTATTTTGATTTAAAGTTTATTTAAGTTTTTTTGTTATGTAATTTTATTGTGTTCTGAGTAGTTACTTTACTTTCTCCTTTCAATTGTGAAAAGATAAATAAGATAATACAAAATTCGTCGGAGAATTAAAAATCATATATTTTCAAAATATTGTGAAGATATTAATATCGGTTCTTAATTTACTATTTAAATTGGCCATTTAAATTTTTAAAATCTGTTAAAGAGTTTTGAAACCTAGAAGGAGATGAATTCTTAACTTGTAGATATCACATGAATCCTTTGGTAGTGGAAGGCCTTGTGCTGGTTATTCAAGGTGAAGTGCAAATAAATAAGAAGATGTTATATATTGGGCGTAGAATTGATAAGTTTTTAGAGTGACAGACTAAAATCTTATGATTTGGTTTATAGAAAAGGAAAGGGTCACTAGTAGTGCCGACCATAGCCACCCTTGGACATCTAGTAGTGTGAGGCTAGATTAACCCATTCTACTAACAATACATCTGGACCTGATCTATAGGCTAGCCAATGTTCTTTGCACCTGGATCAAAGGGTAAAGAATATGAATGCTTCTATTTGGCACAATACCATAAAATTTTATTCTCCACGAATATTATCATTATCTTAGAAAATCTTTGATTAATTGAAAGGGAGAAAGTTGCTTTCTTATTACTATTTACATCAATTATTTTATTTCTACTTTATTATTGCATCCAGTAAATTAAAGATATTTTATTTTTGATTATAAAAGAAATACATTAAAATAAAAATATTTAAAGATCTATAACTCTCTCCTTGTAGGAACGATACTGGGGTCTTTTTTTCAAAGCCCTATATTACTTGAAACGATATGTATACTTGCGTAGAACCCCTAGTGTCTAAAATATTTTCCATAAAAGTATATTTACATACACTAGCCGCTATTATTATTTATAACATATATTTTTGATAGCATTAATTAGTACGTTGATCTTCAGAGGACTTCGGGTCAAGTTTTTGACACCGTTGCCGGGGAAGAAGATTTTTGTATTCATATATTTATATCGGGTCAAGTTTTGGCGCCTTGCCGGGGAGAGCAGAGGCAAACTTTTATATTTTAAGTATTTTTATTTTATTCATTTTTCTTTATTATAAAAAAACAAAAAAAACATATATATAATAATTATTATTATTATTTTAATTCTTGCTAATTGACTTTTTATGTGTAGTTCTAGATCTGAAAGAGTATTACCTTTAGATTCTGAATTAGAAAGAAATGTTAGAAGAATTAAAAAAGGAAAACAAATTTAAAAATTTCAAGAAATGACTAATTTACATAAAAATTTACAAAATCCAATTGAAATTAATGATCAAAATGTTTATAAACCATTAAGGGATTATGCTAACCCTACAGTTGATGAACTTCATAGTAGTATTCAAATACCCACTGTAGATGCTAATTCTTTTGAGCTTAAACCATCTATTATTAAAATGGTTCAAAACAATTAATTTAGTGGAACACCAAATGAGGATCCAAATTTACACCTTGCTAGTTTTTTAGAACTTTGTGCTACCTTTAAATGTAACAATGTTTCTGATGATGTTATTAGGCTTAGACTCTTTCCTTTTTCTTTAAGAGATAAAGCAAAGATATGGCTGAACTCATTAGCAACAGGTTCTATTAAAACATGGGCTTAAATGGCACAAAAATTCCTTTCTAAATATTTTCCTCCTAAAACTGCTAAATTAAGAAATGATATTACTTCATTTAGTCAATTTGACGGGGAGACAATTTATGAAACTTGGGAAAGATTTAAAGAACTATTAAGAAAATGTCCTCATCATGCTTTACCTGATTGGTTAATTATTCAAACATTTTATAATGCATTAATTGGATCTTTAAAATCATTTATTGATGCTGCTGCTGGAGGTTCTTTAATGTCTAAATCATTTAAAGAATCTTACACTTTAATTGAAGAAATGGCTAACAATAATTTTCAATGGCCTTCTGAAAGGATTAATCATAAAAGAATGGCAAGTATTCATGATAATGAAGTCTTTTCTATTTTAGCTTCACAAGTAGCTGCAATGTCTAAGAAATTAGATAGTTTTGCTATTAATATATCACATAATAACTCTGCTAATATTAAAGATTCTCAAAATATTGAAACTTTACAAGCTATTGCTAGTAAAAATAATCCTTATTCAAATTATTATAATCCTGGATGGAAAAATCATCCTAATTTTAACTGGAATAATTCATAACAATAGGGTAATAATCAATCTCATCCCACTGGATAATCAAGTTAATTCAAACTATAAACCACCTCGATTTAACAATCAACAGAAAAAGTTATCTATAGAAGAATTAATTTTACAACTAAGTAATCAATTACAAAATCAAAACAATGATTTTCGTAATATTGAGAATCAAATGGGACAAATTGCTAATTTAATTAATTATAGACCCCCAGGAACACTTCCTAGTAATGTTGAAATCAATCCAAAAGAAACTGGAAAAGAACATGAACATGTTAAAGCTGTACAACTTAGAAGTGGAAAGAAATTAAAAGAAAGAATGCAGAATAAAATTGAAAATGAGATTGAGGTTGAAGAGATTGAAAAATTTAAAGAAACTCCTTCTCCTAATAAAGATGAAACTGATATTTCTATTAATATGGAAGTTGAAAAACCATCACCACCTTTTCCTCAAAGACTTAAACAACAGAAGCTTGATCATCAATTTTCTAAGTTCTTTGAAATTTTTAAGAAACTTACTATAAACATACCTTTTGCTGAAGCTTTGAAACAGATGCCAACTTATGCAAAATTTATGAAGGATATTTTATGTAAGAAATGAAGATTTGATGCTTTTGAAACTGTTGCATTAAGTCAAGAATGTAGTGCAATAATTCAAAAGAAATTACCTCCAAAACATAAAGATCCTGAAAGTTTTACTATACCTTGTGCTATTGGAGAAACGTTTTGTGGAAAAGCTTTATGCGATTTAGGAGCAAGTATTAATCTCATGACGAAAATAAAGAAGATATCGACAACACCAGATACAACAGCACCGGAAGTGAGAAGCCAGTCCTCGAATGCAAAGGAGCTCTACTTGCCATCAACTTGGACTTTTCAGATACAAAAGAGCCAAATACAATAATAGAAGGATCTCTGGGTCTGGAAGAAAAAGAAATAACAGAAGTACACTTGAGAAGTGGCAAGGTGCTACCGCCAAGGACAGCTCCAATGGATAATGGAAAACAAGCAAATACTCACGAAGAAGTATCTCCAACAACGAAAGAAGTACAAGCTCGAAATGAAATTGAGAATTCAAATAAGGTGGATTACAACGTGCTAGCTCACCTCAGGAAGTTTCCTGCCAAGCTAAGCTTTTACGATGCTCTGATCCTGTCAAATGAAATGGGAGAAAATCTGATCAAGGCTCTACTTGACCCTGATATTTGCTTAGCACAGTTGGTTAGCACATCCTCAGATGGAGTTTGCACTTTGAAAGAAGAGCCTGGCGTAACCTTCACTGATGAAGATTGGGTACTCGGTACAGCTGATCACAACCATCCGCTCTACATTTTCGTCATCATCAATAGGTTCAGACTTTCCAGAGTATTAGTAGATACTATAGCGTCGCTCAACATAATGAGTCTACGAACACTAGTCTACTTAGACATCGTCGCTCGAAAACTTTCTATGGATAAAATGATGCTAAGAGGATTTTGTCAGAAAGAAGAAAGAGCCCTCAGATCTATAACGCTACAAATGAAAGTTAGAAATCTAGTAACAGCTAAAAAATTCCATGTCATCTATTGTGATACATCGTTCAATACCCTGCTTGGTCGGTTGTGGCTTCAAGAGTACAATATGGTCCCGTCGTCACTACACCAGTGCATTAAAATACTATATGGACGGACAAGAACATTGCATTAAAGGAGATTTGCAACCATTTTCAATACATGAAGTAGGCATTCACGAAGACGTCGCATATTATGCTCCCTCGAAGAGAATAATACTTTCAAAAGAAATTGTGACAAGTAAAGTAGAAAATTCAGAAGAACTACGAGAACAGAACCATACGACTCCAGTTCAACAATCTCCCACCGTTCCTTCAGAACGAGTTGGTGGAGGTTTTTTTAGCCTACGCATCCGAGGACAAGGCCGGGGAAGTGGTCAAGGAAGAACTTACCAGATTGTTAAATGGATGAAGCCGACAATCAGCATTGAAGAAGGAAGCTCTGAAGATGAAAAGAAATAATAATGATAAGTCAGAAGAAGCCTCAGTTAGAGATTTCTACGGATGACATAGAAAGAGATGAATATGAATCAGTGTACGATCGGATTAGTCATTATGTTTAAGCCATGACTCTAACTCCAATCCATCCTCAAAAGATCAAGAGTATGGATGGCAAGGAAGTCCATAATGATGGTTTTAAACTGATCAAGTTTAATAAAGCTTCTCCTTCTACTTCTAAACCTTGTATAACTCTTGAAGAAAACGATTCTAATGAAATAATGGAATTAACTTTTTTTTACTTTTCATCGTGTCTACAAAAGTTAATTCAACAGGGAGATGTGCCAAAACAAATTCCAAAAGATAAGTTACAATCGTTTGAAAAATTATGGAATACCAGAGGAAAGAAACTCAACTCGAATGAAGGTCTTGGATTCGGTACGATCGGACCCGTCGATGAGACGGGATCTTGCATGGTTGTTACAAGTCAGACAGTGGAAGATTGTCTGGACAACAAGATGGATATGAAGATCAACCAATAGAAGAGGCTCCGCCAGAATTCAAAGAAGAAATCAAGTCAACAGTCGATGAATTAAAAGAAATCAATCTCAGGACTGAGGAGCAGCCCCGACCTACTTTCATAAGTTTACTACTCAACAAAGAAGAGGTTACATACTTGGTCAGGTTACTGTCAGAATTTAAAGATTGCTTCACTTGGAGCTATGATGAAATGTCTGGACTATCTCCAGAGATTTCAGTTCACCGACTAGGAATGGATCAAAGTATGATACCATTAAAGCAAGCTCCCAGAAAAATGGACCTTGAAATAGAACAACAAGTTACTACAACATCAAAGAAATTTATAGACGCTAACTTGTTTGAGAAGAAAAATATCTGACATCGCCAATGTCGTACCAGTAAAGAAAAAAATGTACAAATCGGAGTATGTGTCGACTTCAGGGATTTGAATAAGGCATGTCCGAAAGACGAGTTACCATTACTGAAATCGAAACTTATGTTAGACATCAGGTTGTCACACGAAATTTTCTCCTTCATGGATGGATCGTCGGGTTAAAATCAAATCAAGATGGATCCAAAAAATGTAACACTTGCAGCATTCAGAACTCCGATCAGGATTTACTGCTACACCGTGATGCCATTTGAATTGAAGAACACAGGAGCAACATATCAAAGAGCAATGACGAAGATCTTCGATGACCTCATTCACAACCAAGTGGAATGTTACTTAAATGACTTGGTCATTAAGAGCAAGGTCAAGGAAAACCACCTAAATGATTTGAGGATCGTATTTGAATGATTACAGCAATACAACCTAAAGATGAATCCCTTAAAGTGCACTTTCAGTGCTACCTCTTGAAAATTTCTAGGATTTGTTGTCCATCATCGGGAATCAAGATTGACCCAGAAAAGATTAAAGCGATATTAGAAATGCCTCCCCCTAGAACCTTGAAATAATTACATTATTTTCAAGGAAAATTGACATATCTAATTTGTTAGGAAGGTGTCTCCCCTTTTCAAACTTACTTCGAAAGGATATCACATGCGTTTGGAGAGAGCCATGTCAACGAGCTCTCGAGGATATTAAATTATATCTAACGACACCTCCTATTTTGGCAACCTTATCCCAGGTAGACCGTTGATACTTTATACTGTGGCTTTGAACAAATCTCTCAGAGCATTGCTTGCCCAAGTCAAAGTTGAGAGTAAACAGAACGCACTCTACTACTTGAGTCGACGTCTAATACCGGTAGAAGTAAAGTATCCTCCTATTGAGAAGCATTGTCTAGCTTTGTTTTTCGCTGCTCTAAAGCTTAGACATTACATGTTATCTCATAAGGTCAACCTGATTTCGAAAGTTAATCCATTTCAATATTTGATGACCCGAACAACACTTTTTGGGCGTTTAGCAAGGTGGTCGATGGTTTTATTGCAATTTGATATAACTTTTGTGCCCCTTCGCACTATCAAAGAGTAGATTCTCACAGATTTTCTTGCAGAGCACCCACTGCTAGTTGGGTCCTTGCTCAACGAAGAACTACCAAAAAAATAAATATTACAAATAGAGCAGCCCAGTGCCAGAAGTTGGGAAATGTACTTCGGTGGAGTGTCATCAGCTCAAAGAGATAAAGGACAACAGACAGTGATACCTAATAAAGCAGGAATCAGTTTAATCTTGGTGACTTCAGATCGGGCGATGCTGAGATTCTCCAACCACTTGTCAGAGCCGTGAACCAACAATGAAGTGGAATATGAAGCTCTAATCACTGGTAAAGAAATAGTAATACTAATGGAAATTACAGACATTTCCACTTATGGCGACTCACAACTCATCATTCAGCAGGTGGCAGGACAATACAAAATTTTAAAATCAAGTTTAGAGGAATACCACTGGTATACAATGAAATTACTCAGGCAAATTCCACATGTGATATTCTATAGAGTTCCTCGAGCAGACAACGACCACGCGGATGCTTTAGCTAAACTCACTAAACAATTGGCTTGTCCACCCGAAGATTCCACAGATATTACAGTACAGGGATGTCAGACTTTGTCACAAATTGACCTCAACAGTCTACACAAGATTGAAAAAGAAGAGATAGCAGCAACAGTGGCAGAAGATAAAGAAGATTGGCTTCAGCCATTGATAGAATATTTGCAAACTGGAAGATTACCAGAAGACAAATCAGCAGCGTATCAAATTCAAGAGAGAACTCTCTCATGTGCCTTAATTGACAATATTTTGTACAGAAGGTCCTTCGATTAGATGTGGCTCAGATGCCTCAGCAGAGCAGAAGCACATAAAATTGTGAAAGAACTACATGCCGGATTGTGTGGTGCTCACTAGTTGGAACCGAAGATGAGCATGAAAATCAAAATATTCGGATACTACTGGCTAGCAATGATGACAAACTGCATGGACACAACAAAGAAATGTCATCAGAGTCAGGTGCACGGAGTGGTCTTGCACCAACCTCTGAATTTTCTACATCCCACAATTTCCTCATGGCCATTCAAGTGTTGGGGCATGGATATAGTGGGTCTAATAGTCCCTCTATCTTCGAAAGAACACAAATTCGTACTCGCAGCTACAGATAACTTCTCCGAGTGGGCGAAGGCAGTTCTGCTATGGGAAGTTACAGAACAGTAAGTTCTATAGTTCTTCAAGAATCAGGTTGTTTACCACTTCAGTGTGCCGCGCAGGATTTCTGATAATGGGTCCACCTTCAAGAGAAAAAAAACAAACAACTGCATCAGAAGACACGGGATAGATTGGAGATACTCAAAAATCTACTACCCTAAAGCAAATGGCTTGGCAGAAGCCTTCAATAAAATGCTCGTTCAAATTCTAAATAAGAGGCTCGATGAAAACAAAAGAGCATGGCACGAGAAATTGCTATATGGTTCATGGGCTACAGGACGAAAGTCAGAACGCCGATGTAGTCTACACCATATGAACTTGTGTACGGGTCTGAAGCAGTCCTTCCGGTAGACGTTCAGCTACCATCACTCCAGATCACCTTGAATAACCTGCACAAGGCCTTCGATTGCCCAAGGATTCATGTGATATCTACTAGTTAAGAATTCATCTCCTTCTAGGTATCAAAACTCTTCAACAGATTTTAACAATACAAGTGATCAATTTGTAAAGTAAATGAAGATCCGGTATTAATATCATCACAATGTTTTAAAATATAAATAGTTTTTAATTCTCCTTCAAATTTTATATTATCTTATTTATCTTTTCATAATTAAAAAGAGAAAGTAAACTAACTACTCAGAACACATTGAATTTAAAAAACAAAACATGATAATAAAACTTTGAATAAAATTACAAATACTTATCTCAAGTGCTTCTCCTACTGAACCTCTGAATTCTTCTGACTCCAAAGCAAATAAACTTCAAAAGCACCAACTCTTTAAACTCTCAATACACACTCTAATTAAACTCACTAATTAATAAAAGTGGCCTTAAAGTATTTCTCTAATTCTCCCTCTAGATAGAGCTCTAGATAGGGGGATGTATGGGGGGTATTTTTCTCTGAAGGAGTACCCTCCTATTTATAGGCTTCAAGTGTTGCCTTGTGGCATCTCTTAAAAATGTGTCCACATTCAATGAATCTTCTAGAAGGTGTGTTTGGCGCCTAGGCACCGGAATCTGGCGCCTAGGTGGCGGACTCTGCGTCCAGTTCTTCGCACCTCTTCACTTTGGATCGCACCTTTTCGTGATTAAAACCGTTTCCAAGCGTCCAAATACATTGTATCGCATGTCCTATAAACCATGAACAACTGTCAGTCTTCTAGAAGGTCCAATAACCGCTAACACTGTCAAAATAGTAGTCCAAAAGTCGTCAAAAATCTTGACAGATCCCATATCGACCTGTGGCTTAGGCACCGGATTCTGGCGCCTAGGCGCCAGACCAATAATTTTGACAATTTTGCATTTTGGCTCCATTTTTGCTCTTTTTTTCTCCTTTTTCACTTTTTTTTTTCTTATTGAACATTTTCCATCACCTATATCCAAAAACACAAAAATACCTTTCATTAAAGCATAATATCCTTAAAAATTTGATAAAAACTAAGGCGTAAAAATGGGTATTTTTTACATGGATCATTAGGTCAGTTGAGGACAATGACCTGGAGTCATTGGATTGCATGCGTAATGAACGGATGGCTAGGATTGCGGTGGACATAAGATCTTAACATAAAGTGCGGTCATGTGGCAGCTGATTCAGAAGGTGGCGTCAAATGGCGGAGCAACGCGTGGGGGCTTCGGAGTTGCCGAGGATGACACGGCGCCGCGTGTTTAAGTAGGAAATTAGGGGTATTTTTGAAATATTTAAATCAATGAACATTAAAAATTCATAACTTGGTGTAGAAAAATCATAAAAATAAAATAAAAATACCCTAGTGCTCAGTGAAAAGAGGAGAACAATGTGGAAATTGTTTAAAATATTTTTGATGTATATTTTATTTTAAATAATTTAAATACATTTTTAGTCTTTTAATTCCCCATGCATGTAAGAGTTTCACCATAGCTTGAAATTTTGGTATGTTGCTTCATCTGTCATGAGGAATCTTCCCTGAATTTTCCAAAGTCAGAGAAGATCCCTAGACAGAGGATCATATTTTTCATGTTTATGTCTATTATTTCATAAATTAAATGTGATAATTACCATATTTCTTAGAAAAATCCAAAAAAATTATGATAGGTTCTTGATTTAAAATGTTAAAAATAAGCCTAATTATCCACTTGAACTAAAACAAAATTCTAATTAATTAGGACAAAATAAAAATCAAAATAACACAAAAATTACTCTCCAGTGTGCTTCAGGGACAGAAGAACTCCCTTGAAATGTTTGAAGTCATTTGGAATTAATATAATAGATCAAATTTTTTTTTAAGTCCAATGGCCTCTTTGGTACTTAAATGAATTTTAAAAATTAAAAGACATGTCAAAAAATTAAAAGAATGGTTTTGGGACTTCTCTGTGATCAAAAGGTTCTTTTAAAAATAAAATTGATTTTTTTATAAAATTTTCATTTTTAATCTTACTTTAATATTTAAATTATTATATAATAAAAGAAATAAAAAAATATTAAAAATTACAACATTGTCACATTTGGTCTCCTAATCACTTAGGAACCATCCCCATAATTTTCTTAAGGTTCAAAATTAAAATATCAATTTTCAAAAGGCTTAAATATATTTTTAAGAGGCTAAAAATGAATTTTCTTGATTTTTAAACTAAAATAATTCTAATAATTAAAAGAAAAATCAGAAATTTATGAAATATGTTTCTTTGGGTTCCCTGACCTCAGAGAGATTTTTGAAAAACATAAAATTGAATTTTTAAATTTTAAAATATTTTATAATTAATTAAAACTCCAGAATTTAAAATAATTCTAGAAATTAAATTAAAACTCAATAAATCATGAAAGTTAGTCTAAGTAATTCTTTGATCTAGGGTTATCTCTAGTAAACATTTTAAGGGATTAAGATTTTTCTTGGTCAAGTTATTGAATTTTCACTGAAAATTCTATTTTGCATGAAAATAAATATATAAATTAAATTAAATTTTGAAAAATCACGTTTTCTTCTCTAATGTTTTAATCAACTCATTAGTAAGGTAGAATAAAAATTTCAATTAAATTTGATGAATTATGAGGTGATAGGACCTTAATGGGAAAAGGTAATTTTGGATACATGGCCTTAAATTAATATTTAGGCTTAAATTCAAGAAGGAAAATGGGTAAATTTTGATTTTAAATAAGTGCATTTGAATGGTTGAAACATTAATGGATAAATGGTAGAAACTCGCTACAATTTCCTCACATCAAAATTAATTATCCAAATTTTCTTAATTATTATAATTTGGTAGAAAAATCAAATTACGAGGATCTTAAGGTTAGGGGCAAGAACTTGGAAATGAACAAACCACCAGCCTGCCCTTTACTTGGTGTTCAAAGTTGTACTATGATCCGTTGACGGAAATTCTCACAACTTAAAATTTCATTTTCCTTAAGTCAAGAAATATACTCACCTAAAATCTTAAGGGGCTTAGTAATGAGCTAGGCTTGATCCAATTTAATTAAAAAAGGTTTAGAAAAGTTGATATAATCAAAACTAGAGTATTTTTTGAGACAAAATAAGCCCTGAATCATAATTTGATTAAGTACCCTAATAACCTTAATCTGTCCTTTCAGGGCCTTCAACCACATAATTTTTAAATTAAATAATAAATGATGAATTACCCTACTCTTAGAGATGACTAAAGCATTGGTTCACTGAGCATAAGGGTATTAAGGAGATAAATCATTTAATAATTATAATAAGTCTAAAAGGACTTCAAGGAAGTTCAAAAATATTGTGAAATATCCGTGTTTCTCCTAGACTATTTCACAAGTCTTCTGGACACCTTGCAGGATAACTGGACCTATTATTTTTATTAAATGAAGAAATTTCAAAAATGAATATAGTTCACTAGGTTATGACCTAAGACTTGGTAAGCTTGTAATTAATATATCCATAGGGTTTTAGTTCCCCGTTAATATAAATGTTTATTGCAAAGAACACTAATGTTTTAGGTGGAGGAACGAGAAGACTTGCTAGGTACACTTTTATAAGTTTACAACATTTTCTTTTCCCGCTTTTTTTTAACCGCACGTTTATTTTCTTGCAAACTTGCATGCTAAAAAAATGATGAAACCCTGCATGAAAACTGAAATCGTTAGGATACCCACAAAATTGAAACCAAAAATCAAAAATTAAAATTCAAAATAAGATAAAATTCACCGCCACAACATTTAAAAATATAAAACAACTAAAAATTTAATCATAAACAAAACAAAACCCACAATTGCAACTAAATAAAAACATCTCATCGGATGATAGAGAATTCCCTAGAGGAGGTAACCCACGTGTTGCTAACAGGGTTTTCCCATTGTCTAAATGAAAGTATGGATCTCATTAAGTTGAGTTTAGTAAATTCATTTGGACTAAGTGAATTCGATGAAAATAGTGATGTCGGGATGATGGAACCGTGGGATCTTAACCGGCGTTGCTATAATAAACTTTTATGTTCCCCTAATAAAATACTAAGACACAATAATTTAAATATTTCTAAAACATGACACTCCTCTCTTCTCCTCAATTACCACTTCTTTAAATTAAACCTGCAACAATAAGGAGTTCGGAGCATGCATAGTGGGTAGCACGACCATCTTCAACAACAAAACTTGTCTACATCAACAAAACCATTTCTTAGTTTAAAACAACAAGCCATAGGATTTCGTGTTAGCTTGCTTAGTGCAGCATAAATCCTCACATTTCCTTTAGGCCTTTGCACAGCTCTGCTATGCAATATAAGCCCTAATTTGCTTTAGGATTCTGAGGTTGTCATCTGATACGATATAAATCCTCCCATCTTCCAAGTTATTTACATAATTGGACATTATGTAATCCATATAATTAATTGGTAGGATTGAAATTTAAATAAATTCATTTTTAAGATTAAAGCCAAACCATAGGATAACTTGGGAAGACATCAAGATTTTTCTTGAATCTGTATTCGTCCTCTAGTCTTCTCTCCATCAGATTGTGATAAAAATATAGAAAATGATGTTCCAAAACTTGAGCCATTCACCTATTGAATTTCTGACTATCACATTTTCTTTGAAAACCTTACCCTTGGAATTCATGAATATAAATGTTTCATGATCTATATAAAGAGTTTTCTTAGGTGACTTTGGTTATCTAAGATGTAATTAACTATAGGGGCTTGCCCTTATAGGAATCTTAATGACACCATATTAATATAAACCCTATCTAATTCCTATATAATAGGTAGGGAGATTTGTCGGTCAAAAAGTGGTTCCCAGATCAAACGTATGTCATAAATCCTTTAGTTTAATTGATCAAGATTCACCTCAAGCCACATACTTATTCTATGAGATAAATACATGTTTTGCGGTGAAATGCTAGATTATTTAAACTATCATTTATATGAGATAGGTTTGATTTCATGTTCTTCAAAATTGAAATATTATTTTTAAATATATTTATATACATATGTTAAATTAAATTAAAATTCTATTTTATAAAACTATATTTTAAAACCCCTTTTCAAAAATATCAACCTCCACCAAACTTAGCGACCGACAAGCATAATCTCTTAAAGGTATAAATTCTTGATGGATTTCACCATTTTGATTTAAAATTTCTTGATTATTTTGTATTTTTTGTATTTTTAATTTTTCTAATAGTTCTTTTTAATTCAGACTCGTAAGGTATAAGTCCTTCAGAACCTGAGCTACGCATAAACTATTATAAAATCACAAGAAAAACAATAACTTATATAAAAACAACACAACAATAATTTCTTAAAATATATCTAACAAGTTTAAATAAGACTTTAAAAAGTAAAAATTAGTTTTCCTAAAAATTTTTTTCAAATATTTTATTTTTTTAACTATTCTTTCCCTTGTAACGGCGCTAAAAATATTATCCCTGATATTTATACTTATGTTTTATGTATGAATTTATACTTCTTTTTAATTATATCTCTTTCTTGATAAGGATGCCAAAAACATGATGCCAATGCAAATAACAGATTTAATTAATATTACTATAAAATGTGATTCTATTCAAGTATATGTATCATTATCAAGTAATATAGAACTTTCTTATTAAGCCCCGAGATACCAAAGCCACCGAGAAAATGTGATAAAAAAATGTTAATTATTCTTAATAAAGAATCCAAAGAAATAAGTTTTTACTTTTTAAGAAAGATCTTACGCAAACTAAAGATAATATTTTAAGAAAGAAAGTTCGATTCTTTTTTATAATTTTTATAATTTAAAATGAAGACAAACAACTTTAACTAGATTTTTGTAAGAAGGAAGGAAATGCAAAAAAATTATCCTTTTCCGTATTATGAATCAGTAACAATACATAGAATTCTGTTGTGGAATTATCTAAAATGTGTTGCGCCTAATAAGAAAGATACTAGCTCTAACTCCAGAGTTTTCACTTTTCCCTCCACCTAGGGACTAACATCATGCATCAAAACATAAAATAATAAATGGAATTGGGGTTTTTAGATTGACACTCTAAAGTCCTCTAATTTTACACCCATCGAAGTGTATCTCCTTATTTATTTACACTTAATCATATGGATTACATTCTCAGCCATATAATCTTATGTGTTTCTTACCAATTTTTGACTGAGGCAATACCATACCAATTCTTACATGTTCTCGTAAAAAATATTAACATCTTAATTGGCCAAATGAAGAAGTAAATGAAGTTCAATATTTTTAAATCATCACAACTTCTGCCAACATTGATTTCTTATACTTCACACAACATCATTCCATAACATTATTATTTCATCATTTTAAGGAAAAAGATAAAGAAAGCTACACAGAATTCATGGAGAAAATACAATCACAACTTGGTTTAAAAGTAGAAATCATAGTGAAAGAAAAGAAGTCTTAATTAAAAACCAAATGTAATAAAAATGATGAAAACTTATCTGAAAATTCTCTCCACCAAGCCCTTGAAGTTCCTTTAAAAACTTTACTTTTGCTTAAAATGCACCTTAGAGGTTGCCGCCTAACTCAAAGGATTCCAAATCTCACATCTAATCCTAATACAAAATATATTAAAGTAAGTAGAAAAGGTGAAGTGGAGTGGTGTGTTACTAAAAAATCTCTTACAGAATAAACATAAACTACACACGCTCCGATAAAAACCATTTTTCTGATTTTCAAGTCTTTTTTTTATAATTTTCCAACAGGTGTCATCGTATATCTTCAAATTGTGTCCATATTCAATGAATTCTCCTAGAGATGTATCCCTTAATAAGAGATTTAATTCTATTTTGGTACCAAAAAGAAGTCACCCATGATTCTACCAAGTGATGCCTCAAACACCTCTTCAAAATAGCGCCCAAAATTAAATAAATCCTCTTTAGTCATTACCGTGCGTAATCGAGAGGTCTCAATGCTTAGCCACGAGGCTTCTGGAGTATAAGCTTCAGGTCTAGGCGCATAGCCGCGAGGCTCTGATGCGTAAGAGCGGGTCTAGGTGTTTAGCAGCCACAGATCAATTTTCCACCTTTCTTCATTTTTGCTCCAAATTTGGTTCTTTTTCACTCATTTTATTGTAATCATTCATTTAATCATAACCACAAGAAAAATACTCAAAATACCTTCCATTAAAGTGAAATATCATCAATAATAGGTATAAAAATGTGTATAAAAATACTATATATTTTAGGTGTAACAGCCACTCTGAGAAGTTAAATTAGAACAGGTTCTTCACTTTTTCAAAACACATATTGTCTATAGATTCGGAGTTCCTTGAAGGGTCATCTCAGACAATGGACTGGCCTTTAAAAATACAAAAATGAGCAATGTCACACAAAGACATGGAATATACTGGAGATTTTCAACGATTTATTATCCCAAAGCCAATTGTTTAGCTGAAGCATTCAATAAAACATTGGTCCATATCTTAAAGAAAACATCAAACAATAGTCCATGACAACGACATGAAAAATTGATTGAAGCTTTATGGGATTACAGAAATACATATCGAACACAAGTACGATCAACACCTGAGGATGTACTTCTACTCAATGTTTAAATTCCTTCTCATAAGGTTGCAATCGCAAATAAAATCATAGAAGATGAAAATGTGAAACTGCGACATGAAGAACTTAAAAGTCTGGAAGGAAAATGTGTGCAAGCTTAACACAATCTAGAGCTATGTCAAGATAAGTTGGTGCGGGCCCACAACAAATTGGTTCATCCTAAAACATTTCAAATCAGGCACTTTGTCTTAGTGCTATGAAGACCTATCCCCGCACATAGAAAAATATGTGGAAAAATTTGAGCTGATATGGGAGGGCCCATATGTTATTGAAAGACATATTTGAGAGGATCTTATCAGTTGGTTGACTGTAAATAAGAAAGGATAATACCTCCAATTAATGGGAGATATTTGAAAAAATATTATGGGACATAAATAAATGACTTGTTTGTAAACTGGGAAATAATAAGAAAGAATGAATTTTGATATTATCTTAATAAGAATCTTTATATTTACGAGACAATCATTTCACTCATGAAACGTGTGTTTGTTAGCATTATTTCCTGACAATAAATTGAACTTCACATAAATTAATGATTAGGTCTGATATTTTTTCATTAACCTGTTCTTCGCAGGGAATGATGAAAGACATACTTCTGTTCACCTTTCGAAGTGGTGTTTATTTGGCACTAGACCACCACTGCATTGACAAAGGTTCTAGAATCCATTTTGACTTTGATTTAACGCAATTTGGTTTATCATATAATGGACCATTGTTTTCCATTGTTGACAAAGATGAAGCTAAAAAAAATTACCTGTATTGGAATTCTAATTTTGACAGTAGGACACTATTAAAGAAAAGGGAAAACTAATCAGTCAGAAATGAAAAATTGACACTTGGAAATTTAAATCAGTGATACTAGTTGCGGCTCACGGAATTGCAGAAGCATCTGTTGCTAGGATTAATAAACTGTCATTGAGACTAACTCGATCCAAGAGAAGAAATAATATTAAATAACTAAAATGACATGAGGAAAAGGAACAACGAAACCTAAAATTTATGGAGGATGGCACTTCTAAATTTGAATTCCTGAATTCCGAATACCTACCCGGTGAAGTGTATCTTGTCATGGGAGTAGAGAATTTGGATCCTAAAAAAGAAGAAGAAATAGAAAGGACAATATTCATGCCAACTCCATATGTATTGGCATTGGACCTCATGATGTCAGAAGTACCGAAAAAATACAAATTGTTTCTGAGGAAGAGTTAAAGCGCATCCAAACCATTGAATGACATACATTTGAATAGTTTAAGCATATCACTGGTTGAATTATCGATATATTAGAAGTCATCCAACTATACACTGTGTCTTTGAGAAGGATGAGAAAGCTACCATTATTGAACATATAATGGAAGCCCGTCATAGAGGTTACACTGGATGTTTAAAGAAATGAACATATTCCAAACTTAACAGAAGGATACCTGGTAAAGAAAGAATGACTATTCAATATGAGTGTTGTTATAATTATGGTGTGGATAAGGATTGCAATCTTTTGGGGATCCTACAACATGAGCAAGTAGATCTAATGCCTATGATGATTATTTAGATCATCAGATAACTAGTGACTTGGAACATAATGCGAGCTGATTGTATTCTAGATAGTTGTATTACAAATATTTATGAGGAAGGAGATTGCATACCACAACATATTGACAGCCACAATTTTGAACGACCCTTTTGCACTGTATCACTAATAAATTGATGCTCTATTCTATTTGGAAGAGAAATTTACATTATAGGACAATGAGAATTCCGTGGAGCTTACCAAATCCCTCTTCCATGAGGATAGATCCTTATTTTTCAAGGTAATGGAGCTGATGTATCCAAGCATTGCACAACAAGTATGCACAGACAACAAATCTCCATAACAGTGCAGAGGATGTGTTCTGACAAGCTTCCTATTGGATATCAGCCCATACCATAACTTAAAGGATTACAACCTTTAGAACTACTATGACCATGTGAACATCCAAGCACCTAAGACATACTTGACAGAACTTACATCTGATAGTATCTCGAAGTGCTAGATTTCATGGTAGATCTTGTAGTATCTAAGGTTATACAGATGATGAAAGAAAGATAATTTTTTCATGATGTTTTCCCGCTAGGATGTACTATGATGTTATTGACATGTGATGTGATGATGATGTCTCTTATCTGTGTTATGACCAATGTACTTTATCATTGGTGATGGAATAAAATCTCCGACTTTAGGTAATTATTGATGAAAGTCCAAGAAATACTAAAACAAAAACCTACGATGAAAATGATAACATGATAAATTAATAAAGATTTTATTTGCTCCCTTGTGGAAATTCAAAGTCAATCGTAAACTTTCTTTTTAGCTATGGGATGTAAGGCCTTCCTAACACAGAATTATGACCTTCTTTTAACTTTTCAGAATAGCTTAAATGTCTGTTAAGCATTCCTTCCCAAAAGAGACGACATTTCAGAGAGATGGAATATGGCATCCACTCTCTCTCTAGTTTTTAGATATATGACCCTTCATAACACAGAAATATGGAATTCCTTTAGCTCTCACTTTCAGAAAGGATATAAGTCACATAGAATTCCTTCTCAAAATCAACATATCGACATTTGATATTTTTGAAGATGGTATAATATCCACTATGTCTCTCTAGTTATTGGATATAAGACCCATTTTGACAAAAAAATCTGGCATTCCTTTAGCTTTCTCTTTGAGAAATGATATAAGTTGCATAGCATTCCTTCTCAAAGTTGACATATGGACATTTGATATTTTAGAGAGATGGTAAGACATCCATCTCTCTCCTCTTTTATTTGATATAAGACCCTTCATGAGATGGAAATATGACATTCCTTTAGCTCTCCCTTTGAGAAAGGATATAAATCACATAGCATTCCTTCTCAAACCGACAATGCCGACATTTGACATCTATGAGAAATGGTGCAAGACCTTATTTAATTGAATATGACATCCATTTTCTTTTTAACTATTCAAAGTGAAATTTCTCTCACTATAAACTGACGACTTTGTTAGGTTATCATGACCGTTTCAGTCAACGCCAATATGTGAGGCATACTTATACATTTTTCCCACATGTTGGGGGCCCATTTGTTAACCTCACTTCTGAGATGATCATTTATAAATCATTTTGAATGGAATTATACTAATATTGACCTCCTAAATCTTAGTAATGGTCACCAAACCCTAATGTGTAGGGTAAAACCCTAAGGAAGCATTTTAACCCAAATCTTGATGACAACCTAAAATGATCAAATCAGCAAAGAGAAACCCTGATATGATCAACCCTTGACCTAACCGGTCAAACTTTGTTCAAAATGGACCTATTGACCACCGTATTAACCATTAGGTCAACCCTTGACCTATATGGCCAGACTTTGGTCAAAATGATTAATTAATGACCAATGACCACCACATTGACCAAGCTGGTCAACCCTTGACCCAAATGGTCAAATTTGATCAAAATGGTCAATCCATGACCCAATGATCACCACATTGCCAAACTGGTCAACCCTTGACCCAAATGATCAATTTAGGTAAAAATGGTCAATCCATGATCTAATGACCATTACATCGACCAAACTGGTCAACCCTTGACCCAAATGGTCAAATTAGGTCATAATGGTCAGTCCAATATCAATGATCACTACTTTGATTAAATTGCTCAACGTTTGACCCAAATGGTCAAATGAGGTCAAAATTGTCAATCCATTACTCAATGACCACCACATTGACGAAACTGGTCAACCCTTGACTAAAATGATCAAATTTGGTCAAAAATGGTCAATCCATGACCCAATGACCACCCCGTTTACCAAACTTGTCAACCCTTGACCCAAATGGTCAAATCAAGTTAAAATGATCAATCCATGACCCAATGACCACCTTATTGATCAAACTAGTCAACCCTTGAACTAAATAAACAAATTTGATCAAAATAGTCAATCCATGACTGAAAGATCACCACATTAGCTATAATATCAAACCAAATACCAAAATCAGTCAACATTGGTTAAGCATGACCAAAACAAGCTCTATCACCAAGCCTATTGAACTCCATGGCTAACCTAACCATGTCACACATTAGTCAACCTTGGACCTAAACTGGTCAACCCTGCTCAACTTTGGTCAAAATATTCAATTTTGAACCAAATTAATAAAATTAGTGAAATAATTAATTTCTAAAATTATTTGATTAATTTATGGGTTAATATTTTAATTTCCTATATTTTAAATTAATTATATAATTTATTTAAAATTAGATTACAAAAAAACTTTAAATTAAATTGAAAAGGTGACATCATCTATGACATAATAAATGAGAATACAATTTAATTTTAACACATATCAAGTTACTAATGGGTTACCCATGACCTAGGGAATCCATTAAACACCATCATGCTGTGGTTAACTTTATGGAAAACCCATGGGTTACGATGGTTAACCCAAGTTAGGGTTCATCATTACACCATTATGAATGAATGAAAATGGTGTCATTCATGCATACTACCTTGGAAGGCTTATATTGGTGAATCATCACTCACCTCAAAACTTACCAAAGGGAAGGAAAGCTGAGCTTATGTCATCCCTTAGATCATGATTAAACTCATCATGACCAAATTGTAAAATTGGGAAATGAGAGGTTATGTGTAACTTCATGCCAAGGTGATGGTATGACCTGTAAGCTTATGGGAGAAAGTAAATCCAGCTCATTCTAAGAGCTCAATCACCTCTTGGAATGCCCAATAGAGTAGAGCCATGAACTTGATCCGATCCTCATCATAATGAGAGCTCATTATGAATGCCACCTTGGGAGAGCCATCATGGATAATTCTCACTTAAAATCTTATCCTTAACAAGGTTGGCATTGCTTAACACCTTCCCCAAATGGATCCAAGCAAGCCAAGGCTCATCCAAGGCTTCATCGAAGCCTATAATTAGGCTAGCTCAAGAAGCACCCAAGGGAGAAGAGACCAATATATAGCCAAAATTTCCCAAACCACCCCAGACCAAAATTTCTCCCCATACACTAAGCAATTTATTCCACATAGAATCAAGCTCTGAAATCTGTCACCCTCCTCCAATTTCTCTACCCAAAATAGAACAAATTTTGGGTTTGACAAGAAATTTCTCAAAACTTCAAATTAACTGTTTTAAAAGCTTCCTAAAGCCTTATGAAGACAAGTCCAATCTAAATTGACCTTCCCAATAAGCTCTAACCTACTGTTCCACTTTCATTTTCTAAATTGTGACCCTCTCTAATCGAATTCATATCTAGGTCTAATTTCACCTCAAATTGAATTGAGGACAATCTCCTTGAGGTCATGGTAAAGCTGTAGAACCAATTCAATTGACATTTCATCAACACAAGCTAAGGTATGGTTTTTTAGACTCATACAGTGCTTGGATTTGGTACTTTGTGAAATAAATCAATTCATAACCCATACATCATCGTATGGATGGGTTCTTCCTCTCTAGATGTAGCTCTGGAAACAAATTTCACTTTAATCCATTAAGAATCGAACGGGATTTTGTTCCAAGGATTTTGACGGCTTGTGGGTTTAGGGAAAATGAAGGAGGTGAATGGATGTCGTCTATTTCTATGTTTAGAAATGGACGGCTCAAATTTAATCCCATTTGATCCCTTGTTCTGAACCCCACAACAGATCAAGCGTATTTTAGGGAGTACGAGGACAAGCAGCCTCCCTTTGTAATTTTTGGCTAATATGGATTTAAGTAAATCTGGATTAACCTTAAATAATAAAAAATCCATTTCATAATAAATAAAATTATAAAAATAAATTAAAAATAGCCTCAGAATCATGGAGAGGAGAAGAATATTATGAGACCAAAATCTAAAAATGTTAATTTAAATTTACTTTTTAATTAATTAAATACTCTCTAGAGAAATTTAATTATTAAAAATTAATTATAAATTCAAAAATTATTAAAGTTCCATAGAGTGATCTTTCCAAACTTAGGAACATTATATGATTTTTCCAAGGAATGATAAGGTCTCTATGTTCAATTCACCTAATTTCTATCAAACTTAGCAGTTATTTTTCAAATATAATTATAAAAATTAGAAAATAGGAAATTGATAATAAAAATTGGCTAAGGAATTAGGGAGACAAGCATAAACCCTAAAATGACAAAACTTTTGCGCTTTACAAATTTAAAAAAGATATTTTTCCTTTTTGCATTAAAAATTATTAATTAAATATTAATATTTAATTTCCCTAAAATCCTTTAAAACACAAATCTTCACTATACTTAGCCCATTCCATATTAGGCTAAGTTAATTATGAGTATAAGTCCAATTGGACTCATACCAAACCCTAATTAGTTTTAAGAGACCCAACTAGACCTAAATAACCCTTTTAAACCTTAATAGAATTACGTTTAATACCAAAAGCCCTAATTAGGTCTAAGACACCTATTAGACCAAATTAAACTATATTAAAACTTAATCAAATTTGTTTTAATACCATAAACCCTGATTAGGTTTGAGACACCAATTAGACTAAATTAAACCATATTGAACCTTAATCAAATTAGATTTAATATCATAAACCATAATTAGTTCTAAGAGACCAATTAGACCTAGTTAAAAAATGTTAAACCTTAATTAAATTAGATTTAACACAATAAACCCTAATTAGGTCTAAGACGCCAATTATTTCTAATTAAACAATGTTAAACCTTAAACAAATTAGGCTTAATTAACCTTCACCTAATTAGACTTAGCCCAAACTAAGTCTAATTAATTAATTAAACCTTATCCAAAATAGGTTTAATTAATCATAATCTAAAAAACTTAGCCCCAATTAAGTCTAATTAATTATTTAAACCTTTCCCAAATTAGGTTTAATTAACCTTATCCTAATTAGACTTAACCACAATTAATTCTAATTAATGAAGTAATCCTTACCCAAATTAGGTTTAATTAACCATCACCTGATTAGAAATAACTACAAATTATGTCTAATTAGTATATTAAACCTTACCAAAATTAGGTTTCATTAACCTTAACCTAATTAGCCTTACCCAAAATTAAGTCTAATTAATTAATAAAAACTTAATCAAGTTACGTTTAATTAACCTTAACCTAACTAGACTTAACCATAATTAAGTCTAATTAATCAATTAAACCTTACCCAAAGTAGGTTTAATTAACTTTAAACAAATTATACTTTGCCCCAATAAATTCTAATTAATCAATTAAACTTTATCCAAATTTCGTTAAATTAACCTTAACTTAATTAGACTTAATCACAAATTAATTCTAATTAATCAATTAAAACTTACCCAAATTAGGTTAAATTAACCTTAACATAATTAAACTAAATCCAGTTAAGTATAATTAATTAAGTAAACCTTATCCAAATTATGTTGAACTAACCTTAACCTAAGTAGGCTTAACCACAATTAAGTATAATTAATTAATTAAACCTTACTCAAATTTGGTTTAATTAAACATAAACTAATTAGACTTAAATTACAATTAAGTCTAATTAATCAATTAACCCTTACCCAAATTAGGTTTAACTATCCTTAGCCTAATTAGACTTAGTCTAATTAAGTCTAATTAATAAACTAAACCTTATCCAAATTAGTTTTATTAAACCTTTAACTAATTAGACTTAGCCACAGTTGAGTCTAATTAATCAATTAAACCTTACTTAAATTAGGGTTAATTAACCTTAATCTAATTTGACTTATCCTTAACTATGTCTAAGTAATCAGTTAAACCTTACCCAAATTAGTTTTAATTAACCATAAACCTTAATTAGATCAAACCCTAATTAGGTTTAACCACTCCAAAGAAAGTTCAACCCATATTGAACTTAAGTCAAACTTCTAACTTAGGTTTAACCCAACATGAACCCAATATAACTCAAACTTAAGTACAACTCATATTAAACTTAAGTGAAATATATAACTTAGGTTCAACCTAACTTGAACCCAAGTTAACTCAAACTTATGTTCAACCCATATTGAACATAAGTCAGACTTCTAACTTAGTGTCAATCTAACTTGAACTCATGTTAACGTAAAATTAATTTCAACCTATAATGAAGTTAAGTAAAACTTCTAACTTAGATTCAACCAAACTTGAACCCAAGTTAACCCAAACATAAGTTCAAACCATATTGAAAAAAAGTAAAAATTCTAACTTAGGTTCAACCTTACTTGAACCCAAGTTAACTCAAACATAAGTTCAATCCATATTGAACTTAAATTAAACTTATAACTTAGGTCCAACCTAACTTGAACTCAAGTTAACCCAAACTTAAGTTCAACCCCTATTGAACTTAAGTAAAAAATCTAACTTAGGTTCAACAAAACTTGAACCCAAGTTGACCAAACTTTAGATTTAACCTACATTTGATCTATGACAAACCTAAGTTCAATTTAATCCAAACCTCGGTTAAAATTACATTGAATAAACAAGTCTTAAGTTTATATTTAACTTAAAGTTGAATCTTTTTAAAATCCAGACTAAGAACCTAATCTAATTTGTATTGGACTAAGTTAACATCTTTAGATTTAAATGACATGGAGTTTAAAATTCTAAAGTCTAACTTATGTTAGATATTACTTAATTTAAGTCAAATCTACATTAGGTTCAACACCATTATATTTAAATGACATCGAATCTAAAATCCTAAAGTAAAACTTTTGTTATATTGTAGTCAAATCCAGTCTAATTTATCTTAGACTTAAAAATCTTTAGATTTAAAAGACATTGAATATAAAGTCTTAAATCATATTCATATTAGATTTAAATCAAACTCATCAGATTCAAACAACATTGAATAAAAAGTTCTCATGTTTAATTACATCTTGCATGACATTAGATTTAAATAAAGTTGACTCCTTTCTTTACATCTAAACTGCATTAGGCTTAAATAAACAAATCAGAACTGTCATATAAAAATGACACATTGAAAATATTAATAAATTGTAAACAACTTAAAATATTCCAACCTAAAATCCAAAAATACATTAAAACTTAAATGAAACCTTAGTAAACAAAGATCACCAAATGAAACTTGAACCCTAATGTTCATAATCTATGAAGATTTCTTGGACGATGTAATCTTGGTTGTTGACAAGAGTCTCTAGTCCTAGTTTAAAAATTTTTAGACTAAGTAGATCAAGGCATCTGACAACCCTGGGACGATGGAGTCATGGAAATCTTGACTCGGTTGTCTAAAAATCAACTAAATCAATAATTTAAGAAATAGAATCGACATTTTTTCTTTTGTACGAATCACTCTGACATTATTTACTTGCAGGATGAAGACAAGTTCCACTTTAGATTTACTTTACATGTTATTAGGGTGTGATAACTCTATTTTATAGGGCGACATTCAAAAGACGGGACAAACAATAAAAAAATAAAACTAAAATGACATTAAATGAAAAAACCAATACAACACAAAACATAAACTTTTAGGATAGCCGCAAAACCTAAACTTTTAGGATATCCACTAACAAAACAAAGTAAAATCAAAACGATAATAAAATAAATGATAAATAATAAGACAAAATCAAAACAACAACAAAACTAAAATAAATAAAATTGGCATAATAATAACGAGATTGACAAAATTAGACGTTTAGGGTAGCACGTGACACTTAGAAGCATGTTACCCTTAGTATTGAACATTAACATTTCTTTCTTTGATCTTAGAATTTCTCAGAAAATGAATATTTAACGTTAATAAGGAATTTTCTTAGGTAAATTTAAATTACTTAAGATGTGATTAATTATAGAAGCTTGTTTTTATAGAAGAATTAAAGAACTTAAAATAAAATATCTGGTTATAAAAGTTTATGCGATTTTGTCAATATGAAAACTTCAGTAATGTAATTTTCTGAAGATTTCCTGAACATCTTTATCATTTGATATACCATTTTCTCTATTTTTTTATCATTCTTAGCAATTCCTCTTCAAAGTTTATTAGTTTTTTATTCTCGACATAAACCAAATAGAACTAGTTACTTAGGAATATGGGTAATAAGATAGAAAAATAGAGCGGCGACTCTTTAAACTGACAACATGCCCACTCTTAACTCACAAAACACCAGTACATCTGGTAGCGACGGTGACAACTTGTCTGAATGCCACCACTTGCACCAATCCTCAAAATATCATGAATACAAAAATTATCTCACATAGAAGGTGGAAAATATGTGGAAACTTTAACGCATCAGAATCCTTGTACTGATCCTTAAAATATCGGAAATGCATAAAATATCTCGGATAGAAAGTTGAAAATATGCAGAGAGGTATTGAGATCCTTGTATCTATCCATAAAATTTGAATTTGATGGATTGCGATAGGGGGTAACCCCTAAAGAAATGTGGCATTGGGTGTAATATCCTTAACCTATGGAATTTAGTTCATTGAATTTGGTTAAAAAATGATGTTGAATTTTGTTGAATTTCAAGAAAAATGGGAAGATTTTTAATTGTGTGTGAATTTTAAGGAATTGTCTAAGATTGTGGGATTATCGTATTTATGGGAAGTGGCATGGTGAAAATGCATACGTAAGATTTTTTAAGTGTACGAGGAATGCAGAATTATGCAACGAGTGAGGAACACCAAATTGCAGAAGAATTTATTACCATTTGCTTTCTTATTTTCTTTTTTTTCATTATTGTATCACTTCTCTTATATCAAGAATATTTTCAATTTCAATTTTCTACATTTTTTCTTTTTAGCTCTTAATTTTAATTTCATTTATTTTCAAGTTTCATTTGTGTCATTCTTTGTTTGTTTAAAATTTGGGACAAGCGAGTAGTCCCATGGCTTTTAATCCATTTCACAACTATTGTACATTCAATGAATCCACTTTGAACTGAAATATCTTCATTAATTTTGACTGAAAATGCAGTACAACCGAGCATTCCAAAATATCAGAAGTTCATCTGAGTGGAAACTGAAAAACATCATATGTTTTATGTCCTGACATAGTACAAAAAGGTAGCAAACATCTGTTTTGCAAGGTTGCCCTATGATCGAGGTAACCTCCTAAGTTTCTCTCCGTGATGGAAGTCCCCTCGCATACACATAGAGGTACACCTATCTTATAGGTCCAATGGTCGAAGACTCTCCAAACATGGATCTGGCTTGTTTCCATATCGTGCATTATCTTCATGTGCAAATGGTGGCTGAAACACTAGGGCGTACAACTCCAAATATGTAATGCTTAGATAAATCTACTTCATTTCATTTTAAGAATAAAACTGATACAACCGCTAGCGAGATCTCTACTGAACATTTGAACTCTCTACGTCCAGCAATTTTTATTTCCCTTCCAAACAGAATATTGCTCTCACTCATTAATGAGACTGTGCAGAATGACTTGACGAAATCTCGGTGGTCTATATGAGGCAAAATGCAATCCCCTTCATCAAAATATGTTAAACATGCAGCTGTTCAGAAAACAGTCTCCTGGCAGTATGTGCCACTCCACCATTCTCTTGGTCATTTTCCTTTGCAGACGACATAGGGTCCACTTCATCCCTTCGCAAAATCTCCGAGGGATTTTTTTGTGTGTCTTTTGCAAAGTTGTAGTAGCAGCCACAATGAATCATGAACTTGCCCTTTCTGAGTAGGTTCTTTCCCTTAGGCGACCTACTCGGCCCAAGTCTCTAAGACTGAAGACGCGGTCCAAAATCTTTTCATTGTCATTTCTTGAGAAAACATTGGTTTATAGCTCCAATCCTTCCAGGATGTTAACAAACCATCCCTAAATTTCTTCATAGTGCTCAAAATCTTTCTTTTGAACCCTGTAAATTTTGATCATTACGTAGTTTGAAACCCCCTGTTTTCATCAAGGCTATATAAACTATGGGATGTATCGCTCCACGTCAGGGTGTTCTCTGCTTCTCATCAACATTGAGGTAGTTTCGTATACCTCAAAGTCCCATATTCTTATAGATGGAGAACATTACAAACTAGGAAATCAATAAATGATCCTATGACTGACGGATATTTGGGTAAACCTGAGCTGCATTTTAGGAACTCGGTGAAGTTCTCCTCAATGGATCTCATGACAGAATAGGCTCTATCGTATGCTCTGGCTCCTCCTCCGTAGCTGGAGGACTAGTGTCGATTTCTTTCACTTCTGGATCATAACATTCTTCTTCTAAGATTGGGGGAAGCTAATCAACTGTCTCTCTAGCCTGCCTCTTCTTAAATCTATCCAAGGCTCGTCGCTTGCAGGGATTAACATTTCTTCTTTAAGTGTGCCTTTGTGGCTTATCTGGAGCTCTCCTGGCAGCAGAAATAACTAGCTCTCTTTCTAGTGTGGTGATCCTTGATATTATGTGCTTATTTCTTGTTGTCTAAAGGCTGTACTTCCACTCAAAGTTCAAATTCCTTCTCTTAGGGTTGCAATCGTACATAAAATCACAGAAGAAGAAAATACAAAACTGCAACATGAAAACCTGAAAGTCTAGAAGGCAAATGTGTGCAAGCCCAGAAAAATCTAGAGCTATATCAAGACAAGATGGTGTAGGCCTGCGAAAAATTGGTTCATTCTAGAACATTTCAAATCGGGCACTTAATCTTAATGCTACAAAAACCTATCCTCGCACATAAAAAAACAAGTGCAAATTTTGAACCAATATGGGAGGGCCTAAATGTTATTGAAAGACGTATTCTAGAGGATCTTATCAGTTGGTTGACTATGAAGGAGAAAGGATTATACCTAATATTAACGGAAGATATTTGAAAAAATAATATGTGACATAAAAAATGACTTGTTTATAAGCTAGGAAATAATAAAAAAAATGAATTTTGATAATCTCTTTATAAGACTCTTTGTCTGTAAGAGACTTTCATTTCACTTATAATACGTTTATTTTTTAGCTTTATTTCTTGAAAATGAAATGAACTTCACATAAATTAACGATTAGGTCTAATATGTTTTTATTAACCTATTCTTCGCAGGGAAATGAAGAATGACATAATATTGTTCACCTTTCGAAGTGGTGTTTGCATGGCACTGGACCACCACTGCATTGACAAAGGTACAAGAATCCATTTCAACTTTGGTTTAACGCAAGTTGAATTATCATATAACGGACCATTGTTGTCCATTGTTGACAAAGTTGAAGCTGAACAAGAATTACCTATATGTGAATTCAAATTCCAATAGCAGAGGGAAAACAAATCAGTCAAATATGAAAATTTGACACTGGAAAATTGAAATCAGTGGTAGTAGCTGTAGCTCATGAAATTGCAGAAGAATCTATTGCTAGTATTAATAAACTGACATTGGGACTGACTCAATCCCAGAGACGAAATCATATTGAATGACTGAAATGACATGAGGAACCAGGAAAGACGAGACATGAAATTTATGGAAGATGCTGCTATTGAATTTGAATTCTTGAATCCCAAACTCTTACTCGGGGAAGTGTATCTTGTCCTCGGAGTAGAGAATTTAGATCCTAAAGAAGAAGAAGAAATAGAAAGGACAGTATTCGCGTCAACTCCATGTGTAGTGGCATTAGACCTCACGATAACAGAAATACTGACAAATCGATAGATTGTTTCTGAGGAAGTGTTAAAGAGAATCCAAACCTTTAAATGAGATACATTCGAGCGACTTTAAGCAAATCAATCATTAAACTATATATATATATATACATATATATATATATATATATATATATATATATATATATATATATATATATATATATATATATATATATATATATATATATTAGAAGGTATCCAACTACACACCGCAGCCTTTGATGAGGATGAGCAAGCTGCCATTATTGAACATATAATGGAAGCCTGTGATCGTGATCGAGTTGGATGATTAAAGAATAGAACATATTTCGAACCTAACAGATGGATACTTGGTAAAGTTCAAATGACTATTCAATACGGGTGTTGTTATAATTATGTTGTGGATAAGGATGATAATCCTCCGAGGATCCTACGACATGAGCAAGTTTATCGAATGCCCATGATGATTATTCAAATCATCAAACGACTAGTGACGTGGAACATGATGTCAGCTAGTTGTATTCCAAATAGTTGCCTTATAAATAAATATGAGGAAGGAGATTGCATACCACCTCATACTGAAAACCACGATTTTGTATGACCCACTGTATTACTAATGAATATATGCTCTATTCTATTTGTAAGAGAATTACAGATCATAAGACCAGGGAAATTCTGTGGAACTTACCAAATCCCTTTATCATGAAGATCTGTCCTTATTTAGCAAGGTGATGGAGCTGATGTATCCAAGCATTTCATACCAAGTATGAGCAGACAAGGAATCTCCATAACACTACGGAACATGCATTCTGCAAGCATCTTATTGGATATCAGCTGATACCAAAACTTAAAGGATTACAACCTTTAAAGCTTCCATGACTCGTGAACATCCAAGCACTGGAGACATACTTAACAGAACATACATCTAACAGTATTACGAAGTGCTAGGTAAACATGGTAGGTCTAGTGGTTTCTAAGGTTATATAGATGTGAAAGATAGATAATTTTTACATGATGTTTTCCCAATATCGTGTACTATGATGTTTGCGACATGGTGGCATCCAGAACCACCCAAGATTTTCTCGGTGTCAATGTTGATGTCATTGTTTTGGATTCTTTACTCTGTTTATCTATAATATTTCACTAATCTTCAAGAAATCTTATTTCTTTTGGATCATGTAAAGGATCCATAAATAATAATAAGTTTGAAGAAAATAAGGGCTAACAAAATAGAAAAATAGTAGAATAAGAAATGTCGGTGATAATCCCTTTAAAAGGAGATTCTAGAATGCCTTATTCAAGAAATTTTATATAAGGATGATCATATATGAAACTTTGATAACCATAGATTTCTAGGTGTGATAACTAACCTGCGTTCATAAATCTCCTATAGGAGCAAGCTCTTATAGTTAATTACATCTTAGACAATTAAAATTGTCTAAGAAAACTTCTGATTAATGTTAACACTTGTTTTCTAAGAAGTTTCAAGAATAAGGAAAGAAACGTCAATGTTCAATCCTAGGGGTAATATGTCATATTACCCTAAGAGTTTGATTTTTGTCAATATCACTTGTTATGTCAATTTCATTTTAGTTTTGTAGTTTGTCATTTTGTTGTTATTTTGTCTTGTAGTTTGTTATTTGTTTAGTGGCTATTTTAAAAGTTTAGATTTTGTGACTATCCTAAAAGTTTAGGTTTTGTTTTATTTTAGTTTTGACATTTTAATTTTGTTTATATTTTGTTTTTTTATGTTTTGTTAATGTTGTTGTTTTGATGTCGTGTCATATTTCTTTTATTTTCATTTGTCCTGCCTTAAAAAAGTCGCCCTGTAAAACAGAGTTAGCACACCCTAATAACATGTAAAGTAATTCTAAAGCAGAAATTGTCTTCTTCCTACAAGAAAAATAATGTTACAGTAATTCTTACAAAAGAAATGATGTCAACTTTATTTCTTTGGTTAATTTTAATATGAGTGAGGTTTTAGATTCAATGTCATTTGAATCTAGGGTTTTAAGTTTAATGTAGAGTAGACTTAAATAAAATCTAGCATAAGTTAGACTTTTAGATTTGATGTCATTTGAATTGAGTAAAGTTTTAGATTCACTATTGTTTGAATTTAAAGATCTTTAAATCAAATATTAGATTCAGTGTTGTTTGAATCTAAAGCTATTTGTGTTAAGTTTATGTTCAATATTGGTTGAATCTAAAGAATTTAACTTAGGCATGTTGTACCTAAGTGAGATATGAATTAGATTCAATTGTAGGTTGAATCTAATTTAAGTTTGAATCAAGTTCAATGTAGGTTGAACCTGAGTTAAGTTTGAGTTAGGCTTAAAGTAGATTTAACTTAAGTCGGATTTGAGTTAAACTTAGATCCAAATTAGGTTGAAACCATGTATAGGTTAAGTTTAACTTAGGTTCAAGTTAAGTTGAACCTAAGTTAGAAGTTGGCTTAGGTTCAATATGAGTTAAACCTAAGGTTTGGTTAACTTGGGTTCAAGTTAGGTTGAACCTAAGTTAGAAGTTTGACTTAAGTTCAATATGGGTTGAACTTTAGTTTGAGTTAACTTGGGTTCAAGTTTGGTTGAACCTAAGTTAGAAGTTTAATATATGTTCAATATAGGTTAAACTTAATTTTGAGTTAACTTGGGTTTAAGTTTGGTTGAACTTAAGTTAGAAGTTGATTTAGGTTCAATATGAGTTAAACCCAAATTTTAGTTAACTTAGGTTCCAGTTAGGTTAGACCAAAGTTAGAAGTTGATTTAGGTTCAATATGAGTTGAACCTAAGGTTTGGTTTTGATTTGAGATAGACTTAATTAGGGTTTAGGGTTACTTAAGCCAATGGTAAGTAAGGCTTAATGGTTAATTAAGTCTAATTAGGTTAAACTTAATTAGGATTTAAGACTATTTAAGCCTAATGAAAGTAAGGCTTAATGTTAATTAAGTCTAATTTGGGTTAGACATAAGTAGAATTTAGGTTATTTAAGCCTAAAGTATGTCTTAAGGGTTAATTAAGTCTAGTTAGGGTTGGACTTAATTAGGTTTTAAGGTTGTTTGAGCCAAATGTAAGTAAGGCTTAAAGTTTAATTAAGTCTAATTAGCACTAGACTTAATTACGATTTAATGTTGTTCAAGGTTAATGTAATTAAGGATTAAACATTAATTATGTCTACTTAGGGTTGGACTTAATTAAGTTTTAAGGTTGTTTAAGCCAAATGTAAGTAAGGATTAATGGTTAATCAAGTCTAATTAGGGTTAGACTTAATTAGGTTTTAAGGTTGTTTGAGCCTAATATAAGTAAGGCTTAAAGGTTAATTAAGTCTAAATAGGACAAGACTTAATTAAGATTTAAGGTTGTTTAAGCCCAATGTAAGTAAAGCTTAAAGGTTAATTTAAGTTTAATTTGGGTTAGACTCAATTAAAATCTAAGGTTGTTTAAGCCTAATGTAAGTAAGGCTTAAAGGTTAATTAAGTCTAATTAGGACTAGACTTAATTAGGTTTTAAGGTTGTTTATACCTAATGTAAGTAAGGCTTAAAGTTTAATTAAGTCTAATTAGGGTTAGACTTAATTAACTTTTAAAGTTGTTTAAGCTTAATGTAAGTAAGGCTTAAAGGTTAATTAAGTCTAATTTGGCTTAGACATAAATAGTATCTATGGTTTTTTAAGCCTAATGTAAGTAAGGCTTAAAGGTTAGTTAAGCTTAGTTAAGGTTAGACTTAATTAGTATTTAAGGTTGTTTATGCTTAATGTAAGTAAGGCTTAAAGGTTAATTAGTTCTAATTAGGGTTAGACTTAATTAGGTTTTAAGGTTGTTTAAGCCTAATGTAAGTAAGGCTTAAAGGTTAATTAAGTCTAATTAGGGTTACACTTAGTTAGGGTTTAAGGTTTAATTAAAGCTAATTTAGGTATGGTTTAAATCATTAATTAGACGTAATTATGGTTAGGTTTAGTATTAAATTAAACCTAATTTAATTAAGGTTTAATTTCATTAATTAGACATAATCATGGTTAGGACTATGTAGGGTTTAGGAATAATTAAACCTATTTTAGTTAAGGTTTAATTTGATTAATTAGACCTAATTAGGGTTAGATCTAATTAAGGTTTAGGATTGGTTAAACCAAATTTTGGTAGGGTTTAATTGGATTAATTAAACCAAATTGTGGTTAGGTCTAATTAGGGTTTCAGATTAATTAAACCTAATTTAAGTAAGGTTTAATTGGATTAATTAGACCTAATTAGAGTTAGGTATAATTTTGGTTTAAAAATAATTAAACCTAATTTAAGTAAGGTTTAATTGGATTAATTGGACTTAATTAGGGTTAGGTCTAATTAGGGTTTAGGATTAAATAAACCTAATTTAAGTAAAATTTAATTGGATTAATTAGACCTAATTAGGGTCAGGTTTAATTAAGGTTTAGGATTAATTAAACCCAATTTAAGTAAGGTTTAATTTGATTAATTAAACCTAATGAGGGTTAAGTTTAATTAGAGTTTAATTTGTCTTAAGCATAATATAATTAATGTTTAAGGTAATTAATTAGGTCTAATAAGGGGTTTGACCATATTAGGGTTTGATCAGTCTTAAACCTAATGTAATTAAGGTTTAAGGTGATTAAACAGGTGTTAACCTCACTTTTGGTTGAGGTCTACTCTGTCTTTAGATTAGCCTAGGGTCTAGCCATAGGACTCTCTTGGTGACTTTCTCAGAAGACTAGTCATGGAACCCTTCCCCAAAAAAATTCAAACTTTTCTCACTTCACTGGGAGTTTTCATATGCTTAAGGCCTAACCTCCAGTTTTTAGGAGGAAGAGACAAATCATGAAGAAGCCCAGAGGAAGTCTTCTATAAGAGGTCAGACTTTAGGATCTACCCTGGAGGTCTGGAGCTTGCAACACACTTACACTTTACACTCAGAACCCTAAACAAAACACATCCACTTCGATCCCTTAACTCTTTGGAAACTCATGTAAGTGGTTTTTCCGAGCCCTTAGCCTTATTATAGGGTTTGGCTAGTACCAACACATATACGACAAAATGAGGGTGACCCTTGGTCCATGGCTCAACCTAAACAATGCCATATCACTCACTTTCAACCAATCCCAATTTTCCTAAAGATTTTAAATTCCTAACACCTTTTGCCTAAAAATACCCTAAATACCAAAATACCCTCAAAACCCTTAAATCCTCCAAAATTTCCAAAATCACGCAAATTACCCATAATTCTCCAAAAATCTTTCTAAAATACTCTCTACCACTCAAATTAACCAAAATTAGCCAAAATTGCCAAAATTTCCCCAAAAATCCGCAAAATGACCAAAATGTCCCCTCTTAGCCTAATACTCCAAAAAATCTGAAAAATTCCCATAAATTCCCACAACCTCCAAAATATTCCCAATTTCATTTCTCTCAACTACCACATGACCCAATTTGGTCAATTTATCCCAATTTAACCAAACACACTAATTTGACCCATTTAACTAAAAAGTGCCCAAATTAAACCCAATGTCTATCTAATTGATCCCAATCTTGCCCAATTTCAATTACGATCATTAATTGAACATTTTCAATACCATTATAAATGAAATCGAAGCCCATTTTGACCCACATTTGAGTTCAATTTCACTTAAAATCCAAAATCCCCAATTTTGCCCATGTGACCCAAATCCCCCAAAATTGACCTAATGTCAATCAATTTTGACCCAATTTGAATTCTAAACCCTTCATAACACTCCCCTAAACTGATTTGAACCATAAATTGCTCCTAATTTAGATCTAATGCCCATTCAAATCCACTTGAACCAAGCTTACCAAAGTTTGACCCAAACATGTCATATGCCCAAAATCTCTCAAATTGATTGCCCTACTACCAAAATTTCCATCCAATTGATGTTGGGAACTCTTTATGACATCCCCCTAGACCATTTGAAGCCCTCAATTGGGCCTAAACCCCACTCTAGCCCAACCTAAACCCAAGCTTAGCCTACTTGCCCCAAATTGACCAAAACACTAAACCAACCCAAATTGACCAAACAAATCAATCCAAAACCACCTCAATCCTTCCATAAACCATTTAAGACTATCATAGACACAATATTGCTCAATTATTTTGGCTCAACACAAGCTCAAACCTAAGTTAGCTCAATGTGAACCAAAAGAGACCAAAATGAACCTATGACCTAATTTAATCAAGTTGAACCAAATGTGACCAAACCAACTTCTCCACAGCCACTAAACTGATCCTAGGAAACACCCTAGATCTCTTAGCCCAAGATATTGAGCCATGGACCTAGGGATACTCATTTTGGTGGATCCCTTCTACAATTACTTAAACATTTGGATCCTTACCAAATTTGCTCACCAAACTTAATTGGTCCCACTTGATGGCCTGACTCACCTGACCACTGACTCACTTGGCCCATGGCCAGCTCCCCTGTCCTCACTGGCTGGCCTAGTCACCAAAGGAGCCCTAACCAAGAGCCACATTCAAGCTAAGCAAACACAAACTCCACCCCATAGCCAGATCAGCCTAAAATTTCCATTTGAGCTCATCCGCCCTCCACCTAGGAAATTGAATCCACCCATCACTAGCCCCTAAGCTCAGCTCAATGGTCATGGCCATAAATAGAGCTCTTCATGGACAAAACCAGGTTCTGAAAAAATTCCTAACCAAACTCTGCCAAAACTTCACTAAAGCTCCTCCAGATCTCCCTAAGATCATTCCAGCCATTTCCCCCTCTGATTTCCATTACTGGTGCTCAATTTCAGAGCTTAAATTTGGCCGAAAACCAAGACACATTTCACGACACCTCCACAGTGCACCAAAGTTCAAATAACTGTACCCAAATATTCACAGTAGTGAAAGAAGAAGATCCCCATCAAAGCCCATCATAGAAGGCCTCTGCACCTGTTGACCTCATTTTTTATGAGGTCTTTTCTCTTCTCTCTCCTTAGTTCTTAGGATCTAGCCTTAGGCTTTCCTTTTGACTATCTTAGAGGAATAGAAATGGAGCCCACTACTTAGAAATTTAAATACCTCTTAAACTCCCTACAAACCCCAAAAGTTTGATTGTAAACCCCCAAGTCACTTGGAGGGTTAAGATCAAATGTGGAGGTTTAAAGGATGAGTTCCCTATAGGACTCTTTGGCCTTAGGACTACCCCAGGTGGCCCTGGTCCAGTGAGGGTCGACCTGCACACATTACACATTCACACACATTCCAAATCCTAAAACCATTCATACCTAGTTTAACTTCCTGACTCATGTAGGTAATTCATATGGATGGACCTTAACCCGTAGGCCCTTGGCTAAGAGGGTTAGGAACAACATAGTGAATGCCTCAAATGAGTCCTCTCATGGCTCTTATGGGCTTGATATGGCTTCATGGCTCAACCAAAGTGATTCCATTCTACTTAAACTTGATCAATCTTTATTTTTCTAAAATTTCAATTTTTTTAACCCCCGGGGCCCTACACCCACCAAGCCTACCAAATGTCCTTGAAGCTACCCAAAATTTGCAAAATTACCTAAATTACCCAAAATTCATCAAAACCAATCCTAAACATTTCCCACCATTCAAATTGATCATCCATGGCTAAATATACCAAAAATTCCAAAAATACCCCCCAATACCCTCCAAATACCCAAAATGCCCTTCTTAAACAAAAAAATCCATAAATTCCAAAAATTCCCAGAAAATTCCAAAAAATCCCAAATATTCCCAATTTTATTTTTTGCAACTACACCATAGGCCAATTTTGTCAATTTAACCCACTTTTACCAAAACCCCCATTTTGACCCATTCTCAACCCAAGTGGACCCAATGTCAAACCAAATCATCCCAATTGACCTCAATTTTGATCCAATTCAATTCTAAACTTCAATTCAATATCCCCAATATCCATTTATACCAAATCCAAGACCAATTTGATTAATATTTGGATCTAATTTCAATTTGAAGCCTAAGGCCCAATTTTGGCCCATGACCTAAACCTAGCCCAAACCAACCCAATTCAACTCCAATTGGCCCCAAATCTTTTCTAAAACCTTCCTAACATCCCCAAAAGCAAAACACTAACAAGATTTACCCCAAATTTGAACCTAAACTCCACCCAAACCTAACCTAAAACCGAAGTCCCCAATTTGGCCTAAACAAATCATGAACACAAATGGGCCCAAATCCCAAAATCAAAGCCCAACCAAGGTTAAAAACTCTTTGTGACACTTCCATAAACATTTCTCAACATTAATTTTACATCAAATCTAATCTTTATCCCAACCTTAGCCTAAGTTAGCCCAATTTGACCCACTTTGGCCCCTTTACCAAAAAAGCCCAAATTAAATCCAATTCCACTGTAAATGACACCAAAACTTTTCTAAAATGTTAATGACACATCCCTAAACTAAACCCAATATTTTTTTGGCCCAATCCTTTACAAAATTTCCATCCACCAATTTTTTTTCAAACCTAAAGGCCCACTTTCTTAAATCATCCTAAAAGTCCATTTTCACCAAATCCAAAGGCCCAAAATCAATTCAAAGCCTACATGACACTTTCACCTCATCATCCCTTTGATTTAAATCACTCCCTAAGTTTCAAATTCATCATTAAACTTTTCTAAACTAAGCCATGTGCCAAATTACCCCTAAATATCCAAAATCTTTAAAACCCATTTCCATGAAATTGACTAAGCTTGGCCGCAAGCCAAATGAAGCCATGGAGCCATGCGCAAGCCATATGCAAGCCATGAGGAGCCCTTTCCACCTCACCAACCCATTAATGGCAAAGGAGGGGATTACTTTCTTAAACCTTCACTAAACTTTTTAACCCCATTCATGTTACACTTTAACCAGAATTAGTCACATCACCTTGGATGGGGACTTCACCACCCCTTCCTAGCTGACCCAACTAATCCCCTTCAGCCCAAATCAGGTCATGGGGGGTGAACCTAGCCCAAATACATGAGTTGAACCAAACCAAGCCAAAATGAGCCTTCTCCCATTCCATTTAAATCAAGCTCTTTACACATGTCCACATCCAAATGCTTACACCAAATTCAAGCCCTAACCTCCCTGACCCTGAGGGTGACCCATGCCTAGCCGGCCAACCACCACAGTCACCGGAAAACACCAGGCCGAGAGCACCCATTTGATTCAAAAATTTAATTCCTCCTTGCTGAGTAGTCCCAACTCAATTGGACTCCATGGTTGTTCAGCTCCTCACCAGAGCAGCTGATCCCAAGCCTCAACTCCCCCTGGGAGGCCCTCCAGCCATATCTATTCAAACCCAGCACACTCTCGGCCAAACAAGGTGATGAACCAGACCTAAACGATACTCTGTCAAAATTACTCCAGGACCTTCTCCTGACCTAGAGCAATTAATCCCCACTGTTCTCCTGCCCTAAACCCCATTGATTGAGCTCAATTTTGGAGCTTAATTCTCAGCCCAGAACCAGGACATCTCTGAAACCTCCACCAAAACAAAATTAAACTCACCCACATCTGCACAGGACCAAGAGAAGGAGTTCCCCAGTGGAAGCCCCCTCACCAGGCCAGTCATTCTCTCTATCGGCCAAGCTTTAAAATCGGGCTTGGTGGAAGTTGTACTTAGGCAATTCCCCAAAGCCAGAGACTTCATCTGGAGCTTCCTTGGGTGCAATCGAAGGTACCACAACTCTCTGATTGAAGCTTCGCTTCTCAGAGCCAAGGTATAGACCTCTCCTTCCTCCCGAGCTTCTAGAGATTCTTTATTTTTATTTAATTAATTTCATAGCATGTAAACCATATGTATGTGTTCCTCTCTTTAAGACGAATACATAGAGCATAAGAACACCAAAATCCGTTGAGAAATGAGAGAGTTCTTAGGGTTTTATTGTGGACGGTCACGGGTGCACACCAGTCGTAGAAGATGATCAGGCACCGTCCGATCGCGCGTGTATCGATTGAAAGGCTCAGATTGCATCAGATCAGAGGAAGGAGCGAGACAGCGGGACGCGTGGCGGCTGACTCAGATGGGGGCGTCAAACAGGAGCGCGCCGCGTGGTCTTTCGATCCGCGTAGGTTGACGCAGCGTTGAGTCGGATAAGTAGATAAATATGGATTTATTTGATTTATTTAAATACCCAGAACATAAAAAATCCATATTTTTGTGTATAAAAATCATAAAAACAAATTAAAAATACCCTCTTTCTTAGTGAACAGAGGAAAAAAATTTGGAAAAGAAATAGTTATTTTGATGACTATTTTATTTTTAATTAATTATTTACTCATTTCAGTATTTTGATTCTCCATTTGCATAGACAATTCACCATGGCATGAGACCATAGGGCATTTGAAGCCTCTGATCTTGGGAACATTCCCTGAATTTTTCAAGGTCAGAGGCCATCTCTATGAAAAGTTATGTATTTTTCAAGTTTATGTCTCTATTTTTGGTATTTTAATTCCATTAATTAGCATATTACTTAGAAAATTCTAGGAAAACTTGGGGAAGTTTCTTAGGACCAGAGGACCCTAGGATAATTATATTTTGAGTTAATTCATTAAGAATAACCCTAATTGGCCTAATTACTCAAAAATGAACTTTAATTAATTAGGGTTAACCACATATCAAAAGAACTTAAAAATAATTTTCCACTGATCTTTAGGATCAGAGGGATCTCACATAAAAATTTGAAGTCAATTGGAAATGATTAGCCCCACTAAATAAATTAATTAAACCACATGACCAAAATTAAACTTAAAAAAATCATACCTCCAAAAATACACTTTAAAAATTCACCTGATTTGTTTTGGGGACTCTTTGATATTAGAGGAGTCTTAGAAAATTAAAATAAAAATTTTTCAAAAATCTTCATTTTCTACCTTATTTTAATATTTTAAATAATTAAAAAATAATAAAAATCGTAAAAATATTAAAAATCATAAAAATGTTATATTTTGACTCTTAATCACTTAGGAATAAACCAAATATTTTTCCCCAAGTCTCAAAGTAAAGATATTGAATTTTAAATGCTTAAAACAATTTTTGAATTAAAAAAATGAATTTTCCAATCTTTCCACTAAATTAATTGTAATAAATCAAAGAAAAATCAGAAAATTATAAAAATTTTTTCTCTGAACTCCTTGAGGTCAAAGAGACATAAGAAAAATATAAAACTTAATTTTCAACCTTTATTTAATTTTATAATTAATTAACACTCTAGATCTCAAAATAATTATAATAAATAAAATATAATTCAAAAAATCACTAAAATTAGTCCAAGTGGTCCTCTGGTCAGTAGAAACATCTCCTAATTTTCTTAAGGACAGAAACCTTTCCTTGGTCATGTTGTTGAATTTCCATTGAAAATCCTTATTTTTCACAAAAATAATTATATAAATTAAATTAAAGTCAGAAAAATCACATTTTCTCTCTAATGTCTTAATTGACATATGAGTGAAGTTACATAAAAATTTCAAGTTCATTTGAGCTTAATTTGTTGAGTTATGAAATAAATAAGCCTAAGAGGGGCATAAAGGTAATTAAAGGATTTTTAACCCTAATTAATATTTAGCTTTAATCAATGGGGAGGGTAAAATATCTGATTTTTAAATTTTCATTAGAAGATTGAAACTTAGAGAATTAAATGGTAGAAACCCATTAATCATCTTGAAATTATTTAAAGTAAACCTTAATTAATTAAATAATTTGAATTATGGAAGAATAAATTAAAATTTGGATTATTTAAATAGGGATATAATTTAGAAAGATTATAATAACTTAAACGAAAATCCCTAAATGAAACACTTTAATAATGTTTAACTTTTTAATTAAATTTAAAATGATAGTTGAAATTAATAATTAAATAATTAAAAGGAAAGTGAACCTTAATTAAATTAAAACTTAAAACATTAATAATTTGATAATTAAATTGAAATAAATTTAAAACAAAAACAAATATTATTATTAATTTCAAAAATCACTTGAAAGTAAATTTAAAACAAATTTGAAACATTAAAAATTAATTTCATAAACATAAATTCTTAATTAAAATATTATAATCAAACCAATTAAAAGTTAATCTAGAATATTACAATTAAATTAAAAATAAATCATTAAATTAAAATTAAATCATTAAACTAAAATTAAATCATTAAATTAAAATTATATCATTAAAGTCTAAATTAAATAATTTAAACTCCTCTTTTAATTCAAATAGTTTAAAACACTTGAGAATAAAACAACTTGAACACAATTCCAAACTTAAATTTATTAAAATTTATAACTAAATTAAACCACTTTATATCATTAATTCTAATTTTAAATCATTAAAATCTTTAATAAACTGATTTGCCCTTAAAGGTTTTCATTATTATAACTCTTAAGTAAAACATCAAGTAAAATATCATTTTACTTATAGGATAATCAAACATCCTAATTCACTGAGCAAGAAATTAAACTAAATTCTTGGATGATCAATTCACCAGTGCAATTAAACTCATTTGGACTCAAAGTAATTCCAAAAATATTGAAAAGATATTTAGGACTCTTCCTAAACACTTCCTCAATATGATGGGATGTTTTAGAAGAACAATTGAATTTAATTATTCTTTGATGAAGAAAATCATCCTTAAACAAAATGCAAGAACCTAGACGTCATAGGAGATGACTAGCAATAGGACTAGGACTTTGGTAGATAACCAAAACCTTTCCCTTAGCTTTACCTAGGTATTTGTTATAAATATTTAAATGCCTTAATATGTGTTTTAAGTGCAGCTTGGATGACGGGAAGACCCTCTAGGTACGCTTTTATTTTATTGCAATTTACTTTATTGCAATTTACTTACGTGCACTGCACTTTACTTTTTCTTGCATGTTAAACAAGATTGTTGCATGAAAACTAAAACCTTTAGGATAGTCACAAAACTGAAACCCAAAACTAAATTAAAAGACACCACAAGATAAAAATCACCGCCACAACATTCCAAAATATAAAACAATTCAAAATTTAATCACAAACAGAACAACAAAACTACAATTACAACTAAATTAAAACGTTTTGTTAAATGATCGGGAATACCTCGGATGATGTCACCCACGTGTTGCTAACGTGATTTCCTACGATCTAAATGAAAGTGTTGAACTCATTCAGTTGAGTTTAGCAAATTCATCTGGACTAAGTGAATTCGATGAAAATAACGGTGTCGGGATGACGGAACTGTGGGATCTTAATCGGTTCGTTTAAACAACTTTAAGATTTATTTTAATTAAAATATTAAAAATATTTGGACTTTAAGATTTCTAAACCAAAACACTTCTCTCATCTCCTGATTTTCACCTTCTAAAACTAAACCTTCTGCAACAATAAGATGCTCGGAGCATAGTGGGCAACATGGCCATCGTCATCAGTAAAACTTGGATCTACATCAGCTAAACCTTTCTTAGAATTAAATAATCGAGCCATAGGATTTCGAGGTAGTTTGCCTAGTGCAACATAAATCCTCAACTTTTTTTTAGGCATTTGCATAATCATATTATGCAAATTACTCCTTAACCAGCCTTAGGACTCCGAGGTAGTCGTTCGATACAACATAAACCCTCACATCTTCGAGGCTACTTGTATGATTATGTCAGACAAATATAAGTCCTAATTAATTAAAATTGGCAAGATTGAAACATTAAGTAAATTCCCAAATTGAAGCCAAACAATAGGATAGTTTGAGAAGTTGATGTCAGCATATTTTTAGGTTATGTGTTGTATATTGAAAAGGGGTCTCCTAACAGAAATTGTCGGCGAATTTGAAATTTTTAATCTAAATATACATATAATTTAGAAAGTAGCATTTGATTTTGAAAATAATTTTAAGTTTAAAAATTTTAAGATATGAAATCAAACCGATCTCACATCCCAAATAGTTAATATAAATGAGCACCACACTACAAACCGTGTATCTATCCCGAAAAATAGACACACTACTTGATGATGGGGCTCGGTTAAATAAATTAGAAGATTTGTGACATCCGTTTGGTCTGCGAACCAATTTTATAAGCCGACAAGTTCCCCTGCTTAATATAAAGGAATTAAGCAGGGTTTATACTACCTAGGTTCTTAAAGTTCCCTATAGAGGCAAGCCCCTATAGTTAATTACATCCTAAGTGACGGGAATCACTTAAGAAAACTCTCGATAATGATCAGTGGTTTTGCTCTCAAGAATTTCAAAGTTTAAGGTTTCAAAAGATTGAATTTTTGGATGTTTCAATAAGGATTAGCTCGAATTAGGAAAAGTTTATTTTGAGAATCCAAAGGAAGAAAAGTAGGACAAGCTGAGGATCCAAGAGAGATCTTGGAAACTTCCCAAACTATCCTATTGTTTGGCTTCAATTTGGGAATTTATTTAATATTGCAATACTGCCAATTTTTATTAATTCGGACTTATATTTGTATGACAATCATACAAATAACCTGGAAGATGTGAGGGTTTATGTCGTACCGAACGACTACGTCGGAGTCTTAAGACCGGTTAGGGCTTAATTTACATGACATGATCATGCAAATGCCTAACGAAGAGTTGAGGATTTATGTTACACTAGGCAAACTACCTTCGAAGTCCTATGGCTAGGAAAGTTTAGTTGATGTAGATCCGAGTTTTGCTGACGAAGATGGTCGTGCTGCCCACTATGCTCCAAGCTCCTTGTTGTTGTAGAGGTTTAGTTTTAGAAGTCATAAATCAGGAGATGGGAGAAGTGTTTTGGTTTAGAGAAAATCTTAAAATCCAAGTGTTTTTAATATTTTAATTAAAACAAATCTTAAAGTTGTTTAAACAGAACCGATTAAGATCCCACGGTTCCGTCATCCCGGCACCGTTATTTTCATCAAATTCACTTAGTCCAGATGAATTTGCTAAACGTGGGAAATCTCGTTAGCAACACGTGGGTTACATCATCCGAGGTATTCCTGATCATTCAACGAGACATTTTAATTTAGTTGCAATTGTAGTTTTGTTGTTCTGTTTGTGATTAAATTTTGAGCTGTTTTATATTTTGAAATGTTGTGGCGGTGATTTTGTTTTATCTTGTAATGACTTTTAATTTAGTTTTGGTTTCAGTTCAGGGACTATCCTAAAGGTTTTGGTTTTCATGCAACAGTTGTTTATCATGCAAGAAAAGTAAAGTACAGTACAATAAAGTAGATTGCAATAAAATAAAAGCGTACCTGGAGGGTCTTCCCGTCATCCCAAGCTGCACTTAAAACACATGTTAAGGCATTTAAATATTTCAACAAGTACCTAGGTAAAGCTAAGGGAAAGGTTTTGGTTGTCTACCAAAGTCCTAATTCTATAGCTAATCATCTCCTATGACGTCTAGGTTCTTGTGTTTTGGTTTAAGGATGACTTTCTTCATCCAACAACAATTAAGTTCAATCGTTCTTATTAACATCCCATCATATTGAGGAAGTGCTTAATAAGAGTCTTAAACATCTTTTCAATACCTCTAGGATTGTTTTAAGTCTAAGAGAATTTAATTATACAGGTGATTTAATCATCCAGGAGTTTAAGTTTTGTTCTCTTGCTCAGTGAACTAGGACATTTGAATATCTTATAAGTGAAGTAACACTTCACTTGATGCCTCATTTAAGAGTTATAATAATAAGAGCTTTAAAAGGGCAAATAAAATTATTAAGCATTTTAATGATTTAAACTTAACGATTTAATTCTAATTTTGACTTAATTATAAAAAGTTAGTTTAAGTTTGGAATAGTGTTCAAGTTATTTTAGATTTAATTCTTAATGATTTCATTTAGGTTTGTTGTTAAATGATTTTAATTTAATTTAATTTAATTTAGTTTAATTTAATTTTAATTTAATTTAATTTAATTTAATTTAATTTTAATTTAATTTGATTTAATTTAATTTAATTTATATTAATTTATTTTTAATTTAATTTAATTTAATTTTAATTTAATTTCAATATAATTCTAATTTAATTTAATTTAATTTTAATTTAATTTCAATTTAATTTCAATTTAATTTTAATTTAATTTTAGTTTAATTTTAATTTGGATTATTATATTAATTTTTAATTAAGAATTAAGTATTATTGAAGTGATTTATTTAGGGATTTTTTAAATTAAAGAATAAATATCCTCTTAATAATATCCCTACTTTAATAATTCCACTTTCTATTATTTTCCCAAAATTTCAATTAATTAATTAATTAAAGTTTTATTTTAATTATTTTTGAAATGGTTAGTAAGTTTCTACCTTCAATCATTTAAGTTTCAATCATCCAAAATCAGTTTAAAATCAAATATTTACCCTCCCCTTTTTAATTAATCCTAAAATTTTAATTAAAAGTTGAAATTTTTTAATTACCATTTTTCCCTTCAAGCTTAATAATTCTATAACTCACTAAATTAAGCTCAAATAAACTTGAAATTTTTATGTAACGTCACTCACATGTCAATTAAGACATTAGAGGAGAAAATGTAATTTTTCTGTATTTAATTTATTTATGTAATTATTTTTAATGGAAAATAGGGATTTTCAACGAAAATTCAATAACATGACCAAGAAAATGTTTCTATCCGTAAGAACATTATGAGATATTTCTAATGACCAGAGGACCATTTGAACCAATTTTGGTGATTTTTTGAATTATATTTTATTTATTAGAATTATTTTGAGTTTTGTAGTATTAATTAATTTTAAAATAAAATTAAAGTTGAAAAATGGATTTTATATTTTTCTTAATTCTCTCTGCCCCAAGGAGTTCAGAGAAACAAATTTTGCATTTTTATAATTTTTGTTTGATTTATTAAAATTATTTTACTGAAAAGGTTGAAAAATACATTTTTTTAATATTAAAAATTACATTAAGCTTTAAAATTCAATATCTTATACTAGGGACATAAGAAAAATATTTGGTTTGTCCCTAAGTGATTAGAATTCAAAATGTGACATTTTGGTTTTTTTAATATTTTTATGATTTTTATTATTTTTTAATTATTAAAAATATTAAAATAATGATAAAAATCAACAATTTTTAGAAAATTACAATTTTAATTTTCCTAAGTTCCTCTGATATCAAAGAAGCTCCAAAACCATTTTTGTGAATTTTTGAAAAGTATTTTGTGAGTTATGAATTTTTAAAGTTTAATTTTACCCATTTTGCTTATGAGGCTTAATCAACCCATTTGGTGGGGTTAATCAAGTCCAATTGATTTAAAATTTTTATGAGATGTTCCTCTAATCCAAAAGATCAATGGAGAATTGTTTTTAAGTTAATTTGATGTGTAGTTAACCCTAATTAATTAAAATTCAATTTTGGGTATTTAGACTAATTAGGATTATTCTAAGTGAATTAACTTAAAACTTATTTTTCCTAGATTCCTCTAGTCATAAGAAACATCACCAAATTTTCCTAGAATTTATTTCTCAATATGCTAATTATTGGAATTAAAATATTCAAAACAGTAACATGCAATTGAAAAATCAATAACTTCTCATAGAGATGGCCTCTCACCTTGGAAAATTCAGGGAATGTTGCCAAGTTCAGAGGCTTTAAAAGCCCTATGGTTTCATGCTATGATGAATTTTCTATGTGCATGGAGATCTAAAATAGTGCAGAGAGTAAATAAATTATTAAAAATAAAGTACTTGATAAAATTAATTGATTTCTTTTCCACATTATTCTCCTCTGTTCACTGAGCAAGAGGGTATTTTTATTTTATTTTTAGGATTTTTCTACACAAAGTTATGGATTTTCTAAGTTTTGGATATTTAATAAATAAGAAAAATCCCTATTTATCTACTTATCCATGTGGCGCCACGCAATTCTCGGCAGCTCCGAACGCCCACGTGGCGCATTCCTATTCGACGCCGCCATCCGACTCAGCACTCCAGGGGCCCACGGTTCATGTACCATCGCGCTGTCCGACTCGATCTCGACCGTCCGCTCAATACACGCTCGATCCGACGGCCCCTGGTCATCGTCTACGACTGGTGTGCACTCGTGACCGTCCACACTAAAACCCTAAGAACTCACTCGATTCTTAACGAATTTTTGTGTTCTTATGCTCTATGGATTCGTCTTGAAGAGACAAACACATCCATACGGTAAACATGCATTGAAATTGATTCATATCAAATGGAGAATCTCCATAAGCTCGGGAAGAAGAGAGAGTTCGTACCTTTGCTCAGAGTAGTAAAGCTTCGATCTGAGAGTTGCGTCACATTCGATTAGGTCCAAGCAAGCTCCAGATGAAGTCCCTTGGCCTGGTGAATTGCCTAGGTACAAAAGTGACCACAACCGATCACAAAGCTTGGACGCTAGAAGCAATGGCTGGCATGGTGAAGGGGCTTTTACTGGGAAACTTCTCCTCTTGGTCTGGTGAAGGTGTAGAGCCAATCAATTTGGGGATTGACTCACTGGGGTGAAGTGTCCTGGTTTTGGGCTTGAATTTCAACTCTGAAATTGAGCTTACAAAGAGGAAATAGCAGGGGGATTTCAGTGGGGATCAAGTGCTCTAGGTGTGGGGGAGAGTCTGGAGTAATTTTGGCAGAGTTTTCTCAAGGTTTTTGTTCAGCTTTTTTCATGGCCGAGAGAGGTGGGGTTTAAATTGGAGAGGCTGGAGGGCCTCCTAGGGGGGTTTGAAGGCTCGGATCAGCTGCTCAGGGGAAGAGAAGAATAGCCATGGTGGCCATTGGGCATGGGGCGGCTCGACAGGGGAGAATTTCAATGTTAGGCTCACATGGTGCTCTCGGGTGTAGTGTTTTCTGGTGATCCAGGCGGCTGGCCGGCAGGCATGGGTCACCCTCAGATTCAGGTGAGTCAGGTCTGGGGTTTTGTGTATTCAATTGGTAGTTGCCAAGTGTAAAGTGGTTGGATCAAAATGGAATGGGGGCATAGCTAATTTTGGCTCAATTTGGTCAACTCATGCATTTGGGTTGGGTTCACCTTCCCATGACTTGGTTTTAGGCTGAGGGAATGAGTTGGGTTTGCAGGTCAAAGGTGGTGAGGTCCCTTTCTAAGAATATTTAAATTAAATTTGGGTTTAAGGGAGACATGATTAAGGCTAATGACTTTTAGGAATTATGGAAAGAGCCTCCCTCCTTTCGCATCTTGGGTATGGTGAGGTGCCCAAAGCCCTCATGGCTCCCATGTGGCTCCTGCATGGCTTCATGGCTCACCTTTGGCTTAGAAGAAGCTAAGTCAACTTTCATGAAAGAGGTTTTTAAGAATTTTGGTAATTTAGCGGTGATTTGATAGGATTTGGCATATGACTTAATTTAGAAAAATTTGATGACTCAATTAGAACTTAGGGATGATTTCAATTAAGGGTATGATGAGAAGAATTTGTCATATGGGCTTTAGCATGAAGTTTGGGCTTTTGGAATCATTTTGGAGTGGGCTTTTAGAAGGCCTAGGGAAGTGGGCTTTAGGTTTTAAAATAAATTTATGGATGGGAATTTTGTAAAAGGTTGGGCCAAATAATTGTTGGGTTTGGTTTAGAGATGTGTCATGAGTAATTTGAAATAAATTTGAGGTGGTTTGGGTTTGAATTGGGTTGGATTTGGGCTTCTTTGGTAAAGGGGCCAATATAGGTCAAATTGGGCTAATTTGGGCCAATGTTGGGCTAGGGTTGAAATTGATGTAAAATTAATGTTGGGAAATTTTTATGAGGGTATTACAAAGAGTTTTCAACTTTGGTTCGGCTTTAATTTTGGGATTTGGGCCCATTTGGGTTAGGTTTGGGTTTAGGTCAAAAGTGGGAATTTTGGCTTTGGGTTGGATTTGGGTGGATTTTAGGTTCAAATTTTGGGCAAATCATGTTAGTGTTTTGTTTGTGGGGATGTTAGGGAAAGTTTAGAAAAGGTTTGGGGTCAATTGGAGTTAAATTGGGTTAGTTTGGTCTAAGTTTGGGTCATGGGTCCAAATTGGGCTTTAAGGTCAAAACTGAAATTGGATTCAAATGTCAATCAAATTGGGCTTGGATTTTGTCTAAATTGACATTAGGGATTTTTAATTGAAGTTTAGAATTGTATTGGACCAAAATTGGGGTCAATTGGGTTGATTTGGTTTGACATTGGGTTCACTTTAGGTTAAAAATGGGTCAAATTGGTGGTTTTGGTAAAAGTGGGGTAAATTGGCAAAATTGGCCCATGGTGTAGTTGAACAAAATGAAATTGAGAATATTTGGGATTTTTTGGAATTTTCTGGGAATTTTTGGAATTTATAAAAGTTTGGCCAAAAGTGTATTTTTGTGTATTTGGAGTGTATTGGGGGGTATTTTTGAAAATTTTGGTATATTTGGCTATGGATGATCAATTTGAGTGATGTGGAAATGTTTGGGATTGGTTTTGAGGAATTTTGGGTGATTTGGAGATTTTGGAAATTTTGGGCAATTTCAAGGGCTTTTGGTAGGTTTGATGGGTGTAGGGTCCCCGGGGTCAAAAATTGAAATTTTGGAAGAATGAAGATTGATCGAATGTGAGTGAAATGGAATCACTTTAATTGAACCATTAAGTCATATTAAGCCCATATGAGCCATGAGAGGACTCATTGGAGGTATTCACTATGTTGTTCCTAACCCTCTTAGCCAGGGGCTTAGGGGTTAAGGTCCATCCATATGAATTACCTACATGAGTCAGGGAGTCAAGTCAGGTATAGGTGTGGTTTTAGGATTTGGATTGTGTGTGTGAGAGTGTAGTGTGTGAGTGTAGTGAGTGTGTAAGTCAACCCTTACTGCATCTGTGCCACCCAAAGTAGTCCTAAGGCCAAAGAGTCTTATAGGAACTCATCCTTTAAACCTTCACATTTCGATCTCAACCCTCTAGGTGATTAGGGGTCTACAATCAAGCTTCGTGGGTTTGCAGGAGACAAGAAGTGGTTTAAAATTCTAAGGGATGGGTCCCAATTCTAGTCTTCTAAGATAGTCAAGGGAAAAGCCTAAGGCTAGATCCTAAACACTAAAGAGGGAAGAGAAGACCTCATAAAAAATGAGGTCAACAAATAGACCCCCAATAGGAATGGTGTGCTGACGGAGCACACCACGTGTATTGGCGTTGACCGAAGAGATCCACAAACCAACACAGATTCCCAAATGATAAACTTGGGACAAAGTTGAAGAACTTCCGCTGGGGAGTATCGAGTATATCTCCAAGACTAGAGGTTCCTGAACTCTCGTTGGGGAATGGAAAATGAGGTGAACTCCAAATCACAAGATATGGGGAATTCAATTTAGATTTCATTTCATTTCATGTTCAAGCTTTGATGTGTGAGTTTAGATTTTAGCTTGAGTTTTAATTTAGATTGAAGTTTGGTTTAAAATCAATTTGAGTAAATTTTGGATTTGAAATGAGAATTGAAACCTAGGTTTCAACCTCGGGATTATGAATAAAACTGGAATTTAGGTACCAGCCGCTGAGTGAGAATCGGAGTTTAAGCGTTGATTGAAAAGATAAGAATCAGAATTTAGGTACTGATCCGAAAGAGCGAGAATTGAAATTTATATATCAATCCCGGAAGAGAATTGAAATTTAGGTCTCGATCTCGAAAGGAGAGTCGGAATTTAGGTACCGACCTCGAAATGAGAAATAGAATTTAGGTACCAGTCTCGGAAGTTTAGAATTGAAATTTAGGTATCAATTCGAAAGAGAATCGAAATTTAGGTATCGATCTCGAAAGGAGAGTCATAATTTAGGTACCGACCTCGAAATGAGAACTGGAATTTAGGTACCAGTCTCGGAAGTTTAGAAGAGAAATATAGGTATCAATTCTAAAGAGAATCGAAATTTAGGTATCGATCTCGAAAGGAGAGTCGAAATTTAGGTACCGACCTTGAAATGAGAACTGGAATTTAGGTACCAGTCTCGGAAATTTAGAATTGAAATTTAGGTAGCAATTCGGAAGAGAATCGAAATTTAGGTATCGATCTCGAAAGGAGAGTCGGAATTTTGGTACCGACCTCGAAATGAGAACTGGAATTTAGGTACAAGTCTTGGAAGTTTAGAATTGAAATTTAGGTATCAATTCAAAAGAGAATCAAAATTTAGGTATCGATCTCGAAAGGAGAGTCGGAATTTAGGTACCGACCTCAAAATGAGAACTGGAATTTAGGTACTCGCCTCGAAATTTAGAATTGAAATTTAGGTATCAATTCGGAAGAGAATCGAAATTTAGGTATCGATCTTGAAAAGAGAGTCGAATTTAGGTACCGACCTCGAAGGAAGAGAACCGGAATTTAGGTACTGTTCTCGAATTTTGAATTGAAATTTAGGTATCAATTCAAAAGAGAATCGAAATTTAGGTATCGATCTCGAATGAGAGTCAGAATTTAGGTACCGACCTCGAAGGAAGAGAACTGGAATTTAGGCACCAGTCTCGGAAGTTGTAATGTATGAAGAAGGACCCAGTCTCATGCCATCAGAACCAAATCGAACCAAGTTTGTGGCTTCGTGTCAATAGACCTAGTCAATCTCCGTACAAGAGGGAAAGGAGATCAAAGAAAATCAAAAGGCAAAATGTGACATGGTCACTTTCATTCCAATCTTGTTGAAGAAACATCATACAACTCGATTTGAAATATTTCTCATACAATCCATGACTCAAAACAGACTAAATATGATTCTTGTTGATCCATCCAAAAAGTATCTGTTAAAAATCCATGTCTGAATAATGAGATACACTGCCAATAACATCACCCTCCAAGCCATCCTTGGCAGGAATGCCGCATGGATGTGCATTGGAGGTGTGCTATTTCCCGTGTAACTCACGTACTCGTAGGGCCGGAGACTCTCCACCTCGGATCCGGCCGGAAGTGGTAAGGAGCCTTTCTGTCGTCCATCCTTCTAAAAGTGACGGAGATCGGCTCCACTGGTACCCCCGGCATACAATGTTTTGCGATGTATGCTCCATTTCCTTGTAATATCATGACGGAACCTACCGAAGTGTTATCTCCACCGGCCCTCGGAACTTACCCGGGCTCGCTATCCGGAGGTCGATCCGAACATGATATTGCATTGGTCGACGAACGAGACCGTGCAGTAAGGTCCGACAAAGTCATGGTGGTCTATGTGTGGAGGTATGCGCCGCCCTTCGATAAATGTCGATGATGCAACCGTTAGTATGCGATCCGCCGGCAGCATCCTCCACGTTATCAATCTTTTAATTATCCTCGCATCGGATCCACCTCACCGTGACGGAGTATCCCCGGTGGATTTCCTTTTCTGTCTTCTCGCGAAGTTATAGCAACATCCGCATTGTATCGTGACTCTTCCTTTCCCCGGCATCCATTTCCGGGCTCCGAATAAGTCTTTTCTCTCGTACGGCCTGCTCGACCCATTTTCTGAAGTTCTAAGATGCAATCCACAATCTGTTGTTGCTCGTATTCTGGGAATACACCTGTGTGTAACTCGAGGCCTTCCAAAATATTGATTCTTTTGCCTCTAATCCTTTCAAAGTATTTGAAAGTCTTCTTCTCAACATTTTGCATTCTTTCTAGTTCATATTTTGGGATGATCTGCAAGTGACGAGGCCTAGTAACGTATTGCGGGGTGTATTGGTCAATCCTGTCACGTTCTCCTGCATACCTTGGCTCCTCGGGGATTGTCTCTATCGGGACATCCTCCGGGGTTGCTTCCGCAACAAGGTTCTTTAGATATGGCATCTCTGTCCGGCGTCGAGGCAATCTCTCTGCCTCTGATCTTCTTAGAGTTCCCCTTATCTTTTCTGTTGTTCTCGGAGCTTGTTCCCACTTTTCAGGTTCCTAATGAACCAGTATCTTTGAAATGTGTGTGTCGGCGAAGGTGGATGTTTCCTCGTGTTGATCTGCTGCTAGTTTAGTCAACATCTTTTGGATATGGAGATTCCTATTCCTTCTTTGAGTAGCAGTGAGAGTAGCTCTCCTTAGCCCTTGAATTTCCGCAGCGCGCGCCGACAAGCCTCGCCCTCGCCGCGGCAACTAGCGTACTCGATTTTCTTACTTTCCTCGTTGTTTGTCTTTCTTTTCTTGTTGCTGGATTGGTGGCTTGGGCCACCCATCTTCATCACTGTCTGGCTATGAAGCTCTTCTCGGTCCAGTGGGACCCAATAATTTTCTTCATACTGTAGGCTGGCTGGTGTGAAGTCAGAATCAATTCTATCACTACTCCATCCTTCACCCTCTTTTCATCGAGTGCGAGACTCACGCCATTTTTAAAGTTTAGGACCAACCGCCCGTTCGACATTTCCCTGTAAAGAAGACAAGGAAAGGATCAGGGGCTGTACTAAGAACAAGAACATTAAGAAAATACTTATCACTGAAGATTCTTATTCTCTTATTTTAATTTTAATTTTTAGGGAAAGTAGGAAAAGATGAAGAAAGATCAGGAACAAGATTTGATTTGAAAGGAAGGGTAAAACTTTATTATTATGATTTCACATATTTCATTTTTAGCACGTATATTTTTTTTAATGATTTTTTTTATCCATTTTTATGTTTTTGGGTTCGGACCCAGTCACAAAGTGATTGCTTCACCCGTGTTTCTAGGGATAAGACTCTATTTTAGAGGCCACCCATCGAAACATCAGGTTGCGTAATACTTATTTAAATACCGTCCATTGATTGGAAGCATTTGTCGTTCTCCTTGGCAATTCACAAGTTGGTAGGAGCCTCCTATCATGCGATGTGCAAGAATAGGTCTTTTGAGAACAAGAACTAAGTCACCAACTTTGAAAGTCCTTGGGCGGACCAGTTTATCATGAGCCTGGATCCTCTAAGCTCGGCATGCTTCCAAATTTTGTTGCGCCGCAAGTCTTTTCCCTTCCAAGTTTTCCAGCTCTTCCGCCGTAATCCGGCATTTTCTTCCGTAGTAATTTTATTTGCAACCGCAATCCCGAGTGATGGAAGCTGGACCTCCAAAGGTAAAACGGCCTCGGACCCGTACACTAAAGTGTAAGGCATAGACTGAGTAGGAGTCCTGAAAGTTGTCCTGTAGGCCCATAAGGCTTCTAACAACTTCTCGTGCAAATTTCTCTTGTTGTCATCCAAGGTTTTCTTTAAAATCTGAACGAGAGTTTTATTAAAAGTTTCAGCCAAGCCGTTTGCTCTTGGGTAGTAGATCGTTGAGTATCGCCAATCAATCCCGTGTCTTCTGACAAAATTGTTGATCTTTGTACTTTTGAATGCGTACCCATTATCCGAAATGATTCGCGCGGTACTCCGAAACGGTATACAACTTGATTTTCGAAAACCGTAAGCACGTGGTGTACCTTTACTTCTCCGAGTGGAACCGCTTCCGCCCATTTAGAAAAGTAGTTTGTAGCCGCAAGGATGAAGCGATGTCCTCTCGAAGAAGGCGGTTCTATTAGACCCACTATATCCGTGCCCCAACACTCAAATGGCCACGACGCAATTGTCTGGATGTAGCACATTTGGAGGTCGGTGTAGAACCACTCCGTGCACTCGACACTCGGTGACGACTCTCGGCGACTTTCATACGGTCGGTCATCATCGAGGGCCGTAGTACCCTAGTCTTTTAATTTTCATTTCATTTTCGGACCCGACCGATGAGCGCCACAAAGTCCCGAGTGTACCTCTTCGACAATTTCACGAGCCTCGGACCCGTTCGAGCATCTTAACCACATCCGATCAAAAGACCTTCCGTATAATGTATTGTTTATTAATGCGTAAGACAAAGTTCTTTTCTTGATTTGATGGGCTAATGACTTATCGTCCGGTAATTTACCTGCTTGCAGGTAGTCTGTTAGCTGTTGACGCCAATCTCCTGTGTTTTCTGTCACTGTTGCAACTGATTCCTCTACTTTTTCTGATTTCTGTATTATATCCTTGTCGAGCTGTGATAGGACCTGTCGTCCTTGAACTGACACTTCAACTGACTCATCATGTAAGCAAGCAAATTCTTTTGCAAGGCGAGCTAGGGCATCCGCGAGAGCATTTTCTCTTCTGGGGATCTTGTAGATTGTTACATTCGGAATTTTTTCCAACAGTTTCATGGCATACTGAAAGTATTGCTCGAGTCTTGGCTTTAAAATTTTGTATCGGTCGGCGACTCGTTGAATGATCAACTGAGAATCTCCGTTGATGTTGATATCTGTTATTCCCATTTGAATGGTTAGTTCTAGTCCTGTTATGAGGGCCTCGTATTCTGCCTCGTTGTTTGTACACGGCTCTGTTAAGTGATAGGAGTATCTTAACATTCCCCGCTCTGGTGTTATAAAGATTACTCCGATTCCTGCCTTACCGGGCACTATCGTTTGCGATTCTTTGTCTTTCTGTGTTGAGGACACTCCGTCGAAGTATAGTTCCCAACGTCGATCATCAGTGTCTTCTAGGCTCATTATCTGTTTGTCTGGCAAGTCATCGTCGAGAGGCGATTCTGCCGGCAAAGGGTGTGCTGCGAGGGAGTTTGCTAGGACTTGTTCCTTTACGGCACGAAGAGGCACGAAAGTTATGTCAAATTGCAATAGTATCATCGACCACCTGGCAAGTCTGCCAGAAAGTGTTGGACGAGTCATTAAATATTGCAACGGATTGACTTTCGAAATGAGGTTGACCTTATGAGAAAGCATGTAGTGCCTGAGCTTTTGAGCGGCGAAGATCAGGGCCAAACAATGTTTCTCAATCGGAGGATAATTTACTTCTGTCGGGATTAGATGACGGCTTAAGTAGTAGAGAGTATTTTCTTTTCCCTCGTCATTGACCTGGGTTAGTAGGGCTCCGAGAGATTCGTCTAAAGCCGCGGTATAAAGTATTAACGGTCTACCCAAGACTGGGGCTGCTAAGACAGGAGGTGTCATTAAATATTGCTTAATGTCCTCGAAGGCCCGTTGGCATTTCTCTTCCCAAACGAATTTGGCGTCCTTTTTAACTAATGCCGAGAAGGGCTGACACCTACCTGACAAGTTCGAGATAAAGCGTCGAAGATATGACAGCTTCCCTTGAAAGGATCGTAGCTGTTTTAAGGTTTTGTGAGGCGGCATCTCTAAGATAGCTTTAATCTTTTCCGGATCAATTTTGATTCCGCGATGTCGGATAACAAATCCTAAGAATTTCCCTGAGGTGACGCCGAAGGCGCATTTTAAGGGATTCATCTTAAGGTTGTATTGCCTTAGTCGCTCGAAAACAATTCTCAAATCATATAGGTGGTCTTCCTTCAGTTTGCTTTTGATGACCACATCGTCCACGTAGCACTCGACTTGGTTGTGAATGAGATCATCAAAAATCTTTGTCATTGCTCTTTGATATGTTGCTCCTCGCGTTCTTTAGTCCGAATGGCATTACCGTGTAGCAATACACTCCGATCGGCGTTCGAAAGCCGTGAGCTTTTCATCTTCTCGGTGCCATCTTTATCTCGGTTGTATCCCGATGATCCATCCATGAATGAAAATATTTCATGTATTGAAGCAATGTCGATCATCAGTTCTGGGATTGGGAGTGGAAATTCATCCTTTGGACATGCTTTATTTAAATCCCTGAAGTCTACGCAGATTCTGATCTGACCATTCTTCTTTCTAACTGGTACCACGTTGGTTAACCAAGTAGGGTATTGTTCTTCACGGTCAAATTTAGCATCGATTAGCTTCTTAACTTCGGCTATTACTTGTTGCTCAATTTCTAGACGCATTCTTCTGGGAGCTTGTCTGACTGGAACAGAAGTAGGGTCTACTCCTAACTTATGAACTACGACTTCTAGAGCTAATCCTGGCATTTCCTCGTAACTCCAAGCAAAACAGTCCTTGAATTCCATTAATAGCTTGATCATTTCCTCGGAATCTTCTTTATTGAGTAAGGAGCTAACAAAGGTTGGTCTAGGCTTTTCGCTAGTACCTAAGTTAACTTACATTAACTCGTTTATTGTAGATTTGATTTCTTCTTCAAATTATGGTGGAGCATCTCCGATTGGTAGATCTTCGAGGTTCTCTGAAGCTTCCAAGAAGTCTTTATTAGGCTTGCAAGTGACAACCAAGCAAAATTCTGTATCGTCAACAGAACCTACTGTGCCGAATATGAGACCATGTTTTGAATTGGGAGGCCGACCGACATTGTTCCATAGCCTTTCAAAATGTTGTGATTGACCCTTTGTCCATTGTCGAGGTAAGACACCACGTTGAATTAAATTTTGAACACAGGGAGAGTACCACTCAAAAGGTAATTCCATTAATTCAGATGAAGTAACATCTTCAAATTGTACATCTTTTTCAGTTATGGAAGAAGAAGCACCACGGTAAAACTTGATTGGTTTAGTACCACCACCATGCACCTCCTTGAACACCATACCCTCGATCTTATTAGACTGGATCGGGGTCAGGGCCATAGTGTGTACATGGTAGTTAATCTTCTCGTACATTGATTTATATTCTTCATTCTTTTCATCTTCAAGGGAGATCTTGAATTGTGGTTTCTTCTGGTTTATAGTAGCTGCTTCTTTCTTGTTTTCTTCTTCTTCTTCAGAGCTGTTCTCCCAATTCACGTTGATTACCGGCTTTCTCTGTCCAACTGTCCCAACGTTTCTGCCACGACCTCGTCCCCAGCCTCGACCTCAAGTGCAAGTTGTGAAGAAACCTTCACCATCTCGCCGTAAGGGAGTGGTGAGCGACTATTGGACTAGAACTTCAGGCTCTTCGTCGTCCTGAACTTCTTTTGCTTCATTTAGCATGGTATTTCTGGAGAAGATTGTTTTCTTTGGAGGCGCGTAGTAGGCTGCATCTTCATGAATTCCAATTTCATGTATGGAGAAAGCTTGCAAGTCACCTTTAATGCACTGTTCTCCTCCATCGTAGTATTTTATGCACTGATGCAGAGACGATGGTACCATCCGGTTCTCATGTATCCACGGTAGGCCCAGTAGTGCGTTGAACGATGTTTCAGAATCAATTACATGGAATTTTGCGGTTGCCTTTGCTAAATCACCGGTCTTCATCAACAGCGTTATTGATCCGAGGGCTCTTTCTCCTTTCTGGTTGAATCCTCTTAGTAACATCTTGTCCGCTTCAAGCTCGCGAGCATCAATTTCCAAGTATGCTAACGTCCGAAGATTCATTATGTTGATTGACGCTCCTGGATCCACCAATACTCCGGAGAGCGTAAACTTTCCGATTGTGATCGAAATGTACAACGGTCGGTTGTGATCGGTCGTCTCAAGTAGTAGATCACTGTCTGTGAAGGTAACACCTCGCTGTTCCTTTAACGAGCAAATCTCGTCTAAGGAATCTCCGGCCATCTGAGCTAATCAAATCACTGGATCAAGTAAGGCCTTGATCAGAGCTTCCCTCATCTCTTTTGATAAGATGAGAGCGTCGTAGATGCTCAGTTGTGCTGGTAGTTTCCTAAGATGGGCTAGCACGTTATAGTCCACTTTGTTACCATGTGTTTCGGCTTTCTTCCCGAATGGGCAATTCTTCTGCTGGGGTTGATTCTTCCTGAACAACCACCTACTTTCCTTTGTCTTTTGGACCCATTCTCGGAGGTAGAACCCTTCCGCTCCTTAAGTTGACCTCTGTGATTTCTTCTGAATCTGGTACTGAGTTTACTGGTGTCTCCTTTTGAATCGGCATGACAGGTCCTTCTGGAGTCACTTCGGAATCCGAAAGCTCTAACTCTATTGTGATTGGAGTTCCTCGAAATTCACAAATAGATTCATTGCTCGTTGAACTTTCGTAGCCTTCTTGGTGAATGTCTTCTTTGTCATCGTGATTGTCGAGTTTGTGCATGATTTGAGAATTGTTATTTATATCGGAATCGAGATCCGGATTAGGTTGGTTGTCGTTAGTTGCGTAATCGTTAGAAACAGTCAAAACGTAGCCAACGCCATAACTCTTATCTTTATAAGATCCCGCCGGAGTGAGCAAATAATCATACAGAGTCCGAGGTTCGAGGAATTTTTCCCCCAAATCGGAAACAACCATCCTAGGATAAGCAGCCCCTAGTCTAGCCTGAAGAGCCTCGATCTTTTCTTCTTCTACGATCTCCTTCTTTTCTATGATCTTTTCTTCCTGGGGTGGTTCTTCAATCGCAAGCGATAGCGCTGGCTTGACAGGTTTCGAAATTTGAATCGAAGCACGCACCGAAGCGGTTTGGATGTGATTCAAAATTTTCTTCGATGACGTCGTCCAAGCGGTACTCCATCTATCATTCGTCGTGTAGGGATCTATAGGAACAATAGGATCCTTTGAAATAACATTGACGGAACTGCCTTTCTGGGGTTCCTTCATGTATTACTTCGGAATCGTTTTGTTCCTTTTTCGGAGATTGTCGTAGAGCCAAGTCTTGAAGGTAATGCAATCCACTATCTTGTGCCCGAGCATCCAATGGTAAGGGCAATAGATGGGATGGTCTTTCTTATTGACTTCTTCTGGCTTCCTGGATTCTGGCAATTGAAAATCTAGAGTCTTTATCAAACTGCAGAACATCTTTGGCACTGCCTCATTCTTGAACGGATATTCTCTATTTATAAGCTCCTTTAACATGCGCTGCGGGTGAGGCGGTTGCTCGTACTGTTGAGTTGGCTGATAACCGGCCGAGGTTCTTGGTAGTTCTGCCGAGGTTGCCGATAGTGCAGGTGCGGCTGCTCCGGCTGTATTTGCATTGGCTACTTGCCCTTATCGACTGCCGCAACGATCCCGGATTTCTTTTCGAATGTCTTCACAGGCTTCTGTTTGTCTGTCTTGTCGATGAAACTTAGTTGTTTCGCTTCCTCTTGCAAGCTTCCGGCCTTGCTTAACAACTTCTCGAAAGTCTTAATCGTAAATCCCTTAAGGAGGAGTGCTATTGGGCCGTGAATGGTTTTAAGCAAGATACCGATTGCATGCTGCTCTTGTAGCTGTGGCTCACACTTCATGCTTAGATTCCTCCATCGAAGTATGTAGTCCACTAAAGTTTCGTTCGATTTCAGTTTATCCACCACTAGATCACCGATGGTGATATGGTGTTGAGCTCCGGCAAACCGTTTCACAAAGAGGTTCTCTAATTCTGAAAATGTCTTTACCGAACCGTTCGGAAACTCTGCGTGTCAATCGAAGGCGATCCCTGACAGGCTGCTGACAAACTGTCGGAAGAGTAAGGCCTCACTTCCACCGGCGTTGCAACAACTAGCGCGAAAATGTGCAACATGCCGTCGAGGGTTTCCGGTACCATCAAAAGTCTTGAACAGAGGTGGTACGAAGCCTTTTGGGTATTGTACTGCATCAAATTCTTCGGGGTAAGGTCTACCCGTCTAAATAGATGCTCCGCTCTTAGATCGTGCTAAGGCTTCTCGCACCTGTTGTTCTACCATGCTCTTGATGTCTTTCTCTGGAATCATATTCTGGGTAGAATCTTTCTTCGGCTGATCGTCTCCGTTAACGGATGTAATCTCTTTTCCTCCATCTATAATATGAATAACTTCTGGAGGCGTTTCTCTTGGGGGTTGAACCTGACTCTGAAGAGTGGCTAGGGCTGCAGCCATCTCTTCCATCCTTTTCGCCATTTTAGAGATTGTATCATCTTTTTCTTGAAGTTGTGCTCTTAACATTTCCGGTTCATCTATTTCCGCAGCTGCCGGAGCACCTTGCGAAGCTGACGATGCTCGTGTCTCAACCATGTTGATCTCCACATATTTGTCATCCATGAATTCCGATGAATCGACTTCATCTCCAAACTTTTCTTCTCTTTCTTTTGCTAATTGTTGAATGTCGGTTCTTAGCTTTTCCATAGCGTCCTCCAATGGTCTTTTTCGTACGGTTTTGCAGTTATCATGCGATGGCTATTGCATTTCCTTCTTGGGAGTCCCCTTCATCGCAGTGGCGCTCTCTTCGGACTCGAGTCTCCTAACGAAACTTTCCTTTTCAGGTCATTGTTTCGGTCTTAATTGGCCAGTAGTAGGATGCCATACCATCCTTCTAGCAGCAGAAGGCCTAGAACCGGATGGTCTGTTGGCTGAATGCTGGAAGGTGGTATCCTCCCTGATCTGTAAACCTGAAACAACAACAGGTGGACTAGCTTTCATCTTCATTTCGACTTTTCTGTGTCTCTAACGAGCTCTACTCGCGGCCCAAGACGGTATTTGGCAGGCACCCGCCCTATCCTTCTTAAAATCTCTGATACAGGACATTTCTCTTTCTTTGCTAACTTCTCTATCACAGTCAGCAATCGAGCAAATGGTGTAATCCTAGCCCTTTTCTTTGGTCGTTGCTATATTATGCGGGTCGAGGTAATGTAGAAGCAATCTTGCGGACATTTTCCTCGTCACCACGGCGGAGAGGGGATGGAATCTACTTCCTTCCAAAAGCAAGTGTATACTCGTGCAATGGTATGTACTCGAGCAATGGTGTGTACGCAGGGATCTCTTCTAAGAAAGCGACTTCAGCAGCTCTCCGGCCTTTTCGGCAATCTTTCTACTTCGTTTCTCCTCCGAGTCCGTGCTGAGGGTGGAACCCTTGAGCTGGACCCAATTTTAAAAACGAAGGTCTCACAGGGAGATCCGTACCCTCCACGGTAATGTGCTCAATACAAACTCGGACTTCCTTCCCTTCGGCTTAGTGGGAGCCGGGGTAGGTGCAGAGATGACTAGACCGGTGGGGGTAGAGACAACAGTCCTCCTACGAACAGTAGTATTCCTCTCAGCTGAAACCCTTTGTAGAGGAGGGAACTCTTAAGCTGACTTCAGGTTGAATTCAATCACGGGCTCTTCAGTTTCTGACATTTTGTCCATGAGTGTGAAGAGAGTGACGTCAGTAATCTTGAAATATGTGTTGCCAAATCCTTGTCCAAAATGGATGATCCCATTGTCGGGCAGCTCATTCTTGTAAACAGCGAAGTCCAGTCCATTGGTGAAGGAGAAGATTAACTTTGGGGCATCCATTTTCTGCAGGGCAAATTCCGAATGTCAGTCCCGAATTATACTTTCTTTCGTCGTAAAGTTTAGGATGAAAAAGAAAGAGTCCTAACACATTTTCGTTTATGTTAGTGCATTTGTGATTTATAAAAGAGGTTGTTTATTAGGTAGTTCGTTTGTTAGAAAAAAAACGATTAAAGGAAAAAGGTTATAGAAAAGGTAAAGGGCCTGATTTAGAATTAGAAAGGAAGAGAAAGTCTTATGCAAGACTTCCCAACTCGAAGGACCGCTCCTAAGCTAACACCTATTGGGGGTCAACCCTACCTCAGAAAAGAGGTAAAAGGATCTCGGAACCTCTCTGTTTAGGGGTGTCTAAACCGTGACTCCTAAATCCAAGAGAGTTGACTATACCCGTTCAAGACAGAAATGAACGTGGTATTTCAACGGAAGAATTATAGCTTGGTCCACTAGGGACATGGACTTTCTACCGATTTATGAAAGCAAAACCATCTGATCAAAATGGAAAGAGGAACTAGTCCCCAGCGGAGTCGCCAGAAGTTGTTGGCATATTTTTAGGTTATGTGTTGTATTTTGAAAAGGGGTCACCTAACAGAAATTGTCGGCGAATTTTAAATTTTAATTTAAATATATATATAATTTAGAAAGTAGCATTTGATTTTGAAAATAATTTTATGTTTGAAAATTTTAAGATATGAAATCAAACCGATCTCACATCCCAAATAGTTTATATAAAAGAGCACCACACTACAAACCGTGTATCTATCCCGAAGAATAGACACACTGCTTGATGATGGGGCTCGGTTAAATAAACTAGAAGATTTTTGACAAGTTCCCCTGCTTAATATAAAGGAATTAAGCAGGGTTTATATTACCTGGGTTCTTAAAGTTCCCTATAGAGGCAAGCCCCTATAGTTAATTACATCCTAAGTGACAGGAATCACTTAAGAAAACTCTCGATAATGATCTGTGGTTTTGCTCTCAAGAATTTCAAAGTTTAAGGTTTCAAAAGATTGAATTTTTGGAAGTTTCAATAGGGATTAGCTCGAATTAGGAAAAGTTTATTTTGAGAATCCAAAGGAAGAAAAGTAGGAGAAACTGAGGATCCAAGAGAGATCTTGGCAACTTCCCAAACTATCCTATTGTTTGGCTTGAATTTGGGAATTTATTTAATATTGCAATCCTGCCAGTTTTAATTAATTCAGACTTGTATTTGTATGCCATAATCATACAAATAACCTGGAAGATGTGAGGGTTTATGTCGTACCGAACGACTACCTTGGAGTCCTAAGACCGGTTAGGGCTTAATTTACATGACATGATCATGCAAATGCCTAAAGAAGAGTTGAGGATTTATGTTGCACTAGGCAAACTACCTCGAAGTCCTATGGCTTGGTTATTTAATTCTAGGAATGTTTAGTTGATGTAGATCCGAGTTTTGCTGACGAAGATGGTCGTGCTGCCCACTATGCTCCAAGCTCCTTGTTGTTGCAGAGGTTTAGTTTTAGAAGTCATAAATCAGGAGATGGGAGAAGTGTTTTGGTTTAGAGAAAATCTTAAAATCCAAGTGTTTTTAATATTTTATTTAAAACAAATCTTAAAGTTGTTTAAACAGAACCGATTAAGATCCCACGGTTCCGTCATCCCAGCACCGTTATTTTCATCGAATTCACTTAGTCCAAATGAATTTGCTAAACTCAACTGAATGAGTTCCACACTTTCATTTAGACCGTGGGAAATCCCGTTAGCAGCACGTGGGTTACATCATCCAAGGTATTCCCGATCATTCAACGAGACGTTTTAATTTAGTTGCAATTGTAGTTTTGTTGTTCAGTTTGTGATTAAATTTTGAGTTGTTTTATATTTTGAAATGTTGTGGCGGTGAATTTTTTTATCTTGTAAGGACTTTTAATTTAGTTTTGGTTTCAGTTCAGGGACTGTCCTAAAGGTTTTGGTTTTCATGCAACAGTTGTTTATCATGCAAGAAAAGTAAAGTACATTACAATAAAGTAGATTGCAATAAAATAAAAGCGTACCTGGAGGGTCTTCCCGTCATCCCAAGCTGCACTTAAAACACATGTTAAGTCAATTAAATATTTCAACAAGTACCTAGGTAAAGCTAAGGGAAAGGTTTTGGTTGTCTACCAAAGTCCTAATTCTATAGCTAATCATCTCCTATGACGTCTAGGTTCTTGTGTTTTGGTTTAAGGATGACTTTCTTCACCCAAGACAATTAAGTTCAATCGTTCTTATAAACATCCCATAATATTGAGGAAGTGCTTAAGACGAGTCTTAAACATCTTTTCAATACCTCTAGGATTGTTTTAAGTCCAAGAGAATTTAATTATACAGGTGAATTAATCATCCATAAGTTTAAGTTTTGTTCTCTTGCTCAAATGAACTAGGACATTTGAATATCCTATAAGTGAAGTAACACTTCACTTGATGCCTCATTTAAGAGTTATAATAATAAGAGCTTTAAAAGGGCAAATCAAATTATTAAGCATTTTAATGATTTAAACATAATGATTTAATTCTAATTTTGACTTAATTATAAAAAGTTAGTTTAAGTTTGGAATAGTGTTCAAGTTATTTTAGATTTAATTCTTAATGATTTCATTTAGGTTTGTTGTTAAATGATTTTAATTTAATTTAATTCAATTTAATTTTAATTCAATTTAATTTTAATTCAATTTAATTTAATTTTAATTTAATTTAGTTTTAATTAAATTTAATTTTAATTTAATTTGATTTAATTTAATTTAATTTAATTTTAATTTAATTTAATTTAATTTTAATTTAATTTCAATTTAATTCTAATTTAATTTAATTTAATTTAATTTAATTTTAATTTAATTTCAATTTAATTTTAATTTAATTTTAGTTTAATTTTAATTTGGATTATTATTTTAATTTTTAATTAAGAATTAAGTATTATTGAAGTGATTTATTTAGGGATTTTTTAAATTAAAGAATAAATATCCTCTTAATAATATCCCTACTTTAATAATTCCAATTTCTATTATTTTCCCAAAATTTCAATTAATTAATTTATTAAAGTTTTATTTTAATTATTTTTGAAATGGTTAGTAAGTTTCTACCCTCAATCATTTAAGTTTCAATCATCCAAAATCAGTTTAAAATCAAATATTTTACCCTCCCTTTTTAATTAATCCTAAAATTTTAATTAAAGGTTGAAATTTTTTAATTACAATTTTGCCCTTCAAGCTTAATAATTCTATAACTCACTAAATTAAGCTCAAATGAACTTGAAATTTTTATGTAACCTCACTCACATGTCAATTAAGACATTATAGGAGAAAATGTGATTTTTCTGTATTTAATTTATTTATGTAATTATTTTTAATGGAAAATAGGGATTTTCAAGGAAAATTCAATAACATGACCAAGGCAATGTTTCTATCCTTAAGAAAATTATGGGATGTTCCTAATGACCATTTGGACCAATTTTGGTGATTTTTTGAATTATATTTTATTTATTAGAATTATTTTGAGTTTTGGAGTATTAATTAATTTTAAAATACAATTAAAGTTAAAAAATGGATTTTATATTTTTTTTAAATCTCTCAGACCTCAAGGAGTTCAGAGAAACAAATTTTGCATTTTTTTTATTTTTCTTTGATTCATTAGAATTATTTTAGTGAAAAGGTTGAAAAATACATTTTTTTAATATTAAAAATTACATTAAGCTTTTAAAATTCAATATCTTATCCTAGGGACTTAAGAAAAATATTTGGTTTGTTCCTAAGTGATTAGAATTAAAAATGTGACATTTTGGTGATTTTTAATATTTTTATGATTTTTAATATTTTTTAATTATTAAAAATATAAAAATAATGATAAAAATCAACTTTTTTAGAAAATTACAATTTTAATTTTCCTAAGTTCCTCTGATATCAAAGAAGCTCCAAAACCATTTTTGTGAATTTTTGAAAAGTATTTTGTGAGTTATGAATTTTTAAAGTTTAATTTTACCCATTTTGCTTAAGAGGCTTAATCAACCCATTTGGTGGGGTTAATCAAGTCCAATTGATTTAAAATTTTTATGAGATGTTTCTCTAATCCCAAAGATCAGTGGAGAATTGTTTTTAAGTTAATTTGATGTGTAGTTAACCCTAATTAATTAAAATTTAATTTTGGGTATTTAGACCAATTAGGGTTATTCCAAGTGAATTAACTCAAAACTTATTTTTCTTAGGTTCCTCTGGTCATAAGAAACATCACCAAATTTTCCTAGAATTTATTTCTCAATATGCTAATTATTGGAATTAAAATATTCAAAACAGTAACATGCAATTAAAAAATCAATAACTTCTCATAGAGATGGCCTCTGACCTTGAAAAATTTAGGGAATGTTCCCAAATTCAGAGGCTTTAAAAGCCCTATGGTCTCATGCTATGATGAATTGTCTATGTGCTTGGAGAATTAAAATAGTGAAGAGAGTAAATAAATTATTAAAAATAAAGTACTTGATGAAATTAATTGATTTCATTTCCACATTTTTCTCTCTGTTCACTGAGCAAGGGGGTATTTTTATTTTATTTTTAGGATTTTTCTACACAAAGTTATGGATTTTCTATGTTCTGGATATTTAATAAATAAGAAAAATCCCTATTTATCTACTTATCCACGCGGCGCCACGCAATTCTCGGCAGCTCCGAACGCCCACGCGGCGCATTTCTATTCGACGTCGCCATCCGACTCAGCAATCTAGGGGCCAGCGGATCATGTACCATCGCGTTGTCCGGCTCGATCTCGACCGTCCGCTCGATACACGCTCGATCCGATGGCTCCAGGTCATCGTCTACGACTGGTGTGCACCCATGACCGTCCACACTAAAACCCTAAGAACTCACTCAATTCTCAACGGATTTTTGTGTTCTTATGCTCTATGGATTTCTTGGTCTGACGATACCGTGCTTTTCCCAAAATTTCATTTTTACCCAGAAATAACCGGTTTGCCCTTGGAAAGGGGCCCAAAACCCAAGATTTCACAGAGTCACCTGGGGTTCCCAAAAAATTATTCCGGAGCGTTCCTCTCGTCGAGCTGAGAAGTTTGACTGTAAACATATCATACTTTTGAGCTACCGGTAGACCCCTCGTGGCTTAAGTAGTCACTCCTTGAACGACATTCCGGGCCCCACAAAACCCTCCACAGTGGTCAGAAACGTTCCCGGACACTGTCATTCAATTTCAAATTCCATTTTACACTGCTTTGTGCCATTGATTTGGTATTTCAGACTCTTTCCCAAAATTTCCTCAAAATGCCCCTACATAGCAAACAATTCGTGAAATTCAAAAAATTTCTAAAATTTCCCAGAATCTCCAAAATATTCCAAACTTCTTTTTCTCCAACTACACAATAGCCTAATTATGTCATTTTAGGCCAATTTAATCAAAAGCTCCAATTTCGACCTATGCCCGACCTAGGCACTGGTTTGACCCAATTTGACTCAACGTTAGTCAATTTCTTTCCGAGTTGAATTTTAAACGCCTTGACACATCCCCCTAAACTAAATGCATTATTTGATCGCCACCAAGTCGACATTAAAATTTAACCAAATCTAATTTAATTGCAAGATCCCCAAATTTGACCATTTTTTTACTTTTTTTGATAACGGGGTTGCCCAAATGACCTCGGAACGCCAAACGGACTGTGCCGTTGTGTCCGGAACGTTGTAATTACTTAGAAAACATATATAATTTTCTATACTTTGATGTACGACGAAATCGACTAGAAATCAGCGCGATTTCAATTAAAAAAATTACATTTTTGCCACCCAAATCTTAAAATCCCTAATTTCAGCCCAAGCCGCCGGCCCCCCTCTCCAAAATTCGCGATTCTTCTTCCTCCCCTTGACTTTTTCGCGAATCGTCCGTGGCCGAATCTCCTACATGCGCCCAGGTGAGAGGTAGCTTCTTCTTCCTCAAGCAATCTCTACCATGGGAGCATCTCTGGCTCCATATCACATCTTTGGCAGCCCCTCCATCACTTCTCCAAGGGTGGTCACTTCCTCTTGGCCTTTCTTTTCATTTCCATCATCTAAAAGGTGGGTAAAAGCTTTCACTTGTCTTAGACCTTTGGGTATTACCAATGGGGGATTTTGGGGCTTCTTCTTCCTCTTCTTATGGCTACAAAGGGGCCTTTTTTTTCTTGGTTTTTTGTGTTGGCTGAAAATCACAAAGCAAGGGGAAGTGCTGCCATTTGTTTTGCTCTAATCCAAGGCTTAGGTATGGATTTACATTTTTAGGGTTATGCATCTTCATACTCTTTAATTTCCCTAAAGTTTGGATGTTTTGTTTTATGCATTTGGGAGAGGTTTCTCCTCCTATGATTTCACTTTTAATTGCTTTATGATGTTGGATTTCATGGTGATATTTAGATTTCATGCTTGAATCATATGGATTTCTCACATAGCAAAGTTCTAAATTTTTTCTTACATGTGAAGGGCTTTGAATCTATGCTCTTATGGCCATTTTACTTATGCTTAAACTGAGTTTTTACATGTGTATTGAAAGTCACTCTTGCATAGCAAAAATCTGAAATTTGTGAAGTTTCTTAGATGTAAAATATTGGGCTTATGTGGGATTTTATGGCCAAAGTTACATGCTTAGGCTTAGGATTTTATGCTTATATCTAAAGCTTGCCTTTACATGTGTGAATTTTGGAACTTGGGTTTCCATTTTAGGCTCACTCTCACATGTCAAAATTTGGGTTTTCATGAGCTCTTTACATGCTTAAGAGGTTGGATTCCTATCTATGTTAAAGGCTTAAAAAATTTACATATGCTTGGGGCTCTCTTTTCACATGCTATGACTTAGCAATTCACACATACATTTGGAAATTTCTCTTTATTTGTTAAAGACTTAGCAAATTTACATACACTTGGAGCATTTTCTCTATAAGCAAAAAAAAAAAATTAGAGATTCTCATATGCATTGGAGTTTATGTGATGTTTTTGGAGTAGTCTTAACATGGTAAGTCCTCTTTGAAGCTTATGGTGGAATTTTTAGATAAGGACATGCTTTACACTTCTTTACGTCAAATCTTGAAATGGTAGTCTTACATAACATGTCTTAGTAAATTTATGCCTCTTTATGTTCAAAGAGATGTGTTAGAAAGGGTAAACTTACTTTGTTACATGTAGCTTGCTCCTTTTAAGGAATTTTCTTGTTTCTTGATGAAGGAATATGGCTAGTAATTAACGATTCTCCTTCTCTTTACTTTACTTGCATCATATGCTATCTTGCTAATTGTTGCATGGAAAAGGCACCAAATGCATGTGGCCTTTATGGTAAGTTGGGAAATTAAGAGTGTGAAGAGGTGAACTTTATGTGGCATTTACTAGCTATTTTGCTCATGTCTCTTTATGTTCAATAAGAAAAATTTGGAAGAGTACATGTGTTTGGCCTTTTTAAGCATGTTTTGAGCCTTGAAACTTCACATTTGGAAGCATAAAAGTACTTAGTGAAAATATTGCAATTTTTGGATTTGGGAGTGGCACTACTTGAAACACTAATGGAAAATGTTATATGTGCTTATTTCTGATATATTTCTTTAGCCTTTAATATGCATAACACATAGGCTTTGTTTTTTTTTTTGCATACTCTCCAATTCATTTCATGCACAAAAAGGGGCTTTATCAATCTATACTTGCAAAAAAATGAAGAATTTACACTGCTATTGTTTTGTGGAATTGAGCTAAACTACTCCTAAGCATGCTTCAAATGAGAAATCTGCACTTTCGTACTTGCTTAGAATGGGTTTAAATAATTCCTATGCTTGTCCAAAATAAAAAAATAAAAACTTGCATTTATATATTTATGCGGAATTGTTTTGTATCAACTTTATGCTTGAATGAATGCAAAATCTGCACTTGTATACTTGTTTTGGGTTGTTTTAAACCATCCCTATGCTGCCCTTAAAGTGAAAATCTGCATTTGTATGTCATTTTGGGATTGTTCTTGGACATATGCTTGCTGCCCCTATTTTGAGCTTGCAAGGTCGAGTATCAAACGAGTTGCTTTTTTAAGTAAAAAGAAAAGAAAAGAAAAGAGAGGAGAAGTGGCATTGCTTAGCACTTCAAGGAAAGGGTTCCAATATGTTTAGCATGTTTGGTTGCCTTAAATTGCATATGTTGATGGGAAGTTCTTTCCTCTTAACACTCTTCTACATACTTAATATGCTTGGTTGCTCTTAATTTCATATATTTGTGAGAAATCCTTTCTTCTTTACATTCCTTTACTTACTTTAAATGCTTGGGATGTTGTCACATATATATGTTGGATGTTGCAATTATAAAAAATTCATGGGAAATGATGCAAATGTTGGGTGATCTCATATATATACATGCTTGCGTACCTTTTGGATTGGAATTTTCAGGTGTGAAAATAGACTTTTCCTGTCGTTATGCTGCCCAAATTTTCTCTAAATAGGATTGGACTCTTTTCATTCCTTTTTTGGGTATGTTGCCCCCTTAACTTTTGGTTTTAGTTTCACGAAGCTCTAAGGTTGTCCCTTGCATTTTGGCGAAGGTACTTACTTATATTCACATTTTACACACTACATCACATTACATTACCCTACATGATTACACTACATTACTACATCATTAAATCACATTATATCACCCTACATGTTACATTATTATACATCTTACCTCACTCTAGATGTTACACTATATTCCTACATTACTTCAATACACTACACTACCTCACGTGTTATACTATTTTGCCATATTGTTACACCCTTCAAATTTCTTCACATGACTTTACTACTCTACTTTGTTACTCTACACACTTTATACGATAACCTCTTGCACCATGCTGGAGAGGTTCGACTCCCTTACCCCTTGCACCATGATGGAGGGGTTTAGTCTATTTGTGTCACACGTCTTACCGTCAGCTCTCCGCACCATGTTGGGAGAAGCTTTTGTCGCTTTGACATGTGTTTCAATTTTAACTTTGAGAGGCAACTCACCTCTTTTCCAACAATTGCGTTAGGTGGATTGTCTTCTCCTCTTTCTTTTCCTTGACCCCCTGTCCCTTATTTTTCACCTTGTTTCTTGGCTCAATTCACGTGCTTATGCAGGACACATAAGTACGCATGTATAGCTTTCTGCTATATGTGGGGCCATCAAGCAAGGCTGTAAGTGCGGTGGTGGGACAACGATGAGATTGCATAGAGGAGGGATACGAGAGAACTCTAGAATAGTGCCTCCTAACTCAGAGACCCTGGAGAGGGTAGAGCAGGAACTCACGACACTATTCACCCGTCCTTGGGGTTTCTACCGCTGACTGTCTAAAGATGTTAGCAGACCTAGTCCGATTAGGGTAGTTGATCTATAAAAAAATACTTATTTCTTTATGTCTTAATTCTTATTAATTTGTAAGGATATTATGCTTTAATGAAAGGTATTTTTTGTTTTTTTGGATGTAGGTAATGTAAAAAGGTCTAAGAAGGAAAAAGGAGCAAAAATGAGCAAAAATAGAGCAAAATACCAAAAGTGTAAGAAAAATATGGCCTGGCGCCTAGGCGCCAGAAACTGGCGCCTAAGCGCCAAACTCGATATGAAAACTGTTAAGTTTTTGACAATGTTTTATTAGTTATTTTGATGGAGTGAACGGTTATTGGACATTCTAGAAGGCTGGCAGTTGTTCCTTGATAGTAGGACATGTGATACATTGAATTTGGATGCTCCAAAACAGTTTTAATCGCGAAGAGGTGCGAGCCAAACTGAAGAGGTGCGAAGAACTGGACGCGGTGTCCGGCGCCTAGGCGCCAGACCGAGCTTATAGAAGATTCATTGAATGTGGACATGTTTTGGAGAGGTGCCTCAAGGCAACCCTTGAAGCCTATAAATAGAGGTCCATTTCTTCAGAAAACGTGCCCCTCCCATTGTACCCCTTTCTCTTATCTACTTTAGGATCTCTCATCCTTAGAGAGAGAATTAGAGAGAGAAATTTAGGGCCACTTTTTTTTAGTTTAGTGAGTTTATTTTCAAGTTATTGCATCCGAAGTTCATTACACTCGTGGAGTCGGTAGGAATCGAAGATCCGTAGAAGAAATATTTGAGATAAGTATATTTTTACATTTGATTCAAAGTTTAATTATCATGTTTTGTTATTTATTTTCAATGTGTGCTGAGTAGTTAGTTACTTTCTTACTTCAATTATGAAGAGATAGATAAGATAATAGAAAGATTCGATGGAGAATTAAAAATCAAAATAATTTCAAAACATTGTGATGACATTCATACCTGATCTTACTTTACTTTTTAAATTGGCCGTTTGAATTGTTAAAACCTGTTGAAGAGTTTTGAAACCATGAAGGAGAAGAACTCTTAACTTGTAAATGTCACATGAATCCTTGGGTAGTCGTAGGCCATGAGTGGGCTATTCATGGTGAAGTGCAAATAAATAGGAAGATAATATTTAAAGAGCGTACAATTGATAAGTTTTTAGAGTGACAGACTAAATTCTTATAATTTGATTTATAGACTAGGAAAGGGTCACTAGTAGGGCCGACCATAGCCACCCTTGGACATCTAGAAGTGTGAGCCTAGATTAACCCATTCTACTAACAATACATCCGGACCTATTCGTAAATTAGCCAATGTTCTTTGCGCTCGGATCAAAGGGTAAAGAATAGGAATGCTTCTTTTGGCACAATACCATAAATCAAATTCTCCAACGAATATTAAATTATCTTAGAAATCTCAGATTAATTGAAGGAAAGAATGTTGTTTATTTTTTATAGAATTCATAAAATCATTATCTTATTATTGTTTTCTTTATTTGCATCTAGTAAATTAAATAGTAATTTATAATCAAATTAAAAGATAAAATAAAAATATTTTTACTATTTTATTTTGCTTCCACTTCATAGAAAATTTATTTCTATAAATCTTCCCTGTGGGATCGATACTAGGGTCTTTGTTTAAAAACCCTATATTACTTGAAACGATACGTATACTTGCGTAGTACCCCTAGTGTGTAAAAATATTTTCTAAATTATATTAATTTTATACACTAGCTTCTATTTATAAATTAAGTCAAAACTTTTGGCTATCTTTTGGAATCAAATATTGCTGCGTTATTTGTTGGTCGGGTCAAGTTTTTGGCGCCGTTGCTGGGGAAAAAAAGGAAGAAAAGAAGAAAGAAATAGAATAGTTAAATTTTATATTTATTGCTTTTTTTATGGGAAGATTTGGTTCTGAAGGATTAATACCTTTAGATTCTAAATTGGAGAGAACAATTAGAAAAATTAAAAAGGATAAACAAATTCAAAAATTTCAAGAAATGGCTACTTTGCAAAATCCAATTGAACTTAATGATCAAAATGTTTATAAACCATTAAGGGATTATGCTAACCCTACAGTTGATGAACTTCATTGTAGTATTTAAATACCCACTGTAGATGCTAATTCTTTTGAACTTAAACCGTCGATTATTGAAATGGTGCAAAATAATCAATTTGGTGGATCACCAAATGAGGATCCAAATTTACATCTTGTTAGTTTTTTAGAACTTTGTCCTACCTTTAAATATAAAAATGTTTCTGATGATGCTATTAGACTTAGACTCTTTCCTTTTTCTTTAAGAGATAAAATAAAGATGTGGTTAAACTCATTAGCCGCTGGTTCTATTAAAACATGGGCTGAAATGGCACAAAAATTTCTTGCTAAATATTTTCCTCCTTCTAAAACTGCTAAATTAAGAAACGATATTACTTCATTTAGTCAATTTGACGGGGAGAGAATATATGAAACTTGGGAAAGATTTAAAGAACTATTAAGAAAATGTCCTCATCCAGCTTTACTTGATTGGTTGATTATTCAAACATTTTATAATGGATTAATTGGATCTTTAAAATCAATTATTGATGTTGCTGCTGGAGGTTCTTTAATGTCTAAATCATTTGAAGAAGCTTACACTTTAATTGAAGAAATGGCTAATAATAATTTTCAGTGGCCTTTCGAAAGGATTAATCCTAAAAAGATGGCCAGTATTCAAGATAATGAAGCCTTTTCTATCTTAGCTTCACAAGTTGCAGCAATGTCTAAGAAATTAGATAATTTTGCAATTAATATTTCGCGTAATAACTCTGTTAGTATTGAAGATTCTCAAACTATTGAAACTTTACAAGCTATTGCAAGTAAAAATAATCCTTATTCAAATTATTATAATCCTGGGTGGAAAAATCATCCTAATTTTAACTGAATAATTCACAACAACAGTGGGTTAATTATCAATCTCATCCTACTGGAAATTGGAATAATCAAGTTAATTCAAATTATAAACCTCCTGGATTTAATAATCAACAGAAAAAGTTATCAATAGAAAAATTAATTATGCAAATGAATAAACAATTACAAAATTAAAATACTGCTATTCGTAATATTGAAAATCAAATGGGGCAAATTGCTACTTTAATTAATAACAGACCTGTAGGAACACTTCCTAGTAATGTTGAAATCAATCCAAAGGAAACTGAAAAAGAACATGAACAAGTTAAAGCTGTGCAACTTAGAAGTGGAAAGGAATTAAAAGAAAAATTGCAGAATGAAATTGAAAAAGAGATTGAGGATGAAAAGATTGAAAAACCTAAAGAAACTCTCTCTCCTAGTCAAGATCAAACTGTTATACCTGTTAATGTGGAAGTTGAATAACCACCACCACCTTTTCCTCAAATAATTAAACAGCAGAAACTTGATCTTCAATTTTCTAAGTTCTTTGAAATTTTTAAGAAACTTACTATTAACATACCTTTTGCTGAAGCTTTGGAACAAATGCCAACTTACGCAAAATTTATGAAGGATATTTTAAGCAAAAAACAAAAATTTGAAGCTTTTGAAACTGTTGCATTAAGTGAAGAATGCAGTGCAATAATTCAAAAGAAATTACCTAAAAAGCTTAAGGATTCTGGAAGTTTCACTATACCCTGTGCTATTGGAGAAAAATTTTGCGGAAAAGCTTTATGTGATTTAGGAGCAAGTATTAATCTCATGCCATTTTCTATCTTTCGAAGATTGGATTTAGGAGATATTACTCCCACCACTGTAACTCTTCAGTTTGCTGATAGATCTATCACTTATCCTAAAGGAGTTAAAGAAGATGTCCTTGTTAAAGTGGATAAATTTATCTTCCCTGTAGATTCATAGTACTTGACATGGAAGAAGATAAAGAGATACCTATTATTTTAGGAAGACCTTTTCTAGCTACCGGACGAGCTATGATTGATGTGCAAAAGGGAGAATTAACAATGAGAGTCAATGATCAAGAAATTAAGTTCAATGTTCTTAAATCAATGAAGTACCCTGATAAAGAGAAATGTTATCGATTGGATATAATTGATTATTTAATTGAAAAAAATTATCAAGAAAAATGTAAAGTTATTTCTCAAGAAAAATTTGAATTTTTAACTGATGAAGAAGTAGTAGAAGAAGAAGAGACTCATTTTATTAAAGATAATTGGGAAACTTTAGACATAACTCAAAATGATATACTTTTACCCTCAACTAAAAAAGCACCGGAACTGGAATTAAAAATGTTACCTTCCCATTTAAAATATGTGTTTCTTAGAAATTCGTTAACTTTACCTGTTATTATTTCTTCTGAACCGAGTAAAGATCAAGAAGAAAAATTACTAGGTGTGTTAAAGAATTATAAGAAAGCTTTTGGTTGGACTATTGCTGATATAAGAGGAATAAGCCCTTCCATTTGCATGCATAGAATTTTAATGGAAGAAAATTTTAAACCTACTATAGAATCGCAAAGAAGATTAAATCCTATCATGAAAGAGGTTGTTAAAAAAGAAATTATTATGAGGTTAGATGTTGGTATTATTTATCCTATTTTGGATAGTAAAGGGGTAAGTCCTATTCATTGTGTTCCAAAGAAAGGAGGTGTAACTGTCATTGTTAATGATAAGAATGAACTTAATCCTACAAGACAAGTTACTGGATGGCGAATTTGTATTGAATATAGGAAACTAATTAAAGCCACTATAAAGGATCATTTTCCTTTACCTTTCTTGGATCAAATGCTCGATAAATTAGCAGGACACTCATATTTCTATTTTCTGGATGGTTATTCTGGTTATCATCAATTACTTATTGCTCCTGAGGACCAAGAAAAGACAACATTTACAAGTCCTTATGGAACATTTGCTTTTAGAAGAATGCCTTTTGGTTTATGTAATGCACCTGCAACTTTTCAAAGATGTATGATGTCATTATTTTGTGATTTGATTGACAAAGGAATTGAAATATTCATGGACAATTTTTCAGTTTATGGAACTTCTTTTGAATCTTGTTTGGAAAACATATCCAAAGTTTTGGAAAAATGCGAAGAAACAAATTTAGTTCTTAACTGGGAAAAATGTCAATTCATGGTCACATAAGGCATTGTACTTGGTCACAAAGTATCACGAAAAGGAATGGAAGTAGATCAAGCAAAAGTGAAAATTATTCCTGAATTGCAACCACCTACTACTGTTACTGATGTGAGAAGTTTTCTAGGTCATGCTGAATTTTATAAAAGATATATAAAGGATTTTTCTAAAATTGCTAAACCTCTTTGTCATTTATTAGAAAAAGATGCACAATTTGAATTTAATGAAGAATGTATTAATGCTTTTAATAATCTAAAAGAAAAATTAATAACTGCACTTATTATTGTTGCACCTTACTAGAATAAATCTTTTGAATTAATGTGTGATGCAAGTGATTTTGCAATTGGAGCTGTATTAGGATAAAAATATGAGAAAGTTTTCAAAGTTGTATATTATGCTAGTAAAACTCTCACTGAAACACAAAGAAATTACACTACCACTGAGAAAGAGCTTCTAGCTATAGTATATGCCTTTAATAAATTTAGACCTTATCTTCTTGGTACAAAATGCATAGTTCATACTGATCATTCTGCTATTAAATATCTAATATCTAAGAAGGATTCTAAACCTAGACTTATAAGATGGGTTTTACTTCTCCAAGAATTTGATTTTCAAATAGTAGATAGAAAAAAAAACTGAAAACCAAATTGCTGATCATTTGTCTAGAATTAAAAATGATATTATTTCGAAAGAAAATATAAATGAGAAATTCCCTGATGAATCTTTATATGTTATTCAAAGATACAAAACACCGTGGTATGCTCGATATTGTTAATTATTTAGTTAGCAATATTTTGCCTTATGACTTGGATAACAAATTTCTTAAGAAATTTAAATATGATGCTAAATCTTATATTTGGGAAGAACCTCATTTATTTAAAATTGGTAAAGATTCTATGATTCGAAGATGTGTACCTTATGAGGAAACTTTTGCTATTCTTCAAAAATGTCATGATTCTGATTTTGGAGGACACTTTGGCATAGATAAAACTGCATTTAAAATTTAAATTCTGGATTTTATTGGCCTATCTTATTTAAAGATGTGAGACAATATGTGAAAACATGTGATCGATGTCAAAGGATGGGAAATATATCTAGGAAAGGTGAAATGCCTTTAAAATATATATTGGAAGTTGAAATTTTTTATATATGGGGATTAGACTTTATGGGACCATTTGTTCCATCATCTGGAAAAATTTATATTTTATTAGCAGTTGATTATGTTTTAAAGTGGATTGAAGCTATTGCATTACCAAACTGTGATTCCAAAAGTATTTCAAAATTTTTAAAGAAAATGATATTTTCAAGATTTGGAATGCCTAAGAAAATTATCACTGATGGTGGAAGTCATTTCAGGAATATAAGAATTCAATCATTACTACAAAAATTTGGAATCAAACATAGAATTGCAATCGCTCATCAACCTCAAACTAGTGGAATGGCCGATGTATCAAACGAGAGAAATTAAAAGAATTTTAGAAAAGACTCTTAATCCTAAAAGAACTGATTGGGTTGATAGACTTGATTCTGCATTATGGGCTTATAGAACGGCTTATAAGACACTAATTGGAATGTCACATTACTGGTTAATTTATGGTAAACATTGTCACTTACCTGTAGAACTTGAACATAAAGCTTATTAGGCGATAAACGAGTTTAATTTTAATTTGAATAAAGCAGGAGAAAAATGATTATTGCAACTAAATGAGATGGAAGAAATTAGGAACGAATCGTATGATAATGCGAGAATTTATAAAGAGAAAATGAAGATGTTGCATGATAAGAAAATCTCAGGAAAATTTTTTGAGCCTGGACAAAAAATATTACTGTTTAATTCTCATTTAAGACTTTTTCCTGTAAAATTAAGATCTAAATGGATTGGACCTTATTTAGTTGAGAAAGTATACCATTATGGAGTTGTGGATATTAAAGATCCCAAAACTGGAAAATTTTTTTAAATTAAATGGATTAAGATTGAAGCCTTATTTGGGAGATATTAAGAAGATTTATAAAGAGGTTTATGAATTGAGTTAACTTGATTAAAGATTTACTTAAGTCGGGCTAACGACGTTAAACCAAGCACTTTGTGGGAGGCAACCCATAATTATCTTGTGTTTTTGTATTTTGATAAAAGGTTATGCCTCGATCTTGATTAATTTTATATTACTTTAGAAAAATTTGATGCTCATAAGTCTTGGTTGACTTAAGCTGAAAATTATTTTGAAGTATGTAAAGATTAAAAATAGGATCACTCTATTTTGAATATGAGTAAAAAGGAGATCAAGTTAACCTTCATTATGATTGTTTACAATGTGAGTTATCGAATCTAAATTACTCTTACCAGTATAATTTACCTATCTTGAAGAACAAAATTTTGAAAAATTGACGATTAGGTGAAACGGAGTTGAACATAGTTCCGGCGCCTAGGCGCCCGAATTCGGCGCCTAAGCGCTAGAATTCGGCACCTAAGCGCCAGAATCAACTATGTGTCAATAGGTCCGGCGCCTAGGCGCCAGATTTGGTGCCTAAGCGCCACGATTACTGGGTCGTGCAAAAACCGAAAATTTTCAGTTTTTCACATGTTTTTCCCCTTTAAATTAACCCATCTTCTTCCCTAACCATCAAATAATCAAAATTACGTCCCATACATTTCATTCTTAAGAGATTTGAGAAATTTTTGAAGAAATGGAAAGGAGAAATCATGGAGAAGAGGCTAGGGACAAGGTATCAAGGGATCCTCAACCCTACTTCAATGGTTTCATTGCTGTAAGTTTAGAGAAAATTTCTAGTCGTTTGGATAAGTTTGAAGAAGATTTTAAAAGGATTGGAGATCGCCTTCATGAGATATTTCATCAAGTTGAACATCTAGAATGGCAAATGAAACTTCAATTTGATCATTTTACGGCTTATCAAGATGCTCAAGTTGAAATGTATGTCAAAACAAGTGGATTGATGAAAAGACGGCTACGGATTTCCCGAGAGTGTTAGTATTCTTTCCAAGTGGAATACACAATTTCCCTTGTGAAGATTAGACTATTCTGGTAACGAGATAGTTATTATGATTTGTTGAGTCGTTGTATCGATTTAGTGAATCGATTGTGTTTGTTTGTGTATTTGCTTTTATGTTCAATGTGTGTTGTTTTTGCTTTGAAATTATTATGATTGAGTGTGTATTAGAAACATGAATCAAATGTAGTACTTATCTGAATGTATTGAGTCAAAATTGAAGATTTTAAATGGAAATTAGTGAGTTTGATTGAAAACCTTATGTTTAATTGGTGGATTTAATATTTAATTTTTATAAATTTTTTAAAAATGTTGTGGAAGTTAGAAACTGAAGCTCTATTGTGATATGAGTAATTAGAAGTTGAATTTATGAATTTTGGTGGAAAAATAAATTTAAAAAAAAAAATTTTGTGAAAGGCGAGTCTGGCGCCTAGGCGCCAGAATTTGGCGCCTAAGCACCTGTTCGGCCTGAACCCGAAAATTTACTTAAATAACCCCCAAAAGCCATTTTTGACACCTAAGCTTCATCTTCTTCCCCATTTTCGCAAAAATACATCCTCTAGATCCATTTTGAGGTCAAAACATCAACGATTTGAGCACGAAACCACTCGATTTCTTCATCTCAAGGTTAGATCTACACTTTAAACCATTTATTTTTGATTTTCACCATAGATTTCCCTAAGTTTTGCTAAGAACCGAAAATTTGAAAAAATATTCGATATTTAGTGATTTCTTTAGATTTCTAAACTTATTTTATGTTTTATAAACTTAAAAAGAGTTTAAATCATTGATTCCTCAATTTGTTCTTGTTTTCTTTCAATTTTAGATGGCTCCAAAATCTAAACGCAGGAAGGCACGAGATAACTTTGATAGCAGCAAATTCTCTATTGCGGCTGCGCATTTTCGTTTCCATGAATTTGCGACGTCCAGAAAGTTCATTTCTGAACGAAGTTTCTACCATCCTGGAAAAATGATTGAAAACACTATTGTTGCGCGCAATTGGCAACGATTTTGTTATTTTACTGCTGTTGCTGTTATCCCGATTATTCGAGAATTTTATGCAAATTTTCTCGATGCTGAGGATTATGAAGTCTTTGTTTTGATGTGCTACTCTGTTAGTTTGTTTTACTTGGATTGTTTGTTAGTTTTGTATTTGATGTATGTTGATTGTTTAGTGTTAGGATTCTGTTGTGTTGAGACTGAATTTAGACTTAATTTATATGTTGTTTTAGTTTAATGTTTAGTATTTAATTATTTTGCTCTGTTTTAATTATGTTTCAAATTTAATATCATCATCAATTAGCTGCTTACTTTTTATATACATGCTTCAATTTTATCTTAATTATTCATAAAAGCATGATTAGAAGTTAATTTTTCTTTTTAAGATTGTTTTTACATACTTATTAAAAATTCTTATGATTTTCTTTCTCTCATACTCTCAAATTATCATAGTATACTAAAACTTAAGTTTGGGGGAAGGGAAAATCGATTCAAAATTTAAATTTTATTTGTCCTTAAAGAGCTAATATTTTCATAAAAATAAAAATAAAAAAACTTTTTAACATAACTTAAGGAATGAAGAATTTATTTGAGATCACTTTTATTTTTGAAATTATAAACAATTTAGTGAAATTAACCAAAATTTTACTAACTTTGATTGATTTTAAGAATAGAATTATTTAACTTAAAGAAGAATGAAATAAGAATTTTTCTATTCATGGTAGAAATAATAGAATTTTAGAAATATTAAGTAAAAAAAATTATCACTTGAAAAAGAAAAGATTGGAATTCTTTTTAAATTTTTATTTATGTTATAATAATTAAGTGGAAATTTATAATTTTTGAAAAATATAAGTTAAGGATAGTGAAGTTCAAAACCATTAACAGGCTTTCCAGATATAGTAATCCTCTCTTTAAAAAAAAAAAAAAGAAAAAGATAGAGAGGAGAAGCTTGAGGAAATGCCTAATAAAAAATTGGCTTCACTTGAACTATCTTATAGGAAAAAAACTAGTTACATATTTTACTTGATTTTTATACATAAATATTTATTTAGAAAAAATTTTTCAAGAAGATCTTTTTCTTGTAAATAATCTATGAAAGCTTAATAAAATAGACTTCTATTATTTTCAACGTGAATGAAAAGTTTGAAATCTTATGATTTGGTAGTTAAATATTCTTTAAATTTTTAAAATTAAACCTAGATAGTGAAATTGGGTTAATAATTTACTAAAGACTTTATAAAATAAAAAATTATAAGGAATCTTAAATATTTATCTTTTATTTCCAAAAAGTTATATTTTATGTAGTAAAAAGAGTTACTTGAGGACAAGTAACATTTATGTTTGGGGGATTTTGATCTATAAAAAAATACCTATTTCTTTATGTCTTAATTCTTATTAATTTCTAAGGATATTATACTTTAATGAAAGGTATTTTTTGTGTTTTTGGATGTAGGTAATGTAAAAAGGTCTAAGAAGGAAAAAGGAGCAAAAAGGAGAAAAAATGGAGCAAAATACCAAAAGTGTAAAAAAATATGGCCTGGCGCCTAGGCGCCAGACTCGATATGAAAACTGCAAGTTTTTGATAACGTTTAATCAGTTATTTTGACGGACTGAACGGTTATTGGACATTCTAGAAGGCTAGCAGTTGTTCCTTGATAATAGGACATGTGATACATTGCATTTTGACGCTCCAAAACTGTTTTAATCGCAAAGAGGTGCGAGCCAAAGTGAAGAGGTGCGAAGAACTGGACGCTGTGTCCGGCGTCTAGGCTCCAGATTCCGGTGCCTAGGCGCCAGACCAACCTTCTAGAAGATTCATTGAATGTGGACATGTTTTGAAAAGGTGCCTCAAGGTAACCCTTGAAGCCTATAAATAGAGGTCCATTTCTTCAGAAAACGTGCCCCTCCCATTGTACCCCTTTCTCTAATCTACTTTAGGATCTCTCATCCTTAGAGAGAGAATTAGAGAGAGAAATTTAAGGCCACTTTTGTTTAGTTTAGTGAGTTTATTTTCAAGTTATTGCATCTGGAGTTCATTACATTGTGGAGTCAGTAGGAATCAGAAGATCTGTAGAAGAAATATTTGAGATAAGTATATTTTTACATTTGATTCAAAGTTTAATTATCATGTTTTTTAATTTATTTTCAATGTGTGTTGAGTAGTTAGTTACTTTCTTACTTCAATTATGAAGAGATAGATAAGATAACAGAAAGATTCGATGGAGAATTAAAAATCAAAATAATTTCAAAACATTGTGATGACATTCATACCTGATCTTACTTTACTTTTAAATTGGCCGTTTGAATTGTTAAAACATGTTGAAGAGTTTTGAAACCTTGAAGGAGAAGAACCCTTAACTTGTAAATGTCACATGAATCCTTGGGTAGTCGTAGGCCATGAGCGGGCTATTCATGGTGAAGTGCAAATAAATAGGAAGATAATATTTAAAGGGCGTAGAATTGATAAGTTTTTAGAGTGACGGACTAAATTCTTATAATTTGATTTACGGACTAGGAAAGGGTCAGTAGTAGGGCCGACCATAACCACCCTTGGACATCTAGAAGTGTGAGCCTAGATTAACCCATCCTACTAACAATACATCCGGACCTATTCTGTAAATTAGCCAATGTTCTTTGCGCCTGGATCAAAGGGTAAAGAATAGAAATGCTTCTATTTGGCACAATACCATAAATCAAATTCTCCAACGAATATTAAATTATCTTAGAAATCTCATATTAATTGAAGGAAAGAATGTTGTTTATTTTATATAGAATTCATAAAATCATTATCATATTATTGTTTTCTTTATTTGCATCTAGTAAATTAAATAGTAATTTATAATCAAATTAAAAGATAAAATAAAAATATTTTTACTATTTTATTTCGCTTCCACTTCATAGAAAATTTATTTCTATAAATCTTCCCTGTAGGATCGATACTGGGGTCTTTGTTTAAAAACCCTATATTACTTGAAACGATTCGTATACTTGCGTAGTACCCCTAGTGTGTAAAAATATTTTCTAAATTATATTAATTTTATACACTAGCCGCTATTTATAAATTAAGTCAAAGCTTTTGGCTATCTTTTGGAAGCAAATGTTACTGCGTTATTTGCGGGTCGGGTCAGTAGTCAACTCGTGGATCGAAATATTTTTAATACAAAAAAATACATATATTTGAAAAATAAAAAAAATCACCTCCACCACAAAAAAAGGGCTTACTTACCTATAACTTTTTACCTGCATGCAAATCTAAATTGAAATGTGTGAAAACTTACAAAGGTCCATGGTTGGCTACTCGAGTCGGGTTAGGGCTGCCTTCTGCAGAAAGTCGTCTAGTAGTTAGTACCTAAGGTGGGACATATAGCACAGCTCTGAGTCCCTTGCGCCATCGTAATTATGGTCCCTTTTTGGACTTATAGTCCTTTATTTTCTGTGGTTTTTCCTACGTTGTTTTCTTCAGATTTGCTACAGGTTTCTTTTTACATATTTGTTTTCTACGAATCTCCCATGGACTTTTCTTTACGGATTTGTTTTTCATGGATTTCCTACGAGACGTTACCTCTTTAGACTTTTTTTTTTGTTTTCTTTTGATTCCTTTTGGTCTACTATACATGTTTTACATTTAGTCTTCCACTCGCACACTACGTCACATATACACACTTATTTGTCAGGCCTTTGGTGCTTTACTTTAGTACATGTGCTTGGTTTTCTTACTTTTCTTTTTATTACATACATACCTGCTTTACTTTCACACATATACATGCTTGCATGCATTCCTGTTTGGGAAAGCTTCCTGCTTTACCTTTTCTTTTTTAGTACATATACATATTTAGTTTGGCTTACATACTTTACATTACTGCAAATATACAACTGCTTGGGATGAAATAAATTACCTCACAACATTTCAAAATATAAAACAACTCAAATTTTAATCACAAACAAAACAAAACCTACAACTGCAACTAAATTAAAACGTCTCATTAGATGATCGGGAATACCTCGGATGATGTAACCTGCGTGTTGCTAACGAAATTCCCCATGGTCTAAATGAAAGTGTGGAACTCATTCAATTGAGTTTAGCAAATTCATTTGGACTATGTGAATCCGATGAAAATAACGGTGTCGGGATGACGAAACCATGGGATCTTAATCGGTTCTGTTTAATCAACTTTATGCTTTGTTTTAATTAAAACATTAAAATATTTGGATTTTAAGACTTCTCTAAACCAAAAAACTTCTCTCATCTCTTGATTATGATTTTCCAAAACTGAACCTCTGCAACGACATGGAGCACGAAGCACGACTTCGAGGACAACACGGCCATCTTCAACAGCAAAACCTGTGTCGACATCAGCAAAACCATTCTTTAGTCTAAATAATAAGCCATAGGATTTCGAGGTAGTCAGCCTACTGCGACATAAATCCTCACATATTCTTTTAGGCTTTTGCACAGACTTGCTGTGCAATATAAGCCCTAACTTGCTTAGGATTCCGAGGTCGTCGTCCGATACAGCGTAAACCCTCCTATCGTTCAGGTTATTTGCATAATCAGGTGAATATGTAAATGTAATTCTTATAATTAATTGACAGGATTGAAACTTAAATAAATTTACTTTCAAAAATTAAAGCCCATCCTTAGGATAGTCTGGGAAGTCATCGAGATTCTCCTCGAGATCCGTGACATCCCCTACCTCACTTTCCTTCGACTCTGGAAATAATTGTTCTACGTTACGCCATTCACCTATTGGATTTCCTACTACCACATTTCGTTGAAAACCCTGCCTTCCTACCTTTTGAAATCATGAAGATAGAAAACCTGATCAAATTAGAGAGTTCTCTCAGGTAACTTCGGTCATCTGAGGGGTAATTGACTATAGGGGCTTGCCTCTATAGGGAGCTTTAAAGACCCCAGATAATATAAACCCTATTGAATTATTTTCGTATTAAATAGGGGAATTTGTCGGTCCACATAAAGGTTTGCAGACCAGAACGAATGTCATGAATTCCGTAGTTTATTTGATTGAGCGATATTGTCAAGTAGGGTGTCTATTCTTCGGCATAGATGCGTTACTTGTGATATGATTCTCGTTCATTCAAACTGCTAAATGATTGAGATTCGTCCATTCTCATATTTTCAAATTTAAAATTTTATTTTCATAAATCTATATACATATACATTAAATTAAATTTTAAGCATTTCAGTGGCCGACATCTTTCTTCGATTGCACATGGAATTGTGAAACTACCTGGATCTTTAAGTTTTTCAGGAAGCTTTTTCTGAATTATCGCACTGCACTCCTTACTATGTTCAACAGTCTCATTTTCTTCAAACTTCCTCTTCTTATTAAGAATATCCTTCATAAATTTCGTATAGCTTGGCATTTGTTCTAGGGCTTCAGCAAATGGAATATTAATGGTGAGCTTCTTTAATATCTCCAAGAATTTTGAAAATTGCTTATCCAACTTTTGTTAACAAAGATTTTGAGGAAATGGAGGTGGTGGTTTTTCTAAATCAACCTTAGGTGGAGAAATAGGTCTTTCAAAACCTTTTGGAGCGTCCTCTTTAGGTCTTTTAATCTCTTCTCTCTCTACTTCAGTCTCTTTTTGAACTCTACCTTCCAATTCTTTTCCACTTCTCAGTTGAATTGCTTTCACATGTTCTTTATTCTTTTCTTTTGGATTCACTTCAGTATTACTTGGAAGCATTCCTTGGGATCTATTACTTATGGCATTTGCAATTTGTCCCAATTGATTTTCAATATTTCTGATGGTTGCACCTTGAATTTGTACATGATTTCCCATATGTGATACAACTTCTTCCATAGACAACTTCTTCTCCTTAAATTGTAAAGCATTGTTATAACCTGAAGGATAAGTTAATCTGTTATTATTATTACCTTGGTTGTTCCAATTCCCTAAGGGGTTTACTTGGGTGTACCCCCATTGTTGATTAATACCACCCTGATTATTGTTATTCCAGTTAAAATTTGGATGATTCTTCCAACCTGGGTTGTAATAATTGGAATATGGGTCGTTAGGTTTGATTATAGTACTCACAGTATCTGGTGAAGAATAAGAATCAACCATTTGGCCTAACGACTTTTCTTCAATCATGAGATTTGGCTGAGAAAAATTCATCCCAAATTGGTCTATCTTCCTTGATACAGCAACAACTTAATTTGCTAACATTGTAAAAGCATCTTTTTCATAACTACTAGCTACCTTTTTAAGATTTAACCTTTCATAAGGCCATTGAAAATTATTAGTGGCCATTTCTTCAATTAAAGCATAAGCATCAGAAAATGGTTTAGACATTAATGATCCACCAGCAACAGCATCGATGATTGATCTAAGAGATCCAACTAATCCATTATAAAAAGTTTGAATTATTAACTAATCTGGTATCACATGATGTGGACATTTCCTAAGGAGATCTTTAAATCTTTCCCATGCTTCATATATTGATTCCCCTTCAAACTGACAAAAAAATGTTATATCATTTCTCAACTTAGCAGTCTTAGATGGTGGAAAATATTTAGCAAGGAGTTTTTGTAACAGCTCACCCGAAGTTCTAATTGATCCAGGTGCTAATGAATGTAACCACATTTTAGCTTTATCCCTTAGTGAGAAAGGAAAAAGTCTAAATCTAATAGCATCATCCGAAACACCATGCTACTACTCTAGAAAATTAGCAAGATGCAAATTAGGATCTTCAGTTGTTGCTCCCCCAAACTGATTATTAGACAACATTTGGATAATAGCAGGTTTAAGCTCAAAAGAATTAGCAGCTACAACAGGGTTTTGAATACTAGCACGAAGTTCATCTACTGTAGGGTTAACATAATCTCTTAAAGGTCTTAATTCTTGTATGATGCCATCATTTTGATCTTGATGATTTTTCCATTTCTTGAATATGTTTTTCTTTTTCTGTATTTTTAATATTTTTGATTTTTCTGATAGTTCTTTCTAATTCAGAATCTTAAGGCATAAGTCCTTCAGAACCTGAACTACGCATACAACAATAAAAAAAAACAAAAAAAAACACAACACACTAACAAAAACAAAGAAAAGTAAAAATTTATAATTTTTTAATTCTCTTTAAAATGCAATTTAATTAATTTTCCCCGGCAACGGCGCCAAAAACTTGATCCCCAATAGATATAAGTGCAACAATTGCCAAAAACTTGACTCCGCTGGATATAAGTGCGTTGATGATTTAAGATATGAAAATTATGATTTTATAATATGGGATACTACACAAGTATATGTATCGTTTATCAAGTAATATAGGAATTTCTGATTAAACCCTGAGATATCGAACCCACAGGGAAAAGTTAAAAATTTTTAAAGGAATTTAGAAAATTATATTTTTACTTTCTTTAATTGTTTTTGAAATAGTATGTCTTGATTTTGAAAGTTTTATAAAGTTGATTTGTCTTTTGAAATTTTCTTAATAAAACACTATGCAATGAAAGTAAAGGTTTCAATAACTAATAACACTGGATGTAAAAATACTATTAACTAAAATATCTTTTTTCTTTCCTTTCATTAAGTAGTAATAATTCTTAAAGTATTGTTGTGGAAGTATTTAAATTTTGTTCTGACAGATAGAAGCAAATGTGTTCCTTACTCTTACTTGGTTCTATAAAGAACATAGGTTAATTTGAAATTTATATTATTTTGATCATGGTTAGGCAGGAAAGATACCAGTCTCTCACTCTAGAGTTCCCTCGATTCCCAACACATGGGGGCTAACTTCTAATAACGAAACTCAAAACTTCAAACCAAATTAGGGGGCTTTAGCCTGTCACTCTAAAATCCTCTAATTTTACTCCCTTCTATAAAAATATCTTCTAATATTACATTCACTTATATGGACTACAGTTCTCACCCATATAATTGCATGTGATTCCTACTAACTTTAATGAGATAATACCGCATTGGATCTAACATAATCTCAAGAAATTTTACAACTTAACAGGCCAAATTAAGAAGTAAATAAAGTTCTCAGATTCAATCTTCACAACTTCTTCCAATTTTTAAACACTGATAATTTCCAAAAAAATTCTCTTTAATTTAATTACTTCTCCATTTTAAGAAAGAAAAAGATAAAGTAAACTACTTAGAATGCATTGGGAAAATATAAAAACACATTGAGTTGAAATTAAAAATGATAATAAAAATAATAAACGAAAGCAAGTATTGATAAAAAAAATAAATGTAAACACTTATCTGAAAATCCTTTCCACAAGACTAAGGAAGTTCCTCTGAAACTTTGACTCTTAGCTAAATTACTCCTCAGAGCAAGTCTCCAAACTCCGATGACTCAGAATACAGACTTCAGACTTCAATAAAAACTAAACTAAAAGAAATAAAATAAGTGGGAGAAGAACTATTAACTCCGACTCTTTTCTCCTTTCTACTCTCTACTCCTACTCTAAAAAAAAAAACTTAAAATGCAGTGGAAGAATCTCCTAAATTCCTCTCTTAGAAATACAGTGAAGAGCCTCTTCAATTCATCACTTCTTCACTTCTAAGACTATCTTTAAATAGTGAACCAAAAAATGCCTTGGTGTCTCTTCAAAATGAGTCCAGATTCGATGTATCTACCAAGGAACGCACCCCTTCATTCAAACTTGCCACCCAAAGGAAGTTATAGACGTTAACACCAAAATTTGCATCCATTCCCCTTTGAATTTGGCACCAAACCTAATTAAAGTTCGATTTATAACTGTGGTGGCTAAGCGCCGGCCCTGCGGCGCTTAGCCGCCAGTGCCAAATTTTTTATTTTTCATTTTTTTTCCAAATTTGATCCAATTTTTCTCCTTTCATCATGACCATCTATTTTCATCATACCTGCAAGAAAAACACAAAATACTTTCCATTAAAGTGCAATATCATTAAAAATAGGTATAAAAATGTGTATAAAAATACTATATATTTTAGGTGTATCAGTAATCAGGAGATAAGAGAAGTGTTTTTGGTTTAGAAAAGTCTTAAGGTTCAGATGCCTTAAGGTTTTAGTTAAAACAAATCTTAAAGTTGATTAAGCAGGACCAATTAAGATCCCACAGTTCCGTCATCCTGGCACTGCTATTTTCATTGGATTCACTTAGTCCAAATGAATTCGCTAAACTTAACTGAATGAGTTCCAATTTCTCATTTATACCATGGGAAATCTCATTAGCAACACGTGGGTTACATCATCTGAGGGATTCCCGATCATCCAATGCGACGTTTTAATTTAATTGTAGTTATAGTTTTGTTGTTCTGATTGTGATTAAATTTTGAGTTGATTTATATTTTTGAATGTCGTGGCAGTGAATTTTATCTTGTTGTGACTTTTAGTTTAGTTTTGGGTTTCAGTTTTGTGTCTATCCTAAAAGTTTCAGTTTTCATGCAGGGTGACATTCTTGTTTAACATGCAAGAGAAGTAAAGTACAGTGCAGGTAAAGAAATTGCAATAAAATAAAGCCTACCTAGCGGTCTTATCATCATTCCAGGCTGCACTTAAAACACATGTCAGAGAATTTATATATTTCAAGGAAAGCACCTAGGAAAAGCTAAGGGAAGGTTCTGGTTGTTTACCAAAATCCTAATCCTATTGCTAGTCACTTCCTATGACGTCTAAATTCTTGTGTTTTGTTAAGTATGATTTTCTTCACCAAAGAACAATTAAGATCAATTGTTCTTCTAAAACATCCCATCATATTGAGAAAGTGCTTAGGACGGATCCTAAACATGTTTTCAATGCTTCTGAGAATATTTCGAGTCCAACTGAATTTCATTGTATAGGTGAATTGATCATTCAAAAGGTTTAGTTAAGTTTTGTTTCTTGCTCAGTGAACTTGGACATTTGATTGTCCGGTAAGTGAAGTGACATTTCACTTGATGCTTCGTTTATGAGTTATAATAATGAAAGCCTCTAGAGCTATATTAGTTTATTAAGGAATTTAACCATCTTTAATTAAGATTGAATTGCTGATTTAAGATAATTCAATTTCAAAATTCAGTTTGGTTTTCTTTTAAGTGTTTTAAGTTACTTAAATTGAAAGAAGTGTTAAATTACTTAATTTCATTAAATTTTAATGATTTAAATTTGGTTTGAATTAATCTTATTGTTTTGGGTTGGCTTTAATTGGTTTAATTTTCACATTTTTAATTATGAATTGTCTTGATATCACTTAATATTTTAAATTTGTTTCAAGTTTCTTCTCAAGTGATTTCAAATTAATTTTAATGTTTTAAATTTATTTTTTATTTGATTATTAATGTTTTAAGCTTTAATTTAATTAGAGATTATTTCCTTTTTAATTATTAATTTTATTCATCATGTCTTTAAAATTAATTAAGAGTTGAATATTACTGGAGTCATTCATTTAGGGATTTTAGATTAAATGATTGCAATCTTCCTAACTTATATCCCCATTTTAACAATCTAAACATTTAATTATCTTTCCAAAATATCAATTATTTAATTAATTAAGATTCACTTTGAATGTTTTCAAGATAATTAATGGGTTTCTACCTTATAATTTCCTAGGTTTCAATCATCTAAAAGAGAATTAAGATCAGATGTTTTACCCTCCCTTTGATTAAGCCTAAGGTATTAATTAGGGTTAAAAATCCTTAATTACCTTATGACCTTTTAAGTATGTTCATTTCATAACTCACTAAATTGAGCTCAAATAAACTTGAAATTTTATGTCACCTTACTCACATGTAAATTAAGACATTAGAGAAGAAAAAGGGGTTTTTCTATTTTTAATTTAATTTATATAATTATTTTAATAAAATAATGATTTTCAATGAAAATTTAACAACATGACCAAGGTAAGTTTCTGTCCTTAGAAAAATTATGGGATGTTTTTATTGACCAGAGGACCAATTGGACCAATTTTGGTGATTTTTTGAATTATATTTAATTTATTATAATTATTTTGAGTTTTGAGGTATTAATTAATTACAAAATAAAGTTAAAATTGAAAAATAGATTTTATATTTTTCTTAAGTCCGTCTGGCCTCAAGGAAGTCAGAGAAGCAAATTTTATATTTTTCTTATTTTTCTTTGATTTAATAGAATTAACTTAACCTAGAGACTTAGGAAAAATATTTGGTTGGTTCCTAAGTGATTAGGGAACAAAATATGATATTTTTGTGATTTTTAATTTTTTTATGATTTTTATAATTTTTTAATTAGTAAAATATTAAAAATAGAGTTAAAAATGAAAATTTTTAGAAAATTCCAATTTTAATTTTCAGGACTCCTCTGATACCAGAGAGCCCACAAAACAAGTTTGGTGAATTTTTGAAATGTATTTTGGGTTTTATGAAATTTTTAATTTCAAAAGAAGGCCATGTAACTTAATTAATTCATTTAATAGGTTAAATTAATTTCAATTGACTTGAAAATTTTATGTTAGGTTCTCTGTATCCTAAGTGACAGTGGAGAATTATTTTCAAGTAATTTTCTTGTGTGGTTAATCCTAATTAATTAAAGTTTAATTTTAAGTGTTTGGGCTAATTAGGGTTATTTTTATGGAATTAAATCAAACCATAATTTTCCTAGGGTCCTTTACTCATAAGCTACCTCCCCTAATTTTTCTAGAATTTTCTAACAATATGCTAATAACTCTTCATAAAGATGTTCTCTAGTCTTGGAAAATTCAGGGAATGTTCCCAAGAACAGAGGCTACAAAAGCCCTATGGTCTCATGCCATAATGAATTATGTATGCAAGTGGAGAATTAAAACAACACAAAGATTATTTAAATCATTAAAAATCATAGATTCAACAAATTAACTTAATTCTTTTTCACATTATTCTCCTCTGTTCACTTATTAAGAGGGTATTTTTATTTTATTTTTATGATTTTTCTATGCAAAGATATGATTTTTCAATGTTCTGGGCATTTAAATAAATCAAAATAACCTAATTTCCTACTTATCCAGCGCGGCGCTTCGTCATCCTCGGTAGCTCCGAAGTCCCACTTGGCGCTTTCTCATTCGATGCCGCCATCTGACTGGGATGCCACGTGGCCCACTGTTCCGCTCCATCTCTTCGTACGGCTTGATCTACACCGTCCGTCTATTACAAGCGCCATCGGACATTAGCTGGTCATCATCTACGACTGGTGCGTCCTGAGAGCCGTCCACATTCTAACCTTAAGATCTCCCTCATCTCTCAACCAAATTGCGTGATCGTGGGTTCTATAAAATGGACTTAAAAAAAATGAAGAATCAAGAGAAGCTCTCGGGAAGGAAGAGTTCAATACCTTGGCTTTGAGAAGTGTAGCTTCAATCAGAGTGGCTTGGCACGTTCGTTGGAGTCTGAGGAAGCTAGGGATGAAGTCTGGAGCTGTGGTGAAATGCCTAGACGTGACTTCCAGCAAGACCGATTTTGAGCTCTGGCCGGTAGAAGGATGGTTGGCCTGGTGAGGGGGCTTCCACTAGGGAACTTCTTCTCTTGGTCTGGTGATGGTGTAGAGTCAATCAATTTGAATATTGGCTCACTGTGGTGAAGTGTCCTGTTTTTGGGCTTAAATCTGAGCTCAGAAATTGAGCTCACAGAGAGGATTTTAGGGTTGGAATTCAGAGGGGATCAACTGCTCTAGGTTAGGAGAGGAGTTTCAAACCAATTTGACAGGGTTTCACTAAGGTCCAGTGAATCCAAACTTTTGGTCGTGGAGGTGAGGAGTTTAAATAGCCATGGTTATGGGGCTTCCCAGAGGCAATTGAAGGCTGGGATCAGCTGCTCAGAGGAGGAGAAGAAGAGCCCTGTTGTCCACTGGGGTTGGGACAACTCAGCAAGGGAGTTTTGAATTTTTTGGCTCACATGGAGCTCTTGGCCTGGTGTTTTCTGGTGACCCAGGTGGTGGTCCGGCTAGGGTCAAGTTACCATCTGACTCAGTGAGTCCGGGGATTGAGTCTTGTGAAATCAATGGAGGTTGGCCATGTGTAAAGAGCTTGATGCAAATGGAAAGGGGGAAGGGGGTATTTTGGGCTCAATTTGGTCAAGCCATGGAAATGGGTTTGGTGCACCCACCAAGGTCTGATTTTGGGCTGAGGGAAATCAGTGGGTTCTGCCAAGAGAAGGTGGTGAGGTCCCCATCCATGAATATTTGGATTAATCATGGGTTAAGGTGAAGCATTAAAATGGTTAAAACTTTTTTAAGGGGGTTTAAAAGTGGCTCCTCCTTTTGGCAACTAATGGCATGGTGATGTGTAAAGTGGCTCCCAAGGCTTGCATATGGCTTACTTATGGCTTCATGGCTCCATGTGGCTTGGGAATGGCTTGGTTTATTTCATGAAAAAGGATTTTTGAAATTTTGGGTATTTTTTATGGAATTATCATGAGGCCTTATTTAGAATTATTTAATCATGAAATGAAACTTTAGAGGGATGATTTTAATGAATTGGATGATGGAAAGAAATGTCAAGTGGGCTTGGATTGAAGACTTGGGCTTTTAAATTTGGTGAAAGATGGGCTTTTAAAATGTTTTTAAGGGGATGGGCTTTTAGATTTTAAAATAAACTTTTGGATAAAAATTTGGTAAAAGTTTATGCCAAATAAGTGTTGCATTTAGTTTAGGAATGTGCCATGAGTGATTTGGAACAAGTTTAGGGTAATTTGGAGTTGAATTGGATTTAATTTGGGTCTTTTTAGTAATAGGACCAAAGTGGGTCAAATTGGGCTAACTTGGTCTAAAATTGGGTTAATATTGGGTTTGATGTAAAATTAATGTTACAAAAGGTTTATGGGAGTGTTCCAAAGAGTTTCCAATTTTGGTTGGGTCTTGATTTTGGGATTTGGGCATGTTTGGGTTCATGGATGGTTTAGGCCAATTTGGGGAATTTTGCCTTGAAATAGGATTGGGAGGAGTTTGGGTCCAAATATTGGGTAAATTAAGTTAGAGTTTTGTTTGTGGGGATGTTAATAAGGTTTCAAAATAAATTTGGGGAAAATTGGGTGACATTTGGGTTGAATATGGGATGGATTGGGTTTGTTGGTCATTTTGGGCCTTAAGGGCTAATTTGGGACTTTTGATCAAATTGGAATAAATTGACAAAATTCGGGTATGTGGCAGTTGAACAAAACAAAATTAGAAATATTTGGAATTTTCTGGAATTTTTTGAGAATTTTTGGAATTTTAGGATTTTTGGGCCAAAAAGGGTATTTTGGGTATTTGGAGGGTATTGGGGGGTATTTTTGGAAATTTTGGTATATTTGGCCATGGATGATCAATTTGAGTGGTGGGGAGTGTTTAGGGTTGATTTTGAGAAATTTTGGTAATTTGGGCAGTTTTTGAGAATTTTGGGCAATTTCAAGGGTATTTGGTAGGTTTGGTGGGTTTAGGGCCCCGGGGGTCAAAAATTGAAATTTGGGAAAAATGAAGATTTATTATGTGTGAGTAAAATGAAAACATTTTGATTGAGCCATGGAGCCATATTAAGCTCACAAGAGCCATGAGAGGACTCATTTTAGGTACTCAATATGTTGTTCCTATCGCTCTTAGCCAGGGGCTTAGGGGTTGAGGTCCATACACATGAGTTTCCTACATGAGTCAGGAAGCCAAGTTGGGTAAGAGTGGTTTTAGGATTTGGAATGTGTGTAGGAGTGATGTGTGTGTAAGCTTACCCTCACCAAGACCAGACCACCCATGGTTGTCCTAAGGCTTGACAATCTTATAGGAACTCATCCTTGAACCTCCACATGTGACTTTTAACCTTCCAAGTGGCTTGGAGGTTTATGGTCATCTGTGTGGTTCTAGAAGAATTACGAAGTGTTTGAATTTCTAAGTGGTGGGCTCTATTTCTAATCCTCTAGGATATTCAAAGGGAAAACCTATGGCTAGATCCTAAGCACTAAGAGGAAAGGAAAGACCTCACCAAAAATGAGGTCAACAAATGGACCCCCAATAGGTGTGGTGTGCTAAAGGAGCACACTGTGCGTATTGGCATTGACCAAAGAGATCAATCAAAACCAACACACAAAGCATAGAAAATTTCTACTGGGGAGTATCAGGTAAATCTTCAAGACTGAAGATTCCATAACTCTCGCTGGGGAAAAAGGAGGTGAATTTCAAATCACAAGATTTCAAGAGATTAAATTTTAGATTTGTTTCATTTTTATTTCAAGTTTTAAGTTTGAGTTTTCAATTTCGATTCGTGTTTCCATTTTGGTTGAAATTTGATTTGAGATAGATTTCAAGATGTATTTTGCAGGAATTTTGGATTTAAGATGAGAATTAGAATCTAGGTTCTAACCTCAGGATTGCAAATAGAAATGGAATTTAGGTACCAGCCTCGAAAAGGGTGAGAACTGGAAGTTAGGTACTGGTCTCAGAAGAGAGTCGGAAGTTAGTTACCGACCTCTGATCCATGAAAAAAATACCTATTTTTATGTCTTGATTTTTATCAAATTTTTAAGGATATCATGCTTTAATGAAAGGTATTTTTGTGTTTTGGATGTAGGTGATGCAAAAATATTCAAGAAGGAAAAAAGATGAAAAAGGAGCAAAAATGAGCAAAAATGGAGCCAAAATGCAAAATTCTCAAAATAATTGGCCTGGCGCCTAGGCGCCAGAATCGGCGCCTGGCGCCGGTTCGATGCGAGTACGTAAGATTTTTGACGATTTTTGGACGGTTATTTTGATGGTGTTAGCGGTTATTGGACCATCTTGAAGATTGGCAGTTATTCGTGGATTATCGGACATGTGATACATTGTATTTAGACGCTTGGAAATAGTTAGGATCGCGAAGAGGTGCAATCCAAAGTGAAGAGGTCCGAAGAACTGGACGTAGAGTCCGGCGCTTAGGCGCCAGATTCCGGCGCCTAGGCGCCAAACACACCTTCTAGAAGATTCATTGAACATGGACACATTTTGAAGAGGTGCCTCAAGGCAACCCTTGAAGCTTATAAATAAGAGGCTACTCCTTCAGAGAAAATGGCCCACAAACCACCAACGCCCAACCTAGTCCCCTAGCCCCATAGTTCCATTTAGAGAGAGAAATTAGAGAAATATTTTAAGGGCCATATTTATAGTTTCTTTTATTAATTAGTGAGTTTATTTAGAGTTTGTTTTGAGAGTATTTGAAGAGTCGGTACTTTTGAAGTCTATTTACTTTGGAGTCAGAAGGATTCAGAGGTTCAGTTGGAGAAACACTTGAGATAAGTATTTGTATTTTGATTTAAAGTTTTATTTGTATGTTTTGTTGTTTAAATTCAATGTGTTCTGAGTAGTTACTTTATTTCTCCTTTCAATTATGAAAAGATAAATAAGATAATATAAAATTTGTTGGAGAATTAAATACTCTATATATATATATATTAAACATTGTGATGATATTAATACCGGATCTTAATTTACTATTTAAATTGGCCATTTAAATTGTTAAAATCTGTTGAAGAGTTTTAAGACCTAGAAGGAGATGAATTCTTAACTAGTAGATATCACATGAATCCTTGGGTAGTCGAAGGCCTTGCGCCGGTTACTCAAGGTAAAGTGCTAATAAATAGGAAGATATTATTTAATAGGCGTAGAATTGATAAGTTTTTAGAGTGAAAGGCTAAATTTTGTAATTTGGTTTATAGAGAAGGAAAGGGTCACTAGTAGGGCCGATCATAGCCACCCTTGGACATCTAGTAGTGTGAGCCTAGATTAACCCATTCTACTAACAATACATCCAAACTTGATCTATAGATTAGCCAATGTTTTTTATACTATTGAGCGAAGGTAAAGAATAGGAATTTTTCTATTAGGCACAATACCATAAATTTATATTCTCCACGAATATTACATTATATAAAAAGTCTTGGATTAATTGAAAGGAAGAAAGTTGTTTGCTTATTTTTATTTACATCAATCATTACTTTATTACTGCTTTATTTCTGCATCTAGTAAATTAAATATCAACTTTTAACTTTAAAAGAAATACATAAAAATAAAATCAAAATATTTAAAAAAAATCTATAATCCTCCTCGTGGGATCGATACTGGGGTCTTTATTTAAAGCCCTATATTACTTAAAGCGATACGTATACTTGGGTAGTACCCCTAGTGTGTAAAATATTTTCCATAAAATTATATTTATATACACTAGCAGCTATTATTATTTGAGTCAAAGTATTGGTAATAACATATTTTTGATAGCATAAATTACTGCATTGTTTGGCGATTGCAAACCAAGTTTTTGGTGCATTGCTGCGGATCGAGTGTCAAGTTTTTGGCGCCGTTGCCGGGGAGGCAAAATTTATAGATTTTAAATATTTTAATTTTTTTTATTTCTTTTATTATGAAAAATATAAAATACAAAAAACAATTTTTTGAATAAAAATAAAATAAATAATAATTTTATTTCTTGCTATTTTACTTTTTATTTACTTTTTATGCGTAGTTCCGGATCTTAAGGATTATTACCTTTATATTCTGAAACAGAAAGAACTGTTAGAAGAATTAAAAAAGGAAAACAAATTCAAAAATATCAAGAGATGGCTGATTTACATAATAATTTACAAAATCCAATTGAAATTAATGAACAAAATGTTTACAAACCATTAAGGGATTATGCTAACCCTATAGTTGATGAATTTCATAGTAGTATTCAAATACCTGCTGTAGATGCTAATTCTTTTGAGCTTAAACCATCTATTATTGAAATGGTTCAAAATAATCAATTTGGGGGAACACCAAATGAGGATCCAAATTTACACCTTGTAGTCTTTTAGAATTTTGTGCTACCTTTAAATATAACAATGTTTCTGATGATGCTATTAAACTTAGACTCTTTCCTTTTTCTTTAAAAGATAAAGCAAAGATGTGGTTGAACTCATTAGCAACAGGTTCTATTAAAACATGGGTTGAAATGACACAAAAATTCCTTGCTAAATATTTTCCTCCTCCTAAAACTGCTAAATTAAGAAATGATATTACTTCATTTAGTCATTTTGACGGGGAGACAATTTATGAAACTTGGGAAAGATTTAAAGAACTATTAAGAAAATGTCCTCATCATGCTTTACCTGATTGGTTCATTATTCAAACATTTTATAACGGACTAATTGGATCACTTAAAATCAATTATTGATGCTGCTGCTGAAGGTTCTTTAATGGTTAAATAATTTTGAGAAGCTTATACTTTAATTGAATAAATGGCTAACAATAATTTTCAATGGTCTTCTGAAAGGATTAATCCTAAAAGAATGGAAAGTATTCATGATAACGAAGCCTTTTCTATCATAACTTCACAAGTAGCTGCAATATCTAAGAAAATAGATAATTTTGCTATCAATATATCACATAACAACTCTCTAATATTGAAGATTCTCAAACTATTGAAACTTTACAAGCTATTGCTAGTAAAAATAACCCTTATGCCAATTATTATAATCCTGGATGGAAAAATTACCATAATTTTAACTGGAATAATTCACAACAACAATGAGGAAATAGTAAATCCCATCCAACTGGAAATTGGAACAATCAAGTAAATTCAAACTCTAAACTACATGGATTTAATAATCAACAAAAAAAGTTATCTATAGAAGATTTAATTTTACAACTAAGAAATCAATTACAAAATCAAAATACTGCTATTCGTAATATTGAGAATCAAATGGGACAAATCGCTAATTTAATTAATTACAAACCTCCAGGAACACTTCCTACTAATTTTGAAGTCAATCCAAAAGAAACTGGAAAAGAACATGAACATGTTAAAGCTGTGCAACATAGAAGTGGAAAGGAATTAAAAGAAAAAATGCAGAATGAAATTGAAAATGAGATTAAGGTTGAAAAGATTGAAAAACCTAAAGAAACTCCTTCTCCTAGTCAAGATCAGACTGTTATTCCTATTAATGTGGAGGTTGAAAAACCACCACCACCTTTTCCTCAAAGACTATATCAGTAGAAGCTTGATCATCAATTTTCTAAGTTCTTTGAAATTTTTAAGAAACTTACCATTAACATACCTTTTGCTGAAGCTTTGGAACAGATGCCAACTTATACAAAATTTATGAAGGATATTTTAAGTAAGAAACAAAAATTTGAAGCTTTTGAAACTTTTGCATTAAGTGAAGAATGTAGTGCAATAATTCAAAAGAAATTACCTCAAAAACATAAAGATCCTGGAATTTTCACTATACCTTGTGCTTTTGGAGAAAAATTTTGTGGAAAAGCTTTATGTGATTTAGGAGCAAGTATTAATCTCATGTCATTTTCTATTTTTTGAAGGTTGAATTTAGGAGAGATTACTCCCACCACTATAACCCTTGAGTTAGCTGATAAATCTATCACTTACCCTAAAGGAGTTATAGAGGATGTTCTTGTTAAAGTGGATAAATTTATTTTCCTCGTGGATTTCATTGTACTTGATATGGAAGAAGATAAAGAAATATCAATTATTTTAGGGAGACCTTTTCTAGCTACCGGACGAGCTATGATTGATGTGCAAAAAGGAGAATTAACCATGAGAGTTAATGATCTAGAGATTAAATTCAATGTTCTTAAATCAATGAAGTACCTTGATAAAGAAGAATGCTATCGAATTGATATTATTGATTATATAATTGAAAAACATTATCAAGAAAGATGTAAAGTCATTTCTGAAGAAAAAATTGAATTATTAATTGATGAAAATGAAGAACAAAAAGAAGAAGAATTATCTAAAGAAACTCATTATATTAAAGATAACTGGGAAATTTTGGACAAAACACAAAATGATATACTATTACCCACAATTAAAAATACCCCTGAACTGGAATTAAAAATGTTACCTGCACATTTAAAGTATGCTTTTCTTGGAAATTCATTAACTTTACCTGTTATTATTTCTTCTAAACTAAGTTTAGATCAAGAAGAAAAGTTGATAGGAGTGTTAAAGAGTTATAAGAAAGCTTTTGGTTAGACTATTGCTGATATAAGAGGAATAAGCCCTTCCATCTGTATGCATAGAATTTTAATGGAAGAAGATTTTAAACCTACTATTGAATCTCAGAGAAGATTAAATCCTATCATGAAAGAGGTTGTTAAAAAGAAATTTTAAAATGGTTAGATGCTGGAATTATTTATCCTATTTCGGATAGCCAATGGGTAAGTCCTATTCAGTGTGTTCCGAAGAAAGGAGGAGTAACTGTCATTGTCAATGATAAAAATGAACTAATTCCTACAAGACAAGTTACTGGTTGGAAAATTTCCATTGATTATCGGAAAATAAATGACGCCACTAGAAATAATCATTTTCCTTTACCTCTCTTGGATCAAATGCTTAATAAATTAACTGGACACTCATTTTTCTATTTTTTGGATGGATATTCTGGTTATCATCAATTACCTGTCGCTCCCGAGGACCAAGAGAAAACAACATTTACAAGTCCTTATGGAACATTTGTGTTTAGAAGAATGCCTTTCGGTTTATGTAATGCACCTGTAACTTTTCAAAGATGTATGATGACAATATTTTGTGATTTGATTGATAAAGGAATTGAAATATTTATGGATGATTTTTCAGTCTTTGGAACTTCTTTTGAATCTTGTTTAGAAAATATTTCTAAAGTTCTGAAAAGATGTGAAGAAACAAATTTAGTTCTGAACTGAGAAAAATGTCAATTTATGGTCACAGAAGGCATTGTACTTGGTCACAAAATTTCACAAAAAGGGATGGAAGTTGATCGAAAAGTGAAAATTATTACCGAACAACGAACCACCTACTATCATTGCGATGTGAAGTTTTATGGGACATGCTGGATTTTATAGAAGATATATAAAGGATTTTAATAAAATTGCTAAACCTCTTAGTCATTTATTGGAAAAAGAAGCTAAATTTGAATTTAATGAAGACTGTATTAATGCTTTCAATGGTTTAAAAGAAAAATTAATAACTGCACCTATAATTATTGCACCTAATTAGAATAAACCCTTTGAATTAATGTGTGATGAAAGTGATTTTGCAATTGGATCTGTATTGGGACAAAAATATGAGAAAATTTTCAAAGTCATATATTATACTAGTAAAACTCTTTCTGAAACTCAAAGAAATTACACTACTACTGAGAAAGAGCTTTTAACTATAGTCTATGCCTTTGATAAATTTATGAACTTATCTTCTTGGTACCAAATGCATAGTTCATACTGATCATTCCACTATTAAATATTTAATGACAAAAAAAGATGCTAAGCCTAGACTGATAAGATGGGTTTTACTTCTACAAGAATTTGATTTTAAAATAGTGGATAGAAAAGGAACTGATAACCAAATTGCTGATCATTTATCTAGAATTAAGAATGATGTTACTACTGAGGAAAATATAAATGAGAAATTTCCTCATGAACATTTATATGTTATTCAAGGATGCCAAACACCTTGGTATGCGGATATAGTTAACTATTTAGTTAGCAATATTCTACCTTATGGATTGAATAACAAATATATTAAGAAATTTAAAAATTATGCTAAATCGTATATTCGGGAAGATCCTCATTTATTTGAATTAGGAAGAGATTCTGTAATTCGAAGATGTGTACCTTATGAAGAAACTTTTGCTATTATTCAAAAATGTCATGATTCCGATTTTGGAGGACACTTTGGAGTAGATAAAACTGTATTTAAAATTTTAAATTTAGAATTTTATTGGCCTACCTTGTTCAAAGATGTAAGACATTATGTGAAAACATGTGATAGATGTCAAAGGATGGGAAATATATCTAGAAAAGATGAAATGCCTTTAAACTATATATTAGAAGTTAAAATTTTTGATATATGGGGTTTAGACTTTATGGGACTATTTGTACCATCATCTGGAAAGATTTATATTTTATTAGCAGTTGATTATGTTTCAAAGTGGATTGAAGCTGTAGCTTTCCCTAACTGTGATTCCAAAAGTGTTTCAAAATTTTTAAAGAAAATGATTTTTTTAAGATATGGAATGCCTAAGGTAATTATCACAGATGGTGGAAGTCATTTTAGAAATATAAGAATTCAATCATTACTGGACAAATTTGGAATCAAACACAGAATTGAAACTGCGTATCACCCTCAAACAAGTGGAATGGCTGAAGTATCAAACAGAGAAATTAAAAGAATTTTAGAGAAGACTGTTAATCCTAAAAGAACTGATTGGGTTGATAGACTTCATTCTGCATTATGGGCTTATAGAACAGCTTATAAGACACCAATCAGAATGTCACCTTACCGGTTAATTTATTGTAAACATTGTCACTTACCTGTTGAACTTGAACATAAAGCTTATTAGGCGATAAAGGAGTTTAATTTTGATTTGAATACTGCAGGAGAAAAACGATTATTACAATTAAATGAGATGGATGAAATAAGAAATGAATCATATGAAAATACAAAGATTTATAAAGAGAAAATGAAGATGTTACATGGTAAAAAGATTTTAGGAAAAATATTCGAGCCTGGAAAATAAGTATTATTATTTAATACTCGTTTAAGACTTTTTCCTGGAAAATTAAGATCTAAATGGATGGGACAATATCTAATTGAGAAAGTATACCATTATGGAGCCGTGGATATTAAAGACCCCAAAACAGAAAAAATATTTAAAGTTAACGGATTAAGACTAAAGCCTTATTTGGGACACATTACAGTGATTTATAAAGAGGCTTATGATGTTAAACCAAGCGTCTACCTGATTAAAGACTTAATTAGGTTGGGCTGATGATGTTAAACCAAGCGCTTTGTGGGAGGCAACCCATAACTATTTTTGTGTGTTTTCACATTTTTAATGTAAGGTTATGCCTCGATCTTGACTAATTTTATATAACTTTAGAAAATTGGATGCTAACAAATCTTCATTGACTAAAGCTAAAGATTATCTCGAAGTATATAAAGTTTGGACTTTGGATCACTCCATTTCATATGTGAGTAAAAAGGAGATCAAGTTAACCTTCATTATGATTTTTTATAATTTGTGTTACTAAGTCTATATTGATCTTACCATTCTAATTTACCTATTTTGGAGAACGAAACTTTGAAATTTGACGTTAGGCGAAACGGAGTTGAACATGGTTCCGGCGCCTAGGCACCAAAATTTGGCACCTAAGCGCCAGAGTAAAACTGTGTATCGCAGATTTGGCGCCTAAGCGCCACAGTTACTAGATCGTGTAAAACCAAAAATTTTTAGTTTTTCACACGATTTTCTCCTTTAAATTAACCCATCTTCGTCCCCAATCCCTAAGCAACCAAAATTACGACCTAGAGACTTCATTCTTGAGAGATTAGAGAGGATTTTTGAAGAAATGAAGAGAAGAAATCTTGGAGAAGAGGCTAGAGACAAAGGTTCAAAGGATCCTCAACCCTGCTTCAATGGTTTTATCGCTGTAAGTTTGGAGAAAATTTCAATTCGTCTAGATAAATTTGAAGCAGAATTCGAAAGTATTGGAGATCTCCTCCATGAGATGTATCATCAAACTGAACATCTGGAATGGCAGGCGAAGCTTCAATTTGATGATCTAGCGGCTTATCAAGATGCTCAAGTGGAGATGCATGCGAAAAACAAATGGATCGACGAGAAAATGGCTACGAATTTTTCGAGGGCGTTAGTATTCTTCCCAAGTAGGCCTAGTAATCTTCCTTGCGAAGAGAATGGAAATTTCTAATTTGAAGATTAGATAGTTATTGTGGTGTGATCTAGACTTTTATTAGTGTGTCGTTGTATCGATTTAGCAAATTGAATGTGTAATTTGTGTGTTTGTTTTATTGTTCAATGTGTTTTGTATTTTCTTTGAGATTGTGTAGTTTGATTTTTTGTTAGGACTTGAATCATATTACTATACTTATCTGTATTGTATTGAACCAAAATTGAAGATTATGAATGGAATTAGAAGAGTTTGATTTAAACCTTGTGTTTAATTGGTGGATTTAATTTTTAATTTTTAAAATTTTTGGGAAATATTTTTGAAGTTGGAAACTGAAGCACTACTCTAATATGAGTAATTGGAAGTTAAATTTATGAGATTTGGTGGAAAATAAAATTTTTAAAGGATTTTTGTTAAAGGCGAGTCTGGCGCCTAGGCGCCGGTTCAGCCTGCTTACCGAAAATTAGCATCTAAATCCCATTAGCATTGGTTGACGCCTAAGCTTCATCCCCTTCCACTTTTTTATGAAAATACACCACCTAGATCCATTTTGAGGTCAATACATCAAGTTTTTGAGCCTGAAATCACTTGATTTCTTCATCTCGAGGTCAGATATACCTTCTAATCCATTTATTTTTTTTTTCTACCATAGTTCTTCCTTTTGTTTGCTAAAAACTAAAATTTTAAGAAAAATTTTGATTTTTAGAGTTTCTCCATGGATTTTTAAACTCCTTTTAAGTTTCTCAAGCTTATAAGGAGTTTAAATATTTGATTCCAAAATTAATTAGTGTTTTCTTTCACGTTTAGATGACACAAAAATCTAAGCGAGGAAAGGCACGAGAAAATTTTGACAGCAGCAAGTTTTCGACTGCGGCAACGCATTTTCGTTATCACAAATTTGCGACGTCAAGAATGTTTATCTCGGAGCGCAGTTTTTACAATCCTGGTAAAATGATCGAGAACACGATCGTTGCACACAACTGGCAACGATTCTGTTATTTCATTGTTATTGTCGTTATTCATATTGTACACGAGTTTTATGCCAACTTTTTTGGATGCGGAAGACTACAAAGTCTTCGTTAGAGGTGTCGGAGTAGGATTCACTCCGGAACGGATCAATATTTTCTACGGCCTGCCACCTATCATCGAGTGCTACTATTCTGGTTTATCTCCATCTGGGGAGATCTTGAGATGATTATTGCACATCTGACTGATGGCACCGGAGCTTGGAAGATCCAGAATGACAAATGGGTAAAACTTCAAATCTTCTAAGCTAAATGGCATTTCAAAGGCATGGCATTATTTTATTTTTGCTAGACTTCTACCTTCCAACCACCTGAGTGAAGTTACCAGAGATCGAGCTATCCTGAACTTCTGCATTCAGGAGAGGAAGCCGATAGATGTTGGCAGTATTATTTATGATTCAGTGGAATCAATTGCTAGATCCAGCACTTCTGTGGGATTAGGATTCCCATCCTTGATTCATTCTTTATGCATGAGCAATGGAGTTTTTGCTGATATATCAGAGGAGAAGTTGTAGACTACAAAGCCAATTGGGCAGGAGAGTGTTAGTATTTATGATCGTCATCGATGGAAGAGATCTACTGGTCCTTCTACTTCCGTACCTACTCCAGGTAGAGCTTCTACTTCTAGACCTTTTACTTTTACTGCTGAGCCACCATCTAGTTTCTGGGAATCGATGCATGATCAATTTCTGGAGCAGTAGAATGAGTTATTTCTAACTCACTGCAGAGTAGATACTATAGACAAGAAGATTGATCATTTATCTGAGTTTACCCAAAGGAAAAGTGAGTATGATGCTGAGTATTCAGAGTCTTTAGTGAGATTCTTGAAGGGTGAGCATGATGTTCGAGTTTCCTACCGTCCTAAATTTTCATCGTATGTTGATCCAAAGGATGTGGAGTTTTCTTTTGGTGATGACGATGACGAGGCTACAGCTAGTGATTAGTAGCTTGATTTACCTCTGAGATGTGCTGATTCTGTTGTTAGTTTATTTCTTGTTTGCTAGTGCTATTTGTTCTTTGTTGTTTGTTAGTGTAGATTTGTTTATGAAAGTTTGTGTGGATTGTTTGATGTTGAGACTGTTTTAAATATTTAGTGTATTGTGTTGAGACTGAAATTTGGATGAATTAATCATTATTTTTGTTTCAGCCTACTGTTTAGTACTCTTAAATAGTTAGTAATGTTGTTCTGTTTCTGTTACTATTAGTAGTGTAGTCATTTAATTCAGCTACTGATATAGAGAAAATGATGAGCCTTCTTACTTTTATATAAGATTCGTTATTTCAGTAATATTCATAAAAAGCATGTGTAGAAGTAAATTTTTTATTTCAGACTGTTTTTACATACTTATAAAAATTCCTTTTTAAATTATACATTTCTTTCTCTCATACTTTAAATTTTTTCATGATATACCAAAACTTAAGTTTGGGGGAAGGGAAAATACATGCAAATTTAAATTTTATTTGTCCTTAATGAACTAATATTTTCTTAAAAAAAGATTAACATAACATAAGGAATGAAGAATCTATTTAAGATCATTTAAATTTTTGAAATTATAAATAATTTAGTAGACTTAACCAAAATTTTAATAACTTTGATTGATTTTAAGAATAGAATTATTCAAATTAAAGAAAAGTAAGATTAAGAAAATTTTCTATTCATAGTAGAAATAATTGAATTTTAGAAGTATTAAGAAATCAAAAATTATAAATTGAAAAAGAAAAGATTGAAATTCTTTTTGAAATTTATTCATGTTATAGTAATTAAGTGAAAATGTATAAGTTTGAAAATATAAGTTAAGGATTGTGAAGTTCAAAACCATTAACAGGCTATCCAGATATAGTTATCCTCTCTGTTAAAAAAAAAATAAAACAGAGAGGAGAAGCTTGAGGAGATGCCTAATAAAAAATTGGCTTCAGCTGAATTAGCTTATAAGAAAAAACTGATTACAAATTTTACTTATTTTTTATGCAAGTTTCTTTATTAGAAAATATTTTCATGAAGATCTTTGTCTTGTAAATAATTTGTGATCTTAATATAATAAACTACAATTATTTTCGAAGTGAATGAAAAATTTTTGAAATCTTATGATTTGGTAGTTAAATATTCTTTAAATTCTTAAAATTAAACTTAGTTAGTTAAATTTGGTTAATGATTTACTAAAGCCTTTATAAAATCAAAAATTATAAGAAATCCTTTACTAAAGCCTTTTATTCCAATTGTTACACATTTTATATAGTAAAAAGGGTTACTTGAGGACAAGTAACGTTTAAGTTTGTGGGATTTTGATCCATGAAAAAAATACCTATTTTTATGCCTTTATTTTTATCAAATTTTTAAGGATATTATGCTTTAATGAAAGGTATTTTTGTGTTTTGGATGTAGGTGATGCAAAAATGTTCAAGAAGGAAAAAAAGATGAAAAAGAAGCAAAATAGAGCAAAAATGGAGCCAAAATGCAAAATTGTCAAAATAATTGGCCTGGCGCCTTGGTCCCAGAATCTGGTGCCTAAGCGCCAGTTTTATACAGAATTCTATAATATTTTTGATGACTTTTGGACGGTTATTTTGACTGTGTTAGCGGTTATTGGACCATCTAGAAGATTGACAGTTATTCTTGGATTATAGGACATGTGATACATTGTATTTGGACGCTTGGAAATGGTTAGGATCACGAAGAGGTGCGATCCAAAGTGAAGAGGTGCGAAGAACTAGATGCAGAGTCCGGCGCCTAGGGGCCAGATTCCGGTTCCTAAGCGCCAGACACACCTTCTAGAAGATTCATTGGACATGGACACATTTTGAAGAGGTGTCTCAAGGAAACCCTTGAAGCCTATAAATAGGAGGCTACTCCTTCAGAGAAAAAGGCCCATAAACCACCAACGCCCAACCTAGTCCCCTAGCCCCATAGTTCCATTTAGAGAGAGAAATTAGAGAAATATTTTAAGGGCCATATTTATAGTTTCTTTTATTACTTATTGAGTTTATTTAGAGTTTGTATTGAGATTATTTGAAGAGTTGGTACTTTGAAGTCTATTTACTTTGGAGTTAGAAGGATTCAGAGGTTCAGTTAGAGAAACACTTGAGATAAGTATTTGTATTTTGATTTAAAGTTTTATTTATATGTTTTGTTGTTTAAATTCAATGTGTTCTGAGTAGTTACTTTACTTTCTTCTTTCAATTATGAAAAGATAAATAAGATATTATAAAATTCGTTAGAGAATTAAAATCTATATATATATTTTAAACAATGTGTGATATTAATACTAGATCTTAATTTACTATTTAAATTGGTCATTTAAATTGTTAAAATCTGTTGAAGAGTTTTGAGACCTAGAAGGAGATGAGTTCTTAACTAGTAGATATCACATGAATTCTTTGGGAAGTCGAAGGCCTTGCGCGGGTTATTCAAGGTGAAGTGCAAATAAATAGGAAGATATTATTTAATGGGCGTATAATTGATATGTTTTTAGAGTGACAGGCTAAATTCTTGTAATTTGGTTTATAGAGAAGGAAAGGGTCACTAGTAGGGCCGACCATAGCCACCCTTGGACATCTAGTAGTGTGAGCCTAGATTAACCCATTCTACTAACAATACATCCAGACCTGATCTATAGATTAGATAATATTCTTTATACTATCGAACAAAGGTAAAGAATAGGAATGCTTCTATTTGGCACAATACCATAAATTTATATTGTCCACAAATATTACATTATCTAAAAAGTCTTGGATTAATTGAAAGGAAGAAAGTTGTTTGTTTATTTTTATTACATCAATCATTACTTTATTACTACTTTATTTCTGCATCTACTAAATTAAATATCAACTTTTTAACTTTAAAAGAAATACATAAAAATAAAATCAAAATATTTAACAAAAAAAATCTATAATCCTCCTCGTGGGATCGATACTAGGGTCTTTATTTAAAGCCCTATATTACTTGAAGCGATACATATACTTGCATAGTACCCCTAGTGTGTAAAATATTTTCCATATAATTATATTTATATACACTAGCCGCTATTATTATTTGAGTCAAAGTATTGGCTATAACATAATTTTTATAGCATAAATTACTGCATTGTTTGGCGATTGCAAACCCAATTTTTGATGCATTGCTGCGGATCGAGGGTCAACCTCGAAAAGGGTGAGAACTGGAAGTTAGGTACCAGTCTCGGAAGAGAGTCGGAAGTTAGGTACCGACCTCGAAAAGGATGAGAACTGGAAGTTAGGTACCAGTCTCGGAAGAGAGTCGGAAGTTAGGTACCAACCTCAAGATTTCAGGAGTGCGGAAAAGTTTCTCGGAAGAACGTGATATTAGCGGACACCGAGATTAGGATTCCTTGTCGATCTTATACCCTAGTCAGAGAATTAGAATGCAAATAGGTTTCTCGGAAAGAGTGCGAGATTAGTGGACACCAAGATTAGGATGCCTTGCCGGTCTTATACCCAAGTCCGAGGATTAGAATGTGAAAAGGTTTCTCGGAAAGAGTGCGAGATTACCGGACACCAAGATTAGGATGCCTTGTCGGTCTTATACCCAAGTTAGAGGATTAAAATGCGAAAACGTTTCTCGAAAAGGGTGCGGGATTAGTGGACACCGAGATTAGTGATGCACCAAAAATATATACTCTTTTCGTTATATGTTTTTACCTATTTTTGGTAATATTGCACTTTAAAGGAAGGTATTTTTCATGATTTGTTGCAGGTATGATGATTATGGGTGATTGGAGTGAAAAGATGCAAAAAGGAATGAATTTGGAGCAAAATTGAGCAAAATGAAGCAATTTGGAGGAAAACAGCCCTAGAGCCGCCAGCGCCACAATTGGCGCCGCCGGCGCCCTATTCCAGAGACTCCAGAGTTAATTGGCACGATAGGGCACTGCTGGCGCAACTATCGGGCGCCGTCGGCCCCCTATGTCGGTTCACTTTGAATTCAAAAGTTTTGGCAGATTTTTGAAGAGGTGCTTAAAGAAACTCTTGGGGAATTTGTTCCTAACATTAAATTAAGTGTCCAAGACGAAAATAGAGAGGAGGAAGAGAAGAGAATTGCTGTAGAGAGTGTGAGGAAAGTGTGAGAGAGAGTTAGGGTTTTTTATTTTAAGAGAGATTCTTCACTAATGAGGGGAGAAGAGGGAGTAAAGTGAGAGATTGCTTCTTCATCTTTGTTCCAAAAAGAGAATCAAGTGTTGCAAGGAAGAGAAAAGGAATCAAGGGGACTTTGAAGGAATTTGCTTGGGTAAGAGAAAGAGATAAGTTGTATTTACTATTGTAGTTTCTATGACTCTTCTTTTATATATAAAATCCATGTGTTTTCATATCCTCTCCATGGTTAGTGAGTAATCTCTCATGCCTTTCTTCTTGCAAGAAGTAATTATGATGTGGTGATGTGGAAATGATGTGCCCTTTAAGTGTTATAAAAGTTGTGATGTTTCTTTAATTTGGAACTTAATTTACTTTTCAATCCGGCCAATTGAATTGTTAAAACATGTTAAGGAACACTAATTCCAAAAGAATTGAGTGTTCTACAACAAGAATGAAGAAACCATTTAAATGTCCGTGAATGAATTACGTAGTTCATGGGGATTAAATGCAAATATATAGGGAAATGAGTTTTAATGGACTTCAAATTGGAGGTTTCATGGTGACTGAATGGCATCCTCAATTTGGTCTTAAGATTGATAACTAAAGCTTATGATTAGCCTTCGGGTGAAGGGTGAGTGGGAGCTTCGAAGTGAGAGCCGGTATCCTCCCAGCCTAGCCTTAGATTTAGTAACTAAACTTAAGATATGACAATGTTCTTTACCTGCTTAGAAGAGGGGGTACCCTTTTAAAGGTAAAGAAGCAAATATACTCCTATTTGGCATAACACAAATAATTACCATTCTTCATCATCCACACATAATAATCTTTATGCAGGAAGAAAGACACTTTTCATATAGAAGTATCTTATAAATACATAAGTTAGTGTGTTTGTTAGTTAATATAGTTCAGTAATTAGAAGTAATTGCAGTAGCTTTAATATACTTTGCTTTAACTAGTGGTAGTACACTTAAGTAATTGTTACATTAGGTATTGGATTCTAGTGCTATATCATCTGATTTAAAAAATGTTCACCTCCCTGTGGGATCGATAACCAGGACTCCATTAGAGCCCTGTATTACTTGACACAATACATATACTTGCGTTGAATTTGTCACTTTACTAAATCATTCTAAATATATAAATTCGACTTCATAAATTCTTGCATAATATATAAATTCGCGGTCAATTTTTTGGTGTCGTTGCCGGGGAGGTAGATAAACAGTACTTATTTATAGATATTGTAGTAACTGAAAACCTTTACTTTGTAGTGTGATTTTATCTGTGTAGTAGTGGATCTGTAGGTTTGATACCTTACGATTCAGAGTTAGAGCGTGCTATTAGAAAAATTAGAAAACAACAACAAAAACAAACTAAAAATTACTACGAAATGGTGAATAATCAAGAGAATCAAAATATTAATGTTGGAAATTTGCCAAGACCTTTAAGAGATTATGCTAACCCAACAGCAGATGAAATCCATATAACTATTCAAAATCCTGATGTTGTTGCTAATTCGTTTGAACTCAAACCTGCTATTATCCAAATGGTACAAAATAATCACTTCGGAGGAACACCTAATGAAGACCCAAATTTACATCTCGCTAGTTTTTTAGAATTGTGTGCTACTTTTAAGTATGACGGAGTGTCGAGTGATGCTGTCAGACTTAGACTTTTTCCTTTTTAGGGATAAGGCTAAGGTGTGGTTAAACTCGTTAGCACCTGGATCTATTCGAACTTGGGGAGAACTTTCTCAAAAGTTTCTATCGAAATATTTCCCTAAATCAAAAACTGCTAAATTAAGAAATGATATCACATCTTTTGGTTAGTTTGAAGGAGAGTCAATATATGAAGCTCGGGAGAGGTTTAAAGATCTTCTTAGGAAGTGTCCACATCATGCTTTGCCAGATTGGTTAATAATTTAAACTTTTTATAACGGATTAGTGGGATCATTAAGATCAATTATTGATGCTACTGTTGGTGGATCGTTAATGTCAAAACCTTTTGATGAAGCATATTCATTAATTGAAGAGATGGCTACTAATAATTTTCAATGGCCCTCTGAACGGGTAAATCCTAAAAGAGTAGCTAGTGTGCATGATTCTGACATGATAACTATGATAGTTTCTCAAATAGCAGCACTTTCTAATAAAATAGATCAATATGGAATGAATTATTCTCAACCACCCCCAGTGTTAGAGGAAAATTCATTTGGGCAGATAATAAAATCTCAAATACCTTATGAAAATTTGAACGCGATTAATAGACCTAATAACCCTTATTCGAATTATAACTCTTGTTGGAAGAACCATCCAAATTTCAATTGGAATAATAATAATGCTAATGTGAACCCACAATGGGGACACAATTCTATAAACCCAGTTGGAAACTCAACCAACAAAGGAAATACTAACTTTAGACAATCTTATCCACCTGGATTTAATAATAACCCACAGTTTAAGGATAAGAGGTTGTCTATAGATGAAATGATTTTGAATATGGGTAACCAATTACAAGTTCAAGGTGTTGCGATCAAAAATATTGAAAGTCAATTGGGACATATTTTCACTGTGCTTAATAATAGACCTTCTGGAACGCTTTCTAGTAATGTGGAGATCAATCCAAAAGATCAAAACAAGGAGCAACATAAGGCTATTCAATTAAGGAGTGGAAAAGAATTAGAAACTAGAACGCTGAAAGAAGTTGAAGAAGAGAAGGAGAAGGTGAATATTGAAAAAGGTTCAAATAAGATTTATCCGGACACGGAATATCCTCTTGAACCAATGAAGATTACTGTTGAGAAACCACCTCCTCCATTCCCTCAAAGATTGAAGCAGAAGAATAGGGATAATAGATTTGGAAAATTTTTGGAAATCCTTAAGAAGTTAACAATAAATATACCTTTTGTTGAAGCATTAAGATGCCTGATTATGCAAAATTTATGAAGGATATTCTTAAAAAGAAGAGAAAGTTCTCGGATCATGAGACTGTTGCACTTAGCGGAGAGTGTAGTGCAATAATTCAGAAAAAGCTTCCTGAAAAACTTAAAGATCCTGGTAGTTTCACTATCCCGTGTGCTATAGGTGAAAAGTTTTTTGGAAGAGCCTTATGTGATCTGGGAGCTAGTATTAATCTTATGCCTTTATCAACTTTCAAAAGATTGGGAATTGGAGAAATTTCTCCTACATCTGTAACTCTTCAATTAGCTGATCATTCTATTACTTATCCTAAGGGAGTGATAGAAGATGTGTTAGTAAAAGTGGATAAATTTATCTTTCCTGTGGATTTTATTGTGCTTGATATGGAGGAAGATAAATATATTCCAATTATTTTAGGAAGACCATTCCTAGCTACTGGAAGAGCTGTAATTGATGTTAAAAAAGGGAATTAACTATGAGAGTTAATGATCAAGAGGTGACCTTTAATATTTTGAAGTCTATAAAGTATCCCTTAGTTGCAAAAGATAATGAATGTTTTAGGATGGAAGTATGCGAATATTTAAGAAATGATTATTTTAAAGAGATGTTTGAAAAGAAAGTGGAGTATGAAAATATAATTGAAGATGAAACAGAAAATGAAACAAATTCAAATAATGAGAAGAATAAGGAATTGGAGTATATTCAGGAGAAATTTGAAGTGTTAGATACCATGGAAGGTGGAGATAAAAGTTTAATTTCATCTATTGTTAAACCTCCTGAACTTGAGATGAAAATTCTCCCTAAACATTTAAAGTATATGTTCTTAGGAGAATCATCTACCTTACCAGTTATTGTATCTTCAGAATTAACTGAATATCAAGAACAAAAATTATTGGAAATCTTAAAAAGATACAAAAGAGCTTTTGGATGGACTTTGACAGATATCAAAGGAATCAATCCTTCGATCTGTATGCATAGAACTTTATTAAATGAAGAATATAAACCAAAAATTGATCCCCAAAGGAGATTAAATCCTATAATGAAAGAAGTAGTTAAGAAGGAGATTTTAAAATGGCTTGACGCTAGAATTATATATCCTATTTCAGATAGTTCTTGGGTAAGTCCAATTCATTGTGTACCGAAGAAAGGCGGAGTGATTGTGGAAATGGATGAAAGGAATGAAATTTTACCTACTAGACAAGTTAATGGATGGCGAATTTGTATTGATTATGAAAACTAAATGATGCCACCCGAAAAGATCACTTTCCTCTACCTTTTCTCGATCAAATGTTGGATAGACTTGCCGGATACAAGTACTATTACTTTTTGGATGGACATACTAGTTATCATCAAATACCTATTGCTCCTGAGAATCAAGAAAAGATAATATTTGCTAGCCACTATGGAACATTTGCTTTTCGAAGAATGCCTTTTGGATTGTGTAATGCACCTGCAACTTTTCAAAGTTATATGATGTCTATCTTTAGTAGTAAAATAGATAATGGAATAGAAGTTTTCATTGATGACTTTTCTGTGTTTAGAACTTCATTTGATATTTTTTGGAAAACTTGGCAAAAGTTTTAGAACTCTGTGAGAAAACAAATTTAGTTCTGAACTGGGAAAAGTGTCAATTTATGGTTGCAGGAGGAATAGTGCTTGGGCATAAAATTTCTGAATATGGTATGGAGGTCGACCCTATTAAAATTCAAGTGATTGAGAGATTACCACCACCCACTACTGTGAGAGAGGTGCAGAGTTTCCTAGGACATGCTAGATTTTACAGGCTTTATATTAAAGATTTTTCTAAAATTACTAAACCTTTGTGCCAACTTCTAGAAAATGATAGGAAGTTTGATTTTAATGATGAATTTTTGTGTGCTTTTGAATTACTTAAAGAAAAATTAATCATTGCTCCTATAATTGTTTCACCTGATTAGGAGAAACCCTTTGAATTAATGTGTGATGCTAGTGATTATTAGAGTTGCGTTGGGGCAAAGGTATGATAAAAATTTCAAAGTTATTTACTATGCTAGTAAAACTCTTAATGATGCTCAAATTAATTATAACACTACTGAAAGAGAGTTATTAGCTATAGTATTTGCTTTCGATAAGTTTGAACCTTATTTAATTGGAACTAAAAGTATAGTGCATACTGATCATTTAGCTATCAAGTATTTAATGCAAAAGAAGGATGCTAAACCTAGATTGATTAGATGGATACTCCTTTTGCAAGAATTTGATTTTGAGAGAGTTAATAGGAAAGGATCTGATAATCAAATTGCTGATCATTTGTCAAGAATAGAATATGATAAATTGTCTGAATTTGAGAAGGAAGTTGCAGAAACTTTTCTTGATGAACAATTGTATATTCTTATGGAAAAGAATTTGCCTTGGTATGCTGATATTGTGAATTATATTATAAGTGATATTATACCATCAGATTTAACAAGGCAACAACAAAAAAGTTTAAATATGATGCTAATTTTTTTTTTTTTGGATGTGCCCTATTTATATAAACAGTGTAAGGATCTGATTATTAAAAGATGTGTGCCACATGAAGAAATTAATCCAATCATTCAGAGATGTCATGATTCTAAATTTGGAGGTCATTTTGGTGTTGATAAAAATACTTATAAGATTTTACAATCTGGATTTTATTGGCCCACTCTTTTTCGTGATGTTTATAAATATGTTAAATTTTGTGATCGATGTCAAAGAGTATGTAATATTTCTAGAAGAAATGAAATGCCTATGAATTACAATTTGGAAGTTGAAATTTTTGATGTATAGGAATTATATTTTATGGGACCATTTGCACCTTCATTTGGAAATTTATATATATTGGTCGCTATTGATTATGTTTTGAAATGGATTGAAGCTGTTGCTTTACCAAGATGTGATGCTCGAAGTGTTTCTAAATTTTTAAAGAATAATATATTTACAAGATATGGAATGCCGAGAGTGATTATAACTGATGGTGGATCCCATTTCAGAAACAATCAAATTAAGAGATTAACTGGAAAATATAACATTATTCATAGAATCTCTACTGCTTATCATCCCCAGATTGTGGATTAGCAGAAGTATTCAATCGGAAAATTAAAAGAATTTTGGAGAAAATAGTGAATATTCATAAATTAGATTGGTCTACTAGATTAGACACTGCATTATGGTCTTATAGGACTGCTTTTAGGACCCCTATTGGAATGTCTCCTTATAGATTACTGTTTGGCAAAACTTGCCATATGCTGGTTAAATTGGAGCATAAATTGGGTGATTAAGGAGTTGAATTTTAATTTGAGAAATGCGGGAGAAAAAAGATTTATGAAATTAAATGATTTGGAAGAAATTAGAAATGAATCATATCATAACGACAAGATTTATTAAGAGAAAATGAAATTGTGGCATGATCAGAAGATATTGAAAAAACGATTTGAACTGGGACAAAGTGTTTTATTCTATAATACGAGATTGAAATTATTTCCGGGAAAACTTAAGTCCAGATGGATAGGACCTTTTACTATAGTAAAAGTTCATTCTTTCGGAGCTGTTGATATTGAAGATCCTAAAACTGAAAATATTTTCAAGGTTATTTGGCATCGTTTAGAACCTTAATTTGGAGGGTCTTTACCTTATTTCAAAGTGGTTTTATTGCTAAGTCATCCTAGTTAACTGAATGGTTTGTCAGGATGACGACGTTAAACCAAGCGCTTTGTGGGAGGCAACCCATATGTGTATTTGTATGTTGTGTTTGCTTGCTTATTGTTATTTGTACTTTTAGTTTAATATTAAAGAATCCTAATTACCCCTAAATAAGTTAAAAAAGTAAAAATATATTGGATCGTATTGTGAAAATGAAGTATTTCGAGCCAAACAAATTTTGGTGAAAAATGTTTACCACTGGCACCGCCGCCGCCCTATTCTTTTATAACAGCCGAATTTGTAGTTTGAGCGTCGCCGGTGCCAAAATTTTCGGTGACAGTTTTTACGTTTTAAAATGCAGTTTTTAGCGGTTTTGAGCGGGATTTTCTTCCTTAAAACACCCCAAAAGTCCATTTTAAATTTATAACCACCAGAGAAATGAAAGCTCCCTTTCTCAATTTGCATCCCATGGATTCCCACTCCATTGAACTCCCTAGATCTCGCATCTACAATCGACAAAAGTTTGTTAGTTTCGAGGCGCAATGTCTATTCCATAAAGTGATGATGAAGAGATGGATTATCAAGGAAAGTGGCTTTGTGAATCGAGGTTTGGAGAGTCCAACTACAAGAGTTGAAGTGATAGTGAAGCAAAGACGTTGGGAAGTGTTATGCTATAGTACGGCCGCAGTGGTTGTTCCGATTGTGAAAGAATTTTATGCAAATCTGCATGGGATCAACCAAGGATGTGTTTTGTATGAGGAAGGCATGTACCAATCACTCCTGTGAGGATAAATGATCTCTTCATGATAGAAAGTGTACCTATTTGTCATTATGCAAATTTTAATGTGATGAGCAATGATATGAACGACATATATCGTTATTTGACGGATGAGAATGAAAAATGGGAAGTAAGGGATAATGGATATATCAGTTTCTCTTCTTAATCCTTGAATCCAGTATCAAAGCAGTGGCATTACTTTATTTCAGCAAAATTAATTCCTACTATGAAGATAAGTAAGGTAACGAAGGAAAGTGCTATTCTGAATTTCTGTAGATAAACTGGAAGGCTAGTGGATATTGGATCAATCATTGCTAAATCTGTATTGGGATTGATTGTGCATGGATCTAAATATGGGGTTGGACACCCGTCCACCATATTTCTGTTATGTAGTCAATCACAAGTTCCATATGAGAGTTGGGAAAAAGTTCTTCTACCCTGGAGACCTATTGATCCAACTGATCTTTATGACTACCGTGCAGTAGGTGATGAAGGAGACATGGATGTGCTTGCTGATCAGCCCACTGAGAGTTCAAAACCTATTCAAACTTACTATTCTGAAAGTTCGAGGGTGATATTGAAGAAGATAAAGAAGTTGGAAAATGAGGTACAGAATATTATGAATGCTATTAATAATATTTCTGATTTATTTGATCACATTGATTGGAGGATGAAAGAGCAGTTTGATCATTGTACGGCTTATTTTTAGGTTGAGTGTTTTATTTTGAAAAGAGGTCGCCTACAGAAATTGTCGGCGAATTCTTAATTTAATTTAAATAAATAATTTGAAAAGTAGTATTTGATTTTGAAAAATAATTTTTGAAGATTTTAAGATATGAAATCAAACTAATCTCAGATCCCGAATAGTTTATATAAACGAGCACCGCACCACAAACCGTGTATCTATCCCGAAGAATAGACACACTGCTTGATGATGGGGCTCGATTAAATAAACTAGGAGATTTGTGACATCCATTTGGTCTACGAACCAATTTTATAAGCCGACAAATTCCCCTGTTTAATATGAAAACATTAAACAGGGTTTATATTACCTGGGTTCTTAAAATTCCCTATAAGGGCAAGCCCCTATAGTTAATTACATCTTAAGTGGCGGGAATCACCTAAGAAAACTCTCGATAATAATCGGTAGTTCCGCTCTCAAGAATTTCAAATTTTAAGTTTTCAAGGGATTGAATTTTGGAATTTCAATAGGGAATGGATCAAATTTAGAACATTTTATTTTGGGAATTCAAAGGAAGAAAGGTAGGAGAAATCACGGATTCGAAGCGAACCTCGGTAATTTCCCGACCATCCTACTGTTTGGCTTGAACTTAGGAAGGTCCTAATATTTATTTAATGTTTTGATCTTGCCAATTTTAATTAATTAGGACTTATATTCGTATGATAAAATCATACAAATAGCCTCGAAGATGTGAGGGTTTATGTCGTATCGGACGACTACCTCGGAGTCCTAAGACCGGTTAGGGCTTAATTTACATGATACGATCATGCCAATGCCTAACGAAGAGTTGAGGATTTATGTTGCACTAGGCAAACTACCTCGAAGTCCTATGGCTTGGTTATTTAATTCTAAGAAAGTTTGCGCAGTAGACTTAGGTTTTGCTGATGACGATGGCCGTGCTGCTCACCATGCTCCGAGCTCCTTGTTGTTGCAGAGGTTTAGTTTTAGAAATCATAAATCAGGAGATGAGAGAAGTGTTTTGGTTTAAAGAAAGTCTTAATTTCCAAGTGTTTTTTTTTTTAATGTTTTAATTAAAACAAATCTTAAAGTTGATTATAACAACACCGGTTAAGATCCCACGGTTCCATCCTTCCGGCATCGTTATTTTTATCGGATTCACTTAGTCCAGATGAATTTGCTAAACTCAACTGAATGAGTTCCACACTTTCATTTAGACCGTGGGAAATCCCGTTAGCAACACGTAGGTTACATCATCCGAGGTATTCCCGATCAAATGTTGAGTTGTTTTATATTTTGAAATGTTGTAGTTGTAGTTTTGTGGTTTTGTTTGTGATTAAATGTTGAGTTGTTTTATATTTTGAAATGTTGTGGCGGTGAATTTTATCTTGCAATGACTTTTACTTTAGTTTTGGTTTCGGTTTTAGGGACTATCCTAAAGGTGTGAGTTTTCATGCAACAGTTGTTTATCATGCAAGAAAAGTAAGTGCGATGCGATTAAATAAATTGCAATAAGGTAAATTGCAATAAAATAAAAGCGTACCTGGAGGGTCTTCCCGTCATCCCAAGCTGCACTTAAAACACAATTAGAATATTTAAGCATTTAAAGCAAGTTCCTAGGTAAAGCTAAGGGAAGGGTTATGGTTTTCTACCAAGTTCCTAATCCTATAGCTAGTCATCTCCTATGACGTCTAGGTTCTTGTATTTTGGTTTGAGGACGATTTTCTTCATCGGAGAACAATTAAGTTCAATTGTTCTTATAAATATCCTATCATATCGAAGAAGTGCTTAAGACGAGTCTTAAACATCTTTTCCATATTTCTAGGATTATTTTTAAGTCCAAGAGAATTTAATTATACAAACGAATTAATCATCCGGGAGTTCAAGTTTAGTTGTTATCTTACTCAGTGAACTAGGACATTTTAATATCCCATGAGTGAAGTAACACTTCACTTAACGTTTCGTTTAGGAGTTATGACAACAAAAGCTTTCGAGGGCAAATTGATGTTCAAATGGTTTATGATTTAACTTAATTTCAATTAATGGGCTTAAGTTTGGAATAGTGTTCAAGTTGTTTTATTTTTAAATTTCTTTATGTCTTAGGTGATGTTATTTTTAATTCAATTTAACTTTAATTTATTTTAATTTGATTTAGTTTTAATTTTAATTTAATTTGATTTGATTTTAATTTTAACTTGATTCTATTATTTAATTTAATTTAATTCAATTTAATTTGATATGATTTAATTTAATTTAATTTAATTTGATTTTAATTTAATTTAATTTAATTTAATTTAATTTAATTTAATTTAATTTAATTTAATTTAATTTAATTTAATTTAATTTAATTTAATTTAATTTAATTTAATTTAATTTAATTCTATTTAATTTAATTTGATTTAATTTAATATGTTTTAATTTAATTTAATTTAATTTAATTTAATTTAATTTGATTTAATTTAAATTTTAATTTAATTTTATTTTTTAATTTTAATTTAATATTTTATTTTAAAGGGGTTTAATTTAAATAATTTAATTTTAATTCAATTTAATGATTAAGTCTTTTAGCATTTTAAATCTTAAATTTGAATTATCATTTTAATTAGGAATTAAATATGATTGAGATGATTAATTTAGGGATTCTTAAATTAAAGAACAAAATTCTTCCTAATAATATCCTTATTTTAATAATTCCAATTTTATTATTCCTCCAAATTTAATCAATTATTTAATTAAAGTTCATTTCAATTATTTTTAAATTGTTTAATAGGTTTCTACCCTTTAATTATTTAAATTTCAATCATCCAAGTCAAATTAGGATCAAATATTTTACTCTTTAATTTTATTAAACCTAAAGTTTTAATTAAGGGTTAAAATTTTAATTACCATTTTGCCCTTCAAGCTTAATAATTTCATAACTCACTAAATTGAGCTTAAATGAACTTGAAATTTTTATGTGACTTCACTCATATGTCAATAAAGACATGAGAGGAGAAAATGTGATTTTCCTGTATTTAATTTATTTATGTAATTATTTTTGGTGGAAAATAGGGATTTCCAAGGAAAATTCAATAATATGACCAAGGGAAAGTTTCTGTCCTTAAGAAAATTATGGGACATTCCTAATGACCAGAGGACCACTTGGACCAATTTTGGTAATTTTTTGAATTATATTATTTTTATTACAATTATTTTGAATTTTGGAGTATTAATTAATTTAAAAATAAAATAAAGTTTGAAAACTGAATTTTATATTTTTCAAAAATCTCTCTGATATAAAGGAAATCAGAGAATCAATTTTTATTATTTTCTGATTTTTCATTGATTTATTATAATTGTTTTAGTGGAAATGCTAGAAAATACATTTTTTTATTTTAAAATTACCTTAGGGCTTTAAAATTTAATAACTCATCATAGGGACTTAAGAAAAATATGGGGTTTGTTCCTAAGTGATTAAAATTCAAAATGTGACATTTTGGTGAATTTTATTATTTTTGTGATTTTTATTATTTTTTAATTATTAAAATATTAAAATAATACAAAAAATCAACTTTTTTAGAAAATTGAAATTTTAATTTTTTTAAATTCCCCTAATATCAGAGAGCTCCAAAACCAATTTGGTGAATTTTTGAAAAGTATTTTGAAAGTTATGAATTTTTAAAGTTTAAATTGGCTAAATGGCTTAATCAACCCATTTAGTAGGGTTAACCAAGTCCAATTGACTTCAAATTTTTATGGTGGGTTCCTCTGATCCTAAAGGTCAGTGGAGAATTGATTCCAAGTCAATTTCGTCTATGATTAGCTCTAATTAATTAAAGACCTATTTTGGGTGTTTAAGCCAATTAGGGTTATTCCAAGTGAATTAATTCAAAACCTATTTTTCCTAGGGTCCTCTAATCATAAGAAACATCACCAAATTTTCCTAGAATTTATTTCACAACATACTAATTATTGGATTTAAAATACTCAAAACAGTAACATGAATTTGAAAAATCAATAACTTCTCATAGAGATGGCCTCTGACTTTGGAAAATTCAGGGAATGTTCCCAAATTCAGAGGCTTCAAAAGCCCTATGGTCTCATGCTATAGTGAATTTCCTATATGCATGGAGAATTAAAACAATGCAGAGGGTAAATAAATCATTAAAAATAAAATACTTGATGAAATTAAATGATTTCTTTTCCACATTATTCTCCTCTATTCACTGAGCAAGAGGGTATTTTTATTTTATTTTTCTGATTTTTCTACACAAAGTTATGCATTTTTGAAGTTTAGGGAATTAAATAAATAGAAAAATATCCTAATTTTCTATTTAAAACGACGGCGCTGACTCATCCTAGGCAGCTCCGAAGCGTCGCGTAGCGCTTTCTGATTCGACGCCGCCATCCGACTCAGCGCTCCGGGGGCCCGCTGTATCGTTCCGTCTCCTCATCCGGCGCGATCCTGGCCGTCCGTCCGCGCGTGTATTAAATGAACGGCATCCGTTCATCGTCCCCAAGCCTCCTAACCCGAGAACCGTCCACACTAAATCCCTAATATCTCACTCAATACTTAACGGATTTTTGTGTTCTTGTGCTTTATGGATTCGTCTTGAAGAGACGAATACATCTATACGGTGATCATGCATTGAAATTAAGGCATTTGAAATGAAGAATCTCCAGAAGCTCGGGATAAAGAGTTAGCTCATACCTTTGCTCAGAGAAGTGTGGCTTCAATCCGAGGGTTGTGTCACCTTCGATTGAATCCCGGCAAGCTCCGGATGAAGTCTCACGGTCGCAGTGAATTGCCTAGGTATGATTTCGACCAAGCTCGATCACAAAGCTTGGAGTCCGGAACGGATGGGTGGCTCGGAGAGGGGGCTTTTGCTGGTGGACTTCTTCCCTCGGTCCGGTGAAGGTGTAGAACCAATCAATTTGAGGATTGATCCACTGTGGAGAAGTGTCCTGGTTTTGGGTGGAATTTTGGTCGAGAAATTGGGCTCTGTTGGTGGGGATTAGGGCAAATTGGCACTGGGGATCAACTGCTCTAAGTATGGAGAGTGATCTGGAGCAATTTTGGCAGAGTTTAAGTAAGGTTTGGTTCAGCACCTTCCATGGCCGAGAGGGGGTGGTGTTTAAATAGGAGAGGGTGGAGGGCCTCCCAGGGGGAGTTAGGGCTTGGGATCAGCTGCTCTTGGCAAGAGAAGAACAACTACAATGGCCACGCGGGGATGGGGCGGCTCGGCGGGTGAGAATTCCAAGTTTGGGCTCACATGTGAGCTCTCGGCTCGGTGGTTTCCGGCGGCTGTGGTGGCCGGCCGGCCGAGGTCGAGGTCACCCTCGAGGCTCGGGGAGGTCGGGTCTTGGCAATGGTGAAATCGATTGCGGTTGGCCATGTGTAAAGGTGTTGAATCAAAGTAGAAGGGGGAGGGATCATTTTAGCTTAGTTTGGGTCAACCCATGGTTTTGGGCATGGTGCACCCTCCAAGGGGCTTTGGGTGCTGTGGGGAATCGGATAGGCTAGGCTGAGATGGAGTGGTGATGTCCCTATCCAAGAATATTTGGATTAAATCTTGGTTAAGGGGTATCATGGGTGAGGTTAAAGACTTTTAGGGATTAAGGAAAGCTCCCCCTCTTCTTACTCAATGTAGTATGGTCACATGTCAAACAACTCACATGGCTTACATGTGGCTTAAGAATGGCTTCATGGCTCACCTTTGGCTTGGGGAAAAGCCAAGTCAATTTCATGGAAATGGGTTTAAGAAAATTTTGGCATTTTGATGAAAATTTGTATGGGGCTTAATTTGGAATGGCTTCATGATGAGTTTTGAAACTTAGGGATTGATTTAATTGAGAATATGGTGTAGAGTAATTGTCATATGGGTTTTGGATTGATTTTGGCCCTTTAGATTTTGGTGGAGATGGGCTTTAGGAAGGTTTCATGTAAGTGGGCTAAGGTGGGTCAAAATGGGCTACCATGAGCTAAGGTTGGGCTCAAGTTGAAATTGATATAAAATTAATGTTGAAAATGGCATATGGGGCTGTTTTAAAGAGTTTTCAACTTTGATTGGGTCTTGATTTTGGGGTTTGGGCCTATTTGGGCTAGGTTTAGGTTTAGGTCAAAATTGGGCCTTTTAGCTTTGGGTTGAATTTGAGTGGGGTTTGGGTCTAAATTTTGGGCAAATCATGTTAGTGTTTTGTTTGTGGGAATGTTAAGGAAGGTTTAGAAAAGATTTGGGGTTAATTGGAGTTGAATTGGGTTAGTTTGGGTTAGGTTTGGGTCATGGGTCCAAATTGGGCTTTAAGGCCAAAAGTGAAATTGGATCCAAATGTCAATCAAATTGGACTTGGATTTGGCCTAGATTGGTGTTTGGAATGTTGAATTGAAGTTTAGAATTGAATTGGACCAGAATTTGGGTCAATTGGGTAGGTTTGGTTTGACATTGGGTTCACTTTGGGTTAAAATGGGTCAAATTGGGGATTTTGACAAAAGTGGGGTAAATTGACAAAATTGGCCCATGGTGTAGTTGAACAAAATGAAATTGGGAATATTTGGGATTTTCTGGAATTTTTGGGAATTTTCTGAATTTTTGGATTTTTTGCTAAGAGGGGTATTTTGGGTATTTGGAGGGTATTGGGAGGTATTTTTGGAATTTTTGGTATTTTTGGGTATGGATGATTAATTTGAGTAATGTGGGAATGTTTGGGATTGATTTTGAGGAATTTTGGGTAATTTAGGTGATTTTGCAAATTTTGGGTAGTTTCAAGGGTTCTGGTAGGTAAGCGGGTGTAGGGTCCCGGGGTCGAAAATTGAAAATTTGCAAAATTGAAGATTAGGTGAATGTAAGTGGAATGAAATCATTTTGGTTGAGCCATGAAGCCATATCAAGCCCACATGAGCCATGAAGGGACTCATTTGAGGCATCCATTATGTTGTTCCTAACCCTCTTAGCCAAGGGCTTAGGGGTTAAGGACCATCCATGTGAATCACCTTCATGAGTCAGGAGATCAAGTTAGGTATGGGTGTGGTTTTTTTTTTTAGGAGGTGTGTGAGAGTGTAGTGTATAAATGTAGTGTATGTGTAAGTCAGCCCTCACCAGACCAGGCTACCCAGGGTAGTCCTAAGGCCAAAGAGTCCTATAGGAACTCATCCTTTAAACTTCCACATTTGATTTCAACCCTCTAGGTGATTAGGGGTCTACGATCGAGTTTGTGGAGTTTGCAGGGAGTTAAGAAGTGGTTTGAAATTTCTAAAGGGTGGGTTCGACTTCTAGTCCTCTAAGATTAGTCAAAGGAAAAGCCTAAGGCTAGATCCTATGCACTAAAGAGAAAAAGAGGAGACCTCATCAAAAATGAGGTCAACAATCATATTGGTCGAATTGAGTTAGGTTTGGTTAATATGTTGAAGAAGAATGCAATGGTGACTGAAGATTCATCTGATGAATTCCCATATCATCCATTCTACAATCTATTCGTTCATCGTCAATCAATGGGAGACATTAGAGAGGATGAGACTTCTGAGACTGATGAGTAATTAGTAGATTCTATATGCTGCTTTATTATGTTTAAGTGTTTGCTTTGATTGCTATGTTGTTTGCTTTGATTTGTTTTAGTAGGGTGTGTTTGGACTTTGCTTTGATTTCTTGTGTGTACTTAGGAGTTAGTGTTTGCTTATCGTAGTGTACTTGCAACACTAAGGATCTAAGGAGTGTTTCTTATATTTGATGAACATATGTGTGTAATCATTGTATCGTGGATTTTATATATATGAATATAATTTGATGTCTTGTCTGTGTAAATTTATGTTGTTTAATGATTTTGAGATGAAATAGATGCTTGTTGATGTGTAAAATAGGAATGCAGAGGTTGAAAAGATTGAATTTGCGACGAAAATTTTTGAACCCAATAGAATTTTGGACTGGCGCCGCCGGCACCAGATTGGGCATCGCCGGCGCCCAAATCCAAAGAAACGGGCTATTATTTTGAATAGCAGGACCCTTAAAAATTCACAAAAATAGCCTGAGACCCATTTTTCGCCATTTCTTTCATCTCCCACCTCCATATTCACGATTTTGAAGCTTTAGGGCTTGTTAGATATCGGATTAGGGAGGATTTCAAGTATTTCTTAGGCTGGATCTGCACTTCTCTTAGTAAGAGCTTTACTTTAACCTAAAATTTTTGGTTTTTTTCCATGTGAAACTCTCACATTGTTGGATGATATTTTTGGAGATTTTTAAGAAAAAGTGAAGTTTCATATGGTAGAATTTATTCTTACTTGTTTAGATTAATGCTTGGAGTTAATACATTGTGGATTTGGAATTTATTGACAAAATTTTCAATATTTAGAAATCCACATGGCTCCTAGAATGAGTAAGGGGAAGCGAAAATTTGATGGGACGATGAAAGATTTGTTAATATTAAGGCTCAGTTTCGCTTCAACTCTCAATTGCAAAATAAGAAGTGTATTCAGGATCGAGCGTTTGAAAATTTTGGTGGATCTATAGAATTGTTCATTTATGAGCGAAATTGAGAACATTTCTATTACTTTTCTGCTAATGCTGTTTTGGGAGTAGTCTGAGAATTTTATGCTAACGTGCTCTGGTCTGAAATGGAATATGTGCTAGTCCGAGGGAAACTGGTTTACTTCACCCCACAATGTATCAATGCATTTTATCAAATTCGAGAACCTTTTGTTTGTGAATTTGAGAATTTTGAAACTAGTGAAGGGAATTTGATGGTGTACTCACGTATCTGACCGATGGAAAAGGGGAATGGAAGATGAATCAGAGACAGATGATTAACTTCCCTGCTTCTACTTTAAATGTTGCTTCTAAAGCATGACATTATTTCATTTCTGCAAGACTATTACCTTATTATCATCACAGTGAAGTTACTAGGGATCGAGCTATTTTAAATTATTGCATCCAGAATATGAAGAAGATTAATATTGGAGGCATTATTTTTAAGAGCATTCACTCTATTACCAAAGGAGAAACCACTGGTCGATTAGGACATCCTGCCATGATTCATGTACTTTGTGTTCAGTCTGGAGTGGAGTATAGTAGTTCTGAGGAAGTGGCAATACCTTTGAGGCCGATTACGAAGACCATTATTCGTACTTATAAGGCTCATGTGGGTGCAAGAGAGGAGAGTAGGAGTACTGATATTCCTACCACGAGTTATGATGTTCCATCTACTTCTGAGCCCCCACTATCTGATATCATGCAGCAGTTGAGATTGCAGAGTGATAGTATGGATAGGATGCATCATAGGATGGATGTATTTGAGGCCCGAAGTGATGTGAATGAAGACTATTTACAGAGAAGAGTTGAGTTTGATATGGCTTATTATGATGCTCAGGACAGATTTATGAGGGGGGAGTCCGATGTGACATTTCCTTCTTGCCCTAGTTATACACCGTACAGGCCTGAACCTTCTGACCCTGTTGATGACCCTGCTGTTGATCCTGGTGATGGAGACTGGTAGATAGCTGTTTGTTTTATTTCTATTGTTCTTAGTCAGTTGAGATGTATTGATGTGATGTAGAGGACATTCACTTTTCATGTGATGTGTAACCCTGTGTTATACTAAGTGATGTGGTGTCATTTATTTTTTATGTTGAACTGTTAGTTGTATTGTTATGTGTTGTGATAATTTGCTTTATGTTATAGTGTTCTGTTTAATGTTTATTTCTCTTTGCCCATGTAAATATTTAAATTGTTATATCACTACTATAAATTGTTTCATGCTTGCTAGATGTAAATTTTGATTAATACCAGGTAAATTATGAAGATTTCAAAATTTCAGCATATAAAGGTTAGTGTTCTTTTACTCTCAACTATTTCAAATTTATTGAAAAATGTATGTTTTGGGGAGGGTAGAGAAATGCTAAAATTTTATTTGTTCTCAATTATTATATTTTCAAAAATTATTAGCATAACTTTTGGCAGTTGAACCTCATTATAAGATAACTAGAACTTTTCAATTCAGTTGAATATTATGGAAGGAAAGGAAGAAAATTTTTAGTGATAAAAGTTGATTTTATAGAAGTAAGATATTTGGTATGAAAGGATTTGATTATAGTCAACCATTTAAAGTAAAGAAAACTATATTTTTGAAATATTAATGGATTTAAAATATTGTGTGTTAAGAAGATATTGTAACTTTATGATGAATAATAAAGCTTGTACTTAACTATAAAGTAAAGAGATTACTAAAGTTTGAACTTTATAAAGAGGAGAGTGAAGTTCAAAATCATTAAAGGCTATCCAGATATAGTAATCCTCATAAAAAGAAAAAAAAAGAAAAGAAAAAGAAAAAGAAAGGAAAAGAAAAATGTTATGAGGAGAAGCTTGAGGAGATGTCTAATAAAAAATTAGCTTCACTTGAATCACCTTAAAGGGAGAGCTTGATTTCATTTCTGAATTTATGTTTAAGGTACTAGCCTACATTCTAATAAAGTTTGCATGAACTCCTTTTTCACATAGTCCTTTAAAGCACTCCTAATATAACAAATTATGGTTAATCTTAAAATAAATAAAAGACTAGAACTCCTAGACTTAAGTACCAAATATTCTTATACCTGTAATGTTGACCTGAGTTACTAAACATTTTCTGAAAATCTAAACACTATATTCTTTTGAATGAAAAATTTTGGTCTCTTACAATTGAAAAGTACATTGCCTAGAGTTATATTTTTATGTAGTAAAAGGATTACTTGAGGAAAAGTAATAGTTTAAGTTTGGGGGATTTTGATGCACCAAAAATATATAATCTTTTAACTATATGTTTTTACCTATTTTTGGTGATATTGCACTTTAAATGAAGGTATTTTTCATGATTTGTTGCAGGTATGATGATTATGGGTGATTGGAGCAAAAAGATGCAAAAAGGAACGAATTTGGAGCAAAATGGAGCAATTTGGAGGAAAACAGCCCTGGCCCGGCCGGCGCCAGAATGGGCGCCGCCGGTGCCCTATTCCAGAGACTCCATAATTAATTGGCACGATAGGGCGCCGACGACGCCACTATCGGGTGCCGCCGGCGCCCTATGTCGGTTCACTTTTAATTCAAAAGTTTTTGCGGATTTTTGAAGAGGTGCTTGAAGAAACTCTTGGGGAATTCGTTCCTAACATTAAATTAAGTGTTCAAGACGAAAATAGAGAGGAGGAAGAGAAGTGAATTGCTGTAGAGAGTGTGAGGAAAGTGTGAGAGAGAGTTAGTGTTTATGATTTTAAGAGAGATTCTTCTCTAAAGGGGGGAGAAGAGGTAGTAAAGTGAGAGATTGCTTATTCATCTTTGTTCCAAGGAGAGAATTAAGTGTTGCAAGGAAAACAAAAGGACTACAGGGGACTTTGAAGGAATTTGCTTGGGGAAGAGAAAGAGATATGTTGTATTTACTATTGTAGTTTCTATGACTCTTCTTTTATATATAAAATCCATGTGTTTTATATCTTCTCCTTGGTTAGTGAGTAGTCTCCCTTGCCTTTCTTCTTGCACAATGTAGTTATGATGTGGTGATGTGGAAATGATGTGCCCTTTATGTGTTATAAAAGTTGTGATGTTCCTTTAATTTGGAACTTAATTTACTTTTCAATCCAACCAATTGAATTGTTAAAAAATGTTGAGGAACATTACTTCCAAAAGAATTGAATGTTCTACAATAAGAATGAAGAAACCATTTAATGTCTGTGAATGAATTGTGTAGTTCACGAGGATTAAGTACAAATAAATAGGGAAATGAGTTTTGATGGACTTCAAATTGGAGGTTTCATGGTGATAGAATGGGCTCCCTAATTTGGTCTTAAGATTGGTAACTAAAGCCTATGGTTAGCCTTCGGGTGAAGGGTGAGTGGGAGCTCCGAAGTGAGAGTCGGTATCCTCCCAGCCTAGCCATAGATTTAGTAACTAAACTTAAGATATGGTAATGTTCTTTACCTGCTTGGAAGTGGGGGTACTCTTTTAAAGGTAAAGAAGCAAATATGCTCCTATTTAGCACAACACAAATAATTATCATTCCTCATCATCCACACATAATAATCTTTATGCAGGAAGAAAGACACTTTTCATATAGAAGTATCTTATAAATCACATAAGTTAGTGTGTTTGTTAGTTAATATAGTTCAGTAGTTAGAAGTAATTGTAGTAGCTTTATTATACTTTGCATTAACTAGTGGTAGTACACTTAAGAATTTGCTACATTGGGTATTGGATTTTAGTGTTATATCATCTGATTTAAAGAACGTTCACCTCCCTGTGGGATCGATAACCAGGACTTCATTAGAGCATTGTATTACTTGATACGATACGTATACTTGCATTGAATAAGTGACTTTAATAAATCATTCTAAATATATAAATTCGACATCATAAATTCTTGCTTAATATATAAAGTCGCGGTGAATTAGGATGCCTTGTCGATCTTATACCCAAGTCAGAGGATTAGAATGCGAAAAAGTTTCTTGGAAAGAGTGTGAGATTAGTGGGGATTCCTTGTCTGTCTTATACCCAAGTCGGAGGATTAGGATGCGAAAAAGTTTCTCGGAAGAATGCGGGATTGGCAGAAATTCAGAGAAGAGAATCGACATTCAAATGTTTATCTTGAAAGGAGACCTGGAAGTTAGGTACCAGCTTCAGAAGGATGGGAATTGGAAGTTAGATACCAATCCCAAAAGTTTGTAGTTGATTTGCTTTTGAAGATTCTGTGGAAATCTTAGTTTAGTGGGAGATTGGGATGAGACATGAAAGCGTTTCACATCCCGAGAGAGTTGATCAAAGTTTGATTGTTTGGCGAAGGATGTCAATCCATGCCATCAGAACCAAATCAAAAATCTCATGGTTCTGTGTCAGTAGACTCAGTCGACCTTCTCAAATGAGGGAAAGAGATCACGTAGAGTCGAAAGGATTTCAAGACGAAAAAAAAGTTTAGAAGTTTGAAACTGAAGTTAAAGTCTTCTATGGGGAAGAATCAACTCAAAGAGGGCTCAAAAGAGCTTCAAATGGATTTCAGTTGAAAGATTCAAATCGACAGATTCAGATCAGAATTCAATTCATGATTTAGATTTGTTTCGTTTGTTTCAGTGATTCAATTTCATTTTTGTTTATTTAGAGTTTGTTTTGAAATTCAGATTCTTAAAGAGAGTTCTTTATTCACTTTCTTTTCTTTTTGTTCTTTGTTCGAAGTTCATTTTACTTAATGGCGTTTCCCAATCAATTTGCACAAAAGTGGTGAAGGCAAAACACGACATGGTCGTTTCCATTCCAATTTGTTAAAAATACATCATAAAGCTTGATCCAAAACATGATGATATTTTCCTTGAAAATTCAGTATCTCATACAATCCACATAAATCCAAAACAGATTGTGTAAGATTCTTGCAAGTTTGTTCCAAAAGCATCTGTCGAAATTCATGTCTGAATAGTGAGATACATGGACAATAACATCACCTTCCAAGCCATCTTTGGCAGGAAATGCCATTCGGATGTGCATTGGAGGTGTGTTATCTCTCATGTAGCTCATAGCTCGTAGGGCCGAAGGCTCTCTAACTTTGGATCTGGCTGAAAGTGGAAAGGAATTTTGTTGTCGTCCATCCTCCTCAAAGTGACGGAGATCCACTCAACAGGCACACCTGGAATGCAGCGTTTTGCTATGTCTGCTCCATTTCCTTTTAGCACCAAGATGGAACCTACATTTAGAGGTATCTCCACCGGCCCTCGGATCTCTCCGGGGCCTGCTATCCGGAGGTCAGATCCGAACATTATGTTACACTACTTGACAAAAGACACTGTGCAGAAAGGTCTGACGAAGTCATGATGATCTATGTGTGGCGGTATGCAATCGCCCTCCTTGTATATGTTAATGATGCAGCTGTTAGGTATGCAATCTGCAAGCAATACCCTCCATGTCACCATCCTTTTTATCATCCTCTTGATAATTCTTGGCATCGGATCCACCTCACTACGATGGAGTATCCCTGGTGGATTTCCCTTTCTGTCCTTGGTGAAGTTGTAGCAACACCCGAACTGGATTGTAACTCTTCTTTATCCTTTCATTCATTTTCGAGGTTCTGAGTAGGTCTTCTCTCTCAAACGACCAGCTCGACCCATTTTCTGAAGCTCAATGACGCAGTCGACAATCTGTTGCTGCTCGTAGTCTAAGAACACATCTGTATGCAGTTCAAGGCCTTCCAAGATGTTGATCCTCTTGCCTCGAATTCTTTCAAAATATTCAAAAGTTTGTTTTTCAACCTTCTGCAATCGCTCTAGCTCATATTTTGGGATTATCTGTAATCGCAAGGTCTGGTAACGTACTATGGGATGTATGGTTCAACCCCAATGCATTCTTGTACATGTCTCGGCTCCTCGGGGATAATCTCTGTCAGGACATCCTCCGGGGTTGCTTTCGCAACAAGACTCTTCAAAACTCGTGTATCTGTCTGGCATCATGGCACCGATTCTATTTCTGCTCTCCTTGGGATTTCTCTCATCTTTTCTACTGTTCTTTGAGTTGATCTCCTCTTTTCTGGTTCCTGAGAAACCGATTTCTTTGAAGTATATGTACTGACGGTAGCAACTGTCCCTTCATGTTGATTTGCTGGTAGCTTGCTCAGCATCTTGCGAATGTGGCAGTTCTTGTTTCTTCGTTAGGTCGGAGTGAGAGTAGCTCTCCTTACCTCTTAAACTTCTGTGGGCATGGTGCTGACAAGCCTGTCCTCTGTTGTAGAAATGACGGACAAAACTTTCTTGTCTTCTCCCGTTGCATGAGCGGCGTTTGCTTTTTTTTTTCTTTCTGGTGGACTGTTGACTTAGGCCACCCAGTTTCATCACTGTCTAGCTGTGGAACTCTTCCCGGTTAATTAGGGTCCAATCAGTTTCTTTGTACTGTAGCCCAGCCAGTGTGAAATCAGAGTCGATCTCAATCACGGCCCCATATTTCATCCTCTTTTCGTCGAGTGCTAGACTCATGCCATTCTTAAAGTTCAGAACCAACCGCCCGTTCGACATTTTCCTGCAAAAAATAAGGAAAGGATCAGGGGTTGCACTAAGAACAAGAACAATAAGAAAAATCAATTATCAATGGAAAATTCTTATTCGTTTCTTTCAAATTTTAATAAGAGTAGGAAAAGATGAGGAAAGATCAGGAGTGAGCTTGATTTGGAAGGAAGAATCAAAATTTTATTATTATGATTTCATATATTTTCTTCTTAACACCTCTTTTTGTTAATGATTTTTATCATCCATTTTTATATTTTGGGTTCGGACCCAGTTACAAATGATTACTCTACCCGTGCTTATAGGAATGAGACTTCATATTTATAGTTCATCCTTCGAAACATCAGGTTACGGAATACTTATTCAAATATCGTCCATTGATTGGAAGCATATGTCATTCTTCACGGCAATTCAGCAGTTGGTAGGAACCTCCATAGTAGACTGTCTCGACCACGAACGGCCCCTCCCAAGTTGATTCAAATTTACCTCCTATCTTGCACTGTGCAAGAATAGGTCTCTTGAGAACTAGAACTAAGTCACCGACTTTGAATGTTCTTAAACGGACCAGTTTATCGTGGGCCTAGATCATCTTGGCTTGATACAGTTCCAGATTCTGTTATGCTGAAAGTCATTTTCCTTCCAAGCTTTCTAATTCTTCTAGTCGTAGTTTAGCATTTTCTTCTGTAGTGATCTTGTTCGCAACTGCAATTCTGAGAGAAGGAAGCTGAACTTCCAGGGGCAAGACTGCTTCGGACCCATACACTATAGTGTAAGGTGCAGACTGAGTAGGAGTTTTGAAAGTCGTTCTGTAGGCCTATAAAGCTTCTAACAACTTCTCGTGCCAATTCTTTTATTGTCGTCCAAAGTTTTCTTTAAGATTTGGATGAAAGTTTTATTAAAAGCCTCGGCCAAGCCGTTTGCTCTTGGGTAGTAGATCGTCGAATAGTGCCAATCGATCCTGTGCCTTCTGACAAAATTATTGATCTTCGTACTTTTGAATGCTGACCCGTTATCTGAGATAATTCTGTGTGGTACCACGAAATGGTAGACAACTTGATTTTTGAAGAATTGCAACACGTGATGTACTTTCACTTCTCTGAGCCGTACTGCTTCTGCCCATTTGGAAAAGTAATCTGTAGCTGCAAGAAAAAAGCGATGTCCTTTTGAAGAAGGAGGTTCTATAGGACCCACGATATGTGTGCCCCAACACTCAAACAGCCACGACGAGATTGTCAGATGCAGAAAATTTGGAGGTTGATGTAGAACCACTCATGCACTTGTCACTGGTGACAGTTTTTGGCTACTTTCATGCAGTCAGTCATCATTAAGGGCCAGTAGTACCCTAGTCTCTTAATTTTCATTTTCATCTTTGGACCTCACTGATGAGCGCCACAAAGTCCTGAGTGCACTTCTTTAACAATTTCACGAGCTTCGGACCCACTCAGGCACCTTAGCCACATCTGGTCAAAAGACCTTCTGTATAACGTATTGTTTATTAATGCGCACGACAAAGTTATTTTCTTGATTTGATGGGCTAATTACTTATCGTCCGGTAGGTTTCCTATTTGCAAATAGTCCATTAATGGCTACGCCAATCTTCTGTAGTTTCAGCCACTGTTGCAACTGTTTCTTCTTCTTTTTTGATTTTTGAATTGCATCCATGTCGAGCTATGAGAGGACTCGTCGTCCCTGAACCGACATTTCAACTAATTCATCCTGTAAGCAGGTAAATTCTTTTGCAAGGCGGGCTAGCGCGTCTACAAGGGTATTTTCTCATCTGGGAATCTTGTAGATCGTTACATTCAGAATCTGCTTTAACAATTTCATCACATACTGAAAGTATTGCTCGAGTCTTGGTTTTAAAATTCTGTATTTTCCTGGGACTAGTTGAATGATCAAATGAGAATCTCTGTAGATGTTGATGTCTGTTATCCCCATCTGAATGGTTAACTCTAGTCCGGTTATAAGGCCTTCGTATTCTGCTTCATTTTTCGTACACAGTTCTGTTAAATGGTAGGAATACCTTAACATCCCCCGCTCTAGTGTTATAAAGATTAGCCCGATTCCTGCCTTACCGGGCACTATCATTTGCAATTCTTTGTCCTTATGTGTTGAAGATGCTCCGTCAAAGTACAGTTCCCAACGCTGATCATCGAGGTCTTCTAAGCTCATTATCTGCTCGTCGGGCAAGTCATCGTTGAGAGGCGATTCTGTCGGTAAAGGGTGTCCTGCGAGAAAGTCTGCTAGGACTTGCCCCTTTACGGCACGAAGAGGAACGAAAGTTTTGTTGAATTACAATAATATCATCGACCACCTGACAAGTTTGTCGGAAAGTGTCGGACGGGTCATCAAATATTGCAATGGATTAAACATCGAGATAAGGTTGACCTTATGAGAGAGCATGTAATGCCTGAGCTTTTGAGCGGTGAAGATCATGGCTAAACAATTCTTCTCAATCGGGGGATACTTTACCTCCGTTGGAATTAGATGGCGACTTAAGTAGTAGAGAGCATTTTCTTTACCCTCGTCATTGACCTGGGCTAGCAAGGCTCCAAGGGAGTCGTATAAAGCCGCGGTATAAAGTATCAACGGTCTACACGAGACTGGGGCTGCTAAGACGGGAGGTGTCATTAAATACTCCTTAATGACCTCGAAGGCCCGCTGGAATTTCTCTTCCCAAACGAATTTGGCGTCATTTTTAACTAATGCCGAGAAAGGCTGACACCTACTTAACAAATTCGAGATAAAGTGTCAAAGATATGCCGACTTCCCTTGAAAGGATCGTAGTTGTTTCAAAGTTTTGGGAGGCAGAATTTCTAAGATAGCTTTAATCTTTTCCGGATCAATTTCAATTCCACGATGTCAGACAACAAATCCTAATAATTTCTCGGAGGTGACGCCGAAGGTGTATTTCAGGGGATTCATCTTAAGGTTAAATTGTCTTAATCGCTCGAAAATAATTCTCAAATCATACAGGTGATTTTCCTTCAGTTTGCTCTTGATGACCACATCATCCACGTAGTACTCGACTTAGTTGTGAATAAGATCATCAAAAATCCTCATCAATGCTCTTTGGTAAGTCGCTCATGCGTTCTTCAATCCAAAAGGCATCACTGTGTAGCAGTATACTCCAATTGGCGTTCTAAAGGCTGTGAGCTTTTCATCTTCTAGTGCCATCTTTATCTGATTGTATCCTGATGATCCATCCATGAAAGAGAAGACTACGTGTGTCGAAGCGATGTCGATCATCAATTCTGGAATTGGTATTGGGAATTCATCCTTCGAGCATGCTTTATTCAAATCTCCGAAATCCACGCAGATTCTGATCTGACCATTCTTCTTTCTGACTGGTACCACATTGGCTAACCAAGTTGGATATTGTTATTCACGGAAAAATTTAGCGTCGATTAGCTTCTTAACTTCAGCTATTACTTGTTGTTCAATTTCTAGACGAATTCTTCTGGGAGCTTGTCTGACTGGAACAATAGTGCAATCTACTCCAAGCTTGTGAACTGCGACTTCTGGAGCTAATCCTGGCATTTCATCATAACTCCAAGCAAAACAGTCCTTGAATTCCATTAATTGCTTGATCATTTCTTTGGAGTTTTCTTTATTGAGTAAGGAGCTAACAAAGGTCGTCCTAGGCTCTTCGTTAGTACCTAAGTTAACTTCCATTAACTCGTCTATTGTAGAATTAATTTCTTCTTCAAATTTTGGTGGAGCGTCTCCGATTGGTAGATCCTCAAGATCATCTGAAGCTTCTAAGCAGCCTTCATTAGGCTCACAAGTGACAACCAAGCAAAATCCTGTATCATCAACTGATCCTACTGTGCCGAATCCAAGACCATGCTTTGAATTGGGAGGTCGACTGACATTATTCCATAATTTTTCAAAGCGTTGTGATTGACCTTTTGAGCACTGTTTAGGTAAGATGCCACGTTGAATTAAATTCTGAACACAGGGAGAGTACCACTCAAAAGGTAATTCCATTAATTCGAATGAAGTAACATCTTCAAATTGTACATCATTTTCAATTTTGGAAGAAGAAGCACCACGTTAAAAGTTGATCGGCTTAGTGCTGCCACAATGCACTTCTTTGACCACCATACCCTCGACCTTACTAGGATAGATCGGGGTCAGGGTCATAGTATGTACGTAGTGGTTAATCTTCTCGTACATCGATTTGTATTCTTTGTTCTTTTCATCTTCGAGAGAGATCTTAAACTGGGGTTTCTTTTTATCTTCATTACATCTTTCATGGTTTCTTCTTCTTCAGAACTGTTCTCCCAATCAACATCGATGACCAGTTTCTTCTGTTCAACTGTTCCACTGTTTCTTCCTTGACCTCGTCCCCGGCCTCGACCTCGGGTAAGAGTTCTGAAGAAACCTTCACCATCTCGCTGTAAGGGAGTGGTGAGTAACTGTTAAACTAGAATTTCAGGTTCTTCACCATCTCAAACTTCTTTTGCTTCATTTATTATGGTATTTCTGGGGAAGATTGTCTTTTTTGGAGGCGCGTAGTAAGCTGCATCTTCGTTAATTCTGATTTGATGCACAGAGAACGGTTGCAAATCACCTTTGATACACTGTTCTCCTCCTTCATAATATTCTATGCACTAGTGCAGAGACGACGGTACCATCCGGTTCTCATGGATCCATGGCCGACCCAGTAGAGCGTTGGACGATGTCTCGGAGTCAATTATATGGAATTTTGCGGTTGTCTTTGCCAAATCACTGATCTTCATTAAAAGTGTTATCGATCCAAGGGCTCTTTCTCCTTTTTGATTGAATCCTCTTAGTAACATCCTGTCAACTTTGAGATCACGGGCATCAATTTCCAAGTATGCTAGTGTCCGAAGGTTCATTATATTGATTGATGCTCCTGGATCAACTAACACTCTGGAGAGCGTGAATTTTCTGATAGTGGCTAAAATGTACAACGGTCGGTTGTGTTCGGCTGTTCCAAGTAGTAGATCATTGTCCATGAAGGTAACACCACGCTGTTCTTTTAACGAGCAAACCTCGTCTAAGGAATTGCCGGTCATTTGAGCTAAAAAAATTCTGGATCAAGTAAAGCCTTGATCAGAGTTTCCCTCATCTCCTTTGACAGGATCAGAGCATCGCAGATGCTCAGTTTGGCTGGTAGCTTCCTAAGATGGGCTAGCACGTTATAATCCACTTTATTTCCAAGTTCTTTAATTTCTTCCTGAATGGGCAATTCCTCTACTGGGGTTGGCTCTTCCTGAGCAACCACCTGCTTTCCTTTATCCTTTTGACCCATTCTCGATGTTAGAACTTTTTCGCTTCTTAGATTGACTTCTGTTATCTCTTCCACTTTTGTTATCTCCTCTTGAATCGGAATGACTGGCTCTTCTGAAGTTGCTTCTGTGTCTGATAGCTATAATTCTACTACAATTTGAGCTCCTCAGAATTTGCAGATGGGCTCGTCACTCGTTGAGCTTTTGTAGCTATCCTTGAGAACGTCTTCTCTTTCTTCGTGGTCATCGAGGTTTAGTATGATTTGAGAATCGTTATTTATATTGAAATTGAGATCCATATTAGGTTGGTTTTCATTAGTTACGTAATCGTTAGAAACAGTCAAAACGTAGCCAACACTAAAACTCTTATCATTGTAAGATCCCGCCGGGGCGAGCAAATAATCATACAGAGTCAGAGGTCCGAGGGATTTCTCCCCCGAATCAGAAACAACCATCCTAGGATAAGCAACCCCTAGTCTACCCTTCGGAGCATCGGTCTTCTTTTCTTCCACGATCTTCTCCTCCTTCTGAGGTGGTTCTTCAATCGCAAATGATAGTGCCGGCTCGACAAGTTTCAAACTCTGAGTCGAAGCACGCACCAAAGTGGTCTGGATGTGATCAAAAATTTTCTTCAAAGACTTTGTCCAGACAGTACTCCATCCATCATCGGTTGTGTACGGGTCTATCGGAACAATAGGATCCTTCGAAATAACATTAACGACTGTCTTCTATCTCATGTCCTAGCCTCCTATGGTAGGGACAGAAATTTGGATGATCCTTCTTTTCGACTTCTTCTGGCCTCCTGGGCTCTGGTAGTTGAAAGTCGGGTGTCTTCATCAAACTGCGAAACATCTTAGCTACTGCCTTAGTTTTGAAGGGGTAGTCCTTATTCAGAAGTTCCTTCAGGACACGTGGTGAACAAGGCGGCGGTTGATCATGCTGCCACAGTTGATAGCTTGATCGAGGCTGTTGATAGTTCTATTGAGGTTGTTAGTAAGTCCATTGCGGTGGTTGGTAACTTGGTTGTGGCTGCTCTGGTTGTATTTGCACTGGCTGCTTACCTTTATCCACTGCCGCGATGATCCCAGATTTCTTCTCAAATGCCTCTACGGGCTTGTGCTTATTAGTCTTGTCTACAAAACTCAGCTGTTTTGCCTCCTCCTTCAAGCTCTCGGCCTTGCTAAGAAACTTCTCGAAAGTCTTAATTGTGAATCCTTTGAGGAGAAGTGCTATCGGGCCATGGATACTCTTCACTAGGATACCGACTGCATGCTATTCTTGAAGCTGTAGTTCACACTTCATACTTAAGTTCCTCCACTGAAGTATATAATCCACTAAAGTTTCATTTGGTTTATGTTGCTCAACTACTAGATCACCAATAGTGATGTGGTGCTGAGCCCCGGCAAACCGCTTAACGAAGAGGTTCTCCAATTCTGCAAAGGTCTTGACTAAACCATTCGGCAATTCTGTATACCAATCTAAGGCAATCCCTGATAAACTGCTTACGAACTGACGAAAGAGCAAAGCATCGCTCCCACCGGCATTGCAGCAACTAGCACGAAAATGTACGACATGCTGTCGGGGGTTTCCTATACCATCAAAAGTCTTAAACAGAGGTGGTATGAAGCCCTTCGGGTATTGGACTACATCAAAATTCCTCGGGGTAAGGTCTACCCATCTGAATAGATTTTCCACTCTTAGACGTGGCTAAGGCTTCTCGGACCTGCTATTCCACCATGTTCTTAATATCCTTTTCGGGAATCATGCTCTGTGCAGAATCCTTCTTTGGCTGTTCATCTTCTTTGACGAATGTAATTTCTTTTCCTCCATCGGTAATGTGAATGATCTGTGGGGGTGTTTCCTTTTAAGGTTGAAGCTGACTCTGAGACTGGCTAAGGCAGCCATCATCTCCTCCATCCTCTTTGCCATCTGAGAAATCGTGTCATCCTTTTCTTGAAGGCATGCTCTCATCGCTTCTAGTTCATCTCTTTCTGAAGTTGATGGAGCTCCCTACAGAGCTGACGACGCTTGGGTCTCGACCATGTTGTTCTTAGCACATTCTTCATCCATGAATTCTGATGAATCCATTTCATTTCCCAATCCTTCTCTTCTTTCCCTTGCTAATCATCGGATTTCCGTCCTTAGCTTTCCTATAGAATCCTCAAGTGGTCTTTTCCAAACAGTCTCGTGGTTATTAGGCGACGACTGTTGAACTTCTTTTTCAGGGGTTTCCTTTAATGCAGTAGCAGTTTCTTCAGATTCGGGCTCTCTGACGAGACTCCTCTTCCTAGAGCATTCTGTCAGTATCGGTTCAGCAATAATAGGTTGACACACCATCCTTCCTGCAGTAGAAGGCCTAAGACCAGATGGTATGTCGCTGTATGTCGGTAGGTGGTGTCCTCCCTTATATGGTGACCTGATACAACAACAGGCGAACTTCTCTCGCTAGCTCGCACTTTCTTCCTTGGCTTTTGTGGGGCAGTAACAGGGTCTACTCGTAATCCGATGCGAGATCTACCTGGTACTCATCCCATTCTTCTCAGAATCTCTGACATGGGGCAACCTTCTTTCTTAGCTAATTTCTCTACTACTGCTCGCAAACGGGTTAGCGGAGTAATCTTAATCTCTTTCTTCTTACAATCACTGTAGTATGCGAAGTCGGGGTAACGCGGCGGCGATCCTTCGAGCATCTTCTTCATCGGATGCGGCGGAGAGAGGGTGAAACCTACTCCCTCCTAACAGTGGTCAGATCTCAAGCAGTTCTTCTTCTTCCTCAGGAATCTCTTCCAGAAAAGCAACTTCAGCAGTCTTGGTCTTCTTGATCCTGACGGTCTTTCTGCTCCTATTTCTTCTTTGAGTCCACGTTAAGGGTGCAACTTTCAAGCTGGACCCTATCTCGAAGACAGACGGTATTGCAGCAAAATCTGAACCCTCCATGGTAACAGGCTCATCATCAACTTGGACTTCTTTTCCTTTCAGGTTGACAAGAGCTGAGGTAGGTGCAGTGATGACCAGACCAGTGGGGGTAGAGATGATAGTTCTAGGGGTAGTAGCTAACCTCCTATGAACAGCAGTGTTTCTTTCAGTTGGGACCCTTTTCAGGGGAGGAAATCTTGAGTCGAATTCAGGTTGAACTCAATCATGGGCTTCTCAGTTTCCGGTACTTTGTTCATTAGCGCGAAAAGAGTAACATCAGTGAACTTAATGTTCGTATTGTTGAACCCTTCTCCAAAGCGAATGACTGCATCATTTGGCAGCTCGTCCTTGTATACAGCTAAGTCTATCACATTGGTGAAAAGGAAAATTAGCTTCGGTGCAGCATCTTCTGCAGGGTAGATTCTGAGCGTCAGTTCCAAATTATGCTTCCTTTCGTTAGGACGAAAATGAGAGGAATTTCTCTAAAAGAGTCTCAAAACATTTCCATTTATCTTTTCATTTTCTTTATAAAGTATTTCATATTCTCAATTTTATTTGTGTATTTGTGGTTTAAAGGGTTTGTTTATTAGAAGGTTTGTTCATTAAGAACGAAATAAATTAAAAGGGGAAAGGTTAAAAGAAAGGTAAGGGACCCAATCCAGAAACTAGAAAGGAAAAGAAAGTCTCACAAGACTTCTCAACCCGAGGAACCGCTCCTAAGCTAACACCTATTGGGGGTCCACCCCACCTCTTTGGAGAGGTAACAAAAGGAGGATTTTGGAACCTCTCTGTTTCGGGGTGTCTAAACAATGGCTCCAAAATCCAAGAGTTTTCACTATACCCGTTCAAGACAGAAATGAACGTGGTATTTCAACAGAAAGAATGATATTTTGATCCACTAGGGACATGGACTCACTACCGATATATGAAAGCAAAACCATCTAATCACGATGTAGAGAGGAACTAGTCCCCAGCGGAGTCGCTAGAAATTGTAGGCATATTTTTTTTTAGGTTTGTGTTTTAAAAATGGGTCACCTACAGAAATTGTCGGCGAATTTTTAAATTTTAAATAAAATTTATATATATATATATATATATATATATATATATATATATATATATATAATTTGAAAAGTAGTATTTGTTTTTTTTAATATAATTTTATGTTTGAAAATTTTAAGATATGAAATCAAATCGATCTCACATCCCAAATAATTTATATAAACGAGCATCGCATCACAAACTGTGTATCTATCCCGAAGAATTGACGCACTGTTTGATGATGGGGCTCGATTAAATAAACTAGAAGATTTGTGACATCCGTTTGGTCTGCAAACCAATTTTATAAGCCGACAAGTTCCCCTGCTTAATATAAATAAATTAAGCAGGGTTTATCTTACTGGGTTCTTAAAGTTCCTATAAGGGCAAGCCCACATAGTTAATTACATCCTAAGTGACGGGAATCACTTAAGAAAACTCTCCATAATGATCAGTGGTTTTTCTCTTAAGAATTTCAAAGTTTAAGGTTTTCAAACAAATGGATTTTGGAGATTTCAATAAATTTTGAGTTGTTTTATATTTTTCAATGTTGTGGCAGTGAATTTTATCTTGTTGTGACTTCTAGTTTATTTTTGGGTTTCAGTTTTGTGGCTATCCTAAAAGTTTTAGTTTTCATGCAGGTTGACATTCTTGTTTAACATGCAAGAGAAGTAAAGTACAATGCAGGTAAATAAACTGTAATAAATTAAAACCGTACCTGGCGGATCTTCTCTTCATTCTAGGCCGCTCTTAAAACACATGTCAGAGCATTTATATATTTCAAGGAAATTACCTAGGAAAATCTAAGGGAAGGTTCTGGTTGTCTACCAAAATCCTAATCCTATTGCTAGTCACTTCCTATGACGTCAAGGCTCTTGTGTTTTGTTAAGGATGATTTTCTTCACCAAAGAAAAATTAAGTTCAAGTGTTCTTCTAAAACATCCCATCATATTGAGAAAGTGCCTAGGATGGATCCTAAACATCGTTTCAATGCTTCTAAGAATATTTCGAGTCCAACTGAATTTCATTGTACAGGTGGATTGATCATTCAAAAGGTTTAGTTAAGTTTTGTTTCTTGTTCAGTGAACTTGGACATTTGATTGTCCGATGAGTTAAGTGAAATTTCACTTGATGCTTCATTTATGAGTTATAATAATGAAAGCCTCTAGGGATATATTAGTTTATTAAGGAATTTAACCATCTTTAATTAAGATTGAATTGCTGATTTAAAATAATTCAATTTCAAAATTCAGTTTGGTTTTCTTTTAAGTGTTTTAAGTTACTTAAATTGAAAGAAGTATTTAAATTATTTAATTTCATTAAATTTTGATGATTTAAATTTGATTTGAATTAATCATATCATTTTGGGTTGGCTTTAATTGGTTTAATTTTAACATTTTTAATTATGAATTGTTTTGATATCACTTAATATTTCAAATTTGTTTCAAGTTTGTTCTCAAGTGATTTTAAATTAATTTTAATGTTTTAAATTTATTTTTTATTTGATTATTAATGTTTTAATCTTTAATTTAATTAGATATTATTTCAATTTTAATTATTAATTTTAGTCATCATGTCTTTAAAATTAATTAAGAGTTTAATATTGCTGGAGTGATTCATTTAGGGATTTTAGATTAAATGATTGCAATCTTCCTAACTTATATCCCCATTTTAATAATCCCAACCTTTAACTATCTTTCCAAAATTTAAATTATTTAATTAATTAAGATTCACTTTGAATGTTTTCAAGATAATTAATGGGTTTTTACCTTTTAATTTCCCAGGTTTCAATCATCTAAAAGAGAATTAAGATCAGATGTTTTACTCTCCCTTTGATTAAGCCTAAGGTATTAATTAGGGTTAAAAATTCTTAATTACCTTTATGCCCTTTTAAGTATGTTCATTTCATAACTCACTAAATTAAACTCAAATGAACTTAAAATTTTATGTCACCTTACTCACATGTCAATTAAGACATTAGAGAAGAAAAAGTGATTTTTCTATTTTTAATATAATTTATATAATTATTTTAATAAAAATAAGAATTTTCAATGAAAATTTAACAACATGACCAAGGTAAGGTTTCTATCCTTAGAAAAATTATGGGATGTTTCTATTGATCAGAGAACCACTTGGACCAATTTTAGTGATTTTTTGAATTATGTTTAATTTATTATAATTATTTTGAGTTTTGAGGTATTAATTAAGTATAAAATAAAATTAAAGTTGAAAAATAGATTTTATATTTTTCTTAGGTTCCTTTGGCTTAAGGAAGTCAGAAAAGCAATTTTTATATTTTTGTGATTTTTCTTTGATTTATTAGAATTATTTTTGTGGGAAGGTTTAAAAATTCATTTTTTAACATTAAACATTACATTAAACTTTTGAAATTAAATATCTTAACCTAGAGACTTAGGAAAAATATTTGGTTTGTTCTTAAGTGATTAGGGAACAAAATATGACATTTTTGTAATTTTTAATATTTTTATGATTTTTATAACTTTTTAATTATAAAATATTAAAAATAGAGTTAAAAATAAAAATTTTTAGAAAATTCTAATTTTAATTTTCATGGACTCCTCTGATACCAGAGAGCCCACAAAACAAATTTGGTGAATTTTTGAAATGTATTTTAGGTTTTATGAATTTTCTAATTTCAAAAAAAGGCCATGTAACTTAATTAATTCATTTAATAGGTTAAATTAATTTCAATTGACTTGAAATTTTAATGTTAGGTTCTTTGTATCCTAAGTAACAGTGGAGAATTATTTTCAAGTGATTTTGATGTGTGGTTACTCCTAATTAATTAAAGTTCAATTTTAAGTGTTTAGGCTAATTAGGGTTATTTTTAAGGAATTAAATCAATCCATAATTTTCCTAGGGTCCTCTGGTCATAAGCTACCTCCCCTAATTTTCTAGAATTTTCTAAGAAATATGCTAATTATTAGAATTAAAATACCAAAACAGACACATAAACATGGAAATTAGATAACTCTCCATAGAGATGGCCTGTGGTCTTAGAAAATTAAAGGAATGTTACCAAGAACAGAGGCTACAAAAGCCCTTTGTTCTCATGTCATGATGAATTATGTATACAAGGGGAGAATTAAAACATCACAAATAGGGGTCTTCCACTAGGGAATGGCTGGCCTAGTTAGGGGTCTTCCACTGGGGAACTTCTTCTCTTGTTCTGGTGATGGTTTAAAACCAATCAATTTGAAGATTGGCTCACTGTGGTGAAGTGTCCTGTTTTTGGGCTTAAAATTAAGCTTAGAAATTGAGCTCACAGAGAGGATTGTAGGGCTGGATTTTAGTGGGATCAACTGCTCTTCGGAACCAATTTGACAGGGTTTCACTAAGGTCCAGTGCATCCAACCTTTTGGCCGCGAATGTGAGGTGTTTAAATAGCCATGTCTATGGGGCTTCCCAGAGGCAATTGAAGGCTGGGATCAGCTGCTCAGGGCAGGAGAAGAAGAGCCCTGGTTTCTAGTGGGGTTGAGACAACTCAGCAAGGGAGTTTTGAATTTTTTGGCTCACTTGGAGCTCTCAGCCTGGTGTTTTCTGGTGACCCAGGTGATGGTCCGGTCGGGGTCAAGTCACCATCTGACTCAGTGAGTCCAGGGATTGAGTCTTATGCAATCAATGGAGGTTGGCCATGTGTAAAGAGCTTGATGCAAATGGAAAGGGGGAAGGGGTTATTTTGGGCTCAATTTGGTCAAACCATGGAAATGGGTTTGGTGCACCCACCAAGGTCTGAATTTGGGCTAAGGGAAATCGAGTGGGTTCGACCAAGAGAAGGTGGTGAGGTCCCCGTCCATGAATATTTGGATTAATCATGGGTTAAGGTGAAGCATTAAAAGGGTTAAAAATTTTTTAAAGGGGTTTAAAAGAGGGTCCTCCTTTTGCAATTAATGGCATGGTGATGTGTAATGTGGCTCCCAAGGCTTGCATATGGCTTGCCCATGGCTTCATCGCTCCATGTGGCTTGGGAATGGCTTGGTTTATTTCATGAATAAGGATTCTTGAAATTTTGGGGATTTTTGATGGATTTATCATGAGGCTTTATTTAGAATTATTTAATCATGAAATGAAACCTTAGAGGGATAATTTTAATGAATTGGATGATGGAAAGAAATGTCATGTGGGCTTGTATTGAAGACTCGGGCTTTTAAATTTGGTGAAAGATGGGCTTTTAAAATGTTTTAAGGGGATGGGCTTTTAGATTTTAAAATAAACTTTTGGATAAAAATTTGGTAAAAGGTTATGCCAAATAAGTGCTGCATTTAGTTTAGGAATGTGCCATGAGTGATTTGGAACAAGTTTGGGGTAATTTGGAGTTGAATTGGATTTAATTTGGGTCTTTTAGTAATAGGACCAAAGTGGGTCAAATTGGGCTAACTTGGGCTAAATTTGGGTTAATGTTGGGTTTGATGTAAAATTAATGTTGCAAAAGGTTTATGGTAGTGTTACAAAGAGTTTCCAATTTTGGTTGGGTCTTGATTCTGGATTTGGGATTGTTTAGGTTCATGGTTGGTTTAGGCCAATTTGGAGAATTTTGGTTTAAGTTAGGCTTGGGTGGAGTTTGGGTCCAAATATTGGGTAAATTAAGTTAGAATTTTGTTTGTGGGGATGTTAGGAAGGTTTCAAAACAATTTTGGGGAAAACTGGGTGACATTTGGGTTGAAATTGGGATGGATGGTCATTTTGGGCCTCAAGGTCTAATTTGGGATTTTTAATCAAATTGGGTTAAATTGACAAAGTTGTGGTATGTTAAAGTTGAACAAAATGAAATTGGGAATATTTGGGATTTTCTGGAATTTTTTCAGAATTTTTGGATTTTTTGGATTTTTGGGCCAAAAAGGGTATTTTAGGTATTTGGAGGGTATTGGGGGGGTATTTGTAGAAATTTTGGTATATTTGGCCATGGATGATAAATTTGAGTGGTGAGAAGTGTTCAGGATTGATTATGAGGAATTTTAGTATTTTGAGCAGTTTTTTGAGAATTTTGGCCAATTTCAAGGGTATTTGGTAGGTTTGGTGGGTTCAGGGCCCCGGTGGTCAAAAATTGAAATTTGGGAAAAAAGGTGATTGATTAAGTGTGAGTAAAATGAAACCATTTTGTTTGAGACATGAAGCCATATAAAGCTCACAAGAGTCATGAGAGGACTCATTTTAGGTACTCAATATGTTGTTCCTATCCCTCTTAGCCAGGGGCTTAGGGGTTGAGGTCCATCCATATGAGTTTCCTACATGAGTCAGGAAGCCAAGTTGGGTAAGAGTGGTTTTAGGATTTGGAATGTGTGTAGGAGTGTGGTGTGTGTAAGTTTACCCTCACGAAGACCAGACCACCCAGGGTTGTCATAAGGCTTAACCATCTTATAGGAACTCATCCTTGAACCTCCACATTTGACTTTTAACCTTCCAAGTGGCTTGGAGGTTTATGGTCATCTGTGTGGTTCAAGAAGAGTTAAGAAGGATTTGAATTTCTAAGTGGTGGGGTCCATTTTTAATCCTCTATGATAGTCAAAGGTAAAACCTATGGCTAGATCCTAAGCTCTAAGAGGAAAGGAAAGACCTCACCAAAAATGAGGTCAACAGTAAAATGGGCAAGTACTGATCTTAATAAGTGCTTTTGAATGTTTGAAACATAAGGGAATAATTAGTAGAAACCAACCTCACTCCTATTATTTAGAAGATTATAAAATCTCCGCTTTATTAATTGATCAACGTTTGGATGTTAATTAAAAAATCAAATGATCCTAAACTTAGGGGTATAATTTTGGAAGTCATTAATTCACCAATCTATCCCCTCACTTGGTGTCTAAAGGACATCATGATATTTTGATAGAAATTCTCGCCACTTAAAATTTAATTTTCTCTTAAATTGCAAAATACACTCACCTAAAGTCTTAAGGGCTTAGTAGTGAACTAGGCTTAATGAAACTGACTAAAAGAGGATTAGAAAGGTTAATATAATGAAAATTCAAACATTTTGGAAAACTACAAGTCTAAAACAAAAAATGAAAACTTGACTAAGTTGCCTAATAACATTAATCTGCCCCTTTAGGGCCTTCACCCACATAATCCACTAATGAAATGACAAATGATATTCACCTCTACTTTTTAGATTAATCAAAACACTATTTCACTGAGCATAAGGGTATGAAAGGGATAAATCATTTAATAACTATAATAAGTCCAAAGGGAGCTCATGGAATTTCAACAGTATTGTGAAATATACGGGTTTTGCCTGGACCTTTTCACAAGTCTTCTGGAAACCTTGTAGGACTATTGCACCTATTATATTTATTAAATAAAAAATATCTCTCAAATAAATGAATAGAATTCACAGGGTTTATGACATAGAGTTTGGTAGGCCTGTGACGAACCTACCCATAGGGTTTTCCTTCACTGCAAATATAAATGCCCATTACAACAATACTAAAGTTTCAGGTGGAGATGACGGGAAGACCTACCAGGTATACTTTTATTTTAATGCAATTTACTTACTTGCACTCTACTGTACTTTCCTTTCTTACAAATTTGCATGCTAAACAACAATGCCACCCTGCATGAAAACTAAAACCTTTAGGATAGTGATACACCTAAATTATATAGTATTTTTATCCACATTTTTATACTTATTTTTAATGATATTGCACTTTAACGGAAGGTATTTTGTGTTTTTTTGTAGGTATGATGAAAATGGATGGTCATGATGAAAGGAGCAAAATTGGATCAAATTTGGAGCAAAAAAAATGAAAAATGAAAAATAAAAAATTTGCACTAGCGGCCGCCACAGTTAAAAATCAAATTTCAAATGGATTTGGCGCCAACTTTAAAGAGGATGGGATGCAACTCTTGGTGGTAACGTCCATAATTTCCTTTCAGCATGTTTGAATGAAGGGGTGCGTTCCTTGGTAGATACATCAAATCTAGACACATTTTGAAGAGACACCAAGGCACCTTTTGGTTTACTATTTAAAGAGAGTCTTAGGAAAGATTAGGAGACTCTTCCATTGCATTTTGAAGGGTTCTTTCTTTCTTTCTTTCTTTTGTTCTTCCACTACATTTTAAGAGTTTTTATTTTAGAGTAGGAGTAGAGAGTAGAAAAGAGAAAAGGGCTGGAGTGAAGTATTCTTCATCCCACTTCTTTTCTTTCTTTAGTTTAGTTTTTATTGAAGTCTGAAGTCTGTATTCTGAGTCATCAGAGTTGGGAGACTTGCTCTGAGGAGTAGTTTAGCGAAGAGTCAAAGTTTCAGAGGAACTTCCTTAGTCTTTTGGAGAGGATTTTTAGATAAGTGTTTACTTTTATTTAGTTTATTAATAATTGTTTTCGTTTATTATTTTTCTTATCGTTGTTTTTAATTTCAAATCATTGTGTTTTATATTTTCTTAATGCATTCTGAGTAGTTTACTTTATCTTTTTCTTTCTTAAATGGAGAAGTAATTAATTTAAAGAGAATTGTTGTGGAAAGTATAAGTGTTTAAAAGTTGGAAGAAGTTATGAAGATTGATTCTAAAAACTTTGTTTACTTCTTAATTTGGCCTGTTAAGTTGTAAAATTTCTTGAGATTATGTAAGATCTAATGCAGTATTGTCTCATAAAAGTTAGTAGGAATCACATGCAATTATATGGGTGAGAATTTAAGTCCATATAATTGAATGTAATATTAGAAGATATTTTTATGAAAGGGAGTAAAATTAGAGGATTTTAGAGTGACACGCTAAAACACCCTAATTTGGTTTGAAGTTTTGAGTTTTGTTATGAGAAGTTAGCCCCCAGGTGGTGGGAATCGAGGGAACTTTAGAGTGAGAGACTGGTCTCTTCCTTGCCTAACCATGTTCAAAATAATATAAATTTCAAATTAACCTATGTTCTTTATTCAACCAAGTAAGGGTAAAGAATACATTTGCTTCTATCTGTCACAACAAAAATTTGAATACTTCCACAACAATACTTTAAGAATTATTACTACTTTAAGAAAGGAAAGAAAAAGATATTCTAGTTAATAGTATTTTACATCCAGTGTTATTAGTTATTGTAATTTTAATTTCTCGCTTTGCATTGTATTAAGAAAATTTAAAAAAAAAGACATATCAACCTTCAAAACTTTTCAAAATCAGCACATACTTTTTCAAAAACAATCAAAGAAAGTAAAAAGATAATTTCTTTTATTCCTTTAAAGATTTTACATTTTCCCTATGGGTTCGATATCTCGGGGCTTAATCAGAAAGTCCTATATTACTTGATAAATGATACGTATACTCGCGTAGTATCCTATATTATAAAATCATTATTTTCATATCTTAAATCATCAACACATTTATCCAGCGGAACCAAGTTTCTAGCATCCGTTGCACTTATATCTATCGAGGATCGGATAGCCACAGAACTGAGACTAAAATCAAAATTAAAATTGAAAATAAGATAAAATTCACCGCCACAACATTCAAAAATTAAACAACTCAAAATCTAATCACAAACAAAATAAAAATCACAATTGCAACTAACTTAAAACTTCTCGTTGGATGATTGGGAATCCCTCGGAGGAGGTAATTTATGTGTTGCTAACGGGGTTTCCCACGGTCTAAATGAAAGTACATAACTCATTAAGTTGAGTATATTAAATTTTTTAGGACTAAGTGAATCCAATGAAAATAGCAATGCCGAGATGATGGAATCGTGGGATCTTAGCCGGTGTTGCTATAACCAACTTTAATGTTCCCCTAATAAAATATCAAGACACCTCAATTTAAATATTTCCAGAACATAAAACTTCTCTTCTTTCCTCAATTGCCACTTATGTATACTAAACCTGCTACGAAAAGGAGCTTGGAGCATGCATAGTGGGAAGCACAACCATCTTCAACTGCAAAACTTGTCTACATCAGCAAAACCATTCCTTAGGAATTTAAATAACAAGCCATAGGAATTTAAGGTAGCCTACCTGGTGCAGCATAAATCCTAATCTTTTCTTTAGGCCCTTGTACAACTATGTTGTGCAACATAAGCCCTAACTCACTTTAGGATTCTGAGGTTGTCATTGGGTATGACATAAAACCTCCTATCTTCCAGACCATTCACATGATCGATATCAAGTGAATGTAAGTCCTAAATAATAAATTTGATAGGATGAAACACCAAATAAATATCCTAAATCAAAACCAAATCATAGGATTTTTTAAGAAGACATCAAGGTTTTCCATGAATATATGTCCTTCCTCTAGGCTTCTCTCCTTTAGATTTTGATAAAATGAAATGTTCTAAAACTCTAGTCATTTACCTATTGAATTTCCGACTATCACATTTTCTTATAAAACCTTACCTTTGGAAGTCATGATTATAAATATTTCCTAATATATATCAAGAGTTTTCTTAGGTGACCTCAGTTATCTATGTTGTAATTAACTATAGGGGCTTGCCCATATAGGAAACCTAAAGACCCCATATTAATATAAACCCTATATAATTCTTTCATATTATATAGGGGAATTTGTCGGTTAATAATGGTTCGCAGTCCAAATGGATGTCATGAATTCTTTAGTTTATTTGATCAAGCCTCACTCCAAGCCATATATCAATTCTTTGGGATAGATACATGTCTTTTGATGAAGCGCTTGATTATCTAAACTAACGTTTGTATGAAATAAGTTTGATTTTGTATTTGCCAATATTAAAATATTATTTTCAAAATCCATATATAGTTATGTACATTAAATTAAATCAATTTTCTATTTTTATAAAACTATACTTTAAACCTTTTCAAAAATATCAAACCTCAACACAACAACATTTTAACGACCGACATCAGGAATAATGAAGGGTTTAGTTTGAGTGCAATTGGAATTGAGCTCAAGATTGACTTAGCCCATTGTGGAAAGGGCTAAATGAAGTTAAGATATGAATTTGTAAAAATTTTAGGGTTTTAATTACAATTTTATAACCCTAAAAGCTTAAGATGTCATTTTCAATTCTTTAATGGCTAAGTTTTTTTATTTTAGAGTATAAGTCTATCACTTTACGGCTCTTAACCAATTTTGAAGGTAATTTTACTATTTCTTAAATCTTATAATTTTCTTGAAAAAAATTACATAAGTTTCCTAGGAAATTAGATATTCTTACCTAGACTTCCTTATCTTTTGGAAAAATCACAGAATGTTCCTAAAGACAAAAAGATTGTTCTATAAAAATTTCATAATTGTTGGACATATAATTATTTTTAAATAATTTAATTACTCTAGAGAGTAATTAATTATTTAAAAATAAAATAAAAATATTAAATTATGATTTTTGTCTTATAATTTCTCCTCATCACTCAGAACGTGTGGGTATTTTATTATATTTTTATGATTTTTGCATGTCAAAATATCTATTTTGATTATTTTAAAGTTAATTTGGATTTAAATAAATTCATATTAACCAAAAATAACTAGGGGAGGCCCCCGAAACGCGCTCGATCAACTGCGGGGTTCCGAACACGGGGTCAAGCTGGATTAAATCAGTACCATTCATTTCTAAAACACGGAAATGGACGACATCCGTTCATCTCCTTCGTTCTGGTCTATCCTGCAAGCAGTCCATAACTTAGAAAACAAATCTCACTCGATTCTCAATGGATTAGAGTGATTTTTGCTTCTAGAGCTTCATCTAAAGAAAATGAAGACATCCATATGTTGATGATGAGGTTATGAAATGGTTTGTTTCAAGTGTCAAACCCGAGCTTGGTTTAAGTCCAAAGATCCACACCTTGGCCTGAGTTGATGGGATTTTAATTGGATTGGTTCAACAACTTCATCATAACCTTAGAAAGCTTAATCCCAACTCAATTGGATTGGTTCAAAAACTTCATCATAACCTAGGTGTGAGTTTTTTCTCAAGGTGTCTCGAATTGAGAGGAGGATGTTGAACAGTGGGTTAGAGCCTATTGGGAAGGCCAAATTTGATTGAGCTTGTCTTCGTAGTTGATGCACCAAAAATATATACGGTTTTTTCTATATGATTTTACTAATTTTTGGTGATATTATACTTTAAAGGAAGGTATTTTTCATGATTTGTTGCAGGTATGATGATTTTAGGTGATTGGAGAAAAAGTAAGCAAAAACGGTGCAATTTAGAGCAAAAACTAGCAAAAAAATAAATTTTGGCTTGACACCTTTTGATGAGTCTTTCTATACTTAATATATTTTACAAATCATGCATATTTTTGAATGAGATTACAATTTAAAGAAAGATTATTTTTATGCTTATTTTGTAGGGCTATCTGTTAGGAACATAACACAACTGAAACGGGGTGAATCGGAGCCAAACGGAGCAAAATGGTGAAGCTACACAGGATAGGCGCCGGGGGCACCCAAAATGGCGCCGATGGTGCTAGAAATCTGAGATCACAAAAAATAGGGCACCGACAGTGCCCTATTCAGTGCCGACAGTGCCCGAGATGGCCTGGATGTGAAATTGAGTGGTTATTGGCCATATACATCGAATCTTGACGCTTTTTGGAGGGTTTATTCATGTACCTCTTGGAAAATTTGTCCCTACTCTATTTTAAACCAAATTTGAAGCCAAAAATGGAAGGAGAAGATAGGGAAAACATGGAGAACGTTGAGAGATCTTAGAATAGGAGTAGAAATGTAGATTTCTACCTTTTTGGAGAGATTGTTAAGGGGATTTTGAGAGAATCTGTAAGGGAATGTTCTAGCATTGCATTGATCGGTGGGAGACTTTGTGGGAGAGATTTTCATCTTTCTTTCAAAGGGAAAAAGCTAAGTATTGTGTTCTTCATTATCTTATGATTTTGTAAACACTTATTTTGTGGATTTGCTTTGAAATGAAGTTTTCCATTGTGTTTTCTTCGTACTTTGCGATGACTTTTTATTACTCTTCCTTCTTGTTTGGAAATAGTGGCATAAGAAGTTTATGCCATTATTTCACTCTAAATTTCTTTTGCAATGAGTAGGATTCATGTTTAGGGTGTTGGGATGCTTGCTAAAAGATGTTTTAATTGTAAATGTGATGGTTTTTACTTGCACTTCATTTACATTACAAAAAAAGCCTGTTGTATTGTCAAAATTCATTGTAATTGCATCGTTTCAAAGGGTGGTGTAATTTTCAACAAAGTGGAAACTCATTCAATGTCCATGAATGAGTTACGTAGCTCATGGGGATTGAGTGCAAATAAATAGGGAAATGTGTTTTGATTTGCTTCAAATTGGAGGTTTCAGGGTGACAGGCTGAGATCCCCAATTTGGTCCTAAGATTAGTAACTAAAGTCAAAAGTTAGTCTTCAGGTGAAACGTGAGTGGGAGCTCCGTAGTGACAGTCGGTATCCTCCTAGCCTAGCCTTAGATTTAGTGACTGAACTTAGGATTTGCCAATGTTCTTTATAGCACTTTGAAGAGGGGGTACTCGAAAGAGGGTAAAGAATAGGATTGCTCCTATTTGGCACATACAATATTTAATGCATTCGTTACATGAGAGTAGTAGTTTTTATTATCTCAAAAATTACCAAACCAATTTCCCCAAAAAGGGTTATCTTTAGTATTAATAGTTGTATTAGGGAGTAGTTATTAATTTTACATATAATCATCTGCATTTAATAGTAGTTGTTAACAAAAAATACTTATATCACCCTTCCAAACAATGGATGTTAGTAGTATACTTGAATTTAACAAAGAATCTCTTACCTCGCTTTCCTGTAGGATCTATAAATGGGACTCCATTAGAGCCATGTATTACTTGATACGATACTTATACTTGCATTTGAAATTGTGTCTTTACAAAATCATTATAAATATATAAATCTGAGGTTATAAATTCTTACATATAAAAAAGTCGCATCAAGTTTTTGGCGTCGTTGTCGGGAAAGCTTCTGTAAAAATTTTAGGAGAATTTTAGTTAAAGTATTTAGGCTTAGAATTGGAAAATATTTTGTTGTGTTAAATATGTTTTTTATTTTATTTTATTTATTGTAAATCTATTGTTTGTTCTATTAGGTATGCAAAATAAAGGATCTGTAGGACTTATGTCTTGTGGTTCCGAGTTAAAAAAATGGAAAAAAATAAAAAAACAAAAAGGACTTGAAAAACTAGAAATGGAAATGGAAAACATTCAAAATAATAACTTAGAAAATCATCATAAATCATTGAGGGATTATGTAAATCCTACGATAGATGAAATTCACTTAAGTATACAAAACCTTGTTGTAGAAGCTGACTCGTTTGAACTAAATCCAGTGAATATCCAACTTATGCAGAACAAACAGTTTGGGGGAAGTCCTTCGGACGACCCCTATTTACACTTATCAAAATTTCTAGAACTTTGTGCTACATTTCATAATAACAGAATGTCAGACGATGCTGTTAGGCTAAAGCTTTTTCCTTTCTCACTAAGGTATAAGAGAAAATTTTGGTTATACTCATTAGCACCCGGTTCTATTAAAAATTTGGAGGAGTTAACGTAGAAATTCCTAGCTAAGTATTTTCCACCTTCAAGGACTACTCAACTTAGAAACGATATTATCTCATTTTGTCAGTATGATAGGGAATCAATATACGAAGCCTGAGAAAGATTTAAGGAACTCCTAAGAAAGTGTCCACATCATGCTCTACCAGATTGGTTAATCATTCAAACTTTTTATAATGGGTTACTAGGATCCCTTAGGTTCATTATTGATGTTGCTGCTGGTGGTTCATTAATGCCAAAATCATTTGATGAAGCGTATGCATTAATTAAAGAAACAGCTACAAATGAATTTCAGTGGCCCTCTGCAATGGTAAATCATAAATATGTAGCCAGTCTTCATGATACAGATGCGATTGTAATTCTTACATCTCAGGTTGCTACAATATCAAGGAAGTTAGACTAATTTAGAATGAACCAACCTCAATTTACTCCTATAAGTGAGGAAAGTTTATTAGGGCGTATGATTGACTCCAACTTATTATATGAGACTTTAAATACCATAAACAACCCATATTCTAACTTTTACAACCCAGGTTGGAAGAACCATCCTAACTTTAACTGGAATCATACTACTAAGGGTGGAAACCAAAAATGGAAAAACAATCATGCAAATCTCAATGGAAGTTGGAATAGGCAGGGTAACACTAGATGTAGGCCTTCACATTCACTGGACTCTAATGTTGATCAACAATTTGAGGATAAGAAGATGTCTATAGACAAAGTGGTATTGCAAATGGGAAACCAGTTGCAAAGTTAAAATGCTGCGATTAGAAACATAGAGAATCAACTGGGAGAAATTGCTAATTCACTTAGCAATAGACCCAATGGAACAATTCCTAGCAACACTGAGATCAAACCTAAAGAGAACGATAATGAGCAACTATTCTTTGTTACTGGATAGAATATGATAGATGTGAAAAAAGGAGAGTTTATTATAAATATTAATGATCAGGAAGTCACTTTTGATGTGTTGAAGACTATGAAATTTCCAGCTTAGAGAAAAGATGATGAATGTTTTTGGATGGATAAAATTGATTATCTAAGTAAAGACCATTTCCAAGAAAGTTTTAAGAGTAAAATAACAGATGAGGTTGGAATGTATTTTCATGATGAGTTGAAAACGTTATATAAAGATAACTGTATCGATGTTCAAGAGAGGTGTGAAATTATGGAAGCTGCCAAAAATATTGAACTTATAATTCCATCTGTTGAAAAATCTCATGAACTTAAGATAGATGTACCCCATACAATTTTAAAGCCTGCCTATTTAGGGAATTCATCTACATCACCAGTCTTTATATCTTCATATTCAACTCAATTACAAGGAAAACTTGAATTGAATGATGAACAAGATAAAGTTATTGAACTAGGACTTGGAAGAGAATTTGAGGATAAATTTCAAAACTACTCTAAGTTGAGAAAAGAGGATAAGGATATTGGAATACCATTGGAAGAAACTCCTAAGGAATTAAAAAAACATAATTCCTCAACTAAGATAGATCATCCATCATTTAATAATTATAAAGGGGAAGAATTGGGAAATAACTTGAAACAAAAGAGTGACATAGAAGAATTTGATCCTGAATGTGAATTATCTAGAGAGAATGCGAACCAAAATTTGGGAGATCTGGAATTATCTTATAGAGATCCATTTCTTATAAATTTGAAAGATGATATTAATATGCAAATTCAAAAAATCAATCGAAGAATATTGAATCTAGAAAGAAATATGAGGAATAATGATATAAATCCATCTGAAAAAGAAGAGCTGAATGAAAAATAATAATTCAAGGATTTTGTAGGAATTTCTGGATCTGAAAAGGATTGGGCGATTGATCGAGGTTTACTTAATTAGAATTTTGATCCAGGAGGAATTATTTGTCGGGCCTGCGACGCTAAAACCAAGTGCATTATGGGAGGCAACCCATAGTTATCAGTGTGCTTTGATTTAGTGTGCTTGAGAGTCATTAATGTTAGAGTTGTATTGTGTCTGCTTTAGTGTGGATTGATCAGTTTGATTGTTGATTGGTAGATGTTTGGATTGTTAGTTGTTTGATTTGATCTTTATGTGTCATGAGGGAGGTGATTCCTGAACTTCTGATTATGATTAGACTTGTATGTTCTCTTATAGAAGTTAGATTGATGAATCCACTATGACTTGGGTCTCACTCGAACTTGAGTTTTACAAGAGACATCATGAATTTAAACAGTGATAGATCCATCTTAATTTGGTTACTTCCTTTCTCTAACTTTGATTTCATTTGATAGAAGTCATGAACCTATTTGATGAATAAAATTAGGAGGACCTTACACTACAATATATAACTATTAGAGGTGCTTAATTATAGGGATTAGATGATGCCTGAGATTGGTGCCTAGGAACCAATTTATCAGGGATAATCTTATCTTTGGGATTATAATCTATAAAAACATTTTAAAATGTACTTAATTTATTAGTGTAGTGATTCCATTAGAAATTGGAGTTAAGATAGTATGATTGGATGAGTTAAAGGATGAATTAACCTCATTTATCAGATGTGTGTTTATGTTTGTGTTACAATTTTGTATAATAATTGAAGAACATTTTTATATTCCCTTGTGATACCTGCTATGCTAATAAAACTTTTATTTAGTGAATTTCATTCTGGCATGATTAGTATAGATTTATTTTATGTTGTATATTCTTCTGTCCTAATGAATACTTGTAAATGGTTTTGATAGAAATTTGTGGTAGATAGAATTTCTAAACTGATTTTCTTCTTGCTTATATTTTCTGTACTGAATGCTATATATGTTAAAAATTATGTTTGGGGGTAAGAAGAAGAAAAATAAATTTTTAATGTGAAAATACTTCCTTTTAGTGTAATTTTATTACAAGTATGTTTTAGGTTAGATTTACTTTCTCCTACAGTCATTCTATCCTGATTATGCATGTATATGAATTTGATAGGATGTTATAGTAGTAAGTAGATTCAACTTTTACTTTTTCTTCTTGCAACATTTTATGGAATTAATTACAAAATATTTTAAAATTTATGTTTGGGGAGATAAAAAATTTTTAAAATGTAACTTTATTTGTCCTCCTATATTTAATTTGATATTAGTTTTAAAATGACTTGTGGTATGTTGTGTTACCTTTAGGTTACTAAAATTTTGATTTTAGGAATGTTAGAAAAATAACTTAGTTGAAATCCTATGTGAAGAAAATATTCTAGAGGAAGTTATTTTTTATGATTTGTTGCAGGTATGATGATTTTAGGTGATTGGAGCAAAAACAAGCAAAAACCGTGCAATTTGAAGCAAAAATGAGCAAGAAAACAAATTTTAGCTTGACACATTTCGATAAGACTTTCTATGCTTAATCTCTTTTATACTTCTTGCATATTTTTGAATGAGATTACACTTTAAAGAAAGGTTTTTTTATGTTTATTTTGTAGGGCTATCAGTTTAGAATGCAGCGCAACTGAAATGGGGTGAATCGGAGCTGAAACAGAGCAAAACGGAGCAAAACGGTAGAGCTGCGCAGGATGGACGCCAGGGGGGTCAAACTGGCGCTGGCGGTGCCAGAGACCTGAGAGAACAAAAAATAGGGCTCCAGCAGCGCCCTATTCAGCGTAGGCGGCGCCCGAGACGGCCTGGATGTAAAATTGAGCGGTTATTGGACATATACATCAAATCTGGACGCTTTTTGGATGGTTTCTTCGTGCACCTCTTGGGAAATTCATCACTACTCTATTTTAAACCAAATTTGAATCCAAAAATGGAAGGAGAAGATAGGGAAAACGTGGAGAATGTTGAGAGATCTTAGAATAGGAGTAGAATGTAGATTTCTACCTTTTTGGAGAGATTGGTGAGAGGATTTTGAGAGAATCTGTAAGGGAATGTTATAGTATTGTATGGTTCGATGGGATACTTTATGGGTGATATTTTCATTTTTCTTTCAAGGAGAAAGAGCTAAGTATTGTGTTCTTCATTATCTTATAATTTGGTAAGCACTTATTCTGTGGATTTGCTTTGAAATGAAGTTTTTCGTTCTGTTTTCGTCATGCTTTGCGATGTCTTTCTCATACTCTTCCTTCTTATTTGGAAATAGTGGTATAAGAAGTTTATGCCATTTTTTCACTCTACTTTTCTTTTGCAATGAGTAGGATTCATGTTTAGGATATTAGGATGCTTGGTAAAAGATATTTTAAATGTAAATGTGATGGTTTTTACTTGTGCTTCATTTACATAACAATAAGGACCCATTGTATTGTTAAAATTCGTTGTAATTGCATTGTTTCAAAAGGGTGGTGTAATTCTCAACAAAGTGGAACCACATTCAATGTCCATGAATGAGCTACATAGTTCATGGGGATTGAGTGCAAATAAATAGGGAAATGTGTTTCGATGGGCATCAAATTGGAGGTTTCAGGGTGACAGGTTGAGTTCCTCAATTTGGTCCTAAGATTGGTAACTAAAGTCAAATGTTAGCCTTCAAGTGAAAGGTGAGTGGGAGCTCCGTAATGATAGCTGGTATTCTCCCAGCCTAGCCTTAGATTTAGTGACTGAACTAATGATTTGCCAATGTTCATTATTGCACTCTGAAGAGGGGGTACTCGAAAGAGGGTAAAGAATAGGATTGGTCCTATTTGGCACATATAATATTTAATGCATCTCATTCCTATACATTATCCAATTTGTTACATGAGAATATTAGTTTTTATTATCTCAAAATTTACCAAACTATATTCCACAAAAAGGTTTATCTTTAGCATTAATATTTGCATTAGGAAGCAGTTATTATTTTTACATATAATCATCTGCATTTAAAATTAGTTGTTAGAAAAACCACTTATATCACCCTTCCTAACTAAGGCTGTTAGTAGTAGACTAGAATTTGACTAAGAATCTCTTACCTCGCTTCCCTATGGGATCGATAAACGAGACTCCATTAGTGCCCTGTATTAGTTGATACGATACATATACATGTATTTGAAATTGTGACTTTACAAAATCATTATCAATATATAAATCTGAGGTCATAAATTCTTACATATAAATAAGTGGAGTCAGTATGGCTCTATGAAGCTTCAGGAGTGATCAATCTGAAGTTTTGAATAACTGCATTTCAAACCAAAAATCTGTCCTTGTTTCAGGTAGTGAAATTAGGGTAAACCATTGGGCTTCATAGGTAAATTCTATGTGGGATTAATTGCTTAGGTTCTAATGAGAAACATTGATGTTCAAAGTTTTAGGGTTTGGGCATTATATCTAGGTTTCCTATTTTGGTCTCCTCTTCTTAGCCTTCTCTTGTTTGGCCCTATTTATGCCATGAAAGTCATGGCTAAGCATAGGGTTGCCTAAGGGAGGTGATAATAGGTTCATCATGTCTTGGAGACAAGGTTGAGCAATGTGTCAACCATGGTTGAGCATCCCTAGTTTAATTCATGGTTAATTCGATGATGGTGAGAGTCTGGCTCCATGTATTTTCTTGCCTCCATTGGTCTCTCTTTGAGGTGGATAGGGCTTGGTACCTTACTGAAATTACCTCCTCTACATGAGTTCTATTGATCATTCAATGTCTTGAAGAGGAGAACGACATCTTAGCCTCATCTTCCATCCTTCTTATGGATTTTCCATTATTGGTTTTAACCATGGTAAGAGAGGTGGCTTAAGTGATGTTCCCCTTCCATTGGATAGTCCATGGGGTGCTTGAGATGTTACTTGTATTGGTCATCAACCTCATTTCATGCAAATGGATGAGTCACTTAATGCGTTGGGAGGAAGGTGACACATATTTTTCTTTACTCCATTATTTATTTTTTGCTTATGATGGCTTTTAACCTAGGTAAAGATTTGACTTCATGTTTTGGTTTTCTATCATTGGAGGTTAGAAGAGGTGAGCGATGACTCCCTTCATTCTTTGTGAAGATCCATGAGGGAATGACACCTCATCATTCCCTTCAAAATGAAGTCCTGATGATCTTTTAACCTTAGTCAAAAGTGATGTGTCATGGGATCTCATGAGTGTTTTTCATTTCATGGTAAGTTCTACGGGTCATGAATGACCCATAAGTGATTTTCCATAAATTAAATTTGATTTTAAAAATCAATTGTGGAATTTTGATGTCGTAGGTGATGTCATTATTTAATTTGAATTTTTGGGTTATTTTCATATAATTCTACTTTGAATTAATTATGTAATTAATTAATTTTACATATTTAGCCGGACATACCTAGAGCTTATTCAAAGTGACCTAACAAAAAATTGTCATCAAGTTTATGTTGATCGACTGAAAAATAAGGTTTAAGTCTATGACCGTTAACATTAAATATTTTTCCAGTCTTAAGATCTTTAATATCCACAGCTCCAGCGGAATAAACTTTCATCACAATAAATGGGCTCATCCACCTGAACATAAGTTTTCCAGCAAATATTTCTAATCCAGCATTATAAAACAAAATTTTTTCTCCATGCTTAAGATTTTTAGTAAGAATCTTCTGATCATGCCATAACTTCATCTTTTCTTTATAAATGTTAACATTTTTATAAGATTCATTCCTTATCTCTTCAAGCTCATTTAATTGCAAAAATCTCTTTTCATCAACATCCTTCAAGTTATAATTGAACTCATTAATAGCCCTCCCTATATGCTTTATGCTCAAGTTCAACTAGTAAATGACTAGCCTTTTCAAAAATTAGCCTATATGGGGACATTCCTATAAGAGTTATGTATGCAGTCTTATAGCCCCGTAAAGCATAATCCAGTTTGATTGACCAATCCTTTCTATTTGGATTAACCATCTTTTCCAATATTCATTTAATTTCATGATTGGATAATTCAACCAAACCACTAGTTTGCGGATGATAAGCAGTAGCAATGCCATGGTTAATATGATATTTCTTTACTAGCTTTTCCGTAATCACATTTCTAAAATGACTTCCGCCATCAATTATGACAACTCTTGGTATTCCAAATCTTATAAAAATATTCTTTTTTAAAAATTTTGAAAACCTTTGAGCATCACATCGAGGTAAAGTAATAGCTTCTATCCATTTGGATACATTGTCTTTTGCTATCAGCATGTAAGTATTTCCAAAAGATGGTATAAATGGTCCCATGAAATCTAATCCCCAAACGTCAAATATTTCAACTTCCAACATATAATTAGGGGCATCTCATTTCTTCTAGAAATATTACCTACGCATTGACATTGATCACAATTTTTAATATAAGCATTAACATCCTTAAAATTGTAGGCCAATAAAATACAGATTCTAAGATTTTATATGCAATTTTATTAACACCAAAATGCCCCTCATAATCAGAATTATGACATTTTTTAAATAATTTCATAACTTTCTTCTAAAGGCACACATCTTTAAATGATCAGATTCTTTCCTTGTTTATATAAAAATGGGTAATCCCAAAAATAAGCTTTAGTTTCAGATAAAAATTTCTTCCTCTCTTGATATGTCAAACCAAAAGGTAAAATATCACTGACAATAAATTTAAAATGTTGGAATACCACGGAACACGCCACTCATTAATAGTGAACAATTTTTCATCAAGAAAATGTTCATTAATTTCATCATAAAAAAGAGAGGTTTTTCAAAGTCAAGCCTGTATAGATGATCAACAATTTGATTATCAGCATCCCTTCTATCTACTATTTCAAAATCAAATTCGTGCAAAAGAAGTGTCGAACTTATAAATATCGGTTTTGCATCTTTCTTCTTCATTAAATATTGAATAGTGGATTGGTCAGTATGCACCACACATTTAGTTCAAATTAAATATGATCTCAATTTATCAAAGCTAAATACAATAGCTAGTAACTTTTTCTCAGTTGTGGTACAATTAATTTGAGCTTCATTCAGAGTTCTACTAGCATAGTAGATTACTTTGAAAATCTTATCATATTTCTGACCTAAAACAGCTCCAATAGCATAAACACTGACATCACATAATAATCAGAAAGATTTTTCCCAATTTGGTGAAACTACAACAGGTGCAAATATTAATTTATCTTTCAATGATTCAAAAGCTTTTAGGCATTCTTCATCAAAATCAAGAAAAAAAAATTTTTATAATAAACGGCATAAAAACTTTTAGATTTTTTAAAAGTCTTTAATATAACGTCTGTAGGATCCACTATGTTCCAGAAAACTTCTAATTCCCCTTTTATTGGTCAGGCAAGGCAAATTAGCATTCACTTGAATTTTTTCAGGATCTACCTCCAAACCTTTGTTATGATATACGATTGTTGACCTCGCTTTTTTTAGGGTCATTCACCAAATATATTAAGAAAGAAAGTTTATCCATATTGACCTCCTAAAAATTTAACAAGGGATAATAAACCCTATATATCTATGGTAAAACCCAAGCAAAGGCTTTTCGACCTAAAAATGGCATAGTAAATTAATCAAATCAGTGATTAAAAACTTTGAAATGATTAATTTAAATAAATTTGATCAAATTAGTAAATCGTTTACTTAAATAATCAAAATTTAGTCAAAAGGTCAATCCATGACTTAATGACCTCCTTATTGACTTGGTATTTACCACATTGACCATTAAGACATCTCAGGTAATAAATTGATCAAATATAAATCATTTAACCAATTGACAATACTAGATTAACCCAACATTACCAACCTTAGTCAAACCTTAGTATGGTTGCTACAATTAATAACCCTGTGATTAAATTAAACATGACAAGGTTAAAAAAATCATCAAGGTCCAACTTGGACCTAAATTGATCAATTATGATCAGCCAAGATCAATAATGATCAATCTTTGACGTAAACATGACAATAATAATTAACTTATGACCTAAACACCACATTATTGATCTCATAACCTAAAATGACATATTAGGTTAAAATGATCAAACCATGACCCAAAAATATTATATTGACTTCATTAGTCAACCTTCTTGATTAAGTAATAAAATATTTAGTCAAAACAATCCACACGTAATATAAAGACAACTACATTAACCCTATTGGTCAATTCTTGACCTAAAAGGGTTAAAATTGATCACAATGGCTAACCTATGCCCCTTTGACCCTAAAATTAACTTTAAATACAAAAAATGACTTGATTAACATGACATTAATCAAAATGACTAAATTTTAAGCTAAAATTCACTACATTGATCTTTGAATGACTTAAATCCTAAAAATAGTTCATTCTAGCCAACATGTATCAAATTTAGTCAAAATACCCAATTTTGAACCAAAATGATAAAATTAATCAAATAATTAATTCTAAAATTATTTTAAATTAATTTATTAACCAATATATAGTTTCCAATATTTTTAATTAATGACACAATTAATTAAAAAGGTGAAATATAATTAAAATCCTATAAAGTAAAACCATGCCCAATTTTGAACTAAAATAGATAAACTAATCAAATAAATTTCAAAATTATTTTGATTAATTTATTGACCAACAATATAATTTCAAACATTTTAATTAATGACATAATTAATTAAGAATGGAATTATATTCAAAAAACCATGAAATGAAATTTTGACCCATGACATCATTTATAACATAATAAATGGTTTTCAAAATTTAAGCTCTTTAATGACATTATGGATGACCTCATATAGGTTAGACACAACCAATATGACCCATCAAAAATAAATTGACCCATTAATGATTCATAATATGATATTTTAAACCATTGTTAAAAGCCATCATTTTATGGAAAATGAAGTGGCAAAATCTTACCATTTTAAAGCATGCATCATATTCCTCCCCAAGGTGATGTGGCTAGTCATGATAAAGGTTATCTTAGCCACCTCCTAAACATTCCAATAAGGATCAAACATGATCTTGACCAATCTTTTATCATGGTTAAAATTAATCATACCCAAGTCATGCATGAAGTGAGTAAGGATGCTAAGGTGTCACAATATTTAATGACACCTCTTATTCTAGCTACCCCTGTGTTAGGAAAACCTCTTATCCTTTTTACTAAAGCTTTAGAAAATTCATTAGGAGCATTACTGGCTAAAAATAATGATGAAGGTAAAGAAAATACTCTATATTACCTAAGTCGTTGTTTAGATCCAAATGAAATAAGGTATCCTACGATCGAAAAAAATTGTTTAGCTTTGATCTTTACGACTCAATAGCTAAGACATTATATGTTATCACACAAAGTGACTCTTATTTCAAAGATTAACCCATTGCAATATTTAATGACTCGACCAAATTTTTCTAGAAGATTGGCAAGATGGACTATGTTGTTAGTACAATTTTATATAACATTCGTACCATTGCACACTGTTAAAGGACAAATCTTGGGAGACTTTCTAGCAGCACACCCCGTACCGAATGAGTCTCCACTTAATGATGATTTGCCTAATGAAAAAGTAATCAAAATAAAATATTCTGACTCAAAGAAATGGGAGTTATATTTTGATAGAGCTTCCCTCCACTACAAAAAAATAAAGATGAACAAACCACTATAATTGGCAAAGCAGGGGTAGGAATAATTTTTATTACTCCGAATAAAGGAATGATAGCATTTTCCTATCATCTGACTGAGTCATGTACAAATAATGAAGCTGTGTACGAAGCGCTCATAGTTGGCTTAAAACTGGCAATTAAAATGAACTTCAAAAGTCTCAACATTTACGGTGATTCTCAACTGATTATTAATTAGAAAAATATTTTAATTACATTATGGAATTATTGCAAAATGTTCCTAATGTGACATTTTTCCTATCTCCAATGCAAGATATTTCCCTAGGACATGCTTTGGCAAAACTCGCAAAAGAATTTGCTTGTCCAGAAGGGAATAACATTTCAATATTTGTAAAAGAACGACGAGTTTTATCTCATATTATTTTGATAGTTTGGGCAAAATTAAAGAACATATGACAATGACGGTTGTCAATGAAGAAAAGAATGATGATTGGTGACAGCTGATTATTAAGTACTTACGAACTGGGATATTACCTGACAACAGTACAACCACACTTCAAGTTAAACAGAGAGCATTATCTTATGTCTTAATAGATGATGTTCCTTATTGTCGATCTTTTCTTCAAATGTGGTTAAGATGTTAAAGTCAATCTGAATCTCAACAACTCGTTAAAGAAGTTCATTCAGGCTTCTGTGGTGCACACCAGTCTGGGCCCAAGATGAAGATGAAAATAAAAAGAATGAAGTATTATTGGCCATCAATGATGACTGATTTCCTTGAAGTAGCAAGAAAATTTCATCAATTCTAAGTTCATGGAGTGGTCTTACATCCACCAAATTTATTACATACGACAATTGCATCTTGCCCATTTGAATGTTGGGGGCACAGATATTGTAGGCCCTATAGTTCCTCCGTCAACCAAAGGACATAAATTTATATTAGCACCCACTGATTACTTCTCAAAGTGGGCAGAAGCTATGACACTTAGAGAAGTCAAATCAGAACAAGCTTTTCATTTCCTTAAGACACAAATTATTTATAGATTTGGATTTCCTCAAAAATTATCTCAGATAATGGATTAGCCTTTAAGAACATGAAAATAAACAATTTTATTCAAACACATGGAATAGATTAGTGATATTCAACAATTTATTACCCAAAGGCTAATGATTTAGATGAAGCTTTCAATAAAAAAATTACTCTAAATTTTGAAGAAAACATCTACTAGCAATCCAAGACAATGGCATGAAAAACTAATTGAATCGTTATGGGCTTGTAGAACTACATACCAAATATCAACACGATCAACACCATTTTCTTTGGTATATAGTTCTAAAGTCATACTTCCATTAGAAATTCCAATTCCTTCTCTTAGTATTGTGGCTACAAACAAAATCACTAAAGAAGAAAATGCAAAATTACATCTTGATGAGCTAGAAGATGTAGAAGGAAAATGACTACAAGATCAACAGAATCTAGAATTGTACCAAGAGAAAATGATACGGGCCCATTATAATATATACGTCCCAGGACATTTCAAATCAGAGATTTGGTCATAGTACTTTGAATTCCTATCCTTGCTCATAGTAAAATAGTTGCAAAATTTAAGCTAATATGGGAGGGCACATATGTAATTGAAAATACCTATTCAAAAGGATCCTATCAGTTAGTTGACTGTCAAGGAGATAGATTTTTGCCCCCAATTAATGTGCATTTCCTAAAAAAATATAATGCGACATAAGACAATGACTTGTTTCTGAACTAGAAAAATAATAATAATAATCTTTCTTCTCATTATGTTCTTCCTCACCCGCATCCACGGTCTTGAACTTGGATTCATGGGCTCAAAGAATCTTCACCAACTAGCTGCAAAAAAGTGATGGGGGATCATTGAAATGGAGTTGAATGGTTCTTTTTTTTTTATGTTTTTGAATCTTCAACCTTATTTTGCATGACTTCTTTTAAAAAAACAACCTTTTTCGGGGGAGCATAGTAGGCAGCGTCTTCGTGAATACCTTCTTCATGTATTGAGAACGGTTGTAAGTCTCCCTTGATGTAGTGCTCTAGTCAATCCTTATAATTATTGATGGATTAATGTAGCAATGATGGAACCATATTATAATTGTGAAGCCATGGTCAACCAAGTAGAGTGTTGAACTAGGTTTCCTTGTCAATGACATGGAATTTTGCAATCATTACTAGCTCTCCAACTTTCATTAACCCTTTAATTGATCCAAGTTCTCTTTCTCTATTTTAATTAAATCCTCTTAGCATCATCCTATGTAAAGTGAGTTCTTGTGTCAATTTCCAAGTATATTAACCTTCGTAGACTCATTATATTTGATGCTCCTGGATCTACCAAAACTCTTAAAAGAACAAATCTGATGATGTTGATGGAAATGTAGAGCGGTCAGTTGTGGTCGGTAGTACCAAGAAGCAAGTCATCATCGGTGAAGGTCACCTCAAGCTATTCCATCAAGTACAAACATCATCCAAGGATGTACTAGCCAACTACACTAAGCAAATGTGTTGATCAACTAGAGCTTTGACCATATTTTCTCTCATCTCCTTTGACAGGATGAAAATATCATAGATGCTTAGTTTGGCTGGAAACTTCTTGAGGTGAGCTAGTACATTGTAATCCACTTTATTTGAACCTCTGGTTTCTTCTAGAATATTTGTGTCTTTTATTAGCAGAGGCGGCTCTTCTTGAATAACTACTTGTTTTACATTTACATTCAGAGCTATTTTCGGGGGTAATATCATCCCACTAATTAGATTTACTTCTGTTATCTATTCTTCATTTACTATAGTGGCTGGCTCTTATAATGTTGATTATGAATACAAATAGTTTAGGTCGATGATGATCGGTGTTCCTTTGCACTCGAGGACTGGATCCTCACTTTTCGGACTATTGTAGCTGGCTCTGTCATTATTTTCTTTGTCTTTGTCAATGTTCTCTTTAGGGTTTAGTATGATTTGAGAATAACCACTGTGATCCCCGAATATTTATGCTCACATTTTTCACTTTATATCTCTTTTCAATGATATTATCTCTTTCTTTGCAACGGTGCCAAAAACTTGATTCCGAAGCATATAAGAAATAAATCTTAATTGTTTTATAATATGAGATTCTATGCAAGTATACATATCATTTATCAAGTAATATAGGACTTTCTGATTAAGGCCCAAGATATCGAATCCACAGAGAAATATCTAAAAATAAAAAGAAATAAGAAAATTAACTTTTTCCTTTTTAAATTGATTTTTTTAAAGTATGTTTTAAAATAAATAATTTGAAATTTACTTTTGTTGCTTTTTAATAAAAGGTAAGCAAGCAACTAAATTTAACAAGACTTTAAAAACAATATTAAAGCAATTATAATAAAATAAGTTTTTACTCTTTTAATGAATCAGTAATAATTATGGAATTTCATTGTGGAAGTATTAAAATGTTTTGTGCCAAATAGGAGTAATTATATTCTTTATCCTTACTTGGTTCTATAATGAAAACTGGTTAATTTGAAGTTGTGAAATTTTGTAGATGGGTTAGGCAAGGAAGATACCAGCTCTCACTCTAGAGTTCCCTCTATTCCCTCCACCTGTGGCTAACATCTCATAACAAAAATTTTTACCTCAAACTAAATTACGGAGCGTTAGCCTGTCACTCTAAACTTCTCTAATTTTACTCACCATTAAAAACATATCTCCCTATTTATTTGCATTTAATTATATGGACTACAATGCTCATCCATAGAATTGCATGTGATTCATTCGAATTGTTGGAGACAATACTACGTTGGATCTTACATAATCTCACTACAAATTTTAATATCTTAATTGGCCAAACCAAGAAGTAAATTAATTGCAAGGAAATAAATCATCACAACTTCTTCCAACATTAAACATATATACTTCACACAACTTCCATCCATAATTTAATTACTTCGTCTTTTAAAAAGAAAAAGATAAAGAAAACAACTTATAACCCATGAAGAAAAAATAAACACAATTTTATTTGAAAGTAGAAATCATAGTGAAAACACAACAAGTTTTACTTAAAATGAAACGTAAAAACAAAGATAAACACTTATCTAAAAATCCTCTCTACGTAACTCTGGAAGTTTCTCTGAAATTTTGCTTTCCACTAAAAGACTCCATAAAGGTTGGTCCCAACTCTATTGTCTCCAACTCTGACTTTAGACTCCAATACAAACTATATAAATCGATGAAAGAAAATTGGTTAGAAGAAACTTCACACCAAACCCTTTCTCTTTTAAAACTCTCTTAAACTAAAAAAACTTAACTAACTGACTCTAAACAATAAAAAGAAGGCTCTAAAAAGACCAAGGAGGACTAAAAGACTAAGAAGAAGTAGAAGAGGACTCTAAACTAAAGAAGTAGAAGAAGACTCTAAACTGATTCCATGTCTTCATTTTAATAATTCCTCAAAAAGTGCTTTGGTGTCTCTTCAAATCATGTCCAGATTTAATGTATCTACAAAAGAATGCATCTCTTAATTCAAATTAGCTGCCCAAAGTAAGTTAAGGAAATTAGCATCAAAAGTTAATTCGAACACCCCTTGAAAATGACACGAAATTTGATTTAATTTGTATTTTTAAACTGTCGCGCCTGTGCACCAACCATGCTGCGCTTAGCCGCCACGGGTCAAATATTCACATAGCTCATTTTTGTTCCAAATTTAATTTTCTTTTGCTCCTTTTTATCATAATCAGTCATTTTAATCATACCTACAAGAAAAACACAAAAAATACCTTCCATTAAAGTGCAATATCATCAACAATAGGTATAAAAATGTTCATAAAGATAATATATATTTTAGGTGTATCACACTGCCCCTACCACATACTACTAAGACAAACTAAAGAGGGATGTTTCATACTAAACATGCGCTGTCAATATCTTCTTTCTTTTTATTTTGTCCGAGTAGCCTATGATTGGGGCGTTGACTTCCTCCAACTTCATTGGTTCAGGAAATATATACTCTGCCCTTTTTAGTAAATTTTAGAAATTCTTACTAAGAACGGGACTAGAATTTAACTAAGAACCTCTTACCTCGCTTTCCTGTAGGATCGATAAACGGGAATCCATTAGAACCCTATATTACTTGATACGATACGTATACTTTTGTTTGAAATTGTGTCTTTACAAAATCATTATAAATATATAAATCTGAGGTCATAAATTCTATATAAAAAAGTCACATCAAGTTTTTGGCGCCGTTGTCGGGAAAGCTTCTGTAAGAATTTAGTTAAAGTAATTAGGCTTAGAATTGGAAAATATTTTGTTGTGTTAAATATGTTTTTTATTTTATTTGTTTTATTGTAAATGTATTATTTGTTCTATTAGGTATGAAAAATAAAGGATCTGTAGGACTTATGTCTTGTGGTCCCGAGTTAGAAAAATGGAAAAAAATAAAAAAACAGAAAGGACTTGAAAAACTAGAAATGGAAATGGAAAACATTCAAAATAATAACTTAGAAAATCATCATAAATCATTGATGGATTATGTAAATCCTACGATAGATGAAATTCACTTAAGTATACAAAACCCTGTTGTAGAAGCTGACTTGTTTGAACTAAATCCAGTGATTATCCAACTTATGCAGAACAACCAGTTTGAGGGAACTCCTTCGGACTACCCCTATTTACACTTATCAAAATTTCTAGAACTTTGTGCTACATTTCATTATAACGGTATGTCAGACGATGCTGTTAGGCTAAAGCTTTTTCTTTCTCACTAAGGTATAAAGGTAAAATGTGGTTATACTCATTAGCACCCAGTTCTATTAAAAATTGGGAGGAGTTAACTAAGAAATTCCTAGCTAAGTATTTTCCACCTTCAATGACTACTCAACTTAGAAACGATATTATCTCATTTTGTCAGTATGATGGGGAATCAATATACGAAGCCTGAGAAAGATTTAAGGAACTCCTAAGAAAGTGTCCACATCATGCTCTGCCAGATTGGTTAATCATTCAAACATTTTATAATGGGTTACTAGGATCCCTTAGGTTCATTATTGATGTTGCTGGTGGTGGTTCATTAATGCCAAAATCATTTGATGAAGCGTATGCATTAATTAAAGAAACGACCGCAAATGAATTTCAATGGCTTGTTGACCTCATTTTTGATGAGGTCTTCTCTTCTTCTCTTTAGTACTTAGGATCTAGCCTTAGGCTTTTCCTTTGACTATCTTAGAGGACTAGAATTGGGATCCACCACCTAGAAATTCAAACCACTTCTTAACTCCCTGCAAACTCCACAAACTTGATTGTAGACCCCTAATCACCTAGAGGGTTGAAATCAAGTGTGGAAGTTTAAAGGATGAGTTCCTATAGGACTCTTTGGCCTTAGGATTGCCCTGGGTGGCCTAGTCTGGTGAGGGGCCGACTTACACACACACTACACTTACACACACACTACACTCATACACTACACTTCCATACACCTCCTAAAACCACACCTATACCTAACTTGACCTCCTGACTCATGTAAGTGGTTCACATGGATGGTCCTTAACCCCTAAGCCCTTGGCTAAGAGGGTTAGGAACAACATAGTGAATGCCTCAAATGAGTCCCTTCATGGCTCATATGGGCTTGATGTGGCTTCATGGCTCAACCAAAATGATTTTATTCCACTTATATTCACCAAATCTTCAATTTTTCAAATTTTCAATTTTTGACCCCCGGGACCCTACACTCGACTAACCTACCAAATGCATTTGAAACTACCCAAAATTTCCAAAATCACCTAAATTACCCAAAATTCTCCAAAATCATTCCCAAACATTTCCTCATCACTCAAATTGATCATCCATAACCAAAATACCAAAAATTCCAAAAATACCTCCCAATACCCTCCAAATACCCAAAATACCCCTCTTAGCCAAAAAATCCAAAAATTCAGAAAATTCCCAGAAAATTCCAGAAAATCCCAAATATTCCCAATTTCATTTTGTTCAACTACACCATGGGCCAATTTTGCCTATTTACCCCACCTTTATCAAAACCCCCAATTTGACCCACTTAACCCAAAGTAAACCCAATGTCAAACCTAACCTACCCAATTGACCCAAATTCTGGTCC